>JAJLRJ010000005.1:17477035-18077035 GCA_024195265.1 Dendrophyllia cribrosa
TAAGCCAATGAGAAGACATATAGTGACTACAATGTATAACAATGTATAATTATATTATTTATTAAAGAGTTATACACTCAGTCAGAGTAATTTGAAATTTATTTTATCCTTTTAATGTATACATTATATTTAACGCAGGTGACACTAAAAGCAGATGCTGTATATAAAAAAGCTATTTTTATTTTAATCTATCAAAAATAAATAAAAAAACTTGTACAACTTCTAGAAGGAAAAAGAAAGTATATTTCTTACCATCCTTTCCATCTGCAAGGATATCTTCCTGCCCTTTCCGACATATTGTCACCCCGCCTAACTCTCGGCATAACTGCGTCACATGACTTGAACAGTCTATCGAAGGATCAGGATCGCGTCCGAACTAGGAAAGTTATGTGTAACATGGGTTACATGAGTATTATATCTGATGTTTTAACCTCAATTCAGTTGATCCCAAACATATTCTTTTAAATTTAGAAAAGTTTTGTTACAGAATTTTAAAATACTTAATTTGAGGGAATGACAATTTTTCCACCTGGACCCAGTTGTTCAAAGGGTGGAAAGTGCTATCCACTAAATAAATCACTATCCAGTGGATAACACAAAGGATTTTGTTAATACTTCTCCACTGGATAGTGATTTATTCGGTGGATAGCGCTGTCCACCTTCTGAACAACTGGGGCCTGCAATGCAATATATGAACAGAATTTGTCTGAATTTCACAATATTATAATTATGTTTGACAATTACTTGTCAGCCGACTGATGATGATGATTGATGGTGTCTTTTGTCAGTTGAAGGCAATCTTATGATAATGTATTTTTTTAAAATTATTATTATTGTTATCACCATTTTGACTTTTTCCTATCACACAATCCATGATGTGCTAAAATTAAGGAGTTGGCAGCAATTCCTTGCCAATTGGGCACTTTCACATCACATGGTTATTTCTTGGGTTTACTCGAATAGAGAAAGGCAATAATTCAATTTTAGAGCAAAACCTTATGTGCTAGCCAGTTTAAAATTTTTTCTTACATTGGTTGGACAATATCCAGATTTGAAAGAATCTACAAAATACAACTTACCATTGCATTATATAGTCTCGTAAACTCCATAGCATTTGGTGTAAGAATTGTTTTACTGTAATTCTTGATTATTTCAGGGTAAGATGTTACCATAAAAAGCCCATCCTAAAGAAACGGAAACACAAATTATTACTTGCACATCCGCATTCTGAGTGCCATTGGATTGGTGACTAATACCCCATTCACACCAATGCTTAAACATGTTTGAATGTTGTTTATTTTAAAACAGGTTTAGAAAAATACCTCCCAACCTCCTGAATATTTGGCACTAAATCTTAACTAAAAGAAACTTAAGTTGATTGATTTTTATTACCATTCCAGGTAGTGTGAGTCATATACATTTAAAAACGTTCAAGATACAATGTAGAGGCTAAAACATAGTTAAACTACACAATATTTAAACATGTTTAACCATTGGTGTGAATGGGACTTAAGTCTTGTCTTTGAGTGACAGGAAAAAAGTTCTGAGTTTTTGCACATAGCTTAACTGCTGTTCGCCCTACATTTAATAGTTGGACTTCCTTTGGGCTCCCTTATGATAACTCTTAGAGGATTAAGCCTTAGAGTGACTCCTTGACTTGGCATAAGGACAATATTAATAACAGTGGAATTATGTTAATACACTGTACATTATTGTATGACCACCAACAGGTCATAAGGACAGGGTGGTCATATATGAAACAGGGTTTTCCACAAAAGAAAATGACTACAATGTACATGAGTGTTTTTTAGGCCAAAAATAAGTAGCCTCTGCTTGTAATTTTCTTAGTTTTCTTTTTGTTAGATGTGTTATTGCTTTGCTTGCCCTGCCTAGATTAGCTTTGTAGCTATTTGCAGGACAATCAATATTGTTCTATTTTGATTATTGTTAATAAATTGTTGTTGTTTTGTTTGTTGATCATATCACTATAACTTAGTAAGTTGCAGTTTAAAGTCATACAGTTTAAAGTTATACTCAACTGCATCTATGACAAGGAGTTTGTTCTGCTCCTTTGCAAGTTCAAGCACACCCTATGCATGAGAGGTAACAAGAAAAGAATATAAAGTTAATACTACAGTTTATAATGTGTTAGAGTCTACCATGCCATCTTTGCTAATTATGCTTCTGTACTGTAAGAAATGTAACAAGAGAATGAAGAGACAAATATACATCTATTACAACTTTAAATTCACCTTGACATTTTCAATGATAGTTGGGTTTCTTCCCATCCCTGGGCCTACAACAAGGCAATGAAGTCTTGAGAGCCAATCTTTTACCTCTTTCACTGCTGTTTTTCTATCCCTGAAAGAGAAATAGAGGGCAGTCAATGAGGGCTAGGGTTGGGATTTCCCCATCAGCTTCTACAGTGCTAAGCCCAAGCGACTTTGATAGATGAGCAAGGCATTGCAAATAAACACTGTTTTTTGCCTGTCTACATGTACATGTACTTTTTAATTTCTCCAGATTCTAACCCTAGAAATGTCAAGAACAGTTTAGAGCTTTTCCCATAGCCAGAATGTGGAAGTTATGAAGT
This sequence comes from Dendrophyllia cribrosa, assembly GCA_024195265.1. Classification (NCBI taxonomy): domain Eukaryota; kingdom Metazoa; phylum Cnidaria; class Anthozoa; order Scleractinia; family Dendrophylliidae; genus Dendrophyllia; species Dendrophyllia cribrosa. Next base: position 17,479,629 of record JAJLRJ010000005.1, read on the forward strand.
GATTCTGGATAAACAGCATTATCATGGTTGTTTTAAACCTCAAAAAAAATATATTAATTTGATACTGATACATGCTTCTGTGCACTGTTGTAGTCTATCCAACATACATGTCGCATATTGCAGTGGCATTGCTTTTGAAGGTATGCATGGTTTTATTCCCGGCAGTCTCTTGAATAACTATGATTAGTATATACTGAAACAGTGGATAGCATTGTTGGCACGCTCTGATTGGCTACTGAAACTCAGAATAGCAAGTGCTATTCACCTCCCAGCAACTCGCGAATAATTTGCGGGCAAAAATTGTAATCGTTGACAGGAATAAATGAGTTAAAAAGCATCATTTTCGTTATATTATCTCACTGTTTCAGTATATACTAAAACAACTATTCACCTCAGTGTAGGTGGGTAGTGGTGGATATTTACCTCGCCGCTTCGCGGCTCGGTAAATATCCACCACTACCCACCTCCACTTCGTTAATCATGCTATCAGCATGTTTTTACACAAGCATGTGAATAGCAAATTCCTCCTTTCTTTAACCCTTTCACTCCCAGAGTCAATAATGGAGACATGTAGCGTAGTTCTAACTTTTTAGTCTGTGGACGAAATCCTATGGTGTGACCATTCAAATGAAACCTCTTCAGCAGTACTTTTGCATGGTACCATTTGTTCTAACTTTTTAGTCTGTGAACAAAATCCTATGGTGTGACCATTCAAATGAAACCTCTTCAGCAGTACTTTTGCATGGTACCATTTGTTCTAACTTTTGAGTCTGTTGATGAAATCCTATGGTGTGACCATTCAAATGAAATCTCTTCAGCAGTACTTTTTCATGGTGCCATTTGTTCTAACTTTTGAGTCTGTGGATGAAATCCTATGGTGTGACCATTCAAATGAAACCTCTTTGCCAGTACTTTTGCATGGTACCATTTGTTTCTCAATATCTTACAAAATGAAATTTGGGATTTTTGTTGAATTTTGTTGTTTGGCACTCTTGGGAGTGAAAGGGTCAAGTACCCTTGTTTTATGTCTTAGACTGCATTTTTTAGGGAAAATCCTAATCCAGATTATTGAATCCAAAAAAAATACATTTGGCATTTTTTAAAATTAAAATTCAAAAACGAATCATGAATCTATTTCCATAAGTCGGGTTCATCCAATTGATGGGTTGCCTGGAAAAAAGCCCTAAGTGACTTCCGATAAAATGCTAGATTCTCCTTTCAAATTTCCTTGTATTCCCTTGTGAAACCCAGGGAGAATTTGATGTTACATCAAAAGTCACTTAGGGTCTTATTCCGTGCACCCCTTCATTATTTATTGCAAATCTGAATCTGAAATTTTTAGATTCATGAACTGAGTACTTTTTTTGGAATGGATTCAAAAAAGTACATCTGTCAAGCGTTCTTTTGTGCAACTACACTTGTTCTGTTATTTGCTGTTTTTTTTTTTCACGATCAATATTTTGGTAAGATTTTATTGCATGTATTTTGAAATTTGTTGAAGCAGAGAGAAAAACACAAACGAGTCAAAATATTGTAGGTTCATTTGCATACCAACTGTTTTTACAGGTAAAATGATGATCCGTTTTCGGATTTTTTGTTTTTTGGTCACAAAGAATCCACATGATATGAGATCACAAATCTGAATTTGGATTCTTCTCCCCCAAAAAATGCAGCCTTAGGGCACGGTTTTTTTGGGACATATTCTGGTCATTCCAAAAACAGAATACCTCCAAATGCTGCACTTATTCCTCTCATAAAACATGGAAAGAAGTCACTACTTTGACTATGTGTACCTGAAAAATTCTTGGTGTGTAAGAATGTAAACAACATAGATTTGTTAGCGTATTCTGATTTCAGAATGATCAGAATATGTCCCAAAAAAAATGCACCCTTAGAAAACACCTTTGGCACTTACAACAATGGGTGAACAATGAGTTCAGGGCTGTACGACTTTATCACCACAGCTGCATCACTGGTGCAGAACACATGAGACAAATCTGCACCCTATAAATCAAAGAAAATTGTAATTCTGTTACATATGTACATTCAGGTTTTGGTCTCAGTATTTTGGAATTAGAATTAAGAATAAAGAGTAGTAGAAATTTAATTATTTCTTGACAAAATAAATCCAAAGTGTAATAAACAGTGTGAGACCAACCATTTTACAAAACTGATGAGGGAGTGTGATCCATACTGTGGTCAAGTAGTTATCATCATGTCATATTTGTAATTACACAATACACTGAATTCTACGCGCATTTTGATTGGCCATTACTTATGATCTGTTAGAGTACAGACGCACAGTTGACGTCATGGAGAATATATTTTCTCTGTTTCATCCAACATGGAGGGTAGTTTTGAAAATGGGGACGAGATTATTCCGGAAAGGGCAAGTGAAGGTATTGAAAAAGAGTTTAGCAGAAGCTTTTGACAATTAAAAACACGAAACAGAAGCGAAAAGTAGTTTTATTGAAGTGGAAAATACCGAAATTAGAAAAAAAAAAACATCGAACAGTCATGACCACAGTCAAGTGCTACGAGGCTAATTTTTCTTCCTGGTTATTGTATAAAACAAAATTAATAGATTCCATTTTGCCGTGCATCTGTTCAGTTATACATGTAGATCACAGAAGTGTCTGTCTACAGTACCTCTCAAAAGTAAGTTACCGTCGTCGCGCGCTATGAATTCGCGTCCTGCGCTACGCGATTCGCGTCCTGCGCTACGCGAATCGCGTAGCGCGCGAAGCTTAAGCAGCTTGTACAACTTCTTGTGCGATTCTAATTTAAAAATATCTGATTTCCTGGGGTGTTTGAAGATGAAGATGCGACCAAGTGAACCACCGATCGCTAAGAGCATGCAAGGCGACCAAACTTTGGTTCGATAGACGGTGTTTGCTGAACTCTGTATATTTTAAAACAGATCGCGAACACAGCGAACAATTATCCATTGCAAAGTTTATCACGAACTTTGCTTCCATTTGCTTGGTTTAAGCATCTTTTTACGGCTTTTTCTTGCCGTTGCCAAGCACCCGGTCAAATTTCACGTCGCGTAAACAAGTCAAACATCGGACAACGCAATAATAATAATAATATAAAATATCTCCAGTTCTATTGGGCACAAATACGTGATTTAAACTGCAAAATACTCCTTCTTCAAAAGCGAAATTAGTGATCAAAGATTTTATAACGCGCTGAGTCCTATTCTCATTTTTTTCTTTGCAAGCGAATGTTTTTTATTAGGAACGTGACGGGCGAGCGTCATAATTATGCGTCGCGGCAACACATGAAGTAAAAAATAATGGGCCTCTTTACACTGGGCACTTAAGTAAGACTTAAGAGCGCCTAAGTCTTACTTAGCCAAAAAATTGTGTGTGATGGTCTAAGTAAAAACTGAACGCACTTGACTTAGCATCTCATTAAAGTCGGCAAATTGAAAGGATTCAAGTAAGACTTAAGGTTCTGCAAAACCATCCTTATCGAAACTCAAGTCGACTTATCGTGCCGTGGGGCGGATCACCATGCCAATCAAGCCAATTAATTCCATGCCTTTGCAAACATCGTGGCATCGCTGTTTTCGACTGTTTTGCGACCTTTGGTAATTGGTAGCTGCAAGTTGTTTTCGAAATTATCAAAATGTCAAATGATGGTCACGAAGGACACGATACACCAATTCCTTCGAATTTGATCCTTACGCATACGACAACAGTGTCTTTATCATCGAGTGTTTTCGCACGAGACATCGTCATCAAAATTGAACATCTGTTTTCTCTCTTTTTGTCTTTTTGTAGCATGACAATGACTCAGTTTTGGATGCCTCGTTGCCTTCTATACCAGCCTCGCCCACTGTGACCTCCACTCCGCCAGCTTCACCAGCCCCAGCTAATCACTCTAACCGATCGAAATCCTTTCTCGATGACCTACTCGAGGAGAGTCCAAATAGATCAGTACATGAAAAGTTGGATGTTATTTTAGACAATCAAAAGGCTTTATTTAAACTGTTTTCGGAATTTATTAAGGAAGGGAGGGAAAGGGAAGTTTGTCGTTTGAGCGCGGGTAGGAACGGGGGGCTGGAAATTTCAGGGAGGGTTTCAAATGCAAGTCTAGAAAGGGAAAATTCAAGTTCGGGTGGATCGGAAATTTCGGGGAGGGCAAGTACATTTTCTAACACAAGTCTAGGAGGGGATGGGAGGGATACTGCAAGTGGGTCTTCAAACACAAGTCTAGTAGGGGATGGCGGGAACAATGCAAGTGGGTTTTCAAACACAAGTCTATTAGGGGATGGGGGGAACAATGCAAGTGGGTTTTCAAACACAAGTCTAGGAGGGGATGGGAGGGACATTGCAAGTGGGTCTTTAAACACAAGTCTAGTACGGGATGGAAGGAACAATGCAAGTGGGTTTTCAAACACAAGTCTAGGAGGGGATGGTTTTTCAAGTTTAATTTCTGGGGGGGATGCAACTGACACGGGGGAGGAAGGGGATGGTTTTCTTCGGGAGGCAATAAGATTAAAAAGTAGCAGTTGCAGCGTGGGTAATTTTTCGCAAAAGCTTCTTAAGTTAGTGTTTCAACCGGGGGAGCTCATCAATCGAAACTGTACGGGAACTAAGGGGAAGGAAAGATTGGATCCAGTAAAATTAGGGGTAGTAAGGGATTACGTTGCGAGGCTTTTCCCGTGTGCAAAGCCACTGGAAGATGCGCAATGGCGCAAGTGTGTTGTTTGCATAGATGAGTTTTTGAGGAGGAAAAAAAAAGGATGTGAACAACAGGGTGGATTAAATGGGAGGTAAATAAGTTCTTGTAATTTGTAATTTTAATGTTAATTAAACTGTAAAATCTCGGTTATAAGCATACCACACAACTCCTCTACGGCAATAATTTTAAACAAGTTACACTAAACTGACTAATACAACGGTTCACTATCACAATAGGGTTTGCTTGTCAGCCAAAGAAGCCTTACCTAGTTGTGTAAACCCAGGGCTTATAACCAGGATTGTACGGTACTAATGGTTCGACATATTTTGTAAATACATTGTAGCATAAAGTAGGATGTTCTAAAATAGTTTAGACTATGACCGAATAAAGTAATTAGTATTTTATTTTTTGTTTACTCCGGGGTTACGTACTTGGGGCTTTTTTCTAATTGAAAAATAACTGATTTGACTTTGAAAATAAAACAAGTTGTATAATGAAGACGTTTTCTATTTTGTTGTGACGATGTAATTATGCATAAGGCCGGGTTCTAATTATTAGGTTCGGCACATGTAAAGTTCGACGTATGAATCAATTAGGAACGGCACTTTTGTATTTGGGTCGACTCTGCCGTTCTATTCGACTGAGCTTGTCGAATAGAATGGCAAAAGATCGACTTTAGCCTGCGTTGCAAGCGTTCCCGTACGAACGAATTTTTCCGCATTCTGGCCGCGCGAAAATTGGGGCGAGAGCAAAAAATCGGAGGACCGGGGTGGGAGTGGGGAGATGCGGGAACGCTTGCTACACAGGCTAGATCGACTTCGATTCATACGTCGAACTTCACATGTGCCGAAGCTAATGCATAAATTATGTTAACGTATTTTTCAATATAACCGCGCTTCCGATTGGCTATTTAGTGGGTTTTCGCGCCTTTGTAGACAGAACTCACAGAAGCGTAACGACGGTTACCAGCATTCACGTTGTAGATTTTTAGACTGAAACTGGACAGCTTAAATCGGTATTCTAAAAAGTTGCTTTTCTTTATAGCCATAAAGAAATCGTAATGTAGTTTAAAATTTATGCCGTTACTTTATTTTGTCCAAATATCACGATCTCGATCGATCTCCTCAGCTGTCTTCTTGCCATAACAGAACACAAAGCACATTAAAATCAAAACAAGAATTTCCAGACTTGGTGAATTTTACTTTTTTCGGTTTATTTCCCTATTTTAAGCAGTAAGGATGATATTCCTTTTCGCCAGGAATTAGGTTCGGCACATGTAAAGTTCGACCGTCTGAATCAACAGTCGAACTTTAATAATAGTGTGGGTCGACCTAAATAGGTATTAGGTTCGGCACATGTAAAGTTCGACGTTTGAACCGGGCCTAAGTGAACGGTGACAGGTTTCAAATTACACACGCTAGTTGTTTTGAAGTTATGCAAATTTGAGTTTTGTGGAACTAAAAATATATCAAACGAATGCACAGTTGTTGCGTTTTCTGATTTAAACTATAGTCATGCCTCACCGTTGCTAATATAAGGAAAAAGTAAAATAATGTAAGGGAAATGTATGTCAAAGACAAATTGAAATAAATTGGCATAACGTGTCGATTGTGTCAACGAAAATCTACAGTAGTCGCCGGCGTAAACGAAAGCAAGTGAACGAACACAATTGCTTTGTTTGTGGAGAATCTCGAAGAAATTATAGCGTAGCGCTTGCATCAAACAAACAACTTCAAAACACATTCGCAATCGATCTCTTTACGGTTAAATGTCACTCGCAAATAAAAAAAAGCTATTTGATTCACATGTTTAGTTTAGAATCTAGTCGCTGTAATAAAAAAAAGCTAACAAACACGACTGTTTTGTTTGTGGTGAACTAAAAGGAACAATACCTTGCTCGTGAAATATTCGGCCATCCAAACCACAATGTCTGTCGATGACAAATACATAGTAATTTCGCATAACGTGTCGCTTGCGCAAAAATTAACGAAAACTACAAGTACAAACACTTTCGAAACCGATCTGTTTTAGAAAGGCAGTGGCTATTCGTACGGTACCCGTACGCGGACCTCGATTTGCTATTCGTATGGAAGTCCAAAACTTTCGTCAATTTTCGATGTTATTCTTCACTATTATTGATCCACAATATTAAATGTTCGTTTAGTTTTCCAAAGCGCTTCTGGTAAGCGATGTTGATTTGGCTCAGATTAATTTGCCGAGTCTCTGTATACTGAGCGAGCGACTCATTTTGTGAATAAACATCGCTCACAAGAAGCGCTTCGTGAATCTAAACAAACGTACAATATTATGGATCGGCAAAAGTGAAGAATAACATCGAAAATTGACGAATGTTTTAGACTCCCGTACGAATAGTAAATCGAAGTTGGCCGTACGGGAGTATTCTTTGACACGAAAAATTTCTAAGTGTCACGAAATGAGTCGAAATACTACGAGAGTCGGCAAATTAGTCTGAGCCAAATCAACATCGCTCACCAGAAGCGCTTCGTAACACTAAACGAACATTTAATATTGTGGATCAATAAAAGTGAAGAATAACATCGAAAATTGACGAAAGTTTTGGACTCCCGTACGAATAGCAAATCGAAGTCCGCGTACGGGTGCCGTACGAATAGCCACTGTGTTTTAGAAAACTTAGCCATTTAATTCGCATGATTTGTTGAGGACAGACTGAAACATTTCCGTCGAGGAAAACACGAAACGCATCGAATCCGCGATACTTTTTGCCTCCCGTTTTCCTGACAACCATCCAGTTGCAGTTAGATGCCGACCGCTGCGCGAAATTAATCGGTTTCGCGCAAGATAAACTTTTCGTACAGTGTAATTATTGCCGCTTCGGTGACTCTCGCGCTACGCGATTCGCGTCCTGCGCTACGCGTCCTGCGCTACGCGAATCGCGTAGCGCAGGACGCGAATCGCGTAGCGCGCGAAACGCTACGCGACAGGTAACTTACTTTTGAGAGGTACTGTATATTATTAAAGTGTTTCTCCATATTATGGAAGTGTCCATCCATAATATGAAAGTGTCTGTCCATATTATGGAAGTGTCTGTCCATATTATGGAAGTGTCTGTCCATATTGTGTAGTTCCAGAAAATATCCAGACCCCCACCACGGAGGGAATTGGAAATTCCGGAGGGGTGGGGGGGTCAATGGCCCAGGAAATTCCGAAGGGGAGGGGGGTTTGGAGGCAAAATTCGCGTCCGAATGGTCGGGAAAACGATTGATTTTTCGTGAATTCGTATTGACTCCGTAAGTGTCACTTACTAATTTTTGCGGGTCGTAAATAAATCAGACAACCTGCGTTTTTCCCAACCATGCTGCAGTTAAGAAACGTTTTTCTCTTTCTTAAAAGTTCTTCGGACGCAAACTAGAAACAATTGAAGACGAATACCTTTCGTGAAGCAGATAAACCCACCATTACTCATTACCAGTCTCTCTCTAGAATCCAGGCTCATCGCCAACAGACGCGTGGAACGCCTGGAGGTTAAAAATCGCTCGTGAACAAAGCGGCGTTTTTTCGTCAATGTTTAGGAGAAAACCTGCTTCAAAATAATCAATCTCTTCGGCTTTTATGTTTGTGACGAAGGTTCACAGCTGCTTTATCGTTAATATTGGGCAAATTTTTCAGTTTTATGTGGAAAATGCTCGGAAGATGCAGAGGATGCGGAAATTAGAGAATTACGCGGATCCGCACCACCGCATCCTGTCAGATGCCCTGTCTAAAGGAAGAAAAAAACTTTCCAGAGGGTATGGGGGGTGGGCAATATTTCTGTGGAAATTCCAGAGGGGTGGGGGGGGTCAACGTTTCCTTGTGAAAATGGAAAATCCGAAGGGGTGGGGGGTCCTGTTTGAAATTCCCTCCGTCGTAGGGGACTGGATATTTTCTGGAACTACACATTATGAAAGTGTCTGTCCATATTATGGAAGTGTCTGTCCATATTATGGAAGTGTCTATCCATATTATGGAAGTGTCTATCCATATTATGGAAGTGTCTGTCTATATTATGGAAGTGTCTATCCATATTATGGAAGTGTCTGTCTATATTATGGAAGTGTCTATCCATATTATGGAAGTGTCTGTCCATATTATGGAAGTGTCTATCCATATTATGGAAGTGTCTGTCCATATTATGGAAGTGTCTGTCCATATAGTGCAAGTGTCTGTCCATATTATGGAAGTGTCTGTCCATATTATGGAAGTGTCTGTCCATATTATGAAAGTGTCTGTCCATATTATGGAAGTGTCTGTCCATATTATGGAAGTATCTGTCCATATTATGGAAGTATCTGTCCATATTATGGAAGTGTCTATCCATATTATGGAAGTGTCTGTCCATATTATGGAAGTATCTGTCCATATTATGGAAGTATCTGTCCATATTATGGAAGTGTCTGTCCATATTATGAAAGTGTCTGTCCATATGATGAAAGTGTCTGTCCATATTATGGAAGTATCTGTCCATATTATGAAAGTGTCTGTCCATATTATGAAAGTGTCTGTCCATATTATGAAAGTGTTTGTCCATATTATGGAAGTATCTGTTCATATTATGGAAGTGTTTGTCCATATTATGGAAGTGTCTGTCCATATTATGGAAGTGTCTGTCCATATTATGAAAGTGTCTGTCCACATTATGAAAGTGCCTGTTCATATTATGGAAGTGTCTACATGTATCTATATTATGGAGGTGTCTGTCCGGAAGTGTCTGTCTATATTATGGAAGTGTCTGTCCATTTATGGAAGTGTCTATCCATATTATGGAAGTGTCTGTCCATATTATGGAAGTGTCTGTCCATATTATGGAAGTGTCTGTCCATGTAAAGGAAGTGTCTATCCATATTATGGAAGTGTCTGTCCATATTATGGAAGTGTCTATCCATATTATGGAAGTGTCTGTCCATATAAAGGAAGTGACTAGAGTTTATGAATTTTGCTCTCTTTGAGACCAAGTGAACTGCTGCTGACAGTTCTCAGTGACACAAAAATATCTCATAGTTCTGTGTTCTTGGGTTATAAAAACAATATATTTCTTTTACTTTGAATATAAAACTTACAGCTTTCAATGCTGATATTGCTGCAAAATAAGGAGCACCAGTATACCTGAAAATGAATTAGAGACAAAAAAAAATGAAGTCATTTTTGTACACAGGAGTTGTAATTTATAAAGATTTTCAAAATGCCCTGGGCAATGAAGAAAAATCAAATTGTTAGTTTTCCCAATAATGGGTGGCAAATGGTCTTTCAAGAATTATGAGTCACATAAAGTTTTAGTTGAATTTCATGGGTCTTGCTGTCTCATTATTTTGAGGCATTCTCTGTCTTGAAGTCTCAATTTTTTTCTTTGATCCTTGTCAGAGTCTTGGCCTCACATTTAAAAAGGTAAACAACTCTTGGGTTTGCAGAAAAATTCTAGTCTTGCCACCTGTTCAATAAAACAATAAAACAACTGAAAATGGTTGGCCTCAATAGAACATGACCTGTAGAGATGTATTTTTAGCCTTAGCATATATTTTAGAATTTGATTTTATTATTATTCGGAAGGCCCTACTGAAAACTGTGCGGCGAGTGGGCTAAATATTGTTATCATTATTATTATACAGATTCTAGAATTCCTGGCCACTTATTTACATCTCCATGAATGCTTCATTAGCACATGAAAACAAAAGGATTCAATGAGATGCAAACATTATAAATAGTGACTGGGTATACGCTTGAATGGGACATTCCAAAAATTTTCAGCACCTGGAGATGGAAGGATAGATTTCCGTCAGATACAGACAGGTCTTAACTTCAATTTTAATGATTCCGATAGGACTAATTTGTTTAATCCTTAATTTCCTAAAGGCCCTATTCAGACAGGTAGTTGATATTTCCAACAGCTCATGTATTTTATTTTCATATTGCAGATTACTTTAGCCTTGTTTCATTTAAAAAATGTTTCCTAACCCGTCACCTAGCACGCAAATTGCAGATTCCGACAGGGTCCATTCAGACCATACCAAAATATACCCTCTATAGGGGAGGTGCGGATAAAAAATGGAACGTCCCAATCTAGCGTATGACTTAAATGATAGTGCAGGTACTGCATTTGGATCCCTAGGGTCCAAATTGACTACAACATTGGCTATCTATCTATCTTATCTATCTTCCAATACTTGACAGTCTCCATCTCCAGCTTTAGTGGTTAATGGGTAAAGGCTACCCCCAAACCACCATGTTACAATAAATCGGAATAAAGAAACATTTTTAACATTTTATTGGAAGACAATGTGTTATTGTTACCTTAAATGCAGAGGTTTGCATGGTATTCTACAGTTTAAAGGGGCTATGTCGCGAGGTGTCACGCAAGCTACAATCTTGAAAAACGTCCGGTGGCTGTTTTTCAAGTTTACGCCATCATCGTCGAATCCATTCAATCCTGTAGTGCTGTGTTCACCAAATGGTCTCAGATTTTTCACATATGTAAATAATCTCTGTCTTGATTTTGGCCCGGTTGTTTTTCCGATTCTGAAATCGTACGGCTAAATATCTCAATATGTACGAGCAGGGATAGAAATCAGTTGACCATGGAATGTCATGGACAAAGGTTCTTCTGCTCTGTTGGCTGAATATTGTACATTTCAGCATATTAACATGGTACCAGAGTCTTCGCTTTGTACTTCTCTACCGCCACAGACAAACCCAACATTTTTCTGATTTTGTTTCGCTTGAGAAAAGAGCAATGAAATTGTTGGACTTAAATCAAAACAAGCAATAGCTCTTGTGTACGTGACAACTGGTTCTGTTTCAAGTCCTGTTTCGTATCAGCGAACAAAAGAATTTTGACAGATAAAAGTGTAAATTAAAGTTACTAAAATTAGGCGAAACCTCGTGACATAGCCCCTTTAATACAGCCTTGAGAAACTACATTTATACACTTCGTACACATGTCTAGTTTGCTGGATTTTAGTCAGGCATGCACAAGCACAGTCTTACTTGGGAAATACAGTGGAAACCCAATTTTTCGAACCTCTTAGAAAAACGGAAATTCGTTCCAAAAATCGGAAGTCCGAAAAATGGAAGGTGGCATGGACTGAAATCAAATCCGAGGGAAATGAATAATCGGAAGATTCGAAAAAAATCGGGATTTCACTATACATCGAAACATTATTTATGTATGAAATAGGTTCGATAAATTACTTTACTTAACACATGTCCCCTACATCAGACTTACTCTTGGCATCCTCCTATCACACCTATTCTACCCAGCTGTCCTTTGTGAGCACTGTCTGCAAGAGCAGGGATGGTCTGCCGCACTAATTCCAGGCAGCTACACTGCTTCTTATGTGTCTTGAAAAGAGCAGCATCTGTGGATGATCTGAGACGACTATCCACCTCTTTCTCTCCTTCAGTGAAAGTGCCTCGTCTTGTTGCCATGACAGGACGAAATCTGGTGACCCTTAAAAAACTAAAATACCTTTTCAAGACATAAAATCCGCTCTCACCCATGAAGGAAAACAACAATGTTCCAGGCGGACTGCTGGCGGACTGGCGTTCAATGAATATTGATCGCGTGAGAGCTGGGTTCCACTAGTAAATTAAAGCCGCCGGACAACGTGATCAAGAGCGCGTTTTCAAAATGGCGGCATTCAGCGACGCATTTAGCGCATTGAACTGAATTTCGCGGAGTGTTTTTAACGCCTTTCAGCCTTTCAAAATGGCTTTACTAGATCCAAAGGTATACTCAAATGATGTACTAGTTGTCGGAGATGGTAACTTTTCATTTACTGTTTGTTTAGCATCTGCGTTATCACAAACATCGGTTAAAATCATAGCAACATCGCTAGACTCGCACGCCGCGTTGGCGAACAATCACTTCGCTGTTGAAAATGTCGATAAATTATCAGTTTTTGAAAACGTTGAGATCTTGCACGAAGTAGATGCAACCGATCTGACTCGAACGTTCGGCTCTAGGATTTTTGACCGAGTAATTTTCAATTTTCCGCATGTTGGTGGCAAGTCAAACATCGGTAAATCTAGAGAACTTTTGGAGCGGTTCTTTGCAAGCGCCGCGAAACACGTGGAACCGTATAAAGGGGATATCTGTGTAAGTCTGTGTCAGGGACAGGGAGGAACGCCACTGGATAATCCCAGACGAGAGATTGGAAATACTTGGCAGGTTGTGTATCAAGCTGCAAAGGCAGGTTAGTATAGTTTGATAGTTTCTTTCCGCACAACTATTATATTGTCAAAGGATTAGGTAACCAGAGTAAACATGGCAGGAACAGCCTCGTCTAGGTGCCTTGTCCTCTTTCAAAATGGCGAGCAAAGAAACCCCGGGACATGGTTGCCAAAATTCTTCTAAAGATCCAGGGGAATTTTGTTGCATATTAAAATCAAAATGAAATGTCTCTGTTTTGTTTTAACAATGGTTTCAGATTGCCATAAAATGAACATGGCTGCCACTCGCTATAAATAGCCTCCAAAAATGCCATTTCATGACAAAATACACCACGATTCTTGGGGTAGAGTCTAGATTCCATAGCTCAGAAGGAGGTCGGACACCTTATTGAGAGTTATATAACGGAGTAACTGGTAAGCTTTCAGTTGAGGTTGGGGTTAGCAGTTTATATAGTTAAATTAGAGAGTTTTAGATCCGAGTTTACCGCTAACCTCTAACCGCGGTTTGACGTTAGAAGTTTGTCGTTTGCCGTTAGCTCATTTCTCGATTTAGATCCCAGGGCCGTTTGGACGGCCGCCATTTTGAATCTGCAGCCATGAATGGCACCTGTTTTCAAGGTGCAATATTATCTATCAAATTTAGCATTTGGCCCGAATTTCTGCCTCTGTTAATAGATAAAGACTTGTTCAATAAGATTTTGGTATCATTACGTGGAATAAAACAAGAAATATACACTAAACGCTTTCAGGTAAATGACAAACGTGAAAACTTACCTCCTCACGTTGAAAACGCACGTTGTAAACCTCAAACGTGACGCGAAAGACTTGTCACGTGACCTCCAGTGGTTAGAGGTTAGCGGTAAACCCGGATCTAAAACTCTCTATTTAGGCCTAAACAACCCGAGAAGCTTGGTGGTACGGTAGGCTATGTAAGTTAAAGTGCACCTAACCCCTAATTTTTTTATTCGCCTAAATGAATGTGCTTGTTTTCTGGAGTGTATCTGTGAAAAAAAATTTGGATTTGGTAAAATCCTCGATTTTCTGTCACCTGTTTAATTGGAGGATAATTTGGTTCAGTACCGAGCAACATGGGATCTGGGGCGAGTGCCTGGGCTGTCACGTGATGTGACGTAGATTCGGGAACGGAAATTCCTCCAAAGAAAGCATCGTCGAGTACTTTCAGCGGCGAGGCACCGGGCATGCATAATTTCTTTTTTGCACAAGTTTTGCACGACTAAAGCACAGTATTTACACTCGATTCGCGCAAAAGTGAAGGAAATGGTTCCCGAAAGTACGTCACGTCACGTGACTAGACCCATGCCCCGTCTAACTCGGTACTGAACCAAACACAGCTCCGTTTTGGCACGATTTTTGAAATTTCAACAGGTCAACAGAAAATCGAAAATTTCAACAGAAAATCGAGGATTTCACCAAATCCAAAAATGTTTTCACAGATACACTCCAGAAAACAAGCACATTCATTTTGGCTAATAAAAAAATTAGGGGTTAGGTGCACTTTAACAATCATGGTAAAAGGCTCCTTGATATTTGTAAAAGTGCCGATCTCAGAATCTTAAATGGCAGAGTTAGCAGCGATTCTCCAGGGAGAGCTACCTTTCATGGGAGAAATGGTATAAGTGTCATTGATTACACAATTTGTGATCAAGATCTACATGTATTTTTAAATGTTTCAAATTTCATAGTAAAACAGCCCACTCTTATCATAACTTGGCTAAATATTAATACAGACAATTCTGGTATTCTAAAAGGATCACATTTATATTTGTTTAAGGCATGTACCAAAACAGTTTGTTTGGGAAAATGATTCTACACAGAAATTTAAAGATGTTTTGCACTCTCCAGTTCTCCAAATACTAATACAAGAGTATATAGACGAGGGAACACAAATTCACGATGTTAACACTTCTCTTGAAAAAGTAGAAAATATTCTTATTACAACTGTTAGACAATGTTTAAAGATTAAAACCACAAAAAAGCATAAGCGTATCAAGTCATCATCAAACAAAAAATGGTTTGACCAGGAATGTCGATCAAAAGACATGATTTGACGAAAATGGCGAACCAAACACATAGAGATCCGTTGAACCCCATTTTGCGTGAGAAATACCATGTCATTTTAATGCAATACAAAAGATTATTGAACTCTAAAAAGAACGAATACTACAATAGCAAGCTTCATAGATTGGAGGACACTATTGAAAACTCAGATGCGACAAATTTTTGGAAATGTCTACAATCCATGGATGACACCATTAAAGCGGAAGATATTGCTTTAGTGTCGGAAGAAAATTGGCTGCAACACTTTCAATCTCTTCACTCTAATGAACCGCTTAATCCCACCCAGCAGATAATCCGTGATGAACTAAAAGTAGAAGAAGATCGTAAACAACAATTTCGTCCGTTCGATTACTTGATAACCGAAAATGAAATACGAAAAGCTGCCAAAAAGTAAAAGAACAACAAATCTTCTTTTTCAGATAAAATTAGAAATGAAATGATTAAAGCTAGTCTTAATGACCTAATGCCTGTTTACTACAAACTGTTTAAAGTGTATATGACAGTGATTTTTTTATTTGCTCGATCGAATCTCCATGATGTTCTGATAAGAAAATGGAAAAAAATTTTCGATATCGATTTTCCTTCTCCGCGTTTTGGCCGTCTAAAAACGTGAAATTTCACTTCCGGTATGTTACAAAACCGCGCAAGAAGAAAGACTGGAAATAGTCCGCTGTGACGTCAACACAAGAATGCCAGTGTCGCGATTTCTCAGTTCCTCCGTTTTTTGGTGCGTGTTGCTACAACCATAGACAACACACCTTAATAGAACCATGTTTCTAACTCAGGGCGCATCAAAAAATGTGAGGAACTGAGAAACCTCAACACCGGCATTCCTGTATTGACGTCACAGCGGACTATTTCCAGTCTTTCTTCTTGCGCGGTTTTGTAACACACCGGAAGTGAAATTTCACGTTTTTAGACGGTTACAACGCAGAGAAGAAAAATCGATATCGAAATTTTTTTTCCATTTTCTTATCAGAACATCATGTAGATTTGATCAAGCAAATAAAAAAATCACTGTCATATACACTTTAATGCAGTTCTAAGTTCAGGTACCATGCCCCAGACATGGTGTGGTGGTCTCATTACACCAATCTATAAATCAGGCGGAAGAAGCGATCCGTCAAACTACCGTGGTATCTGTGTTTCAAGCTGTCTGGGAAAACTATTTTGTTCTATTTTAAACCAAAGACTTCTCGAATATGTTGCCTCAAATAATATACTTCACAAATCACAGATTGGCTTCTTGCCAAATAATCGTACAGCAGACCATGTCTTCACACTTCGAACCTTGATAGACAAATACGTTCATAATCACAATGAAAAAATTATGCATGTTTTGTAGATTTTAGAAAAGCTTTTGACTCAGTTTGGCACCATGGGCTCTTGAATAAATTATTGCAAATTAATGTAGGAGGCTGCTTTTGCAATTTAATTAAAAACCTTTATTCCAAGTCTTCTTGTTCAATAAAAATTGGTCAAAGCCAAACACGACCCTTTCAATACGCGAGAGGTGTATGACAAGGTTTGTAACCACCCATATAAGTGACCGTCTCCATTCAGCTACCATCTTTGCTATCTGGTTTGGAGTATTTGTCAAACAAAATATCTACATGTAGTCTATTCGTAGTCAACCGTCTGTTGTAAGTGACCCCATTCTTTGGACCTGAGGGTGGTTTCTTAGGGAAAGTTTTATTGGTGATCATCTTTCATTAACTTGTAACATTATGTCACTTCTAGATCTGATTTTGAATGCCGTGTATCCATTTAGAAGTGCAGATTATGATTCCTACCGAAGTGCGGGCTTCCGTGGACAGCTTGGTAAAGGTTTTCACACTGTCAATGGCCTGACTCATGTCTTTGTGCATGGGTTACCACTGGAAACTGTGCCAAACATAGAGTAAGTTCATGGTGTTTTCCTTGCTTTTACATTTTTACATTTTATCCCATAGCCCAAAGACCAGCCCCCCGCCCCCCCAGTTTCGGACATTGTGAATTTTTTCGGGCAAAACTTTCATGATTCGGGCAACAGCACTTGGGAGAAAACTGAAAAAAAAAACACAAAGAAAAACGAAACAACAGTGGAGCCATTGTGAAATACTCTGGGCACAATCCAGAGCCCGTTCAATTTTCCTAGAGGCTAGCCCAAAGCGACACGCTTTGTTTATAGACATTGACCGAGACTGAAGAGGGTAGTTTGCGTAAGACATTGAAGACTCGAAGTGTAACAAGATGGTCATGTCGGGGGAAGCGGTGAAAGCCGTCGACCAGCAGCTCGAGCGAATAGTGAAGACATTGCTAGTATTATCCACCGACAAGGACACTAAAACATGCCAAAAAAGTTGCTCACTTCTACATGGAATCTGTGATTCCCAGTTCGTCCTCGGTCTGTGTGTTTTGAAGATTATTTTATTAAATAAGAGCAGCCTGAGTGCTTACCTTCAGGGAAAGACTGGATGTTATCACGGCGAGGCGGAATGCCAATTTGACCTAAGTGACCCAATGAAGCTGCCGAAATGAGGAGAGCTTTACCTCCGTGTGGGAACTGTGTGAATGCATCAGTGAAATCATGGATTGCTGAATCGGATTTTCATTCCGCGATGCTCGTGTGCCACGACGACAACCCTTAATGCGCTTCCAAACGTTAGTCGGGGAAAACCAAATCGTCAGTGCTGTTCCTCCGCCATCGAAACCAGAGGATTACCATCGTGTTAACACCTTTTTCACCTCTCTGAATAAGGTCTGCTCCAAATTGAGAATCGGTTCAGTGGAAATAACTAAGATGTTCTTTGTGCGTTGGGTTACATCACCCTAAGTGATTCGCCCACCAGTGATAGCTTTAACCTGGTTGCCAGGTACTATAACCTCGACAATAATAGTAATACAAATTTTATTTACGTCGAAAACGTAATTGTGCGTTTGTGCGTTGGGTGACATGACATCACCCTAAGTGATTCGCCCACCAGTGATAGCTTTGACCTGGTTGCCAGGTACTATAACCTCGACAATAATAGTAATAGAAACTTTATTTTACGTCGAAAACGTGGGGAGTGGTTGCCCAAGTCTCCCGAGCCAGAGGCTCATGTTAAAAACGCTCGACTAGAAAAAAAATATATTAAAAAAAAATAAAAAGATCAAGAATTAAATGTAGACTATTCCTAAATAACAACTAATCCTAATATTAAAAATATAAACTGTTCCTAATAGCACGAAAATATACACAGACAGACAGACAGACAGACAGACAGACAGACAGACAGGATTATATACAGTTCATGCACTGGCACCCTGTGAACTTTACATTATTCAAATGATAGCGAAATTGTGCCAATGTGGTGGAAGATTTGGCGATACTTGGTAACTGCATGGTTCCACATGTGAGCTATCGTATACAAAAAGGAGTTGTGCATGACAAGGTTGTTATATAAAGGCTGCACAACATTTAAGCCACTGCCACGTAAATTATATTTAGTTAACCTACATGTAGGTGTAAAAAACTAGGAAATATAATTTGGGCCATCCAGCCTAAAACTCATAAAAAGTAGAATGAGCGATTGCACGATACGTCTTTGCTCAAGCGTGTCCATAACAGCCATAGATAGGCAAAAATCATAGGTTGCCGAATTACCTAGAATCAGTAACGACTTAACCCTTTAAGCCCTAATATCAAAATTTAAATTCGCATTTCTAGTCCTAGACATTTCCTATAGAAGTAGTGGGGAGAAATTGTTTGGATATCAAGATAACTCTTGTGTGATCATGTCCTTAATTTTCATACCTTTTTGATTGATAAGTCATTAATATTACAAGGAGAAATTTGATGCTGATCACTCTTAGGGCTTAAAGGGTTAAACGCATAGTTATCGGTACGTTCAATGCTATTTTTCAAAGTTTTCAATATTCCCAGCAATAGTGCGGAACAATGTTCGAGATGCTGTAAAACGTAGGCTTTGTACAGAGAGATCACAACGTTTGAGGGAACTAAGCGTTTAATCCTTCGAAGTGCGGCATCTTAGCCTGAGCATAAGCTTTTTTCAGCATATTTGTAATGTGGGGCTTAAAAGACAAATCCCGATCCAATGTAACACCTAAAATTTGGAGAGTCAGTTCAATTTCGATGGTCTTGCCACCAACTAAAAGATTGTATGTGTACTTGTCATTGCCCGAGTCTTTAATAATAGCGTTTACTTGCAGATAGTTCGCAGTGAACCAGTGGGTTAAATTCTGTGTGTCTTGATTCAGGGTTGATTCAAGTACAACGGGACACTCTTGAGCTGCATATTAAGTCGTATCATCAGCATACAAACAGAGAGGAAGATCCAGCTGAGTAATTAACATCATTCACAAAAATACTAATTAAAAAGAAGCGGGCCAAGAAGGCTCCCTTGCGGCCCCCTACAACAACAACAACAACAACGTTTATTTGTACTGTAAATTACAAGAGCTGTATATAATAATATATAAATTAAAAAAAAAACATACAGTAGCTTGTTACCCAAAAATAACTAGTTAGGTGACCACTACAGCAAGTAGGCAGCCAGTCTGACACATTCCCATTGCATTTAACTCCTTGAAAACGGCCCGATATATACGACTGAACCAGTTTTATGGCTGAATCGTGAATGCCGTAAAGCTTTCAGTTTCACTAGTAACAAATTATGGCAAATCAAGTCAAATGCTTTAGATAGATCAATAGCGGCCACCCCCACAGACAAGGTGCCGGGCTACTTCAGGCATGCCAAGGCCTATTCAGTCAATTCAAGACAGTACACGTGGAGAAATCAATAAAAAGAGCTGCAAAAGTCATCGAAGCATTCACCAAAACAGCCTTTATGAGATGACCCCAGAGTTCTCGAGGTCGCGTCCATTCTGAGTGGCCGTCATACCCGCAACATCATGCTCAGCGGAGCGCTCGTTCAGCAGACTCACGATGTGACAAAATAGCCTTGCTATTGTCTGTATTGAGCGCTCCCATGGCAATAAAGTCATTGTCAACAGTATGGACAAGATATGAATAAACATTTTCGAGAACGCCATGGAAGAAATAACTTTTTCTTTTGATAAGTTTCTGATTTTACTACGTCGAGTAGACTGTCGATAGAGGTCATAGAGTATGCGAGGTTTCGAAAAAACTATTTTTGGGATTATAACTGTTGCATTAGACCTGTTAGATGTAAGAATTGAAAACATTTTTGTTTTTCATGCAATTTGAGTGCGTTTGTATCCCGATTTCAACACCCACGCATTCGGGCATTATGTAATTTTTTCGGGCAAAAAGATCACACCCCCCAAGTTCAAAGGTACCCGCACGCAGAGTATACATGGGCGTTGTTTTGGCTGGCTATTTGTGAAAAGGCAAAGGCTATGGCATCATTTGTTAAAACGAGAGAGCATTACCTCAAGAGTCACGATGTATTCAAAAAGAAAACCGACCAATTCTTAAAAAATAGGTCCGCAATGCGTACATGAGTGAGCTTACGATGAAAATTTGCACGGAAATATCTAGAGACGGAATTTGTGATGTCGAAAATGTTACTGTCAAAGATATTAAGCTAAATGAGAAATGCACCATAGGCTGTCTGCCTCTGATTTTTCAGAAAAACTATTTAACGATATAATGTGGTACTGTCACAGGTATGGAAGCACAACTTAAAAAATGGTTCATTGACTGTATAACTGGTGCAAGTGTTCCAAGTCCAAGAGATGTGATAAAAACACATGTCCACCAAGCACCATTGTGGCTTGCAACTTAACGTCTCAAGAGCTTCTGTATTGGAAAAGTATCTTGGTTTGTCGAGGATGGTTTTTTGTTTTGTTGGACTGGAAGATCGTTCGTTAATTTGGTATCGTTTTTGTCACGCTATGTAATGTCACTACAAGGACCGAGTTATCATCATTGTCATCATCAAAGTTATCATATTAGCAAATTTCTGAAAAAAATGTAAATCATATACAGCAGTCCCTCTGTTAAGCTGAAACCCTCAGGACCTTGAGAACCATTTCCAGTAAAGGACTGGTGAATACATATTTTGGGTTTTTGAAAAATGACCACTTAATAGAGGAATTACTGTAACTGTGAACATGAACAAAATTCTAGATCTACCGCACATGGATTTACACAAGGATGGGTGCCTATTTGAAATAGGTGTTTATTTGAAACAGTGTCTGACAAACAAACGTGGTCGGGTTTCACATGTAAGGAGTGGTAAAACCCCATACTGACAGTAATGATTGACACTATTATACTCAAGGCAGGCAATGTTATCTTTTAATCAAAATATATAAATTTAAAGATCAATTTAATAAAACTTTTACGCTTGTAGCTATTGTTTCAGAGGTCTGAAACAATAACTACACTTGTAAATTACAGCTGTAAAAGTTTTATGAAATTGAGCCCTAGTTGGTGCTTATAGCATGTAGCTGTTTGCATACAATATCAGCATTGCCAGCAATAACAGTAAAACATTAACATTTATTCTCAAGTTTTTTTGGAATGTAGGTAGCTGTAACAAGTATAGTTAACTTACATTTTAAACTTAGTAACATCAACGTTTTCAAACAATAACTTTTCAACGTTTTAGTGTAACTGCACTTAACCCAGATTTGTGTCTCTAAAGACATTATTTGTTCTTCGAAGAGAATTCATCGTTTCCCGAAGGAAATATTTTGTTCCCAGAAGGGAATTATATGACCCTGAGACAGGGTTATGGATTGCCAGATGTTGTACATGGAGCAATTCGCAATGCTGGACTGCACAAGTCACTCGGCGGCCATCACAGCTGTCTTTAAAACTACATCTCGGTGATTTAGGGAACCTTTTGTTGGCGAAGATTTTGTCTACACCTTCAAAACATCTGAAAAACTCTTTACGTGAAAACAATAGACACATTGCTTGAATGCTGTGCCTGATTACTGGTGCAATATAACACGAAAACATCGTAAATTTCGAGCCTCTTACCTCTCTTTCTCCAACGGCGAAAAAACGTGGTTGCTTCCACGTTCCGTGTTTTTGATATCGAAAATACGTCGTTCGTTATCCGGGATGATCCGGGATCAGTTCGCAGCACTTCGTGTTCAACCTCGCTCATATTCGCGTGTTCGTGCTCTCATCGTTCGTACGGAAATAAACAATATCTGTTCGAGACCAGGCGCCGTGATACCGAAGACAACCCGAAGAATGGACTACCACGGACTTACGGACACTTCCCATGACATAGAGTGAGATTACACTTCATGTAAGCTCACTCAAAAACATTGAGATCATTCGAGAACACATGCCGTCCGTGATTCAAAGGTTGCCTCATTTTGGACAAGAACGATCCTGTTTAAATATCTTGAGCGTTGGAGGTGGAACAGGGGACCTGGATTTGGAAATTTTGAGAATAATGAAAGAAGAACTGCAGCGAAAGCAAGTCTGTAATCAGATCAAGATGTATAACCGAGCGATCGAGCCAAATGAATATTCTTGCGATATTTACAAAGCTGCTGTCAAAAGCCTCGATGATCAACAGATGGATTTCGATCTTCGTCGGCAGACCTTCGAAGAGTATAAATCCGAAGGCGCCGCAGAACCAGAAGAACGCACGAAGTTTGATGTCATTCACTTCATTCACAGTATCTACTTCGTGGACATCGAAGCAGCTCTAAATCATTGCATTGAGAATGAACTCAACACCAATGGAAGTTTACTTTGTATTGTGCAGAGACGGGACCTTCTGTTTTGGGTTCTGGAGAAACAACGCTTGTTTGACTGGCACGGAAAACCAAACAGTCCGAATCCAGAAAGCTTCAATACAGCTGAGAAAATATTTGAGATTGCGAGGGAACGTGGCTGGAAACATGAAGTGTACAGCCACGAATATTCGATTGATGTAACTGATGTCTTTGATGAGGAATCATGGGATGGAAATCTGCTTCTCGACTTCATGACACACAGTGAACATTTTCGTGAGACAGGAGATAAACAACTAGTGAAAGAAACACTCGCGCTGATTAAAGATCTGTCAACCGTTAAAGATGGAAAGCATTTTGGAATGAAGAAGGAATCACTTTTTGTTATCTATAAATAAACTTCTTGTCTGCAATTCAATAGTCCATATGGGCATTTTAATGAGTTGTATTTTTTTTAGTAGCTTGCATAGATTACATTTATGTCGCTACCCGCGTATGCCAAAAATATGTCTGGAATGCATTTGTATTGGTTTGTTTACGCACATCCCAACATGCAGCCTTCATTTTCTGCTACTTGTATCGAAGCAACGCCACTTTAGCGAAAAAAATACACGGTTAAGTAAATTTTATTGTTTGCAAGGCTACATATTAGCTCGCCGAAACGTGACGATAAACACTTTGGGTGGGATAAAGCAAGGAAACCTCATATATATTATCTTGTATATTTTATCACGTATAGTATACGAGATCGTTTAAGTAAAGATTGAACAACAGTGAAGACAAAATCAATAAGATACAAATTGGTATATTCCAATTTTCTGCAATCCTGGAAGATTGGGACTCGTGGGTCTCACATTTTGAAGATTGTGCAGTTCTTAACGGCTGGGATGACGAGCGGAAAGCCGTTCGTATGCAAGGAGCTGCGTTGCCCCAGTTACAAAGGTTATCTTCTGAGACTTGGCGGGCTCTTAACGAAGGCTCGTAAAGAAGGCCTATCCAGAGGCGATCGAATCCCGGAAAGACAGCCTCGTGAAGGACTAGATTATCGATGCGTTAAAAGATCGTGAAATCCGCAGGAAAGTACGTGAGTCCGGACCGAAAACGCGAAACGCTCGATGAATTTTAGCTGTCAGTTCGGGTGTCAGTGGTGCACTACAACTCAAGGCTATGCTCGAGGCGGAGTCTCGGCGGGGGAAAGGTCGTCAAGTTCGGGTAGTTCAGGAGCCGCCTCTTGAATATAACAGTGACCTCGTAAAATATTATTATGGTTCAGCTCGTACAGCGCCAAGAAACCACCGGGAATCGAAACGCTCGCGAGCGGACATTAGAACAAAACGGTCGGGGATTGGGAAAGACTGCAGAGAACGGCGTTGCTTCCGATGTTATCAGCAGAAGGGCCGTTTCATCGCCAAAAGCCCAAGGAGCAGCAGGGAAACTCGATGCGATCGGTGCCGTGGGTCAAGTGTCAGTTGGGAAATTTGGAACGGCCCCAGGAACTTCCCAATTGAGTACCGGTATTAGTAATATATATATAGATAGGCTGAGCCTAACAGCGAAGCTCTCTGAACAGAAAGCTGATGATAGGCTGATGATAAGCTATCTGTTCATGATAGGTCGGAAACACAAAAATTAAGATTGACGACCGGGCTATTTTCAAGTTTAGCAATTCTAAAAAACAGTATTACGCGACCCTCTGCACAGTACATTTAGACCGTACAAACGTTCACAAAAACAACGTTTTCTCGGTCTAGAATATTAAACTAGTATGACTAATTTCCGAATAAAATACACCTGTTGCGTATCGAAAATTGCCAGAGAAACTGATTTGGAAATCAAAATTGCAAAAATTGCATATTAAAATAAGGCGACGCGTGTAAAGTTAGAACTTTGAAAAGTCTTGTTTTGTTTACATAAAATCGCTTTTCAACCTAAGTAATGAATGAACAAACACATAATCAAAGGGCTCTTAAAGCCATCTCGTTAATGCGTTAGAACGTGAGGTTAATAAAAAAAATAGAAGAATTGATAGTGAATATGGTAAAGATGCCGTTGTAGCGCACCTTTACAATAAGTCTACTCAAAATACGTACATGAAAGCATCACATGATGCAAATCAGCCAATGGAAATTTATGTTCGCGAAATGGGCGTAGTTTTATTTTAGTAGCCATTTGGGGTATTAAAAACAGGAAATCACTAATTTTCGATTACAAAGTTTACATTTTCACGCTAGTGACTAAAATGGGGTCTATAATTTGGTTATACAATAGACGTGTCGTGTTTAGAAAATGTCATAGGCTGGGCCTAACAACTTTCCTGTACAGCATTAGGGGATCTGTTCTTATCAGTGCTCCACTTTTTCAAGGCCAAAAACCAGAATAATCCTCAACTTCGACGACTATAAAGGAGAGCTTTTTTTTTCACAAGATTTGGTGCTGTTTTTTCACCACAAGCAAGAAAGCGTGTGGTAACCATCTGTCTTCGCTTTGGGTGAGTGCGTGCTTTTCAATTTTGTGGTTTTGGTATTGGTCTCGCGAGTTTTCTCGCCCTCGCGTTACGTGGAGATGGCCGCGCGTCCCGCGCACCAGCCGTTCGCCCACACTAGAACTGTCCGCTTGATAGCGCAGGAAAACCTGGCTCTTGATTCGCTCAGTATAGCGCAGTCGTTACCGGACTTTAAGGAAGAAATCGTTGGGGTTGTACCCCTCTACGGAGGAAAGTGCTTCGACATCACCCTCCGATCTACAGAATCGGCCACGCGGTTGGCGGCATCGGGCTTTGACTACGAAAGCCGCGTTATCCCTTTACGCCTTTAAGGGAAAAAGCACTACACGACTACACGTGTCATGCGTTGAATTCCCCGATGAAAACCTGCTACAATTCCTGGAACAATACGGCGACCTCAAAGCGCGAGCAGTCCGCTGGCTTTGCTTCAAAGCCCCGGGCTACGAGCACATCGAGAACGGTATCCGTGTCGTAGAATTCACACGTTTACAAAAAGGGGTACCTTTTTGATGCTGGAGGTATATGAAAGGGTCGGGATTTCACGAGTTGAAGTATGTGAAAGGGTCGGGATTTCACGAGTTGAAGTATGTGAAAGGGTAGGGATTTCATGAAGAATAGGAAATGGTAGTGAAAACACGAGTTGAAGCATAAAAAAGGTAGGGAAAACTGCAATTTAAGTAATATAAATAGGGCAACAGACGCACGCAAAGGCTATATGAAAGGGGTACCATTTTTAGCGAAAGGTATATGAAAGGGGTACCATTTTCAATGAAAGGTATATGACAGGGTTACCTTTTCTGTCAAAAACGGTATATGAAACGGTAAGGGTTTGGACCTCGGGGCGGAGCATCCCCGTACAAAACTTTGTCGAGTACCCCCCCCCCCGGGCAAAAGGCACGCAACTTAGTCACTCAAGGGCTCGAGTTTTTTTTTTAAGTACACGGGCCAACCAATACTATGCTACCGGTGCCTGTCTTCCGAGCACGTTTTTAAAGACTGCCCCAGAGTCTCTGAGACTGCCCGAAAGCGAACGCCGTGAGGCGAACCACGAGGCTCCAGCGCCCGGGGGAACACCAGAGCCCCCCCGGCCCCCACTACCGCAACCAGCAACGACATCCCCCCCCCTGTAACCAAAATAGGCCATTTGCACGATGGCGTCATTTGACTACAACTACCAGAATTCATTTAGTTTTTCCTTTCTTATTTAAATTTTGTAATCCAAGGAGCCATCATTCGCAGTAAAGAACAGTGGATAGAGCTGGGGGAAAAACAGTCCGAGTATTTCCACCAGCTTGAAAATCAGCGACAGACACGCGACTCAATTACAGAGTTACGTGCCAACAATTCAACCGTGACTTCCAATAAAAATAGTCTTCGCGAATGTCGCGATTTTTATCGTAACCTCTATTCGGCTGAACAAGTTTATTTATCTAGCCAAGACTGGGTTTTAGTCCAACTGGATAAAACTCTGGCATCCGAAGACCATGAGAAATGCGAAGGTGACCTCACACTCTTCGAGTGTCAAGAGGCCCTTTCACAAATGCAATCAGGCAAATCGCTGGGAGGCGGATGTCCGGTTGAATTTCATCGTCGCTTCTGGAGTACATCAGACATGCTAAATTACTCTTACGGATCACTCTCTGACACACTGATCTGAGATACAATCGACTATGTAAACCATAAACAGCTTTCGGCCGCTGTTATTAGCCTGGATCAGGAAAAGGCTTTCGACCGGGTTATTCACGGCTTTTTGCAACCCGTTTTAGAGCGCTTTAATTTCGGCCAAAATTTCCAGCGCTGGGTAAACATTGTTTACACGTTATAAACAATGGATGGCTCTCGTCGGACTTTTCGCTCGAACGGGGAGTTCGACAAGGTTGTCCGTTGTTCCATTATTATTCAGTATTATTTTATTTTGTATTAAATTTTCCACCGTAGAAAAATACTCCCGCAGAAAAAAATTACTTGTTTTAATGATGTATATCGGCTTAACAGGAACTTTTTAACAGTGAACCTATAGAAACCTCCGGTCAGGAAGTAAATTTGCAGTTTAATACCGATGCCTTGGATTTCATTTTTACTTCACCAGAAATCCGCAAACATTTCCTCCCAGCAGAAATTTTAGCTGTCTCGACCCGCAAAAATTTCCTCCCGCAAAACAAATTCAGTCGGGCAATCCGCTAAATTTTCCTTCCGCAAAAATTTGCTCGTGCACGGTAGCTAAATCACCAAAACTATGACGTCTTTCCCATAGTATTGCATAATCAAACCGTAATAGCATTTAACCTATTTTTACCCTTCTAAAGCAGCTTTAATGGCTTTACGACAAATGATTTAAAATTTGAAACATTGATATTTCTCGATAGGTAACGTGAGATATCGAAACTTAATAAGAACTTTAATACCTTTGCGGTGACGTAATGTGAGATATGACAAGTTCTGACATCCCAATACCCTAGGGAAATTAACAATAGGTCCGGGGGTGCTCCTCAAAAATTTTAGTGGCGGTATGTGACGCCCTTCTTGAAATACTAACCGGTTAAACCAACCATATCCTCAATACCCTAATAGCTTCTATAAAGAAGAAAGAAGTAACCCCCCCAGACAAAAGTTAACAATGGCCTTTTGTTAACAACTTTTGTCCCTTTTCGTATTCATTCCTAAATCTCGTTTATGCGCATGCGCATTAACGACCTCGCGAAAATCGTAACAACTGGAAAATACCGTTCCATTTGACCATTTCTGCTCGGCCCAGTTTCTCTGAGCCGGAATCGAACGTATCCGCAAAGTCAAGATGGCGTCTCAATATCAGTGCACGGCGTGTTTGCTTTTCACCGAAAGTTTACAGCTCTTATAATACTCGAGCATGATTGCTCGCGTAACATAGCTAGTACAACAGCAGAAAACATGGCCACAACTAGGACTGATAAGTAGCACAGCAATGCTTATAAGCTTATGTATTAAACGAATGCAATAAGTCACGAGCACAAAGTAGTCGCCGACTCGATTTTTAAAAATTCCTTCGCATGTAACAGCTAGCTGCACTGAGAAAAATAGTATCATCGTTCTCGCTTAAAATATCGTTCGTTTTAACTTCAGAGTCTTCGAACAACTCCAAAGCAAGTAAAAGAGGCAACGAGTCCGCCATTTGTTTTCCTTTGGTTTATTTTGTATTTTCGCGCGAAACTTGGAACGTGATGGCCTGGAACAACCAACCGGAAAATACTGTTCCATTCGTCACACGGAATACCCGGAATTTCAAACCGGAATTTTTGGTCGAATGGAAAGCGCCCTTGGTTTGAAAATTGCCAAGATCCCGGATGTTGCGTGACGTCATACGCGCATGTTTTGCGACGTCATACTTGTTCGCGAGCTAGCCCTGCGCAACGCTTGCTCGGACGGACACACGCACGGACGTGCCCGAGAAATATTCCGCTAGCCATGAGTATGGAGCTTAAATAAGTAAAAGCTATCCTTCACTACTCAACATTTCCCCTGAAAGAATCTTACCTTGATATGTACACAAATCAAGTGGGGGTATTGTTTCCAAGGGAAAATCATGGAGAAAAGCTGCGCCATTCGAGCACCATCTTTGTTGTAATAAAATCAGGAACACTGGAACGTCGGAACCCCGGATCGAACACCGGAGGTGATCGGGGGTGTAAATTGTTATTGTCAAAAACATGAACAGTGCGTACCTGCAACCTGCACGCTGCAACCTGCACCCTGCAAATTACACCCTCCGCCCATAGTGTTTCTAGTGACATACATACATAATCTTTATTTAACCACGGTTTCTTCTTCATACTGTACATATGCTCTTCCTGAGAGCCTTGCCTATAAATTACCTAATTTAATAAAAAATGCAAAATAAAATTGATAAATTAACTTAAGTAATAAGAATGTAAAAACAAGGTCACTAAGTTAATTATATATGTTAATTATATATGTACTAAAAAATTTTCTCAAAATGTGTCATTTTAAAATTATGTTTCTGACACAGCAGTGTTTGTGCTCAGCAGTTTTGTACGGGGATGCTCTGCCCCAAGGTCCTAACCCTTACCCTTTCATATACTGTTTTTAACAG
Source organism: Dendrophyllia cribrosa (assembly GCA_024195265.1). Taxonomy (NCBI): domain Eukaryota; kingdom Metazoa; phylum Cnidaria; class Anthozoa; order Scleractinia; family Dendrophylliidae; genus Dendrophyllia; species Dendrophyllia cribrosa. Next base: position 17,508,842 of record JAJLRJ010000005.1, read on the forward strand.
AAGAGTTACCCCTTTCATATACCTTTCACTGACAATGGTACCCCTTGGTACCTTATTAAAAATGGTACCCCTTTCATACACCGACAGAAGAAACACTGCATCTCTTTACTAAACCCTTGAAATAATCTTATGGAGCGATATATGATAACCAAACAAGTCTAACAATAACATTCTTTATTAAGTTCACTTTGTGTTACGGGATTCAAGATACTCTGCACATCCGGCAAGCAAACAGCAAGTACTTTTCTTTTCGGCCTTCATAACGCCTTTCCATTGACTTTTAATGAACGTTGATGCATAGTGACAGTGATAACAAACCAGTTGATGAGACTAAATTTATGAGAATAGTAGTGGCTGTCATGTCAAGTTGACTTACATCCCTGATACATGTAATGACAAAGAAAAAAAAAAGAAATGTTTTTTGTCTAACATTTGAGTAACGTTTACTCCCTTTTCACTTCAGTTTAAACGTTAAAATAGCCTTTACGTGCATCTGTTTGACAGTATATTTTGAAAGGCCCTTTTTATATACTTCCCTACCCTTTCCTCACTTCACCTCATGAAATCCCTACTCTTTCATGTAACTGCAGTCTCAAAAAGGTACCCCTTTTAGGCAGAGCATCCCCATAAAGCCCATTTCAGGGGTTTGTGCCTGGGCTAGTTGGAGGGGAACCTGTAGGTATGTCGATTGATACTGGCTCAACAGTGACTTGTACATCAACAGATGCTTAATAGGTCCCAAAAGAATTTTAAGTTAAGTTTTGTTATGGTGAACCTGAACCAGTAGTTTCGGTGAATCGCCAACCTTGAGACATTAAGAGAAATGTGAGTTGCACATTTGTGTCTATGGGGTGGATGTTATCCATTCAGTATTGGTTGCCGCAGATGTAACCCAGGATTGCTTGCTCAGAAATGATTTTTTTTAGCAAACATAATTGTAAAATTGATTTTGCGGTCCAAACAATTAAAATTAAGGACAATGGGTGAAAGTGGTGCAAGCAAAGTTTTTAGGATAAGTTTGGCGGAGACTGTAGTCGTGCCAGGTAGACGTGAAATGGTGTTACATGCTGAGATAAGTGGGACTGTGTGAAGTAAGGTCTATTAGGGATAATAGAACTGTCTCCAGGATTGATTTACGGAGTGGCATGATCTTTGATGACTCGAGTCATAGCACCACCCAGGAAGAACACAGTGCCCATCAGTCTTGTTAACCAGTTGCCCACTCTATGACCCTGTATCAAGACACTCTCTTGGTACCTTCAGTCAGTTGAAAAGAAGCGTAATGTAACCAGCAGAGAGCAGCCACCTTGCACCCCAGCTGGCTGCAAAAAAAGAAAAGAAAAAGAGGACTCAATATCAACACGGAGTCAGGTTACACTTACCAATACACTGAATTATTATGTCTTGTTGATCGGGAGGTCTGATTACCTGTCAACATTATGCCTAGGGCACACTGAGAACCGAAAAGAAGTGACAAAATATGTATTTGAAGTGTGATATTCTATAATTAAGTATTTAGAACAAAAAAAGTGACTGTGTCACACCCATCTGCTGATTTAAGGTTACAGTGTACCTTCGGGGGTGTCTCCAGTATAACAGCTGTAGCGTCTTAAGATTACACTTAATATACCTAAACCCATATATCAAATTAAAGCTTATAGAGCTGGCTATCTAAATATGGAAACCATTTGGTAATAAAATGAATTGTCGAATTTTTTCTGACGTCTAAATTCGAACGTCCGAATCGGCTTTAAAACGCTATAACTCAAAGCGATTATTGTATTTTGCTAATTTGATTTGTTCTCGGATTTCCGGACACGAAGCGCTAAAAAAATGTGTCGGCGATTTCCCATATTCAATTGCAGTGAAAAGTTACAGAATATTTTCGAAAAAGGGAGAAAAAAAATTGGAGTGATCGCACGGAAATGGCTCTTGGCGAAAATGTTTTCGGAAATAAGAAATTCGCCGACACGTTTTTGTTGATTATGTGTTAGCCTAGCTTCTGTCCAAATTTGAGGAAAATCGAACAAATTCCCTTTGAGTTGTAGCTCTTTAAAGTGGCCCCTACAAGCGAAAAATTAACTTTGAGAAAACAGCGCTTAAAAAAACATATCGCTTCATAAACAAACTCCGCCCACAAAAGTTATACCGTCATTTCTCCGTCAATTTTCACTATTTTTCGATAATTTTTTTTTGGATGAAAGTTCATTCTGTAAACTTTATTTTGACGCCAAAAATAATTTTCAATAAATTTTCGATCTGAAGGTACACTGTAACCTTAAATGGTTTCATTATTATATGGGAATCTTCTTAGAAAAGCTCAGCAGAGCTTGCTAAAATTTCCTACCATTTTGTGTAAACATACATTGTATAATTTATCATCTTTGAAAAACATTCTTGGATCTCAAAAATTTTCCAGAAATTTAAATCATATTAATCAAAATAAATAAGAAAGTGCTAATAAACAAACATCCCATCTTTCTGTGCATCTGGTTAAAGAGCAAGGTAGTCACTGATTTTCATACCCCATTTTGATGTTTTCTGTGATCTATTATCAAGAAGATTAAAATAAATTTGTTGACTAATAAGTGCAATCATAAACATCAACAATACCACAACTTGAAAGAAGTTTGTTAAACATAATTTCTAAAACTATCTTTTATTCTATTCTATGGGAAATTAATTCTAAACAGCGGTAAAACATTTATTGTTCCCTACCCATTCCTCCGATTCTTGAATTTCTCCTGGCAAAAAGCTTGGTAAACGTTCTCCTCACTGTAAAATTCAAGCTTTTTTAGTCGAATTATGTCAGTTGCAATACTTCTTGACGGATAATTTCTCATTGAGCACTTCCAGTTAAAAGGACAATTTCCCTTTGTTTTTGTCCAGAACGCAGCAAAATAGTTGGAAAACTTTATCAGAGAAACCTTGGACCAAAATCACACAGGCAAGACACAGTCTGCTGCTATTTGTAAATGTGTGACTGTCCTCGAATAGATTATATGCAAGGATCAATCACAATGCCATCTCAACTCCCTTCAACTCTGACTGTCTCATGTCCCTTCTCATGCTTTTTTTGCAGTGATGTCACAGGAGCACAACAAAATGTGACCAGAAATCCATGATAATACACTGCTATCTTCAGATAGAATGTTATCATCACGGTTATACAGTAACTGAATAATTGGAATTGGAGCCTGAAAAAAAAATTCAGGCCTTGACCGGATTCAAACCCAAATTCTGTCAAGGCCTGATTGTTTTTCAAGCTCTAATTACAGTTGCTGTACAATTACTGCAAAAATCACATTCTCTTGAATTCTTTCTTCCGTAGCTCATATGAATTCATTTTCTTATACACATTATCACTACAGAACTATCTTTCTTATGAATGTTTTTAACCACAGTTCATATATATGATATATTCATATACTGCATACATTATTACATGCACAGTTCCATTGTAACTAAGTGTAAGCTTTATGAATTCTGTGCCTAATAATTAAAAGACGTATGATACCAGTAGGATTAATTCCTGCAAAAGGATTTATGTCGTTGCCCTCGTAGGTCTGGCGATCTTCTCCGGCCATCAGATAATAATTACTTAACCCTTTCACTCCCAGAGTCAATTATAGAGACATGTATTGTAATCTAACTTTTGATTCTGTGGACAAAATCCTATGGTGTGACCATTCAAATGAAACCTCTTTGACAGTACTTTTGCATGGTACCATTTGTTTTGTGATATTTTACAAAATGAAATTTGGGTTTTTTTCTTGAATTTTGATGTTTGGCACTCTTGGGAGTGAAAGGGTTAAGATATATTTTTTTACTGATTTTCATTTTGTTCTTTCCTCTTCAAACAGTTATTTCATTGACAATCACAGCAATTCCGTAAGGCTTTGTCACCCACTGGAGAGCCTCAGTGTTGTTCCCAATAATCCTGTTTATATTATCACCAACAAGCTCAAAAGCTTCTTTTCAAGTATCACAGTTGGTACCAAAACTATTGTTTTCAGCCAATTGGAGAATTTAAACAGTATTAATCAACAAATGGAGAAGTCGAATGTCTGTGCCTCAGATGAAGTTGGAGTTGAACTGAACCAATCATTCAGAGATTCAAATGAATCACTTTTAAGCCGAGTTCTGCAGAACCTTCGAGAAATTGGTGCATCCTTTGTCATAAGTGGAACTGAAGTTGACTTCTTTCTTCCTCCATCCTCTCAAAATCACCCCATTAGTCACAAAATGGTAATAATGCACACTATCATGGAAGCTGCAACTGCTTTAGAAGTGAAAGCTGAACTAGATAGTGTCCTTGACTTGTTTATACAAGGGATTTGTTCTAATCTTGATGGGTTAAGAAGAGAACAAGGTTGTGAAAGTACATCACAAGCAAATTATTTGACTGGGAATGATTCAGTCACTTCAGAGACAGTTCATTTGCCATTGGGAAGGCAAACAAGATTCCAAAATATCAGGAATGCAGCAAGTGCAGGCATTGGATGCGAATGTGGAAAACAAACCGTGAAAGAGATGTGCGTTTTTTGTAGGCTTGAGAAGCAGTATCTTGGATATGACATCTCTCCTGCACTTTGCACCAACATCCATTTTCAACCTTCAACACAAACAGAACTGTATCATGAAGAAAGGTTGTTACTCTCTTGTGGTGTAATAGATGCTACTAATAGTTTTAGTGCTAAAACATCACCAGACAATTATCTTGCTTGGCTGATGGAAGTCAACCTGGATAACATAGCTATGGCTTTATGTGGGATCACCGATATAAGACTGCTGTGGACAGAGGATGAAAGATTCAAGAAACAGATTTCAGACCTACAGGTACGACATGTTCATGTAAATGAGAGATACTCTTCTTTTTCCTTGATTGCTTGTTACAACTGGTAGCAGCAGATGCTAAAACATTGTTAAATAAGTTACATAGATTCCTTGTGTGTCTATAAACCATACCATCCTCAGATGGTCCGAGGTCGCTTGCACTGTCTCGAGCTCCTCTCCCCATCTGATGTCCTTTGTTTGAGGGCTTGTTCTTGACGTCACCTGACTCTTGAATATTTCCACCAATCAAGAATATGTTCAGTCCTATTCTTAAAATTCATAATGGAGAGAAAAGGACTGACAACCACTCTTGATTGGTGGAAATATTCATCGGTCAAATGATATCAAGACAAGTCAACAAACAAAGAACATCAGTCAGGGAAAAGAGAGAGTGAATGAACAAGGTCGGACCATCTTAGAATCGGGCTACCTTTACCTTGGATTAGCTTTGTTTTGCCTCAACCTGCAAGTTCCTAGTCTTGTTTGCTTCTAATGTTGACCACAATTTTGTGGCAAACATCCACTGAAACCCACTGTTCCCCCTGACCCCCCAGAGTGTTGTGCCCTTAATCTTTGCAAAAGTCTGTCAAGCTGTAGGCTAGCTTAAGGTAATATTGGGGCTGCTTTCCCAACTTCTCCCTCTTCCCCACTGATACTTCTGAAGTTCCAGATGCATGGCACTTTAATCTTTATACATTCTTGTCATAGTAACACTCTTTTTAATTTTACCTGGTTTTGAAGTTGTATCGTTTTGGTAATGTTTAGGTGAATGGCTTACAAGACCTCAAACAGTTTGTGCCATTCAGTCTCCATCCTCCAACCTACATTCATGACATAAGTTTCTGGATAACTGAACAAATGACCGAACAGCAGTTCTTTCAGGACATCTATGAAACCACTCAAGGATGTGTGTGTTATGTGCAGTTCATTGAACGATACCATGATACAGAACAGGATAAAGTGAGTTATAATTACCGTATGGTTTACAGTTCATGTGACAGACCACTTACCCACCTACAGACTGTGAAAATGCAAAACTTGCTGAGGAGAAAGTTGTTGAATTGTGACTTTCAACTCAAGTAGTAATTATTAAAGTTTGCTTGATGAAATGTACAAATGTACATGGGTTTTTAAGTGGAGACAACTTTTGCACTGGGCGCAGTTCTTGTCCATACCGTGCTTACAGGTATTTATTCCTGTGCTTGATTGAATCAGCTATTAATGTGAATGTATAGTATGGCTCAGACAAAATGAGCCGTTATCACAGCCATACTTATGCTGCTTGCCATTTGCTAAAAGTTTGGAATTAAACAGTAGAATAAATTGCCCAAATTGTAACTGGTTCATTCAGTGAATCGTGTGGTAAAGAAAATGTCAATAAAAAATAGAATGTGAAATTCAATCAGACGAGTTATGCATTACACAGAATCAACATTGTTTGATACAGGAAATATCCATACCGCTACCCCCATGGAAGGTCACTGGAAGTTCTTAGGGAAGGGGGTCTCAAAAGCGAAAATTGTAAAAGGAAAGTATTAAGCTAAACTGGAAGGGGAGGTGGGGGAGGAGTAAAACAAAACAAACAACAAGTAGCTTTATTTGCATGACTATAAATCCTTACAGTATTGCAAAAGCATTACAACATAACAAAATGAAATAACAAAAATATAATAAAGGGAAAGTTCAATTAAGATACATCAGTCTGGATTGATAATTTGATTATTGTGGAGATCAAAGCATGAAAGAATGAATTTTACTAATTGAATATTTACAAAATAATTACAAGAGTTCATTAATTCATTGGTAACTTCTGAAGGAACAAAAACAAAAAAAAAACGTTTATGGGGAGAGAGGTGGGTATGGATATTTCTGAAACAATACATTTTACTTCATGCATACCTTGTCTAAATGTAAACTAAAGCTGCTGTGTTTGTATTAGATATAACAGCAAAATGGCTTTCACACATTTGCGAAGTAATGATGACACAAACAACACTATCGTTTTTATGGTTTATTAACAACATCAAAGTTATATGTCCTTAGACTTGTAACATACGAACCCTGATTATCCGGACTAAATGGGATGCAAAAAAAAATATAAATAAAAAAGAGCATTATTTTATGAATAAAGGGGTTACCGTAGTTTCTAAAGAAACTGGTGCTCATTGTTGGTGGGGGAGTGAAACATGAAAATTTAGTTTTATCAACTGAGTTGATAAGATAAATTGGCCACTGTAAAGAGATTTAAAAGGTAATGTTTTGAGCACTAGCCTTTGTCAGAGTGCTCTGATGAAGGGATAGCTTTTGAATTTCTTAACAGTGGCCAATTAACCTCAATTACGAATTCATTATTTTATGAGGCATAAAATGATAAAGGAAATGAACACATCATGAAAACAAAATAAAAATCAAGATCACGTTCTGGACCGCAGAAAACTAAATAGACCAGATAATTAAGGTTCGGTATTCCTATTACTATGAAGCAAAATATGTAATGCAAAATCTATGTACATGAGGTAAGTTTGCAAGCACAGTAAACAACATAAAGAGTACATTCTTAAGCCTTTTATACATTATACAAACACAGTTGATGACAAACACAGTTACCCTTTCTTAAGACGAGACCTATCAAAGACAGACATTATTATTGGCTGGTTCTGGCTGAATTTCACTTGTTTGTCTGTAACTAAAATCTTTTTAATTTGGACAGCAAAAGCTGGTGCCAAAGGTGTCCAGCTTAGTCAGAGTTCACTGTACATAAAAACTATCTAAGTACTCTTCATGTAAACTACCAAGAAAGAAAAATAACATAAGAACTAAACTAAACATTAAACATTAATTTATTGAACATTAATAATTGCTACTACTGAAACTTAATGCTGTTCCTCACATTAATCTTGTCAACTCTAAAATAAAATACATTTATTAGCTACTTGGCTGTTATGTTACTGTAGAATGAAACTGTATAAAGCATAGGAATGGGTGCTACTACATGTAACAGTTAATTATTGCCATACCACAGAGGTTTATATCAGAAGCTTATTACCTACTAGGTGATGTATTAGTTCTGCTTTGTATATAACAAATCTGAGTAGGAATTCCATTGAATATTTACAATGTCAGCCTATTGTTAATCTTGTGCATATTGCATACAAATATTCACAATGGAATTCATGAAGTATATGAACCATATTTTCTTGAACAAGCACCCAAGATGCATTTTTTGTGTGTTTTGGCCTTTACTATAAAAAAAAGGTTTGAAGTTTGAACTATTTATTGTCCTCGGCACTAAGTGTGCAGAACATTCAATCTTATATCACCAAATGCACTCTAACATCTTTTTGTTGGACAGGTTTTTAGTTGTTATGACATCGGGATGTGCTTATTCAAGGAAGGATTCTTAACCTAAGTTAGGTGCTTATTTGTATTCTTTAAAACTAGTTAAAGAACACCAATAAGATTTATTCTCTAGATCAGAAAAAATGACTTTAACGTCACACACTTGACCTGTTTTGGGATTTACAGAAACTGTATAATATTAACCTTTCACTGTGATTATTAATAATGGTAATTGAACTGAGTAAATTGCAATTTGGTCTAAAATCATACATGTGATTTCAAAATCGAATGAGCATGAGGCACCAGTTCGATTTGAAATCACAAGTATGATTTCAGACCAAAATTGCACAACACGAAGTTCAATTACCACTTCATTACATTCATTTTGAAATTGCACAATTTAATCGCCCAAATACAGGATTTTAGTCAGTTCCAATATTTTAATTGATCCAGCAGCCGGTTTGTAAAGAAGTGGAACCGGAAATGCTTTTACATTTCATTTTGTATGCAAAACAGAAAGACTTAGACGTCATGTGTCAATTCAATATGCAATTTAGAGAAAAGATGCAATTTAGAGCAAAAAAAAGTGCGATTTGGAGCAAAGATGCAATTGAGAGCAAAGGTGTGATTTAGAGCAAAAAATAGTGCGATTCAGGAATAAATCGCACTGCTGAGAGCCAATCAGATTGCAAGGATCATCAGTGATTTCAAAATGGATGTCATAAGAAACAAAATAAAATATCAGTATCCAGAAACAAAAAAATCCTAAATTTCGTGTTGTAAAATCCAGGGCCTGGTTGTTCAAAAGTCGCTTAACGCTTACCCAGGATTAAAACTTAACTGAGGATTTAATTTCTCTTGTAAGAAGTGTCTTCAAGAACTTATTGTAAGCTACACGCAAAGACAAGTCAAAGTCGAAAATAAAGGGCAAAAATACTTTTGAAAAACCTCCACTGATTAAGTATTTAACTGGAAGCAAATTTGAACAACTCGGCCCAGTTTTGTACAGACTGAGAAACAAACAACAAAGCTTTTCAATATTTTTTAAAATAAAAAGTTATGACATTATATAACTTCTTTTTGGTTACTCTCTGACAGTGAAAGGGTTAAACATTAATTTCTTGTGTGTGTTGTTCATGAATTATTAATAAAATTTAGAAAATCATTAATGATTCATAAAGAAAATATACATAATAAATGAAATTTGTAAATCCTGATACAGTACAGCTATTAATACTGTATCATTGATACAGAATACCTACAGGAATGCTAAAATATAATAAGCTTCATCGCCATTGTTCTTTTATAAAATATTTGCAGTAGAACTGTATGAATATTTACAATGGCTCACCTGCGGCTCACCATTGCAAATAATACATACAGTTCTGCCACTCCTATTTTATCTATTACTTATAAGTTTAAATATTATATGGTAGCTGTAAGTATGTACATGCAGTTTCAGATCCAAATGCTGTATTTGTGCTGTTTTGTAGAAATATGATTAAGAATTTAAAAGGTCAGTAAAATGGAAGGTCCTAGAAATTGTACATCAAATTACAAAAGTTGATATAATGATTGTTTAATATAAGAAAGTTGTATTAAATTGGAATTATCTGAATTTGTAGAATTAGTGCTGCAAAATTGCATTGAAATATTTTTATTTTGAAATACTCTGCATCCAGCACAGAAGAAGTCAGCACAAACCAGCATTTGTACCTCAATTTAGCACCCATTAAAACTTCATCTACACAAGCAATGTGCTTTGCTTGCTCAGGCCTTGTCACGTTATTTAAGTTTATTGTCATTAAGATCATTAAGATGTCACATGTTGATCCTGCTCTTTCTCAGACAAGACATGTCTATAATTTTCTTGGACAAAGACAACTAATGAATTTTTTGACACTTTTTTGCATTTTTTGTCTGTCACGTCACCTTGCAAGGTAAGAGTGACCCTACATGTGGTTACATCGATTCATTGATACACAACCGTTCAATTCAAAATTGGTATAAGCAGTTGGCAATAGACTGCCATTGATCAGACCTTATATGGGAGGAGTAAAGAAACCAACTTTGTTCCACGTTTCTCAGTAGTCTTCAGCCCATTTGTAAAATGTTATGGAGCTGAAACTGAATGGATTTGCTAACAAAGTGGTGATTCATCAACAACTTGTGATTTGAACGGTCGCACTTCAATGCATTGATGGTAACACAATTTTCCCAAAACATTGCATCACCTATGCAAGCAAAACAATGCTTGTGTAGCTGCAAGTATATACATGTAACACTGTTGACCGACATTGTTACAAATCTACAAACTATTTACATCTATATTTGCCAGCATCAGTGTTACATATCTACAAACATTTATATCAATATATCAATATATCTACATATTTAAAATTACACAAATGTATGTCATCCACATGAACCTACTTAATTGTGCAATAAACCCCACATCTCCATGGTTTATTGGCGCAATAGGCCACTTGGACCACTTTTGGCTGTTTGACTAAAATCCTGGTTCCAGGATTGAGCAGTACTTCAAGTCTCCAACAGTTATTGCTTCCTTTACTAATTCCCCTGCCTTGCCCCTTGCTTATCCCACACGGTTTATTGTTCCAATAAATCACAGAAATTTGAGGTCTTTTGATTATAAGTAAATACATGGTTTTCTTTGTAAATGCCATACATTTGTGCAACTGTCAGTACACAAAGCCAATAGTTATTATTATAATTCTAACAGTTGCTAACATAAAAACTCAACAAATGCAACACCCATTTTAACTAGTTTGGTTTTGTTGTCCTGACAGCACAACGCCTTATTAAGAATTCCACATCATTTTTATGCACAGCAAATAAACAACACTTGCAACTTCTAGTCATCATCACTTTCCTTTGAGGCCTGACTCGTTTCTACTTAAAATGTGGAATTCCTAAAAAGGGCACATTTAGTTTTATAGCTTGCATATAAAGGCAAGCCAGTTGAAGCATACCATCCCTTGTCGAATTTTGACGTTTTTCACTTACAAATTGTGTTTTTCAACCGAGAAAGCACTTAAAGGAAAGACAGGTTGATATAAATTAAAGTAAAAGAGAGCCGATCAAGCCAAAATATACTGTACTTTTAAAAAAGGACAAAATACATTTTGGTATTAAGCATCCTATATGACTATTCAGGTGGGGTATACTCTTTTCCGAAGATTCTTATTGGATCCCTTCCCTTCAGCTAATATTAACCAGCATTATTTTTATTAGGAACAAAATGCTTTTATTGTTAAAAAACAAACAGAATTTGTGATTGACAAATGTCAACATTCGACACAGGATGGTTAAATATGCTCCTTATATCACTGCCACATATCAACACCACTTAACAGATTATATCTGCAAGTTTTATGGTTTAATTTTGAATTCAAGGTACTTTGCTGGTTGACAGCAAGTAGCACCTCCGTAACGCTTAGTAATACTCATTTCGCCTTGCCATGGCACTAAGCTTAGCTCATATGGCCTCTATACCATACACTCATTTTGCTTTGCCATTGCACTGAGCATGGCACATTTGATACCTTCATAACAATAAATTTTCTGTGACCTGGATACCCCTATAATGCAGACAATTGGGTGTAACTCATTAATGCAGTCTGTAGTAATAAGGCTATACTTTCTTCCTCTTTTGCACATTACCTCTGACAGAACCATAATTAACAAACCATCTGAAACCAATTTCTACATATAAAAAATAACCATAACAATTAATCTTTAACTTTTAAGTTTGCTAACTCAAAAACAGATCACTCTGGTTAGAAACAGAGCTAATGAGAGTTAAAATACTATTATTATTGTTATTTTATTTTGAGTTATTAGATTAAAACCACCGACTAGAAACTTTGTGCTCTAGGAATATATCCCTCAGCTTGAAACTTGTTTTTATGGCCATAGTTACCATTCCAGGGTAAACATATTCGTAAACTTTGATTAGAAAAAGATGACTGTCATACAACAACAACAAATAAGAATCACTTAGCAGAAAGTTGTGTAATACTGCTGGCCATTGTTACTTATTTTTTTTAATTTTTTCGAGCTTTAAGACTGATACGAATAGCCTGCCATATTACACATTTATGAATAACCTATATATTTGACTGCAATTTTTTAACCCTGTACTTTCTAGCCGTGCCAATGACACAACCATTTTAAATTGCCAGTTTTACAGTGCAACTACTGTAATTATTGCCACCTATGTAGATAAAGAAAACCAAACATATTGAAAAACAGAAATAGGCAATTTAAATTTTACTCCAAGTTGAAATTGTGTATTAAACTAGGACTTGCTACAAACAAAAGTTGAAAGTTGTATGAAAGGGGTACCTTTTCTGTCAAAAACGGTATATGAAAGGGTAAGGGTTGGACCTTGGGGCGGAGCATCCCCGTACAAAACTTTGTTGAGTACCCCCCCCCCCCCCCCCCCCCCCCCCCCGGGACTCAGAGCCACATACCTGCCCCAAGTTTGACTGAAAGAAAAGGGTTGAAATTTGCAGCCAATGTGTCACTATAGTTAGCCATAGTTCGTGTTCCAAGCACCCTACTGTAAATGAAATGTAAATTGTTTTTAAAACAGATAATGTAAATAAGATAATAATATACAAAACACTAACATGACATGAAGATGGCTCATTGGATGTATCCGATTAAACCAATGTGAGATATTTTCGCATTCGTGTCAGCAGTAAAATGGTTTGGTGCTTGGATTTGCCGGGTCTTGTAGTCTTTCAGAATTTGGTCCTTATTAAGAAAGTAAAGGAAATTAAACGAAAGAATAAGTGATACTAGCACAATAAATCCATAGAACTGCTACGTTAAAATCGAGACTGGAGTTAAACATGTAGCTGTCTAGCCTAACATTTTGAAATAGTGTCTTATTTAGAAAAGTTACAACTGACAAAAATACGCTTAAAAAACCAAAACAGCTTAATTTCGTACTAGACCTTAACTGTATTAGGCTGACTTGTAAAAATTCAAGTTTTTAATCGTTCAAATACGTTTCTGATAATAGAGGCTTTGCCCTGTTAACACTTCATGCAACGTGTTTGCTTGGCGTGTCTATTTTTTTCTGTTGTTTAAACTCCTCTTTTAACAAGTAACCGTTAAATCTCTCTAACTTGAATTTATCCAACCATCTCTAGCACAGAACGATGTATACGACTTGCATTATACTTACCAGATGATATATAATTGATCAAACCATTAGGGCTGTCCACCCTGAGCTGGACACTGAAATAAAATAAAATAAAAATGCATTATTTTTTCTTGTGGTTGTACTGTGAACACTTTTATTTTAAGGACCTTTAAGAACATATGTTATGTGATGTGCACATAAAAATAATTCTGGCTAAAGAGATGGCCAGCTCAGCCTAGTACCTCGATTTTAAATTGCATAAAAAAATGAGAAATTAATTCTTATGGCAATTTCGGTATATACGTATGGTTATCTACCGTAAAATTCCGAATTTAAGCCCCTCCGTAAATAAGCCTCTTATCGCGTGATTCTATCGGTGTTCTTCTTTTGTTCTAAGACAAAAAGTCCTTTGAAAAATAAAAACCTGGGGGCTTACTTTCAGAATTTAGCGGTATTCTAAATTGTATAACATAAAAGAAAGATGTTACCCATATTGGAATGAGCATTTTGCGAATGCTGGTTCCATACTCCAACGTCATTATCAGGTGATCCTGCTGTGGACACACTTCTCCAGGATCGGGAGGAAGAGTTTCCACAGCAACGCTTGCTATGGGTCCAGGCATTCTGTTTTCATTTAAAGATTTCAGGCGAATCAATGGAATCTAACAAGTGAAGGTAAAAGTATAAGTAACAAAGTAGGGATAGAAAAAAAAATAACTCCACAATTTTTCATCTTTACCAGTTATGCCGTTCAAACAGTGTCCGTATATTATTTATGTGGCATCAATATAATTTGCAGTGCCCAAATAGTAACATTTATTGTGATCATGTCACTTGAAAACTCTATCATGTACAAACATGCCTGTTTACTTACATTAACAGCGTTTTGCGGATTTATTATTCTAAACTTCCTGTGCACTAATTGGAATTTGATGACAACATGGTCTTCTATGTTTGCTGTATGGATATACTGGTTATTTTGGCTGAAGTATTCGTCACCAATCGAAACAACATAGGGCTTCATTCTTTTCAGCCATCTTCCGAATCTTTCCTAGAAAAAAAGAATGGTAAGGAACATACATAAATTCCATGTCATCAAGAAAGAAATTTTGACAAGGTATTTTTTGTCGCAATCTTAATTTTAGTGCAAGAGTTCATGTAATTTCTAATGCTGGTTTGACCAAATATAATAAACTTGGTCTTCATTCCAATGACCCTCCTTTTTCTTACGTTTAAAGTACGCGTCAAGTCTTTCCTAATAAAAACTTAAATCTAATCCAAAGAAAAATAAACTGGTTTTAAAATTTTTAACCACAATATTTTAAACCACAACAGAAGTCTGATTTAGAATATTCTATACATGAAATCATAGTTAATAAAACAAGCTGGTTATGAAGCTCAACAAATTTCAAAAAGAGTGTACTGACAAAGCTGCTTTGTTTTATGTTGAACGAACCGTAACCGTGCACATTGTTTTGTTTAACGTGTCGAGCCCAAATGTTTCTACTGGTCAGTTGCTCATATGCATTTCAATACTTTTTGTGTTTTGTGAAGGGTCAAAGCAAACGAACAAAAGAAATGGAGAACAAAAACATATAACAAAGGACTGATTGAGTTTCATAACCAGTTTATTCTATTAACTATGATGAAATTGACAAGGTTTGACCCTACCTCTCGAAAATAATCTGGAGTGACAAAATATACAGAAATCAGCTGTACATCTGTTCCTGGCATGATTTGTACCATGAGAAAAAAGAAGAACATTGTTGGCTCGGGTGGCATCTGAGCTGAAGAGTGCGGCCAGTCACCTGTTGAAAAGATATCGGTTGATGAAATCTTTGTAACTTCCAAGAGGTTTGTTGTTCTTCCGCTAAGTTTCTTCGCCTATTAGTCCGCTAAAATACATCTACTTCTTAACAATATATACTCATTTTCTGTGTAAATCTGATGCCTGCGGTGACATCTACAACGTAACTAAAGTTTAACTTAAGTTAGTCTCAAGTTACGTGACGTCATACCTAACTGTAGGGCACGCAGTTAACTACAGTTAGTTCTAATTAGCCTATGGATGACGTCAGAATTAAAAGAGGTTCGTGGCGACCCTTATTGCTGATCCGTGAAATGTCAACATGGTTGACCGACGTAAAGTGTGTCTAGTTTTTCTTCTTTTATTTTTTTCGTGTGGCAAACCGTCGGAGAAAAATGAGAAGTAAGCTGAGAATTTTAACAGATGCTCGACGCCGGGTACACGTGTTGCTACCTTGTTGTATGTAAATGTTTTGTTTGTTGTTTTTGGTTTTCCCATCGCTTCACGCTTGGTTTTTATTTTGCATATTTATATATGCTCTTCCGCACTGATTGGTTGGTTGTTTGTAAACTTAAGACTAACCCATGAACCCTGCTTGGGTATAACTATAGTTAATCTGTATTGTTTTGGATCACCGAGGCGTAAATTTTCTAACTGTAGTTAGAGCGAACAGAGAAGCGGTCACATTACCGAAATAGCTAACTATAGTTATCCCCGTCTTAACTATAGTTAGTAGCCCAGATGCGACCGCAGCCAGTGTCGCGGATCATACTTTCATGTGACAAACACAAAACATAATTTAAAAAAAAAAGAATGCGTACAGATATTTATTACATCCAGTGCATAAAAAAATACAATAAATAGAGGGGGTCACCCTTCCCGTTTTTACGTTGTAGGTCAGTGGTATGTAATTTATCTGGGGTTTGCAACGGCAATATTGAAATTTCTAGACTTGAGCGTGAGGCAGCCGTTACTTCCAGAAAGTTATTACAATGAAATATTAGTATAATTCTATGATAGCAGAACAATGTTACAGTAAAACAGAGCTAAAAATTAACTCCAGTGCTTGATGGTCAGTCGGGCCAGTTTCCTTGAATTCTTAGTGCCTCATCCCATCAATTTCCTCTGAGTTTAAAACGAAAAACTTGAAAAAACGCCCCATGCCTTTTAACGGAACGTTAACTAAAAGGAAAAAAACACAAAAAGGCAAATAATGCCCCCAGTAATGCCCTGAGACATTTTTTTTAACATTTCGACCATTCATTTGGCAATATAATATCATTTGAGGAGTTGAAACTGAGCCGAAAACTAGCCATAGCCTCCGGCCATTAGTTTTGAAATACCCGCTGCATTTTGTTCTTTTCGTAATTTTTAATACTTTCGAAGTCATCTTCCTTACTTTTCACTTTTTTTGGCGGCGGCAGTTCACAACCGGGGAGGAATCGCCACATTTTTGTACCAAATCTATATTCCAATCGATTCCAATCCCAGTGTAAAGTCGGTTCTTAAAGCGAAAACATGTGCGACTTCGAAACCATCCCGCACGGAACTCTGGGTAAGTCTAGAATCCCGTGGCAATCACAAAAATCAAAATGGCGTCTAATGCAGTCAATTCTGAATGTGAATCGCTCGTAAAATCACTGTTAAAACGGCTCGGAATTTCCACTTCAGAACTAAACATTCACTAAGATTAATGAACTTAGAGTAAAGGAAAAGAAACGAAGAGAAAGGTAATCCAATTAAAATACATTTTGAGTTTTATTTTAACTTTGTACTTCGCATAATTTACATTGCAACTTTTCAAAATTCTGTATCATAGTCGCACATAAACGTCATAAACGCGTAATGTAATGCTATCTTATGTAATTACCACCTTTCGGTAGCAACAGTTCAAGACAAACGGCAATGAGTTTTAATCTATAATTTGCACTAAGGTTGGTGTATCATCGTTAGTAAGAGACGTGTCTTCCTCACCGAGAGAATCGTCCCCCAGAAATAATAAAACAATGTTTTTGGATTTGTTTTATTGTTGTTAGGTGTTGTTTTCATGTTGTAAGGGCTCTTAATGGCTGTTAATATAAGCTGATATACTGCTAGTTATATAAGCCTAACCTTGACTACAGTCTATATATGCCCACCTTTCACTAGGAAGCAAATTCAGTCGACAGTGCAGAGAGCAAGATTTCAGTTATTTCATAAATAACATAAACTTAGGATTAATGTAACGAATATCACGAGATATTTACAGTCAAAACACAAACTTTTGCAATCAAATTTAAAGGGTTTCTTTAGAATTGACTGTCCAATATGTCAATTAAGCACATAAACAACCATTCATACCATGGACAGGAGTCTTTTCTTGCTCCGCAACTGTATGGATATTTCCATCACCTATTTCCGACTCATTGCCCTCAAGGGATGTCTCGGGGATATTAGGGAGACGATCAGCATGTGCTTCACGAAGCAGAAAACTCAAATGGTCGGTTTCGCTAGCCGAAGGTGCTCTGGAGTCGGCAAACTGCAAACTGCTACTGCTCTGCTCAATCGGAATTACTTTCCCGCAAAAAAGGCATCGTGCTTGTTCACCATCATTCAATTGACGAGTGACAACTTCTTTACCACTATTACAATTACATTCCTAGGTGAATTCATTCAAAGTAAGGGGGTTAGTACTTTGAATAAATAGAGATTTGGCCCCTTCCCGGCCGTCCTCTGAAAGTTCCGTATTTGTGGTATATTGTATTATCGAAAGTGAAAGCGGTAAGTCTATGCGGCGAACGAATCTTTTCATTCTTGGTCAGGTTTCTTGTCTCCCCGTTATGTTAGTCGATCTTATAACACAGGTTAAGGTATATGCGATTGAAAGGATTGCCTCACATTACCCCGTTATTTTCCATTTTTGAATTTCTTCGTGGTTATAGTCGTTGACGCCGGCTTGCACCATCGGCTTTTAAAATCTTGTGAAATTCGTGGAACAGGGGAATACTTAAAGACAAGCAAGGTGTTCGATGATTGGTTAAGGGTGCAAAAATTATGTCACGACCATCCAATTAAAACCACCTATCAATCAATTAACCAATCACGCTGAACCGATTTAAGGTTCAAAGACATTTGATTGGTTCACCAGGATATGGGGAAACCCCCACCTTAACTGAGATTCGTCGAAACCGAAAGTAAAACTGCATGCTCGGGAAGCTAGATTACGAATCGTTTATTTAAAATTACCCAACTGGTTCTGAACGGTATGACTTTAAAACACTTCCTCGTTTAAAAACCTTAAAGAGTGAGTGATTTACGCGACTTGAAAGATTTTAACGTCTTTGAAAGTTAACTGTATACATTCCATTTTATGCTTATATAGCTGTTGATCATCAGTAAACCGCTGAATTGAAAGGGAGACGAATTTATAGCGGAAATGAAATGTTTTATCATCTGTTTTCTGGTGAGTAGATTTTCGTATTGTTTTACTGTCCTGATTCAGTATTAGCAAAGTTAGTGCATCTAATTCTGTGCGGAAACGCGAGATACGCATTGAACATGAAAAGTATGTGCCGTGCAGTTCCGAATATGCGTGATACATTGATCTCTGTTAGTGTTAAGTTCAACAGCTCTTGTATGTTGCTTAGAAAATGGGATTTCTGTAGACTAACACATTTTGGAGCTGATGTCAGTGCTAATACTTTCATAACATGTAATGGGAATTTATCTGCAAGTTTCAGCTCCTATCAACTTCTATAAAAATATGCTGTTGTAGGTAATCCAAGGAACGGCTGCCTTGGTTAATCTGCGTGCCAAGGTGACCAACGTTTGGTAGAACTGTTGCTCAATATGGTAGATATTTTTGTAGACTGCTAAATTATCTTAAAGCTGATAGTGTCAGTGCAAATACCTTCGTAGCATATTATGGCGAGCGTTTTTGCTAGTTCCATTCTCATCAACTTATTTAAACAATGTACTTTTGTAGGTAATCCACGAGACGACTGCCTTGGTTTACCAAGCTGATGAACCTGTAAGGGTATTGCGAAATGATGAGCTAACCGTTGAAAAAACATTTGTCAATCAGCAAGGAGTGCTAAAGTCTTGTAGTACCTGTTCTCCTGGACATGAAGTGGTTGCCAATTGTTCCAACAAATTAGACACTCTCTGTGGTGGATGCATACAAGGATTTTATTATAACCACCATTCAAAGAGTTGCCAGGAGCGTTTTTGGTGCTGTAGCCATAATGACAGTGAGAAAATAATGAATTGCATCAGAGAAGGAACGCTGCTTGCAGAAAGTAGAGATATGTTTACACCGAGACAGTTGCTGTTTCTACATAAACAGCTGCCTTTTTTCTTACAATATTATTCCGTGATGTCCTTTTTTAAGTTTGATATGTTTACTTTGACTGCAAGTTTTGGTTTCATAGTTGTTTTTTTAGCCTTAAATGCCGTCCTTCGAAGAAGAAAGGAGTCCGAAAATAAAATACAAAACTCTGGTTTTCCCAGTCTTGCGGAAATAGGTCGTATGGCTGCTCTGCAAAATCCACAATGTAGAACTACACTAGAAGCCCAAGATATGTCCCAAGGTGAGTTAGGTAACCTTAAAAATTTGCATTTTTTCAGATAAGGTTGATTTCTAAGTTTTTGTTCTTTGTTGGTTGTTTTCCTTTTTTTGGTGGTGGGGTGGTGTGCTTCTGATCAAAATCATTAATTTTTTGCAACGGCAGATAATACAATATTTTACAACTGCTAATTTTGGACACTAACCTTGCAACCTTGCAGGTAATAACATATATAGGTTAGTGTCCAAAATGGGCA
Organism: Dendrophyllia cribrosa; assembly: GCA_024195265.1. Classification (NCBI taxonomy): domain Eukaryota; kingdom Metazoa; phylum Cnidaria; class Anthozoa; order Scleractinia; family Dendrophylliidae; genus Dendrophyllia; species Dendrophyllia cribrosa. The sequence continues at coordinate 17,528,800 of JAJLRJ010000005.1, forward strand.
GTTTTTCATCATCATCGTCACCACCATCATCAACGACTATATTTGTCTATAATTCAGAGTGCAATAAAGCTACATCTTCAGTAAACTTAAAATTTCATCTTGCACTTAGATACCAAGACGGTGGAGTCAGAATACCCAGTACAAGAAAACCCTGGCCATGTGCTATTTGAGAAGACCGAGCATTGTACTGTAATACATTGTGCTGTATTGTGCCGTTCTAGAATGTATTGTTAAACTATTGTCATGGTCATATAATACAATACAATGCTCTGCATAAATTTGTCAGAGTATTGGACAACCCTCCCATTTTATGGAGCTGAAACTCTTGTTTCAAACTGTAAGTAATGGGATAATTAAATCTACAATGTTAAGTTAAAAAGCTCGCTAAAAAGAAAAAAATTATTTACTAGTAAGATGTTCTAAAAAGCTAAAATGGGGCCATTTAGGATATAAGTAATTAGCCATCATAGTTTTAACCTTGTATACCGTTTTACTTTAACTGTTCCCTTTTTTTATGACTTTTTAGTTCATGGTTATGTTACATAAAGTACATGACTTACCTATGTAATAATGTTGCTCTTTAATTATACAGGGTCCATCACTACCACGGATTCAGAATCTCAATGGTATGTTTGTCATGCTGTTTAGTTATTGTCTATTTATTTATTATTGGAAAATAAACAGCACTGAATAGGTGTGTCTAACCAATCAAAACTGCTGTTGTCTATGTGTGAACAATCGTCTTGAACACGACTTTGAGTAGCCTTGAATAAGAGATTTCATTCCTACTCTCCCAAAACACGTATGAAGACCAAAGGGGTTCGAATGGTACAAAACGGCTACTTTGACACTAGGCTGAAATTATTGTGACATCTCATTTCGAGAAGCAAGCAAAAAGTAGACTTTTGACATGTTTTTTTTAAAGCTTTTTTAGACTTTAAATATCGCGATGTTGCAGCTTTTTTAAAATTTGTAGATAACTAAAATATATTTTAAGTAGTTTTTATAATAAAATGTCATCGTTTGTAACAATTTTAAATCTTCTTTTGCAATGTTTCAAATTATCAGTTGGTATTGAAAGTTAATATTATTATTATCACTTGTATTTATATTGCAGAAAAAATGTGTTCACCTTATGTCTTAAAGGGTTAACCCACTCTTAACTCCAACATTACTTTCTTAATTTTCATATCTTGTATTTTCTTTAATTTCTATTCTTCTTTAACAGAGGTCCACAAAGGTGATGGCGTGAACATAAAACCTGGTGGTCCAGTGGAAACAAAACAACTGGATAGTGACAAGTGCATAATTCAGATGTAGCTCAAACATGAAAAACCTCTTGGTCACGTTTTACTTAACTTTTCAAATTAAGCCTTCTTGTCCATTTAGAGTACTTTTCAAAGTTTTAGAATTAGGAATGCATGTTGAACAGCCTTATTATTTTTGCACTAGACACACACTGAACAGTACAAAAATGAAACTGAAGCTTTTTTTCGTGTCGGAGTAGGGTGACCGCTACATGCAGGTTTCTTTTATTAAAACTCCACTGGAAGTTAATGAAAAACGTTTTTATGTGGAAATAATCGCACAATTGACATTTTATTGACAATAACAATTAACAGTAACGTTCAAAATACGAGGAAAAGGCCCCTAAAATGTGGTGGTGTACTTTTGGGGAGGTGCAATATACTTGAGTGTCTCCTAAGTTTCCTTGTAGGAAAGGCGTACCATAGACGCTTTTACTGTAACAACATGGATTTCAAAACAAAAAACTCTGTTATGCATGGTTTTCTGAGATTTCGGAGAGCGAAGCTTAATTTCGTGTAGGATGCCATTGACTGCCCTGTGCACATATATCCCATGCATGTGAGAGCTTTGCGCAGTATTCGATTTAGATTTAGACTTTGCTCAGTGTAAAAGACAGTTCTTTGTGCCCATGATACTGAGCAAAGTCTTTCAGCTGCTCTGCACATCGGCATTGGCACTTTTGTTTCTATCTGTGGCAACCATGTGTCGAACGCAGGCGATGACATGTATTTGACACGTATTTGCAGTTGTATTTAGTATATAATTTGTATTTGTGTGCGACCCCTGCCCTGGTAGCTACAATTTAATGAGCGGTTGAATAAAGCTTGTCATGATTCGCTAATGGTTTGATCGTGATCCAATTATCAATTTGGTGAACGTTATATACAGGTAAAAGTAATGAAATTGTGGATTCGGTAAGTCTAAAGGGTGACCGCGTTCGTTATATACAGGTGACCGCTATATACAGGTAAACTTTACAGTAAATATAAGGTACGATATTCGGGAATTTGTTCGGTGACCGTTTTATACAGGGCCATATACAGGGCCGCTATATACAGGGCCGTTATATACAGGTTTGACTGTATGTCAGCCCGTTGGAACAGATTTGAATTTAAGACAATGTATGAGGATAAACACAAAATAGGATCTAAGTACTTTATTTTGTAAAGCTTCTAAATAAAGATGACTTACCTTGTATCTGGTGCTGTATTTACCACCATTTCAAGGCCTTTTAGGCGAGTTCTAATTTTCGAGTTTTCCCTCCTATAAAAAATAACGCATGGGTGGCGAGTCCTCGGTTAAAGGTCCGAACTCGAAGCTCCATGACCCATACAAATGGTCCAATAACTCTAAATTGCTTTCATCGAACCTGCCGATGATTCGTATTTCTGTTCGTCGCGCCTAGGTTTCCAACTTTTTGCCCCCATGCCTCAAGCACCGCTTTGCTTTCGAAGTTTTCGTTTGCAATTTTTATTTCCGGCGAGGCGTAGAACCACCAGCTAGGGGTGGTAAAGGAAAAATTGTCACGATGACGTGTGCACTGTCCCCGCTACACGATACACTCATTTTAATATAAATTGTTACCTTGTTTTGAGGTTGTATCATCCATGACATACGCGTGCGTTCCTGGATAACTGGACCAAAAAAACCTTGGAGTAAATTGTTGAATTGTGACTTTCAACTAAGTAGTACTGTGGTAATTTAAAATGTGAAGACACCTTTCTCAGGGTTTATATTTTTCCTTTTGGCTAAACTGGTTTCCAGGTGCACAGTGCTGCAAACGTATCATAATTATATCATGGGCAGGAAATGGGATGTGCTCTCCAGCCATGCTTAGTATATAATATCTTTTTGATTAAATGATGCTGAAGTAAAATCCCTAAACTATTTTCCATTTTTAGCAATCTTCAACGTTTCTTTCTTTTTTTGTTTGACTAGCAGGGCCATATAATTCAAAGTTGTTAACCATATGCGGAATAAAAAGGCAAAGGTTTCAAAGTAACGCGAAATCAACACTTCCATTTGCTTAATAAAATTAAAGTTCATATATACAATATATAAAGAGACTAAAGAATAATTATTATCTTGATCAGATGCTATAACAAAACTTACAAAGATAAACAAAGTAAAAATGCGTTTCGTGCGTTATTAATAAACGTCAGTCACGCCTCTGCAAAAATCAAACAGAAGAAGTAAGAGGGTCCAACATAGGCTTTGTCCATCCCGCTTCCCGCCACTTTTTTCTGCTTCATCCCACCATCCCGCCCAACAAAAAGTTTTCATCTCGATCCCGCATGGTTGTACTTGCCGACATGCAATTGATATAAACGTTACTGGCAAACTAGTCATAAAATGGATCGAAAACACTTTGTACTGGTTTCGAACAACAGAAAAACATACTGTAAATAAGAACTTGAAACCCGCAATGAAATGCGGAGGGTCAAAATAGGGCAAGATTTGAGAATGACAACTTGAAAAACGTCGGGCCGAGGGTTTTCTAGTTTAAGCCTTTTTGTGTGAAACAAGTGGTACATAATGCTTAGAAATCATATATGTTCGTTGTGTTATTGTAATTCTATCTTTTACATAATATGTTATTTACAAATTTGAATTCAGAGCTCGTAAAATTATGATAAGAAAAGAATAGCAAAAAGTCATGTGATATAACCCCTTTCAGCAAATTAAGTCAGAATGTGCGGAACAGACAAGCTTATTTGCAACTTAAAATAATTTTAAAAATTGGGAAAATTTACTTACATTAATTAGACCAGACCGTTGAAACCATTCTGTGCGGAGGTACTTTATTTACCATGAGTCAGGTTTCGACATCTGGCTCGGCGATTTTGTGTGTCATCCAGATCACAACGTCTGTAGATGGCTAACAGCAAATTGATAGGGATACGTGTCTAACTATTAAGGTGAAATGCCTTATTCAAGTGTTTAACAAATTGAAGAAATTGAAATTTTGATCGGCAAGTCCCTGGTGATACTGGTGTGAGTCCTAGTTCTTGTCCTCCACAAGGAAAAGCGAATCTTTGCAAATTGTAACTGTTAGGTAAACCCGCGGTTAAGTTAGTTCTGTGGACTTTCAAGCTCATCAAGATTTTCCTTGAGATGTTCCAAGCCCCATTTAAGTAGCTTATCTGATCCCATCGTCTTGGCTGCAACACTTTCCTCAGGGCCATTTAGAGATTTTGGCAAACAAATGTTCAGCTCAATGATGGACCTTTCGTTCTCCTGTAGAACCTGTAAACACCTGCTCACTCTGCTAACAGCTGTTTCAAGGTCGCATAAGTCATACGTCTGGTGCTTTTCGTGGATGGAGAATGTGGAAAACAGTTCTCCAACGCCCTAAGAAATTCTGCAGTCTTTTTAGGCGTTGTGAACACCTTAATACAGCTTGCTTGGGTGTCGCAAAGGTAAACCACATTGTTGAATTCGGAGCAGGTACCCGAGGGTTGAAAAAGCCTGCATCTTGACACTAAACCATCGTTTTTTTTTTTGTTTTTGTTTTTTTTTTAATTTAATTTAATTTTTTATTGAAATCAACAATACTTACGACTCCACAACTACTTACACTATTTACAATATGTTCGATTTTTACGATACAAAAGACTACGATACTAACTAGGGATTAGTATTAACTTACAAAAATAGTTTTTAAATGTATGACAACATAGTACAAGCTAAACGAGCTAAAATAAGCCAAAAAGGACATGTCACAAACAACAACAACAACAAAAATTACATAAAAAAGCTCAAAATTTAACTTCCAATTTACATTTATGTTTTTCCATATCCAGATGATTTTTCATAAAGGCGAAAAAAGCTTCCCAGATATATTCTTCTTCTCTCCTTGAAGCGTTGTAAATATAATATTTGGCTAAAATTATGCAGAGGTTTAAACCAAGACGAAGAGGGAGATTATTAGTGATACCGTAAATGATATTTGTCTCCGAAAGAGTCAACACGTCTTGATTTTTTTCATTCCACCAATCGGTGAAACGTGTCCAAAAGGACATCACGTGGGAACAAGTTACAAAAAGATGTTTTAAAGTTTGTTTCTCGGTGCAAAGATGGCATTGTTCGCTTAAAATAATTAAAGCCCTGAATAATGTAGCGTTTGTAGGCAGAATGTGATGGATGATTTTAAATTGGAAAATAGCAAGTCTAGTATCTTTTGTCACTTTAAAAGGGATACTGTAGATATGATGTATTGTTTCTTCGTTAAGGCCAGCATTTTTCATTCTTTTTTCAGCTGTAGGTGTTTCGAATTCCATCTTCACATACATTTGGCCAGCTGACTTGCAAGAAATTTTATCTATTGACATTCCGCTATGATCGTTTGCTTGTAAAACCACTGGCGCATGTACGTTATGCGCCTTTAATTTTTTAATCCATTTTTTAGGAATTGCATGGCACAGGCCATGATATCTTAAGAAGTTCGTCTTTATAGGAAACTTAGAAGAAAAATCATAAAAAGTTAAGAAAGAGCCATCTTGGAAGATATGATTAATTTTAGTAATGCCTGCCTCATGCCACTGCCTATAATAGACAGAGCAACCTTCAATTCTAATGAACCTGTTGTTCCATATTATTTCATCTAGGATTTGCTCTTTCGTTTCAGGATTAGTACAGTTGATTTTTTGCCAAGATTCTAGAGTTTCCTTATAGAATAATAGTGGTAAATCAATTGGGAGATATTTTAAGTCGAAGTTGCACCCAAATAAAAAACGACCGCCTACAGATTTTAGGTATTCCATAGGAATATGACACCAGCTAGCGTCTGCAGTGCTATCATTTAACCGTTTGATCCACATTACTTTGAGAGAATTATTGATGATTTTAAAATCAGGCATGTCGAGTCCTCCTCTTTCTTTAGGCCCTATCATAGTTTTATGCTTTATTTTGACTTTTTTTCCCCAGAGAAAATTTTTGATAACTTGATTTACTCTGTTGATAAATACTAGAGGAAGTGAAAGCATAGACGTATTGTAGACCAGTTTGGACAGTGCAAGACTTTTCAAAATGGTTATGCGGCCGTATAACGTTAGATTCCTTGGATACCATAAATAAAATAAGGTTTGCATTGACGTAAGCCTTTGATCAAAGTTTTTCTTAAAGGAAACAGTATCATTATTCGAAAAATGGATCCCAAGCGCAAAAACGGGTTCAGAAGGCCATGCAATTCCAAAATGTTTTGTCTCGTTTGATCGATTGGCGCCTAACCACATTCCTTCAGTTTTACTAAGGTTCACTTCGAGGCCAGAACATTTCTGAAAATTATGCAATAATTTAAACAAGTTTTCCGCAGATTGCAAGTCTGCCACAAAGGCGGTAGTATCATCTGCATATTGAGACACTTTAAATTCTTTATCAAAAATCTGTATTCCACGAATACTCGTATCTTGTCTGATAGCGTTGCCTAGTATTTCTGCGCACAGAACAAAGAGCGCACCGGAAAGCGGGCATCCTTGTCGAACGCCTCGCTCTAATTCGAAAAATTCTGACGCATATCCGTTGTTCATTACACAACTTGAACAGTTGTTATAAAAGGCCTTTATCCAACTTTGAATCAGAGGCCCAAAATTAAACATTTGTAAAGTCCTTGATAAGAAATTCCAATTTACCGTATCGAATGCTTTTTTAAAATCAATGAATAAAGCTATACCTGGTATATTTTCAATCTCTGTAACTTTCATAAGGTCGAGAATAAGTCTGACATTTTGTCCAATATACCGTCCCTTAACGTAACCTGTCTGGTCCTCGTTAATTAATTTAGGCAGAGTCGTAGCAATTCTGTGAGCAATAGTTTTAGTAGCAATCTTGTAATCCACATTTAGCAAGGAAAGGGGTCTCCAATTCTCAAGATAGAACTTATCTTTTTTCTTTTTCGGTATAACTTTAATGATTCCTTGCCTCTGAGTTATATTCATTTGGCCTCGCAGAAGGGCGTAATTAAAACTTTCGACCATCTCTTCGCTTATGAGATGCCAAAATTGTAAATAAAATTCGACAGAGAGGCCATCGCTTCCTGGACACTTCCCTTTCGCACATTGTTTCAAAACAGTATAACATTCCTCTTTGAGGAGAAGACCTTCTAACTTATCTTGTTCAATTTGATCGAGTTTTGGCAAATTGGTGTCTCCAAAGAATTCTTGAAATGTATCTTCCGTTGCACTACAGGGGGGAGCAGTATATAATGTGGAATAAAATGATTTCTGTGCATTCAATATTTCATCGGGATCGGTAATTTCTCCTCTGCCATTACATTTGAGTTTTGTGATATGTGTTTTAAAGTATTGCCGTTTTTCTAAGTTTAAAAAATACTTGGTGTTTTTTTCACCTTCCTCGTGCCAGCGTGTCCTACTCCTGATAATAGTAATCTATTTCATAACACTCTATTCATGCTCAGTTGAAATAAGATATGGGAAATAATATTGCTCAGCGGTCTAAGCCAAGCTGGAACAGCTTGGCTTAGGGTAGCAGTGTTTTTGACCCACGCGAATTTTGTCAGGGTGGGCGGGTGGGCCGATCCCTCCATCACTGCTCCGCTGGCTGAGACTAAGCACGAAAGGAGTGCTATTCTGCTTTGACTCAGTATTTATACCCTTAGGACACCCTTCTGCACATGCCTGCGTGCATTGAATCGCAAAGGATGTGTTAATTTAATGTATTTCAGTTTCGCATATCATTAGGAGTGTTATGAATAGTAATCTATTTCATAACACTCTATTCATGCTCAGTTGAAATAAGATATGGGAAATAATATTGCTCAGCGCCACTCACGCCATACTGTTCAACTTTATTTCATGACAAGCTCTTTCCTTTATTTCTTACTTACAACAAACATCAATTTATCTATGAATACCCCAAACCTTACAATTCCCAAACCTACCCAAAACAGTATATTGGTAGATCACAAAAACGTCTATTACATAGCTAATCTTGCTTATCAGTCTGAAAAGGTCTCTTCTGTGAACTAATAGATGGAAAAGCGCAAAGGAAGCGCTTCAGTTCATTCATGTCCGTCCATGTATTATTAACATTCATCACTTCACTGGACGCTAGTTTAGCAGAAGCCCCAAAAGGGTTCAGTACTTTTGCTAACTGTAGGTAATGTAAAGCAGTGTGCCTGCGGTTCCACCCAACATGATCCATTATCTCTGTTAATTCTGCCCCTGACAGAGCTAAGGTTATTGCGCACCCTGATCGAAACCCATGCAACGTTTCGCCGTCATTCTCCCCCATTTCATTTAAATAAAATTTAAGTCGGGCCTCTGCAGTAGCTGAAGTAAGGGAGGCATCCGATATCCCACCATCAGGTGTTGTTGGGCGGAATAAATAGCCGCGGGTAAGGTCAACCTGCATTCCCCGAGCAATATCAACATAACGTTCAATGCCTCTAATGGGACAAATAACGGATTGTGGATTTCTTCTTATTCCAAAAACATTGGAGTCACCATCCCTTAGGGTTTTCCCCCACACATGATTAAACAAAAACCCATCATCATTGGGAAAACGCAAAATTTCAGCTACCTTAACTTGGCCCAAGTCCCCGGGGCGATCACCACTGAAGAAAACTGTTTTGAAGTAGGCCTGGTCCCGAGCGATAATGAAACATTGCAGCGGCTTATTAATGGATTGTACCAGGCGCTTTTCCAAGAAAAGAGAAAGCTGGGTAAGTTTGTCAATAAAGAAAGGCGTCGCCTGCTTAGGGGTTACCCTTGCCCTTAATTGCTCCGCAGTCACCACACGAAGATAATCCTTAACGGATTTATCTGCTGCAGGATTGCCTAATCCCAGCCTTTTATCCCATTCACCCTCCCTCCCAATGGCGTGAAAAATAGATCTTAGTTTTCCAATATAAGAATCTACAGTTTTATAAGATAATCGGAAAGGACAACCACAAGTTTGTTTACCCCGTTGCCCAACAAATTTGCAACCATTGTGATGGATCTGCGTTCGACCATCCTTATCCTTGAAAATGAGAAAACGGCATATATCCCGGGGAGAAACAGTAGCTAAGGACACTTGTCCTGGCAGGGCTGATAAAAAGGTTTCTAATTCCTTTTGTAGGGAATCCTTTTGTTTCGAATAACTAGTGGCCTGATCAAAATTCAATAATTGCTGTAACCGTTTATCTAAAGAATCAAGATCAACTTTTAATGTATCACTCTTCTTCCCTGAGGAAAAAATCTTTCTCTTGTAACCACAATACTGGCAAAATCTGAAGTCACTGTCATTAGCCCGACTACAAACAGGACAGCGAACAGATGGTACAAATAGTTTGGCCACCAAAGGGAGTTCCTAAACAACAGAGAATATAAGAACAAAAATCAATCTAAGTTCAGTAGAAAACGTCTAAAAAACAACCGAGAACACCCAAAGATCTCCCGGGATTCCGCCTGGGCGTGGGATCCAACCTTGATTCGAAGGTACAAGAAGTACACGGTCATCCCCTGTAGAAGCCATTTTCACTGCTTTGTTTGCATGACCATGTAATAAAGGCCACCAATATTTTTTAGGGTAACTGTCCAAAACAGCGATTGTGCATGCTTGTTTCATCCTTCGTAAATAGCGTAGGACTGGACCAACCAAGACTGGAGGTGGAAAAACATATGGGCATTGCATGAGAGGCCCGAATGCTGTCAGATCCTGGGCAAAGAAGTTAACACCCGCAGACCCTGGGGAAGAGACCGGAGTAAAGTGAGGAAGACTGTTCCCAGACCAGTCCTTTTGTACGTTGGAATCCAACGACATCAGATCAAACGTGTGCCCCGTAGAGCCCCCAAATTCTCGCTGAACTTTTTGCCACATACTATCTGCCAGGCAGTAATCCGAAGAAGATCTGTGTCGAGAGGGACCATCTGCCGGATTATCTGCAGATCGGACATACAAAAGATGCAACAAGACATTCAGAGCAGCAGTCGTTGAAAATAACACCTTCATGGCATTGTTTAGTTGTGCACTCCTTCCACCCTGATTGTTCCATGCGTGAATAACCGCCTGATTGTCAACATGCACATCGACACGCGCATTACGGACTTCATCCGAGCACGATAATAGCATCTTATTAATCGCCATGGCTTCCTTTGTTGCAATGTCCCATGTGCACTCTTCCTGAGACCAATAATCAAAAATCTGACGGTGATTTGGAGAAACAATCGTAGCCCCCCATCCCGAGGAGGATGCATCCGTTGCCACAGAAACTTGAATATGGCGTTCATCGCGCCATGGTATTGGGTCATCCCAATTTTCAAGGAACAGCCAATGCGCGATCTCTTCTCGCAGAGCACCTCGTAACAAAATCGGCCTCTGGGAACGTAAGCCCTTTGAGATCGCAGCATTCATTTCTCTTGTAAAGAGCTTCGCTGCCGGCACTGCTCTAGCGAAGGAGACACATTTCCCCACAAGGCGTTGCAACGTTTTAACTGAGACATAAGATGACTCAAGTGTCTTATGAATAAGGGTAATAAATTTATCCTTCTTCTCTGGAATCAGATGAAACATTTGTGTCGAAGAATCAGCCATAAATCCAAGATACGGGACAATCTTTGCTGGGATGAGAATAGATTTCGAAAGACCAAGAAAATAACCCAGTCCAATTAAATAGTAGGCGATCAGGAAAATGGCAGACTTAGCAGCTGCATAATTGTGTTCACCTGCCGAACTGAAGGTAGCGTATTCCCCTTTCTCAAACGATACTTGAAGTTGACCATTGTGACGATCGTCAATGTAAAGTAGGCATGGAATGCCAATTGAACGAAAAAAACCAGTTGCTAAGAGACCTGTCGTGTGGTAAACAAAAGGAGAAACCTTCCAACCAAAAGGCAAGGTATTGTACGTAAAAAACCAGCCACCCCATTGTATACCAAAGAAAGGACGGCTACTCTCTGTAAGCAAAATGTGATCATACCCAGACTTATCATCCAACACAGTTTGAAATGAATCTTCCGTTACATAACGAGGCAAGTCATTAAGGGTATCTAGAGTGAAAGGATTGTCCTTCATCCAGAGATTCAAATAGCGTGCGTCATGACAGAGGCGGGGCTTTGACGGCTCAACAGTCAGGGGTAGTACAATGTGCGGCGGAGCCACCTCTCCAACTCTCCCTACCAAAGATATCGCCCCAGTCCCCAGACGACTAATCAAAGTTTCCTGCACAAAGCGGACAAAAGGTTTGCATGACATGTTGTTTCTAAACAGCTTGTGGGGTGGGCGGTCGGAGTCGTACTGTTCGCCTTTAAACGAGCCCTTGAAATGTCGAAAGTACGGAAAAATAGAAACTTGATTTTTGATCCAATCCAAGACATCGGTTTGAGTCGCCACTTCAGGGCATCGCTCCGCAACTTCCTCCCAAAACGAATAGTGAGCGTGAAGCTCTCCAGCTCTAAAATTACTAGGGTCTCGGAAGGACAACTCATTTACATCCCCAATAACCTCGCCTTGTTCCACACGCGTGACTTTTTGCCCTAGTTCACGCGCTGCCATCTCGCCGCTGACCACTGTGGGGTTCCCCATGGAATCTACCCATTGAATTGCATTCACTCCAGATAGTCCATGAGTGATATTGTTATCGAAGTTTTCGTCATACTCCCAAACCCACGAAATGATTTCCTAGGGAAAACATCAAGAACAGAAGGCATTATTCCCACGGGTGAAACCCCAAAGTAGTCAGCAGAGAGATGACAGCTCCGACCCAGTAATCCTGGGAGGGTAACTAGAGACCCTGTTTTCAAAGCTATCAGAACTCTGAGACTATCGAATTCCTTACTAAGTAGGAGAAAAATCACTCAAATAAGACACAACTGAATTGAAGGTACGTTTATTACCCAAACAGAAATCTAAATCAGGTTAACATATCTTGTCTAGGAAAGTTCACAGTTTATTTTGTGGCAGACTCCGAAAACGTGCCATTCTTCTGCAGCCCCATGCTCCCAGAAGCATCTCTTTTTCTTGCCTCACAAAATTGCTTAATGTGGCCAACTTTGCCACAATAAAAACACGTGATAGACTTTCCCGGATTCCTCGGGAAATTCCTAGCGTTCCTTTCCCGGCCCTCTCTGAAATAAGGGGACATAGCTGCGGTTCCGGCCCGGTTTCTCGACTGATAGTGCTTCTCTACCTTCGCCACACAATCAAACACTTTCTCGTGATCCTTATCTCCCAGAAGGCGCAAGACGAGACTTCTAAACTGGTCTCGAGGAACATCAAGCTTCCCTCGGACTGTTTGATAAACCAAACGATAAAAATTCTGACGATCATGCTTAGTATCTTGGGCAGTAAGCTGAAGCGATTCCAACATTTCCAGGGCCTCATATTTATTGAAATCTGATAAGGGACGAGATGCATAGGCCATAATCTTCATTAAGGAGTTCTCTACCGATGATTTAGTCATTGTCTCAACCGTCTGGTTCAACCTCAGGACTTCAGCTTTTAACCTCTAAAAGGAGAAAAAATTCCGAATCAACAACACGCCATGACAAGTAGAACTAATAACTATCACAAATTCACCTCATCTGTCGACCATAAAGAAACACCCAGCGAATTAAGATATGCTCCCTAACGGGACATACCTAGTGAATCTTTGCCCTTGTAAGAATACATGACTTATCCATATCCTTCAATAAACATACCCAGCGTATTCTCGTTTCATGTCTAAGCACGGCGTATAAATGAAAACTCACCCCAGGACTACACCCGGCGTATGAAAACCTGGTGAGAAAACTCACCCCCAGGACTACACCCGGCGTCTAAATCCTGATGAGACCGAAACTCCCCCCGGGACTACACCCGGCGTATAAGACCTGGTGAAACAACTCACCCCCGGGACTACACCCGGCGTATAAAACCTGGTGAAACAACTCACCCCCGGGACTACACCCGGCGTCTAAATTCTGGTGACAAAACTCACCCCCGGGGTTACACCCCGCGTATAAAATCAGGACGAGACCGAAACTCGCCCCCGAGACTACATCCGGCGTATAAATCAGGATGTAACCGAAACTCACCCCCGGGACTACACCCGGCGTATAAATCAGGATGAGACCGAGGCTCACCCCCGGGACTACACCCGGCGTATAAATCAGGATGAGACCGAAATCTCACCCCCGGGACGACACCCGGCGTATAAATCAGGATGAGACCGAAATCTCACCCCCGGGACTACACCCGGCGTATAAATCCGGATGAGACCGAAATCTCACCCCCGGGACTACACCCGGCGTATAAATCAGGATGAGACCGAAATCTCACCCCCGGGACTACACCCGGCGTATAAATCAGGATGAGACCGAGACTCACCCCCGGGACTACACCCGGCGTATAAATCAGGATGAGACCGAAATCTCACCCCCGGGACTACACCCGGCGTCTAAATCCTGATGAGACCGAAACTCACCCCCGGGACTACACCCGGCGTATAAATCAGGATGAGACCGAAATCGCACCCCCGGGACTACACCCGGCGTATAAATCAGGATGAGACCGAAATCTCACCCCCGGGACTACACCCGGCGTATAAATCAGGATGAGACCGAGGCTCACCCCCGGGACTACACCCTGCGTATAAATCAGGATGAAACCGAAATCTCACCCCCGAGACTACACATGGCGTAATTAAAATGTTATACTAAGAATAACTTGGCAAAAGGACGTACCCATACAAACCAACACTATCCCACCCCCGCGACGACACGCGATTAAAAAAAAAAAATACGAAATTTGAATAACAAAAACCCATAACTATAAAGGATAGCCGACACAATAGGAAGGAAAGCGGACCACACCCAAACGAACCTAAAGAACAAAATTCCCACCCACAATAACAAGAAAGGGTTCTAAAACAAGAAACTAACCTTTGGGGAACACAAATAGATGCCTGACATGCAAACATGCCGTTGATACAAAGAAAACAAAACTTATGCAAAGACAAATGCAACACGCCCACGATAAAGAATAAACCTAGGTTTACGTAAGATAAATAAACCAAGCGTATAATATGTTCCCAAACGGTGAAAACGCGAAATGTAACAAGACAAAACAGGGACATAAAATTTACCTCAAGTTCGGTTTGTTCGCCGGCAACATCATTTTGAGCAGCATTTTGACCCACTGCCTGTGCAGCCTGTAGCACTGGTGCGGCTTCTGCGGCTGGTAGAACCTGAGCAGCTTGTGGAACTTGCACAGCTTGTGGAACTTGAGCAGCTTGTGCGACCTGCGCGGGTTGTGGAACTTGAGCAGCCTGTGCAACTTGTGGGCCTTGTGCTGGAGGGTTAACTGGTGGTCGAGGAAATTGTACTCCCGGCGCTGGAACTTCAGCCATTATTCCAGAAAAAATTCGCGTGGGTCGAAAAAACCAGAGAGATCTCGTTCGCTGCTCCGCTGGCTGAGACTAAGCACGAAAGGAGTGCTATTCTGCTTTGACTCAGTATTTATACCCTTAGGACACCCTTCTGCACATGCCTGCGTGCATTGAATCGCAAAGGATGTGTTAATTTAATGTATTTCAGTTTCGCATATCATTAGGAGTGTTATGAATAGCGCCTTTTGTTTTGTATTCAATAATCTTATTCAGTTCTGATTGGAGGCAATAGAGCTGTGAAATATTTTACTTGGATCTATTATTTTTTAACTCGTTCATTAAACGGTCGATTTGTTTTTGTAAATCTTTTTCCCTATTTTTTCCTTTTTTTATTCATTCGCTTTGAATATTGAACACAAAAACCTCTTACTTCCATCTTTATTACCAGGCGTATCATCACCAGCGAAGACTTCAACATTCTTCTCGTAACTGGACCATTTCAAGACGCGATGATTGTCAGGATCTGACAGAACAACTCCATCTCCATGAGGCACAAGTGTGTGTGGCATTAGGCATGTTGCACTTCCAGTTCTAATGATGCGTACTGTATGCAAACTGGTTAGGGCGACTTCTTTTACTCCACTTCTATGAGCAATGTAGAGTTGGTTCCTGTTGATGGACTCACCTCCTGCCAATCACTTCCATAGCTTATCAAGGTTTGATAATCCCCACGGAGGCCAATTCCATCTTTCTGGATGTTTACTGACACTATACGTTGCTCTGTGGTGAATGCAGCGTACACCAGTTGCAAATCAATGACATGGATAGATTCAAATCTTTTAGGAATCTGTTCATTCCAAAAGTTAATTTGGTCGTTAGAAAAACCATTGTCCTGGTAAGCCTTTCATACACCTTAATGCTGAGCAAGATGTTTTCGTAAGGTTGGGAGATTGCCATTTGCATCGATACCAAGCTGTTAAAGGTGGTCCAGGACTATTTGACGTGTCTTCAGGCGATTTCGGTTCAAACACGACTGTTCCTTTAGTAAACGGATGGAATCCAATCAGTATGCCTTTGCCACAAAAGAAACTTCTTGTGCAGAGAGATCTTTCGCGACAGCTTGAACTTTTGTTATCGGGTTGTGAAGTTGGGCTTGATTTGATTTCCTAGTGGCAGAGTTAAAACTTAAGAAGAGCAAACTTCCGAATGGGCCGGTTGTGATGCTTATCGGGTTTGGATACATGCCAACTTTATTATGTTCGGTGTATTTGTCTAGCTTTGGGATGATGGTATGCCCAACATAATCAAGGGATTCCAGGAAAGATGTCATATTCTCTTCTGTAAGCTTGAGAACAGCCATTGGATCTTGGCGGTCTTTGTTGCGCACGTAATCGTTTTTGGGAACAAGTTTCCTCATTTTTGTCTTTGTTGAAGGATCCGACTTGTTCCGTATTGTTCTCAAAATGGCTAGATTTCCTCTTTCATTTCCGAGCTTTAAATGCCAATTAGCGAAGCTTGCTTTTAAACTCTTGCCTACATGGGGACAATCGGGCAAAGGAACAAGAAGGGCTAGATCGTTGTCTACTGTTCCTTCTTCAATTGATTGTTGAATACTCAGCATTGCTTTCTTGTTGCCTTCTTCACAATCGGTTGTTAAGGCAACAATAGTCCTTTTCACGCATTTTAGTTTGTTTTGAAGGCAACAATTACAAGCCCTCAAACTTGGCAGGTGGCTTACTTTCCCACTTTCATGGTAATCTGTGCAAACCGCTTTAAGTCTGGTGCAGTTATCACAGGAACTTTTACAAATTTGGGTAGCTTCTGGTCCTAAAATGTTGTCATGGCAGGCGAAAGTACTTTGGCAACGCTTGCAGACTTGAAGCATAAATAAACTCTTCATTTCTTCTCCAGACTTTCCGGTTTTGCTCACATAGTTGACGGCACAAGGAAGACTGGTGCTGTTGTCTAGTGTAGTCACAGAAGAAACTAACACTTCCGTAACAATGTTTGTTTTGAGAAACTCTGGCGCAGGGTGAGGATTCTGTCTTATGAAAGAGATGTCTGCTTTTACAGTAAGGCCAACGTTCTTCTTTTCCCTTGGGTCAAATTCAATACCAGGCTTAAGGGCAGTGCCATCATTGGCGTAAACCGATGGAAATACAGTGACAATATCATTGTCTATTAGTGGCTTACTATCAGATTCCTCAGACACTGTCAAATGAGCTGCACTAAGCTGTTTTATGACGCCAGATTCAGTGGTGTACCCTGCTTGTCTTTTTGAGCATTTTGTCCTTCCGAAGGCCCCCCAAAGTTCATTCTGCATTCCATAGGGTTGTGAGCTGATCCCTCACCTTGAAAAACATACATAGGGCCACGAAGAAAATTAAATGTGCGGCAGCCACCCAAGTATGCTACTGAGTTAAAGAATTCGACTACTTCCGGGTCATATTGGTGTCTTGGGTCTACGAAAAATTCAACCACATCTTTCAGGTAATGGTAAAATATTTTGTCTTTCGAGATGATTCCACGCCGAATGTGTTCATCAAGTTTCACGCACACTGGATCAGCATGCTCAACACCGACAGCTAAGATTCTGCTATCTTTATCTAAATAATGTTCAGCAACGTTTTCAGTACCATCGCTGTCAATTTCATTTAGCTCCGGGGAGGAAGATGATGTTGATTCTGCCGGGCTGTCGGGGCAATTTGAGGACAGTTCTTCTATGTCACTGTCTACTGCTAGACACACGGATTGCTCATTTTCAAGTTCATTAGGTACGCTGGAATAAAAAAGAATTCCGTAATTATTGATACCAGCAGCGCAGTAAGAAATTTCCCACAATAAAGAAGTTAAAGTCATTAAATGGGTTTAACAGTTTATTAATTTAGTGAAAAAGCCTACAGTAGGTAAGGTCAGTTGAGGGAATAAAAACTTTTTAGTATTAGCACCTTTAACATTTTTTTTTCAAGGTGCTCCCATTATACAAGGTGGGTGTTCGGTGCAGGTTCCTATAATATTATAGGTTACTAGCTATGCATGATAATTAGAATATAACTGCCGTGCTGTGCCATAGAATCTTGTTTGTGATAGGAAAACTGTTTTTCTTGTGTTCTCTGTCCCGTAACTATCAGTGAAAACGAATGGACCACATGAAATTTAAGACAGTTTATAGCGGTTAAAAAAGAAATCCAGGAAAGAGCCCTCACAAGAGATATTGCCCACAAAGTACTTAGCAGCTCTCTGAAAAACTTGAATTATATAACACGTTTCTTTACCAATGATACCAATAACACATTCGAAACACATAGTTCTACTTTTACATAGTAAGTAGGATTTCATCAAACAAGTAATCGAGTGTTAAATGCACAGTGAAAATCAAAATAGCTCGTTGGAACTTTTCTTAAAGGTGACCGCGCCAACATAATCGTCATATATAATCACCAGGTGACCGCTAAACAGAAGTTGAATTTACAGTGAATAAAGGCCACTTTGGCAAGTGACCGCTTAGTAGACTTAATACAGGGCCGTTATAAACAGGTTTGTCCGCAGTTTCCGTAGCTCAACTTGAAATTAGACCAAATTATTCATTTTTTGTTAATTGTATTATTCATTTACTTAGTTACCTGGTTGACTTAATTATTACCTTATGATTTTTCCATTGTTATCTAATATAAGCTGATATAATAGCGAAAGTATTCACGCTACAGCGGATATATTTGTAGATACTATAAGCTAAAACATGCGTTATTTTTACCGAGAGTTGTGCAAGAACAATTCGCACAAGATCCTATGACGATTTTTTCAAACCGCAGATTATGTCGCCTGAACATGCACCATTTTCCCCTTCGACTGTTATTTTCCTAGCTGCCCCCAGGAAGCCTGTTGGTCTGTTTGCACTGAGCTAGTAGCACTACTAAGTCTACTAAGACCAATTCCAGGACAATTGAAATGAATAATGTACCTTGCAGCATATCGCTTCCATTGCGAATACTGGGCATTTCAAGTTCCGCCTATAAGTCCGTGTTTATAGCAAAGCACTGCGTTTCTTTTGCCGCGTGTGTTTTGTCAAGCCTTGATAACTTGATGTCGATGTTATCACCAAGGCCGATTCTCTTCGTTGTTTCTCTTAGGCCACCAAAATTGCTGCGTTTGAAATGAAAAAAAAAAAAGACAATTTACCGACTAGAAGCACTGCAACGAATGAATCGCTTAATTAGGATAAAAAAACATAAGCATGAATCGAGAACTTACCTAACGGTCTCACGGATCCTCCTCAAGGTCTTATAATTTCTGTTTAAAACTGCCCGAATTTTTCCTTCGTGATGAAATAATTGCCACTGGTGCCCTTTTCGTAAATCATCACAACGCAATTTATTACATCCGAGGATCCCGAAGGGTCAAGATTTTCTGATGTTGATGGCATCACCATCGCGCATTAAAGACCATTCAAGAGAATAGCCGAATGAAGTCATGTGACCTTTGATGGTCTTTGATCACCTTTGACACACACGCCACGCCAAACTACCAGGGGGTCTAAGACAAGGACTAATTGATTGTATCTCACCGAAAAACCGGAAATACGTTCATCTATCAACCAAGTTATAATTCCTGTCATATAAATGATCATTATTCGGCGTATTTTTCAGTCATCAAATGATTTTTGTAATCCCCTATCCGATCCTATCCCGCCATCGATTTCAAAACATCCCGCATCCTGACTGTGATAAAACCGCGTATCCCAGTCCCGACAGGATGATTTCATCCCGCATCCCGACTCTAATTTTTTTCGTATCCTGCATCCTTCCTCGATTCTAAGCCCCATCCCGCATCCCGCCAAACGTATGTTGGACCCTCAAAATTCTCACACCTATCATGCATTCGGAAAAAGTTGGCAGGTATAGACACTTTTAATAAATACCACGATGCATCATTTTCCGCTAATGACGTCAAACATATTCTTTTGAATTCTCTTGCAATTCAAAAGAATATGTTTGACGTCATTAGCGGAAAATGATGCATCGTGGTAATTATTAAAAGGGTCTATAGCATTACACAGAATCAAAATTGTCTGATACAGGAAATATTCATACCGCTAACCCCCATGGAAGGTCACTGGAAATTCTTTTTTTTTTTTCCTTTGTTTTTTTCTTTTTTTTTCTTTTTTTATTATTTATTTATTTATTGAACAATTACACGCTTTTACATTTACATTTGTAAAGAGAGAATTGACAAATTAACAGAGGTGACAGTGACAAAAGCAAAAACAGGGTAATAGCTATATACAAAGGCAGTAAAGTAAGCAAATAGAATCTAGTTACAGAAACATTGAATTTATGCTAAAATTTGATGTTCAAAGTGTGATGCTTAAAATCAAACATAAAAGAAAAAAAAAAGTGTAGGCATATACCGGTAATAACTGCTTGGATATGACAAGGGACTGAGAGATATGGTTAAAAAAAAAAAACTATCGAGAAAGCCGGAGCTAGAAGTGAAGAGAGCAGTGATGTACTATGAAATAAGTTATTTTAAAAAATCATCAAGAAGTGACCACTTTTTTTGAAAAACGCTACCTTGTTTTGTTTCTATATCGTATATAGATTTCGCATGTCGGAGAAAGCCCGTCATACGAGGTAGAAGATCTTTTGATTTGCAGAGCCAGATATAGTGTCTAGCTAGAAGGAAACAGAGATTGATTTGTCTCTGGTGTTTTGAAGAATCTGGTCTCAGCCCAAGTGCAACAGTGTTTTCTGTAGAGTAATTTTCGAGAATAATTTTATGACGTTTTAACCTTGTTGTTATGCTTTTCCAAAAAAAGGTTGTTTTAGAACAAAGCCAGAAAAGATGAACAAGTGTCTCGGTTTCTTCTTTACAGAATGAGCATCGTGGATCATCTTTTATACCAATTTTTGTCAGGAAGTCGTTTGTTGGAATTCGTCTGTGCAGGAGGTTGAATTGGAATTCTATATGTCTAACATTTTTTGTACATTTGGAGGCCAATAGATAGGCAGCATCCCACTGGTAATTATCATTGCTACTTACGTTGCAATCATTAAGCCATTTTTGCTGACTTTGGGATGGAGCGGAGCTTTTCATTGTAATAAGTTTGTTATATACAAGTCTACTTGCATTTGATGTTTTTATTAACTTTGTCAAGAGGCTTTCATGTTCAGGGTCGTTGTTAGGTAAGGAATTAAGGTTGCATTTTTTCCGGAGAGTGTTTAGTGCAGAAACTATTCCATAGTAGGCTAGAGGTTTTACGTTTAGATTGTATTTTGTCTTGACTTCAGGTAGAGTAAGGAAGTTATTGTTGCAATCTTTTAAGTGTTTGACCTTTCTTATACCTTTCATCTGCCATTCTTTATAAAAAATAGGGCGTCCACCAATTCTGATGAGGGAGTTGTGCCATAAGCTTAACTCTTGAAACTGGCTTTCGGAGGTTACACACTCTTCAAAATTGATTTCTGACCAGATTGAGAGGATTTCTTTTATAAAACTGTCCGATGTCTTAAAAATCTCGTCTGTGTCTTCCTTGTTGAGATTGCCTTTGAAAGGTAAACTGTAGCCAAACTTTTCAAGTTCTAGGTCAAAGAAGAGTTTCCATTTCCCTTTGTTTTCTATATCCAAGTATTTCTTAATCCACGTGGCCTTGAGCGATTTATTGAAAGACTGGATGTCAATCATTTTTACGACCCCCGTCTGAATAATCATTAATCAGTATGTTTCGTTTGATTTTGTCTCCTTTACCATTCCAAATAAATTTATAAAAAAGTTTGTTTACCTCTTTAATAATATGAACGTTTGTACACAAAGGTGTCAGAATGTAGACGAGTTGGGAGGCGACTAAGCTTTTCAAAACTGTTATTTTCCCAATAAGAGTTAGTCTACGGAGTTTCCAGCAGCTCAATATATTCTGAACTTTTTCTAGTTTTTCTTTATAATTTAAGCTTACCGTTGTTTTAGGATCTAAAGAAAGCCACACACCTAGAGTTTTAACTTTAGTTGTTTGCCATTTAAAATTTCGTTCCGGAAGTAGAACTTCATCTTTTCTGCTATTTCTTTCCAATCCATAATGCTTCTGTTTTCTTGTTATTGAGTCTGAGACCAGAAACTTTGCTGAAATCATCTAGTAAGTCTATAGAGGCCGTTAGAGATTCTTTTGATCCATCCAATATTAGGGTCGTATCATCTGCATATTGACTTAACTTAATTTCTTGTTGGTTTACATGGATGCCCTTAATGTCTTTGTTCTTCCTGATTGCTTTGGCTAGAATTTCAACTGAGAAAACGAAAAGGTACGGTGATAAGGGGCAGCCTTGCCTAACTCCTCTTTTGATATTGAAAAAGTTGCTTGCCCAGCCGTTATTTAAAACGCAGCTTTCTGCATTGCTGTAAAAGCATTTTACCCACTTTATAATACTCGGACCGAAACCGAAATATTGGAGAGTTTTTAACATAAAAGGCCATTCTAGCGTATCTGGAAATTCTTACGGAAGGGGGTCTCAAGCCAAAATTGTAAAAGGAAAGTATTAAGCTAAACTGGAAGGGGAAGGGGTGGGAGGTAAAACAAAAAAAAAAACGTTTATGGGGAGAGAGGTGGGTATGGATAATTTCTGGAACAATACATTTCACTTTATGCATACCTTGTCTAAATGTAAACTAAAGCTGCTGTGTTTGTATTAGATATAACAGCAAAATGGATTTCACACATTTGCAAGTAATGATGACACAAACAACACTATCGTTTTTTATGGTTTATTAACAACATCAAAGTTATATGTCCTTAGACTTGTAACATACGAACCCTGATTATCCGGACTAAATGGGATGCAAAAAAAAATAATAATAAAAAAGAGCATTATTTATGAATAAAGGGGTTACCGTAGTTTCTAAAGAAACTGGTGCTCATTGTTGGTGGGGGAGTGAAACATGAAAATTTAGTTTTATCAACTGAGTTGATAAGATAAATTGACCAATGTAAAGAGATTTAAAAGGTAATGTTTTGAGCACTAGCCTTTGTCAGAGTGCTCTGATGAAGGGCCAGCTTTTGAATTTCTTCACAGTGGCCAATTAACCTTAATTACGAATTCATTATTTTATGAGGCATAAAATGATAAAGGAAATGAACACATCATGAAAACAAAATAAAAATCAAGATCACGTTCTGGACCGCAGAAAACTAAATAGACCAGATAATTAAGGTTCGGTATTCCTATTACTATGAAGCAAAATATGTAATGCAAAATCTATGTACATGAGGTAAGTTTGCAAGCACAGTAAACAACATAAAGAGTACATTCTTAAGCCTTTTATACATTATACAAACACAGTTGATGACAAACACAGTTACCCTTTCTTAAGACGAGACCTATCAAAGACAGACATTATTATTGGCTGGTTCTGGCTGAATTTCACTTGTTTGTCTGTAACTAAACTCTATAATTCGGACAGCAAAAACTGGTGCCAAAGGTGTCCAGCTTAGTCAGAGTTCACTGTACATAAAAACTATCTAAGTACTCTTCATGTAAACTACCAATAAAGAAAAATGACATTTTGATAATAACTGAAATAAACATTTAGTAATGCTCCACATAAGAACTAGGGTGCACTTCATTGTTCTGCAGCATGGCTCTTTCCCACATAGAATATCTTTGGTTTCAAGAATAGAGGAGGGGCTGATTATTCATAATTATATTTCAGTATAAAAATAAACAAAATCCATTTGCGTTGAATAAATTTTAGAAAATGTTGGTGCTTAACCGATCAGAATAGCAGAAGACAATAGCTAATTTTTTTGCTTTTTTGATGGAGTTCCCCAAATACAATATCTTTTAAAATTTGTATGTTGTGCGATTGGGTCTCAAATTGCTGGAAACCTTAAAAAAAGACAAAATGTACCTTGAACCTTAACATTTTAGCAATTTATGAGTCTAGGCCAATGATATCATTGGTTGTAACAATGAAAAAAGTTGACATTCCATCGTGCATTGCCGTTCAGTATTTTCCTTCTCATGCGGATCATTACTTAAACATTAATTGCTTGCAAACTTAATACTGTTCCTCACGCTTATCTTATTAACTCTAAAATGAAATAAATTCATTTGCTACTTGGCTGTTATGTTAATGTAGAATCAAAGGAACGGGTGCTACTACATGTAACAGTTAATTATTGCCATACCACAGAGGTTTATATCAGAAGCTTATTACTAGATCCATCGAATATTTACAATGTCAGCCTACTGTTAATCTCATGCATATTGCATACAAACATTCACAATGGAATTTATGAAGTATATGAAACATATTTTCTTGAACAAGCGTGCAAGATGCCTTTTTGGTGTGTTTTGGCCTTTTCTATATATAAATAAACTGGCTTGAAGTTTGAACTATTTGTTGCACTCGGCACAAAGTGTGCAGAAAATTCAACCTTATATCACCAAAAACACTTTAACATCTTTTTGTTGGACATATTTTCAGTTGTTATGACATCAAGATGTGTTTTCAAGGAAAGATGCTTTATCAAAGTTAGGTGCTTATTTGTATTCTTTAAAACTAGTTAAAGAACACCAATAAGACTTATACCCCATTCACACCAACGCTTAAACATGTTTAAATGTTGTTTAGTTTAAAACAGGTTTAGAAAAATACCTCCTAACCTCCCGTAATATTTGGAGTGAAATCTTTACTAAAAGAAACTTAATTGACTTTATTACCATTCCAGGTAGTTTGAGTCATATACATTTCAAAACGTTCAAGATAGAGGCTAAAACGTAGTTAAACTAAACAACATTTAAACATGTTTAACCGTTGGTGTGAATGGGGCATTACTCTCTACATCAGAAAAAGAAATGACTTTAATGTCACACACTTGATCTGTTTTGGGATGTACAGAAACTGGATTAACCTTTCACTGTTAGTATCAGAAACAAAATAAAATATCATTATCCAGAAACTTAACAATAAATAATGGTAATTGAACTGAGTGGAGTGCAATTTGGTCTGAAACCATCCGAGCGCGCAGCGCGAGTTCGATTTGACATTACAAGTATGATTTCAGACCAAAATTGCACGACACGAAGTTCAATTACCACTTTATTACATCCATTTTGAAATGGCACAATTTAATTGCCCAAATACAGGATTTTAGTCAGTACCAATATTGATTGACTTATAGATGCGATTTAGAGCAAAAAATAGTGCGATTCGGGAATAAATCGCACTGCTGAAAAAAAGGTGCGATTTAGAGCAAAAAAAAAACAGTGCAATTCGGGAATAAATCGCACTGCTAAGAAAAAGATGTGATTTGGAGCAAAAAATTGTGCGATTCGGGAATAAATCGCACTGCTGAGAGCCAATCAGATTGCAAGGATCACCAGTGATTTCAAAAGTGGATGTAATAAAACAAAAAATCCTAAAGTTTGTTGTAAAATACAGAGAAACAAACAAAGCTTTTCAAAATTTTTAAAAATAAAAAGTTGCAACCACATAACCTCTGGTTACTCTCTGACAGTGAAACGGTTAAACATAAATTTCTTTTGTATGTTTTTCATGAATTATTAATAAATGAACTTTATAATATCATTCAGAAGTAAAATAAACAAAATAAATGAAAATTTGATGAAAGTTTGTAAATCCTGATACAAAACAGCTATACTGTATCACTGATACAGGACAGTAATAGGACTTTTAAAATTCATTAATAATTCATAACAGTTATGACAAATCACATGAGTCACATGTACACCTCTGTAAACCCCAATACAAATCAGTTGAGTTGATGAATTATTAAACAGTTGAATTAACTTTTGATACAGATCTCTACTCCTACTCTCTACCGTATGGGCGTTTACAAATTGTAAACGCCCATACAGATCTCCCACTCATATTTTATCTACTACTTATACGAATGCTAAAATATAATAAGCTTCATTGCTATTGTTCCTTTATAAAATATTTGCAGTAGAACTGTATGAATATTTACAATGGCTCGCCATTGCAAATATGCATACAGTTCTACGACTCATATTTTATCTATAACTTATAAGTTTAAATGTTATATGGTAGCTGTAAGTATGTACATGCAGTTTGAGATCCAAATGCTGTATTTGTGCTGTTTTGTAGAAATATGATTAAGAATTTAAAAGGTCAGTAAAATGGAAAATCCTAGAAATTGTACATCAAATTACAAAAAATGATTTAATGATCATTAATATAAGAAAGTTGTATTGAATTAGAATTATCTGAATTTGTAGAAAGTGCTGCAAAATTGCATTAAAATATCTTGCATCCAGCACAGAAGTCAGCACAAACCAACATTTGTACCTCAATTTAGCACCCGTTAAAGCTGCATCTACACAAGTAATGTAATTTGCTTGCTCAGGCCTTGTCGCTTTATTTAAGTTTATTGTCATTAAGATCATAAAGATGTCACATGTAGATCCTCCTCTTTCTCAGACAATAAGACAAGTCCATACTTTACATGGACAAATACAACTTATTGAATTTTTTGTGACACTTTTTTGCATTTTTTGTCTGTCACATCACCTTGCAAGGGTGACTCTATATGTGGTTACCATCGATTTCATTGATAAACGACCGTTTGATTGAAAATTCTGATAAGTAGTTAGCAATAGACTGCAGTCATCACACCTTATATGGGAGGAGTGTTTCTCAGTGTTCTTCAGCCCATCTGAAACAGGTTATGGGGCACTTTGTTCCTCGTCTACAACTTGTGGTTTGAACGGTCGCGTTTCAATGTATCGATGGTCACACGATTAAAAAAAATGCATCACCTATGCAAGCAAAACATTGCTTATGTAGCTACAAGTATATACATTTAACACTGTTGACTGACATTGTTACAAATCTACAAACTATTTACATCTATAAATATTTGCCAACATCAGTGTTACATATCTACAAACATTTACATCTATATATCTACATATTTACAATTACACAAATGTATGTCATCCACCTAAATCTACTTTTTTGTGCAATAAACCCCCACATCTCCACGGTTTATTGGCGCAATAGACCACTTTGGCCATTTTTGGCTGTTCCCCTAAAATTCTGGTCTCAGGATTGAGCAGTACTTCACGTCACCAAAAGTTATTGCTTCCTTTACCAATTGCCTTGCTTTACCCCTTGTTCATCCCATATGGTTTATTGTTCCAGTAAATCACATAAATGTGAGGTCTTTTGATTATAAGTAAATACATTGTTTTCTTAGTTTGTAAATGCCATACATTTGTGCAACTGTCAGTATACAAAGCCAATAGTTAATTATAATTCTAACAGTTCCTGACATAAGAACTAAACAACCATTTTAACTAGTTTGGTTTTGTTATCCTGACAGCACGACGCCTTATTAAGAATTCCACATAATTTTTTATGCACAGCAAACAAACAACACTTGCAACTTCCACCATCATCACTTTCCTTTGAGGCCTGACTCGTTTCTAACTTAAAATGTGGAATTCCTAAAAAAGTACATTTAATTTTATAGCTTGTATATAAAGACAAGCCAGTTGAAGCATAACCATCCCTTGTTTAATTTTGGCATTTTTCACTTACAAATTGTTTTTTTTTTCAACCGAGAAAGCACTTAAAATAATGACAGGTTGATGCAAATTAAAGTGAAAGAGAGCCGATCAGGCCAAAATATACTGTATTTTTAAAAAAGGACAAAATACGTTTTCGTCTTAAGCATCCTATGACTATTCAGGTCGGGTATACTCTTTTCCGAAGATGTTGGACATTCTGTTCCAATTGGATCCCATTCACATCAGCTAATGTTGGTCACAATTAACCAGCATTATTTTTATTAGGAACAAAATGCTTTTATGGCTAAAAAAAAAGCAGAATTTGTGATTGACAAATGTCAACATTCGACATAGGAAGGTTAATTATGCTCATATCACTGCCACATAATCATCACCACTTAACAGATTATATCTGCAAGTTTAATGGTTTAACTTTCAATTCGTGGAACTTTGTTTTCTACTTTACAGCACGTAGCACCTTCATAACACTTACTCATTTTGCCTTGCCATGGCACCAAGCTTGGGTGCATTGGTCACCTTCATAACAATAATTGTTATTTTCTGTGATCTGGGTACCCCTATAATGCAGACATTGGGTGTGACCCTTAAGTGTCTGTATTAATGAGGCTTACTGTCTTTCTCTACCTCTAACAGAACCATAATTAACAAACCATCTAAAGCCAATTATTTGATAAGGACTAACCATAGTGGTCATTAACAACTTTCCGCTAAATAACTTCTAACCCTTACTATCTAGCACTGGCACTGAAACAACCGTTTTTAAATCGCCAGGGTCGCGTAATGTAAGTAATAAAATCCAATCATACTAAAAAGCCGAAATAGTCAATTTCAACCTAACACTAACATTAACTGCAAACACAAAATGCGTGATAGCCAAAGCAGGAATTGGTTACAGTAGTCGCACTGTAAAACAAAAACACTTGGAGCATTGAAACTTAAAGATTTCATACACAGACTCAATGTTACAGCCACATCACAGGTACACATCCTGTTCCAAACGCCTCAATGTAAATGGGAAAATGAATGGCATGTAAACGAATAATGTAGATGAAATGATCCTTTCTGCCTTTTTTGTTTTTTTGTTTGTTTGTTTTTTTGTTTCTTTAAATCAACAATTATACTATCTAATGCGAACTTTGTCTCTTTCTGTTTACTTACCATTGGTATTTTGCTATTTTTGTCAGCCTTTTGTATTATTTGGCGGTTCATTATTTCTGGAACTCTATTATATTTAATTGTAACTAGTTACACTTTTGTTCTCTTGTATTATAAATTCAAATTGACCACTTTGTAACTGACGATCATGAAGACAAGAGAACTGTCGAAACATGTTTTACCGATTTAAATTAACTAACTTGCTAATATAATGAAAATAACTCATATGTATCAAAGATGGCTTAACTGTCATATTTTTCAATCCATGCTACCAATAAAATGACTCGTTGCTGCTTGAATCACCTGGGCTTGTATTCCTCTAGTACATGGTCCTTAAGAAAATAAAATAAATTAAATGAAAGCGTAAATGATACAGTAAAAACCCATAGATAATAATGGTGTAAAATCAAGAAGCCAGGTAGCCTAACATTTGAGTTCAAGTGACATAAAACTGGTATCACATGTTTATAACATAGAAACAGAAGGCCACACCCCATATCAAATTGTTTCTAACCAGCAACAACCTAAACGGCCTAATTTCGTACTAGACACTTATAAGAACTGTTAACTTGTAAAAATGCAGGTTCTGATATATGTTACTGTAACATTACTAATAAGTGTCTGATAATAGAGGCTAATCATGCACCATGTTAACACTTCATACAATACGTTTGCTTGATGTGTTTATGTACTGTTAAAAAAACGAGCAGAACTGTTTTATCAGGCCTGAAAATTCGAGGCAAAGCCTCGTTGTGATCTTTACATCAATTTCTCTTAAAAAGAGCCTTGCAATTTTTCAAACGTCAATAGTACTAGTGAAGAACGATGGTTTGGGCCAACCCGCTTTACTTACCAGATGATGTACTGATTAAAGCTGCCCGGAACACTGAAATAAAATTACAATGAAGTAACTTATGGTTATAATTGATTGCAAAGCCCTTCCGCTAACATCAATGAAAGCTCTAAAGGACCTTGATGAACGCATATTAACTGATGTGCCCACAAAAATGGCATGGATTGTAGTTGAACACTAATAATCATCATTCAGTGGCAAAAGAACTGGTCAGCTCAGACTGGTACCTCAATTTTAAATTGCATCAAATTTCAAAAACTTATCGTTGTGACAATAGACCTTTCCCGCATTCCTGTGAACAAAGGCTGGGGTGGACAAAATACAGTGAAAATACGGTGAACCCGAGCCTCGATCTCGTTTCATTGTGTGTGCTCACTGGAGTGGAATGCGGGAAAGGTCTATTCTGCAATATGCTGCGAAAGGCTACTATTATGGTAAGTTTATATGGTAGTTCCTTATGGTAGTTTACATAAGACTGGTTTCACATAACCGGTGAAATTTACATTAGACAAATAGACACTATTAGACACTAAATCCACTATTTTCTTTTGTTTGCTTTCGACTATATATTAGATAATGACTGTATACTTTTGTTTCATGGGTTTTCCGAAATCACTCTACAATTTTTAAATCGTATAATAGAATAAATTTACCCAGATTGGAATGAGCTTTTTCATGGTGTTTCCACACTCTAAAGTCATTCTCAGGTGATCCTGGCATATTTCTCCAGGTTCGGCGGCAAGAGATTCCACCATAATGGCAGCTACGGATCCAGGTAGCCTGTGTTCGTTTATTGACTTGATGTGGATCAAAGGAACCTAGCAAGTGAATGGGAAGGTGAAAGTATAATTTAAAAAGAAGGGAGAGAAAGCCAATAACAAATTACTTCCCAATCTCCAAAAACAAATTGGAAAAAATTATGACAAAAATAAGAGATTGTAAACCACTGTTTTTATTCAAAAAAAGTTCTATAAAGACAACTTCTCTCTTATGATGATACTAGGGGTGGCGGCAGTGGTGACAGGTGATGTCTCTTATCTTCATTTTCTTTATTACTTCTACGTGACATTATTATTATTAGAGTGATTACAGTTAACCCTTGAAATATTTAGTAGATTAGTACGCACTATTAGACAATAATTCCACTGTTTTCTTTTGTTTAATTTGGACTATCACACACTAATTGTTAGATAGTGGGTGTTTCTTGGTGTTGCGGAAGCCATTGTTTTTTTTTTCTTTGTTTTTTTCTTTTTTTTTCTTTTTTTATTATTTATTTATTTATTGAACAATTACACGCTTTTACATTTACATTTGTAAAGAGAGAATTGACAAATTAACAGAGGTGACAGTGACAAAAGCAAAAACAGGGTAATAGCTATATACAAAGGCAGTAAAGTAAGCAAATAGAATCTAGTTACAGAAACATTGAATTTATGCTAAAATTTGATGTTCAAAGTGTGATGCTTAAAATCAAACATAAAAGAAAAAAAAAAGTGTAGGCATATACCGGTAATAACTGCTTGGATATGACAAGGGACTGAGAGATATGGTTAAAAAAAAAAAAACTATCGAGAAAGCCGGAGCTAGAAGTGAAGAGAGCAGTGATGTACTATGAAATAAGTTATTTTAAAAAATCATCAAGAAGTGACCACTTTTTTTGAAAAACGCTACCTTGTTTTGTTTCTATATCGTATATAGATTTCGCATGTCGGAGAAAGCCCGTCATACGAGGTAGAAGATCTTTTGATTTGCAGAGCCAGATATAGTGTCTAGCTAGAAGGAAACAGAGATTGATTTGTCTCTGGTGTTTTGAAGAATCTGGTCTCAGCCCAAGTGCAACAGTGTTTTCTGTAGAGTAATTTTCGAGAATAATTTTATGACGTTTTAACCTTGTTGTTATGCTTTTCCAAAAAAAGGTTGTTTTAGAACAAAGCCAGAAAAGATGAACAAGTGTCTCGGTTTCTTCTTTACAGAATGAGCATCGTGGATCATCTTTTATACCAATTTTTGTCAGGAAGTCGTTTGTTGGAATTCGTCTGTGCAGGAGGTTGAATTGGAATTCTATATGTCTAACATTTTTTGTACATTTGGAGGCCAATAGATAGGCAGCATCCCACTGGTAATTATCATTGCTACTTACGTTGCAATCATTAAGCCATTTTTGCTGACTTTGGGATGGAGCGGAGCTTTTCATTGTAATAAGTTTGTTATATACAAGTCTACTTGCATTTGATGTTTTTATTAACTTTGTCAAGAGGCTTTCATGTTCAGGGTCGTTGTTAGGTAAGGAATTAAGGTTGCATTTTTTCCGGAGAGTGTTTAGTGCAGAAACTATTCCATAGTAGGCTAGAGGTTTTACGTTTAGATTGTATTTTGTCTTGACTTCAGGTAGAGTAAGGAAGTTATTGTTGCAATCTTTTAAGTGTTTGACCTTTCTTATACCTTTCATCTGCCATTCTTTATAAAAAATAGGGCGTCCACCAATTCTGATGAGGGAGTTGTGCCATAAGCTTAACTCTTGAAACTGGCTTTCAGAGGTTACACACTCTTCAAAATTGATTTCTGACCAGATTGAGAGGATTTCTTTTATAAAACTGTCCGATGTCTTAAAAATCTCGTCTGTGTCTTCCTTGTTGAGATTGCCTTTGAAAGGTAAACTGTAGCCAAACTTTTCAAGTTCTAGGTCAAAGAAGAGTTTCCATTTCCCTTTGTTTTCTATATCCAAGTATTTCTTAATCCACGTGGCCTTGAGCGATTTATTGAAAGACTGGATGTCAATCATTTTTACGACCCCCGTCTGAATAATCATTAATCAGTATGTTTCGTTTGATTTTGTCTCCTTTACCATTCCAAATAAATTTATAAAAAAGTTTGTTTACCTCTTTAATAATATGAACGTTTGTACACAAAGGTGTCAGAATGTAGACGAGTTGGGAGGCGACTAAGCTTTTCAAAACTGTTATTTTCCCAATAAGAGTTAGTCTACGGAGTTTCCAGCAGCTCAATATATTCTGAACTTTTTCTAGTTTTTCTTTATAATTTAAGCTTACCGTTGTTTTAGGATCTAAAGAAAGCCACACACCTAGAGTTTTAACTTTAGTTGTTTGCCATTTAAAATTTCGTTCCGGAAGTAGAACTTCATCTTTTCTGCTATTTCTTTCCAATCCATAATGCTTCTGTTTTCTTGTTATTGAGTCTGAGACCAGAAACTTTGCTGAAATCATCTAGTAAGTCTATAGAGGCCGTTAGAGATTCTTTTGATCCATCCAATATTAGGGTCGTATCATCTGCATATTGACTTAACTTAATTTCTTGTTGGTTTACATGGATGCCCTTAATGTCTTTGTTCTTCCTGATTGCTTTGGCTAGAATTTCAACTGAGAAAACGAAAAGGTACGGTGATAAGGGGCAGCCTTGCCTAACTCCTCTTTTGATATTGAAAAAGTTGCTTGCCCAGCCGTTATTTAAAACGCAGCTTTCTGCATTGCTGTAAAAGCATTTTACCCACTTTATAATACTCGGACCGAAACCGAAATATTGGAGAGTTTTTAACATAAAAGGCCATTCTAGCGTATCTGGAAATTCTTACGGAAGGGGGTCTCAAGCCAAAATTGTAAAAGGAAAGTATTAAGCTAAACTGGAAGGGGAAGGGGTGGGAGGTAAAACAAAAAAAAAAAACGTTTATGGGGAGAGAGGTGGGTATGGATAATTTCTGGAACAATACATTTCACTTTATGCATACCTTGTCTAAATGTAAACTAAAGCTGCTGTGTTTGTATTAGATATAACAGCAAAATGGATTTCACACATTTGCAAGTAATGATGACACAAACAACACTATCGTTTTTTATGGTTTATTAACAACATCAAAGTTATATGTCCTTAGACTTGTAACATACGAACCCTGATTATCCGGACTAAATGGGATGCAAAAAAAAATAATAATAAAAAAGAGCATTATTTATGAATAAAGGGGTTACCGTAGTTTCTAAAGAAACTGGTGCTCATTGTTGGTGGGGGAGTGAAACATGAAAATTTAGTTTTATCAACTGAGTTGATAAGATAAATTGACCAATGTAAAGAGATTTAAAAGGTAATGTTTTGAGCACTAGCCTTTGTCAGAGTGCTCTGATGAAGGGCCAGCTTTTGAATTTCTTCACAGTGGCCAATTAACCTTAATTACGAATTCATTATTTTATGAGGCATAAAATGATAAAGGAAATGAACACATCATGAAAACAAAATAAAAATCAAGATCACGTTCTGGACCGCAGAAAACTAAATAGACCAGATAATTAAGGTTCGGTATTCCTATTACTATGAAGCAAAATATGTAATGCAAAATCTATGTACATGAGGTAAGTTTGCAAGCACAGTAAACAACATAAAGAGTACATTCTTAAGCCTTTTATACATTATACAAACACAGTTGATGACAAACACAGTTACCCTTTCTTAAGACGAGACCTATCAAAGACAGACATTATTATTGGCTGGTTCTGGCTGAATTTCACTTGTTTGTCTGTAACTAAACTCTATAATTCGGACAGCAAAAACTGGTGCCAAAGGTGTCCAGCTTAGTCAGAGTTCACTGTACATAAAAACTATCTAAGTACTCTTCATGTAAACTACCAATAAAGAAAAATGACATTTTGATAATAACTGAAATAAACATTTAGTAATGCTCCACATAAGAACTAGGGTGCACTTCATTGTTCTGCAGCATGGCTCTTTCCCACATAGAATATCTTTGGTTTCAAGAATAGAGGAGGGGCTGATTATTCATAATTATATTTCAGTATAAAAATAAACAAAATCCATTTGCGTTGAATAAATTTTAGAAAATGTTGGTGCTTAACCGATCAGAATAGCAGAAGACAATAGCTAATTTTTTTGCTTTTTTGATGGAGTTCCCCAAATACAATATCTTTTAAAATTTGTATGTTGTGCGATTGGGTCTCAAATTGCTGGAAACCTTAAAAAAAGACAAAATGTACCTTGAACCTTAACATTTTAGCAATTTATGAGTCTAGGCCAATGATATCATTGGTTGTAACAATGAAAAAAGTTGACATTCCATCGTGCATTGCCGTTCAGTATTTTCCTTCTCATGCGGATCATTACTTAAACATTAATTGCTTGCAAACTTAATACTGTTCCTCACGCTTATCTTATTAACTCTAAAATGAAATAAATTCATTTGCTACTTGGCTGTTATGTTAATGTAGAATCAAAGGAACGGGTGCTACTACATGTAACAGTTAATTATTGCCATACCACAGAGGTTTATATCAGAAGCTTATTACTAGATCCATCGAATATTTACAATGTCAGCCTATTGTTAATCTCATGCATATTGCATACAAACATTCACAATGGAATTTATGAAGTATATGAAACATATTTTCTTGAACAAGCGTGCAAGATGCCTTTTTGGTGTGTTTTGGCCTTTTCTATATATAAATAAACTGGCTTGAAGTTTGAACTATTTGTTGCACTCGGCACAAAGTGTGCAGAAAATTCAACCTTATATCACCAAAAACACTTTAACATCTTTTTGTTGGACATATTTTCAGTTGTTATGACATCAAGATGTGTTTTCAAGGAAAGATGCTTTATCAAAGTTAGGTGCTTATTTGTATTCTTTAAAACTAGTTAAAGAACACCAATAAGACTTATACCCCATTCACACCAACGCTTAAACATGTTTAAATGTTGTTTAGTTTAAAACAGGTTTAGAAAAATACCTCCTAACCTCCCGTAATATTTGGAGTGAAATCTTTACTAAAAGAAACTTAATTGACTTTATTACCATTCCAGGTAGTTTGAGTCATATACATTTCAAAACGTTCAAGATAGAGGCTAAAACGTAGTTAAACTAAACAACATTTAAACATGTTTAACCGTTGGTGTGAATGGGGCATTACTCTCTACATCAGAAAAAGAAATGACTTTAATGTCACACACTTGATCTGTTTTGGGATGTACAGAAACTGGATTAACCTTTCACTGTTAGTATCAGAAACAAAATAAAATATCATTATCCAGAAACTTAACAATAAATAATGGTAATTGAACTGAGTGGAGTGCAATTTGGTCTGAAACCATCCGAGCGCGCAGCGCGAGTTCGATTTGACATTACAAGTATGATTTCAGACCAAAATTGCACGACACGAAGTTCAATTACCACTTTATTACATCCATTTTGAAATGGCACAATTTAATTGCCCAAATACAGGATTTTAGTCAGTACCAATATTGATTGACTTATAGATGCGATTTAGAGCAAAAAATAGTGCGATTCGGGAATAAATCGCACTGCTGAAAAAAAGGTGCGATTTAGAGCAAAAAAAAAACAGTGCAATTCGGGAATAAATCGCACTGCTAAGAAAAAGATGTGATTTGGAGCAAAAAATTGTGCGATTCGGGAATAAATCGCACTGCTGAGAGCCAATCAGATTGCAAGGATCACCAGTGATTTCAAAAGTGGATGTAATAAAACAAAAAATCCTAAAGTTTGTTGTAAAATACAGAGAAACAAACAAAGCTTTTCAAAATTTTTAAAAATAAAAAGTTGCAACCACATAACCTCTGGTTACTCTCTGACAGTGAAACGGTTAAACATAAATTTCTTTTGTATGTTTTTCATGAATTATTAATAAATGAACTTTATAATATCATTCAGAAGTAAAATAAACAAAATAAATGAAAATTTGATGAAAGTTTGTAAATCCTGATACAAAACAGCTATACTGTATCACTGATACAGGACAGTAATAGGACTTTTAAAATTCATTAATAATTCATAACAGTTATGACAAATCACATGAGTCACATGTACACCTCTGTAAACCCCAATACAAATCAGTTGAGTTGATGAATTATTAAACAGTTGAATTAACTTTTGATACAGATCTCTACTCCTACTCTCTACCGTATGGGCGTTTACAAATTGTAAACGCCCATACAGATCTCCCACTCATATTTTATCTACTACTTATACGAATGCTAAAATATAATAAGCTTCATTGCTATTGTTCCTTTATAAAATATTTGCAGTAGAACTGTATGAATATTTACAATGGCTCGCCATTGCAAATATGCATACAGTTCTACGACTCATATTTTATCTATAACTTATAAGTTTAAATGTTATATGGTAGCTGTAAGTATGTACATGCAGTTTGAGATCCAAATGCTGTATTTGTGCTGTTTTGTAGAAATATGATTAAGAATTTAAAAGGTCAGTAAAATGGAAAATCCTAGAAATTGTACATCAAATTACAAAAAATGATTTAATGATCATTAATATAAGAAAGTTGTATTGAATTAGAATTATCTGAATTTGTAGAAAGTGCTGCAAAATTGCATTAAAATATCTTGCATCCAGCACAGAAGTCAGCACAAACCAACATTTGTACCTCAATTTAGCACCCGTTAAAGCTGCATCTACACAAGTAATGTAATTTGCTTGCTCAGGCCTTGTCGCTTTATTTAAGTTTATTGTCATTAAGATCATAAAGATGTCACATGTAGATCCTCCTCTTTCTCAGACAATAAGACAAGTCCATACTTTACATGGACAAATACAACTTATTGAATTTTTTGTGACACTTTTTTGCATTTTTTGTCTGTCACATCACCTTGCAAGGGTGACTCTATATGTGGTTACCATCGATTTCATTGATAAACGACCGTTTGATTGAAAATTCTGATAAGTAGTTAGCAATAGACTGCAGTCATCACACCTTATATGGGAGGAGTGTTTCTCAGTGTTCTTCAGCCCATCTGAAACAGGTTATGGGGCACTTTGTTCCTCGTCTACAACTTGTGGTTTGAACGGTCGCGTTTCAATGTATCGATGGTCACACGATTAAAAAAAATGCATCACCTATGCAAGCAAAACATTGCTTATGTAGCTACAAGTATATACATTTAACACTGTTGACTGACATTGTTACAAATCTACAAACTATTTACATCTATAAATATTTGCCAACATCAGTGTTACATATCTACAAACATTTACATCTATATATCTACATATTTACAATTACACAAATGTATGTCATCCACCTAAATCTACTTTTTTGTGCAATAAACCCCCACATCTCCACGGTTTATTGGCGCAATAGACCACTTTGGCCATTTTTGGCTGTTCCCCTAAAATTCTGGTCTCAGGATTGAGCAGTACTTCACGTCACCAAAAGTTATTGCTTCCTTTACCAATTGCCTTGCTTTACCCCTTGTTCATCCCATATGGTTTATTGTTCCAGTAAATCACATAAATGTGAGGTCTTTTGATTATAAGTAAATACATTGTTTTCTTAGTTTGTAAATGCCATACATTTGTGCAACTGTCAGTATACAAAGCCAATAGTTAATTATAATTCTAACAGTTCCTGACATAAGAACTAAACAACCATTTTAACTAGTTTGGTTTTGTTATCCTGACAGCACGACGCCTTATTAAGAATTCCACATAATTTTTTATGCACAGCAAACAAACAACACTTGCAACTTCCACCATCATCACTTTCCTTTGAGGCCTGACTCGTTTCTAACTTAAAATGTGGAATTCCTAAAAAAGTACATTTAATTTTATAGCTTGTATATAAAGACAAGCCAGTTGAAGCATAACCATCCCTTGTTTAATTTTGGCATTTTTCACTTACAAATTGTTTTTTTTTTCAACCGAGAAAGCACTTAAAATAATGACAGGTTGATGCAAATTAAAGTGAAAGAGAGCCGATCAGGCCAAAATATACTGTATTTTTAAAAAAGGACAAAATACGTTTTCGTCTTAAGCATCCTATGACTATTCAGGTCGGG
Organism: Dendrophyllia cribrosa; assembly: GCA_024195265.1. Classification (NCBI taxonomy): domain Eukaryota; kingdom Metazoa; phylum Cnidaria; class Anthozoa; order Scleractinia; family Dendrophylliidae; genus Dendrophyllia; species Dendrophyllia cribrosa. Next base: position 17,566,817 of record JAJLRJ010000005.1, read on the forward strand.
TATACTCTTTTCCGAAGATGTTGGACATTCTGTTCCAATTGGATCCCATTCACATCAGCTAATGTTGGTCACAATTAACCAGCATTATTTTTATTAGGAACAAAATGCTTTTATGGCTAAAAAAAAAAGCAGAATTTGTGATTGACAAATGTCAACATTCGACATAGGAAGGTTAATTATGCTCATATCACTGCCACATAATCATCACCACTTAACAGATTATATCTGCAAGTTTAATGGTTTAACTTTCAATTCGTGGAACTTTGTTTTCTACTTTACAGCACGTAGCACCTTCATAACACTTACTCATTTTGCCTTGCCATGGCACCAAGCTTGGGTGCATTGGTCACCTTCATAACAATAATTGTTATTTTCTGTGATCTGGGTACCCCTATAATGCAGACATTGGGTGTGACCCTTAAGTGTCTGTATTAATGAGGCTTACTGTCTTTCTCTACCTCTAACAGAACCATAATTAACAAACCATCTAAAGCCAATTATTTGATAAGGACTAACCATAGTGGTCATTAACAACTTTCCGCTAAATAACTTCTAACCCTTACTATCTAGCACTGGCACTGAAACAACCGTTTTTAAATCGCCAGGGTCGCGTAATGTAAGTAATAAAATCCAATCATACTAAAAAGCCGAAATAGTCAATTTCAACCTAACACTAACATTAACTGCAAACACAAAATGCGTGATAGCCAAAGCAGGAATTGGTTACAGTAGTCGCACTGTAAAACAAAAACACTTGGAGCATTGAAACTTAAAGATTTCATACACAGACTCAATGTTACAGCCACATCACAGGTACACATCCTGTTCCAAACGCCTCAATGTAAATGGGAAAATGAATGGCATGTAAACGAATAATGTAGATGAAATGATCCTTTCTGCCTTTTTTGTTTTTTTGTTTGTTTGTTTTTTTGTTTCTTTAAATCAACAATTATACTATCTAATGCGAACTTTGTCTCTTTCTGTTTACTTACCATTGGTATTTTGCTATTTTTGTCAGCCTTTTGTATTATTTGGCGGTTCATTATTTCTGGAACTCTATTATATTTAATTGTAACTAGTTACACTTTTGTTCTCTTGTATTATAAATTCAAATTGACCACTTTGTAACTGACGATCATGAAGACAAGAGAACTGTCGAAACATGTTTTACCGATTTAAATTAACTAACTTGCTAATATAATGAAAATAACTCATATGTATCAAAGATGGCTTAACTGTCATATTTTTCAATCCATGCTACCAATAAAATGACTCGTTGCTGCTTGAATCACCTGGGCTTGTATTCCTCTAGTACATGGTCCTTAAGAAAATAAAATAAATTAAATGAAAGCGTAAATGATACAGTAAAAACCCATAGATAATAATGGTGTAAAATCAAGAAGCCAGGTAGCCTAACATTTGAGTTCAAGTGACATAAAACTGGTATCACATGTTTATAACATAGAAACAGAAGGCCACACCCCATATCAAATTGTTTCTAACCAGCAACAACCTAAACGGCCTAATTTCGTACTAGACACTTATAAGAACTGTTAACTTGTAAAAATGCAGGTTCTGATATATGTTACTGTAACATTACTAATAAGTGTCTGATAATAGAGGCTAATCATGCACCATGTTAACACTTCATACAATACGTTTGCTTGATGTGTTTATGTACTGTTAAAAAAACGAGCAGAACTGTTTTATCAGGCCTGAAAATTCGAGGCAAAGCCTCGTTGTGATCTTTACATCAATTTCTCTTAAAAAGAGCCTTGCAATTTTTCAAACGTCAATAGTACTAGTGAAGAACGATGGTTTGGGCCAACCCGCTTTACTTACCAGATGATGTACTGATTAAAGCTGCCCGGAACACTGAAATAAAATTACAATGAAGTAACTTATGGTTATAATTGATTGCAAAGCCCTTCCGCTAACATCAATGAAAGCTCTAAAGGACCTTGATGAACGCATATTAACTGATGTGCCCACAAAAATGGCATGGATTGTAGTTGAACACTAATAATCATCATTCAGTGGCAAAAGAACTGGTCAGCTCAGACTGGTACCTCAATTTTAAATTGCATCAAATTTCAAAAACTTATCGTTGTGACAATAGACCTTTCCCGCATTCCTGTGAACAAAGGCTGGGGTGGACAAAATACAGTGAAAATACGGTGAACCCGAGCCTCGATCTCGTTTCATTGTGTGTGCTCACTGGAGTGGAATGCGGGAAAGGTCTATTCTGCAATATGCTGCGAAAGGCTACTATTATGGTAAGTTTATATGGTAGTTCCTTATGGTAGTTTACATAAGACTGGTTTCACATAACCGGTGAAATTTACATTAGACAAATAGACACTATTAGACACTAAATCCACTATTTTCTTTTGTTTGCTTTCGACTATATATTAGATAATGACTGTATACTTTTGTTTCATGGGTTTTCTGAAATCACTCTACAATTTTTAAATCGTATAATAGAATAAATTTACCCAGATTGGAATGAGCTTTTTCATGGTGTTTCCACACTCTAAAGTCATTCTCAGGTGATCCTGGCATATTTCTCCAGGTTCGGCGGCAAGAGATTCCACCATAATGGCAGCTACGGATCCAGGTAGCCTGTGTTCGTTTATTGACTTGATGTGGATCAAAGGAACCTAGCAAGTGAATGGGAAGGTGAAAGTATAATTTAAAAAGAAGGGAGAGAAAGCCAATAACAAATTACTTCCCAATCTCCAAAAACAAATTGGAAAAAATTATGACAAAAATAAGAGATTGTAAACCACTGTTTTTATTCAAAAAAAGTTCTATAAAGACAACTTCTCTCTTATGATGATACTAGGGGTGGCGGCAGTGGTGACAGGTGATGTCTCTTATCTTCATTTTCTTTATTACTTCTACGTGACATTATTATTATTAGAGTGATTACAGTTAACCCTTGAAATATTTAGTAGATTAGTACGCACTATTAGACAATAATTCCACTGTTTTCTTTTGTTTAATTTGGACTATCACACACTAATTGTTAGATAGTGGGTGTTTCTTGGTGTTGCGGAAGCCATTGTTGGTTAGCTGCTGTGTTGTGGTGTGGGTATTGTTCAGTGTCTTTTAAATCTTTTGTTTTACGTCATTTGGTGATCACACCATCCGCAACACCAAGAAACTACCTAGATAGTGTTTCACGGGTTAACTGTAATCACTCTATAATAAAGTATCAAAGCGCCTATTACTTTAAGTTAATAGATAATAGATATTTGAAAATATTTTAATAATAAGTTTGCTAACGTCCTATAAATACAATGTTAATTACCAGACAGGGTTCTATATCTTTACAAGCTATTCTGCTTTCTGTAGACTCCTCATCTCATTTGTATTGTAAATAACTATCTAATGTAATGGAAGTAATAAAGTTGAATCTCCAAAAATGTTTATCTTGTTTCATGGATCTTGTACCACTTAATATGCCCTTCATTTTTTATTTATTTATTTTAATCAGTAATACAGGGACATCTATTTAGCTGAGCTAGTTTAGTAGAGCCCTGTTAAAATACTAAATTACAATCATATGCAAAAATCTATTACAAACGTGTACACTTACACTAACTGACTATACAAACATGGAAATAGAAATGTAAATAAAGTAGAAAATGCAGAAAACAAGTAGCGATTACTCACACTAGTACGCTTGCATTCAATATTCGTATTATGTGGCCTTAATTTGCATTGCCGAAATGGCAACATTTTTGTGATGCCGTCACAATATAAAACACTAAAAACGTGAGCTAACGTAGCAATTAAAGCTGTTGACTTACTTCTATGATTGGCGCACCCATTATTCTAAACTTCCTGTGAAGTTGTTTTATCAACTCAAATTTGATTTTTACATGGTTGTCTATGTTCACTGTATGAACATGTTGATTTTCTTCCTGGCTAAGGTATTCGTCACCAATCGCCACGACATGTGGCTTCATTCGCTCCATCCATCTGGAGAATCGTTCCTACAAAAAATGGTTAAAAAAAAACATACTAAATTCCACGTTATCTTGAAAGCAATTTGACAAGCTATATTTTTTGTCGTCTATTTTAATTCAACACTTTATCTAATTTCTAATGTTTGACTGATTGACGGCATAACCGCCTTATGTCGAATGTTGACATTTTTTCACTAACTGGTTACAAATTGTGTTTTTGAGCCGAAAAAACACTTTCTTGCTAAGACATTAAATGACTGAAACAATGCTCCAAAGCCCAACAGGACTGTAAACTGCATGACCAGGATGATTGTAGAAATACAGAACCACAGAACAATGGAGATGAGGAACCAGAGTTTGGGAGGACAATAAGGCGACGAAACAGGGAGCTATAAATTGCATGGAAGATAAAGGGGGAAGAATAGGATGTAAGCACAACCAACAGGACCCAAAAACAATAGCCAAAGCTCCACGAAACCGCAGCTTCACAAGATCTCAGCCAACCATGGGGTGCAGCCCCCGACAAACTTGCAGAACCCAGAATTAGAGCACTCAGACCACAGATAAGGAGAGATGCAGAAATTCAAGAAGATGAATTGAAAAAGAAGAAGAAAAAAGAAAAATTATACATAATTTGTCAATAATATTGATAATAAAAAAAATAAAACTGATTAAACCAAAATGATACTATGAAAGAAAAACGATTATAGTTATGTTTAGGTTAAGGAAAAATAAACAAATAAATAGAAATTAGTATTTGAGAATAGGTCCTACGGGTTGGAAATAATATAATACGCCTTAGGACAGCCGATAAGGTTTACATGAATCAAAGCGGTTAAAAAAGACAACCAAACGTGAGTATTTTAATTTAAAACAAAAAAAAGTAAAGTATAAGATAAACGTTTTTGCCTCAAAGAGAGAACTGAAAATAAAAGAGCTTTATGACAGTTAATTTTCAAATCATTAACACGTACATTAATAAATTAAAAATACAAAGTATATTTTGGTTAATAACCATCTTATATGACTCTTCAGGCCAAATCTTTTGCTTTGATTGGATCTTCAATATTTCAATCAGCTAACATTAAACTACCAACATTTGAGCAACAATGCTTTCTGGGCCCAATAAAAACATTTGCGAGTGACAAATGCCAACATTTGACATATTATTAAACAGTGAAGCTCCCAGCCTTTCTATCAATGACTATAAACTTGGTTTCAATTTAACTACCACTTTTCCCCCGTTAAAACGTACGCATCATTTTTTTCTAATAATAACAACAATAACAATCAATATACGCAATGAATGTTAAAGCGTAAAGCTTACAATTAACAGTTTTGGTATGCCTCCAAACGACATCATCTAAACAGGAGCTATCAGTGAGAGATAAAAGAAATTTGTCTCATAATCTAAGCCCAATAGGAACATACATATCACACTGCTTTAAAAATTTTCAAAACAAAAAATTTTAAACCGCAACAGTGACTATATTTTAGCACGTTTTAAATAAAAGGCACCTAACACGTTAGTCTGCATGATTTGGAATATTCTATACATAAAATTAACGAGGTTGGACCCTACCTCTTCAAAATGTTCTGGAGTGACAAAATATGCAGAAACCAACTGTACATTTGTTCCTGGTGTGGATTGTACTGTGACGAAAACGTGGAACTTGGCTGGTTCTGGTGGCATCTGAACTGAAGAGTGCCAGTCATCTGTAAAAGAGATTTTGACTGATGAAATCTTTTAAATAACTTCCGGCAAAATCTTATCATTCTTCCTCCAGGTTTCTCCGCCTAGAACAAACTTACTGCTAGATTTCCAGAAACCCATAAGTAGGTTGAAACGTGCAACTGTCTCTTGAACGCTTCAAAACAAGCTTCTGATTATTCAACGTGCTAAGAAGTTGTTGAGCCACATTAGGAAAATCAAGATAAAAATATTAACCAGTCAATTCCGCGCTAGAACAACTTGACTTCCAATTTCCCGCGCCAGCTTAAAAATGGCAGAGACAAGAATGAAAGGCGGGCGAAAAGAAAAACAAAAAAGTACCAAAAAGCTGTTAAAAGATCGATTAAGCGAGGTGGTTAACCCATTGACGACGGGGCTATTTTTTAAATTTTAGCAATTCTCAAAAACAGTATTACGCGACCATCTGCGCAGTACATTTAGAGTGCAAAGAAGCTCACAAAAACAACTTTTTCTCGGTCTAGAATAACTTTTTTCCGAAAAAAATACGCCGGTTGTAAATCTAAAATTGAACAAGAAACTGATTTGGAAATCAAAATTGCAAAAAAAAAAAATACGCAGACATCTTTGCATAATTTATTTAATAATTTATTTTTTATTTATTTAATTTCATAAGGGGACGCGAGTGAAGTTAGAACTATAAAATGCAAGTTTTGTTTTGTTTACATAAAATCGCTTTTCAATCTATGTAATGAATGAACAAGCACATAAAACAACCTTTTTTGAAAAATTTTGTTCAAATATCCGTTTATCTTCAAAAGCAAAGCTCGTACCATCAGCGCATCGAGGAACTGTCCTCGCATGCAAAATTGGCTAAGCACATGGCGAAATTCAAGATGTCAATCCGACTGAATTTGGGCACGTCATTATAAGAATTTTTAAAAGACCAACGAAAACACAAAGAAAAAGTCAATCACAAATTGATATAAACATAAATTCCCATACAAAAATGTAATTTCTTTTACCGTAATGTCCCTCGACTGCTTGAAAATTCTTTAGAACTTCGGAGCTGACTTTTGAAGAAGAAACATCGCCCCGCATTGATATGAACATGAAGTTCCTCTAAACAAGATTTCATCGCTTGAAACTTTTTCCACTATAGCGGCTTCTGAGTATTCTATGAAGCTTTTTCTTATTACCCGAATAACACAAAACTACGCGGGATTTGAAAACCAAGTACATGTTTACAATATTAACTTACACAATTTATCTCATCTAGACCACTCACGTAAAGACTGGAGCGAGGGGTTTTCAAATATGGTACTAAGCAAAATGAAGGAAGGAAGGAAGGAAGGAAGGAAGGAAGGTGTGAACGCGCGTTACACGTTTCAACCCACTTATTGGTTTTTGTGGATTTCTTAATACAATATATACTCACTGTCCATACATAAATGGTTTCACTGATGATACATTCTTGTCACATGTACAAAACGTAATTTTAATACGTTACACTCCGTGTTTGGGTAATTAAATTCCCAAAACTGTGGTCATTGATGCAATTGACATGTTTTAGTAACGACAGTTCGAGTTAAACGGCATATACAATGAATTAACTTGAATTTGCAACCAGAGTGTCATCAGGAGATTGAGTTGGGTTTTCATCACCGAAGCAATCGCCCCACAGTTAATATAAGATTGTATTAGAGTCGTAGATTTAGTGACTGTGCCATTTAGAGGCGGAATATATTAGGTGTTGTTTTCATGTTGTAAAGGGCACTTGTAATGACTGTTGATGTAATCTTATCTACCGCTATATGGAGCAATTGTAGTCGACCATACATTGCGCAAAATTTCAATGTTTTGTTTTCGTGAATAACAGAAACAAATTTAGCCTTTTCGTAATAAATTACATTAACATAAATTTAGCCTTTACAAATAATACGAGGTTTGTGTCTGAAAACCTGCTTTTGTATAAATCAAATTAATCAAATTTAAAGGATATTTTTAGTGTCGACTACTCAATATCTTAAAATTAAAGCATAAACAATTGATAACGAACATTTGAGACACTCACCGTGGACAGGAGTCTTTTCTCGCAACGAGTGCACCTGTTGCGCTGTTGTAATTCCACCACTTTCTATCGTAGAATTATGTTCCTGGAGAGATGTATTGGGGGTATTAGGAACAAAATTTAGTCCATTAGTAAATGCTTGACCAAGCAAATTACCCGGCAAACGCACGGTTCCCCCAGCCGAAGGTGCTACTCCGGAGCCACTAAACTGCAGACCACTGCTTATATTGTTGCTCTCTTCCACCACTATTATTTTACCACAAAGGCGGCAGCGTGCCTGTTCCTCACCGCTTGATTCACTAGTAACCAATGTTTTGCCACTGGCACAACAACACACATCATTTCCGTCAACTGTAGTCTCGCTCGATCGCTGTTCTGCCGGGGGTTGTCGAGCTTGAATGATGCCTTCTTCCCGACTGGATATGGTTTCTTCCCCCATCGGTAATGGTTCTTGTTGAATTTCGTCGCTACCAGAGTCTCTATTGGCATTGCCTGCATTTTCATTTTCAATCTTCAAAGAAATAAACAGATAGTTAAAAGGTCGTACTGGAGCAACTTTGACTTACAGTCTTATAAACAGTCGGTTTCTCATCCGTAACCACGTTATAATGGCGAAACCAAACATTTCCACATGTTAACCCTTTCGGAAGAAAAGGGATGATATTTTGGACAAAGGAAGACTCGACTACCCTTTCTCGTCTTCTGAAAACGTCCGGATGTGGCAACCTAAATGTGAAAGTGAAAGTGGTTTCAACTATGCCGAAGGACCCGATGCTTCGGTCAGCTTGTTTCGCCGTTTACATGTTTGTCCATATTAAGAAAAACATAACAAAGTCATAGATACGTAAAATTGAAAGAATTGCACAAAATTACCACGTTATGATCCATTGTTGATTTCTTTCGTGATTAATGCTAGATACTTAAACACTCGTGTAGCCGGAGTAGCGAGCATCGGCTACAAAATCTTTTTCGAACTGATTCGCAGAAACGAGGGAACACTTGAGGACAGCCAGGGTAGGTGATAGGCTAAACATATAAAAATGATGTCACGACCAGCCAATCAGAACGACCATTCAATCAATTTACTTGACAGACTCAAGTAATTTGAGGTTAAAAGACATTTGATTGGTTTACTGGGTCACGGGGAAACCCCCACCTTGATTCTTCGAAACCGAAAGAAAAACTGCTTAGGAAGAATACGTATTCTTTTGTTGATTATCGCACAACTGGTTGTAAACGGTCTGTCGTTAAAACATTTCTTCGTCTTGCAGCGCTTAAACAGTTAGTGATTTGCGTGATCTGAACGATTTCTCTGCTTCTTAATAGTTAAACTGTACGTTTCTTCCATTTTATGGTATATAACTATTAATCGTCAGTGAACCGTTGAATTCAAGGAGAGACGGATTTGTACCGGAAATGAACATTTTCATCGTCTGTTTACTGGTGAGTTTTTGTATTTTGTTACTTGTACCAAATAAGTCCATCTTATTCTGTGCTGAAATGCGAGATAAGATTGAACATAAAAATTCTGTGCCAGTTCCGGGATATGTGCATACAATGATGTTTAATTAAAAGCTGTTAGTGTTATTAGATATTTATGTAGACTACTAACACATTTTGGAGCTGATGTCAGTGCTAATACTTTCATAACATTTGATGGGGAATTTGTCTGCAAGTTTCAGCTCCTATCAACTTATAAAAATAGTATGTTTTTTGTATGTAATCCAAGGGACGGCTGCCTAGGTTAATTTGCCAAGATGATCAACTTTTGGAGGAATTGTTGCTCATTGTGATAGATTATTTTGTAGACTGCTAAATTATTTTAAAGCTTATAGTGTGTGCAAATACTTTCGTAGCATATTATGAGGATTTTTTTGCTAGTTCCATTCTCATATCAACCTATATATAAACAATGTACTGTTCTAGGTAATCCAAGAGACGACTGCCTTGGTTTGCCAAGACGGCCAACTTGTAAGTGAATTGCCAAACGGTGAGCTAATCTGTGTAAATTGTCCAAAATGTCCTCCTGGATTCGGAACAACAGTCCCATGTGGGAGTACTGTATCATACAATCTCTCTGTAACCTGTGAACCTTGCCCACCAGAACATTTTTCTGATACACTATCCTCGAAGAGTTGTAAGCCTTGCTCGAAGTGTCTCCCCGATGAAGCCATCGTGGAGCAATGCACCAACATTTCTGATAGACGTTGTAGCTGTAAGCCTTGTCCTAAGGGGTTTTACCGCAACAAAACCATATCCAAATGCCTCCCCTGTTCAGGATGTTGTTTGGATAGTATGGATGAGACAGTTTCACAGTGTGTTAGTCAGAAGCTACCTCTTTCTCAAACTTGTAGCTACCAGAAAAGGAAACCCTGTGGTTCCAAGTGTTGGTATGACGAGATTACAGTTCTAAAGCCTGATGGAAAGCACAGCTGTCAACCCTGTCCAGTATGTACCAAGAAAATGGGCCTTATTGTACCTTGTGGAGGTATTGTTCATGAAGAAATGCTTATCGGGTGTGAGCATCCCACCTTGGGAAAAACATTTGTTGATCAGCAAGGAGTACTGCAGTCTTGTAGTTTCTGTTCTCCTGGACAAGAAGTGGTTGCCAATTGTTCCTACAAATCAGACACCTTCTGTGGTGGATGCAAGGAAGGATTTTATTATAATCACCATTCAAAGAGTTGCCAGGAGTGTTTTTGGTGCTGTAGCCATAGTGACAGTGCGAAAATTTTGAAATGTATCAGAGGAGGAATGCTATTTGCAGAAAGTAGAGATATGTTTATACTGAGAATGTTGCTGTTTCTACATAAACAGCTGGCATTATCCTTAAAAGTCAATACCCAGTCTGTTGAAGCTCATCAAGATTATTTCTTAAACTCATTTTTGAAGCTTGATAAATTCACACTTACTACAGGCGTTATTTGCATAGTTTGTTTTTATTTTGCTTTCATTTCCGTCTTTCGAAGAAGAAAGGCTTCAGAAAATAAAGAACAAAACTCTGATGTTCTCTGTCTTGAGAAAATAGAACGTGAGACGTCTCTCCAAAAACCACACCGGTGTACAACTACACAAGAAGATGCTCAAGTTACATCTCCAGGTGAGTTAATAAATGCCGTTAATTAATATTGCTATCTATTTTGTATTACATTTTACCTACTAGCTTAGGTTAGTGTCCAAAATTGGCCATTTTTTATCATCATCGTCATCATCATCATCATGCATCAAAATCATTACCACTACTACAATCAATAACCAAATAACCAAATGGTCTCCATATTTCAGGATGCAATGAAACTGCATCTTAATTAAACTTGAAATAGTGTTCTTGCTTTTACATGATATTAAAATTCACTTTCCAGATAACAAGAAAGTGGAGTCAGAATACCCAGTACAACAAAACCCTGGCCATGTGTTATTTGAGAAGACAGGCGTCGAGGTTATTGCTCGTAGTAAAAATAAGTCGACCATCCAACCTTTGCCAAGTCATTTACTTTTGCAAGCCACATCAAACTCAACAAAGCCTGGATTTCTTGAAGAGGGCGAAATTCTATTAAGTCCAGTAATAACGTTTATGTTAGATAACAAATTGGATAAACCTCTTGAGGTTCAGATACCCCATGGGGCAAATATAATTCTTTCACGTGCAAAATGGAATGTGATGCTGAAAGAGCTTCTCAACAACAGATGGGTCACTGTTAGCCAAAGTGAACATGGAATAAAAAACTTTGTCACTAAAAGCAACCACGTGAGCTTTGAAGCGAATCATCTCTCAACATTTGCAGTTGTTGGAAAGATGAGTAACCATTCTCTGCCAGCACTCAAAAGGATGAAGGTGGCAGCATTTTGCAGTGAGACCTGCGTTGGGGAAGACCTTCTTGTTAGGATGTATTGTTTTGATGATTGTGAATATTCCTTTGAGGTATGGGTTTGAAATCAGCATCAGCTCAACAGTTTAAACTATTTCGTTTTGTTAGCAGTTCCCATGTTGTGTTTTCTTAATATACTTTATCTTGGTGCTCTTCTGGAGCTTCTCTTGTCTTATCTTTATTCTGTATTATACTTCAATTTGTTATAATGACTACATGTAACACTGAGTTGAATGTAAAATGTTATTCTTCTCTGATAATCCCGTTTATAATTATGCAGTTATCACCCAAAATAACTACAGTGTTGTGAGTACTTTTGGTACAAAACAAGTTTAATAGTAACTACTTTTTGCTTGGCGATGAATATTTGTTTTATTATACATTTCTTGTTTTAATAGAAGCTTATGAGGAAGGAGCAGGAGGAAGGAGGAAAACTCATCTCCTCAATCGAATCTCTTGACTTTCCTGTCACCAGTGAAAACGATGTGGAGATAACTATCAAAGACATCGAGGGCTGGCAACTTGACCAGGCCTCCTCAATGGTATTGGATATTGTTTTTGGTTGGTTAGACAACTTGACAATCCAGTTTTACAACGTGGATCTTATAAGTATCTAAATCAGTGCATACACTTCAATTGCATACAGAGGTTTCCCTATTCAATTACCTATATCTATAAACATTCAATACTTGTCAATGAAGACTGCAGTTGCATGCATCATTTAACTTTGGAATTCGACATGTAAAGAATCAAACACTCTTGGTAAAGCATGAAAGCGGACTGGTTTAGGCATTTTGACTGTACCTATGTTAATTTTGCAAAACTTGAAATTTTGGATGATGGGAGCTAGATAGACAGTTTGGCCAATGCCCGTGCATTTGATTCTTCTACTCGTGATCATTCAGTATGATTAACTAGACACTTAAAATGGTATTGTCTTTATAGCACTAGCTATAGGTGGGTACTACTTTTTCTAAGATGTGGCATCGATCAAATGAACGTTAGTTTCCATCCAGTAGTTAATGTAAGTTGTGACAGACGTTATAAACAAGCGACCTGAAAATAGGTACATCTAAAGGCCCATTTTATGGAGCTGAAACTCTTGTTGCAAACTGCAAGTAATGGAATAATTAATCCTTTGACAATATTGTTTACCTCATTTAACATTACGATCACTGCCCCCTTTAATTCTCGTTAAACATTGTGTGACTTTTGTTACTCATATTCAATTTCACTTCCAGAAACTAAGCAACAACTTACTGAAGAACTCATTTGAGGTCATCCCTCAGTGTGATCTGGTGTTTCATCCCACCACAAAGCCAGGGAAAAGTAGCTTCTTTGTTGTAGTGGCTTTGACTCATGAGCCGACCAGTCAGACTGTGATGTATGCAAGTACTGCAATCAAAAAGGTAGAATATTACTGAAGTACATTCGCACAAAGACCTGTAAAGCGAATGGGGCCATTTAGGATATAAGCAATTAGCCATCATAGTTTTAACCTTGTATACCGTTTTACTTTAACTGTTCTCCTTTTTCATGACTTTTTAGTTCATGGTCATGTTACATGACTTTATATATACCCATGTAATAATGCTCCTCTTTAATTATATAGGGTCCATCACTACCACGGATTCAGAATTATCTCAATGGTATGTCATGCTGTTTATTTATTGTCTATTTATTATTTGAAAATAAACAACACTGAATAAGTGTGTCTAACTAATCGGCCTTGACTCTCCCTTTCCATTGTTTAGCACGGCTGCACCCCTGTAAAAGTAAGGTCACTCATTTTAGTGTCACTCTGAGAAGCGAAAAACTCATCTGTATTAATGGTAACTTTAAAAAAAAAAACGGTTCATAATTATAAATGCTGATATAATTTTAAAATAAACAAAACTGCTTTTAGCATGTCTAAATGTGAACAATCGTCTTAAACACGACTTTAAATAGCCTTCAATAAGAGATTTCATTCCTTCTCTCCCAAAACACGTATGAAGACCAAAGGAGTCTGAATGATACAAAACGGCTACTTTGACTCTAGGCTGAAATAATTTTGACATCTCAATTCGAGAAGCAAGCAAAAAGTAGACTTTTAACATATTTTTTGGATGTTTTCTAGACTGTAAATATCGCGATTTTGTAGCTTTTTTTTAGATTTGTAGATAACTTAAATGTTCTGAGTAGTTTTTATAATAAGATTTCATCGTTTTTAACAATTTTAAATCTTTTGCATTGTTTCTTTCTTTTTTTTATTTTGCCACACACAATGAATTACAAGCAGAATAAAAACGATAATAAATATAAGGTTAATTAATATTAAATTTCAAATTTAATTTTCAAATTAAGTTTCAAATTATCAGTTGTTATTGTAAGTTATTATTATTATTATTATTATTATTTATTTATTTATTTATTTATTACATTTTCTATTTTCTTTTAGCTGGTCTCTACATAAAACCACCTTACGGTTATCTAGTCATCCTGTCCAAATATTTTCAATAATTATAATTAGTATTATTACTACATGTATTATCATTGTTATTATTAATGTTATTAATTCTTATCAATACATTCAAATGGTATAATATATAATGGGACAGAAGTTGCATTTAACTTGCGGAAAAAAGGTGTTCACCTTATGTCTCTTAACTCCAACATTACTTTCATGATTTTCATATCTTGTATTTTCTTTAATTTCTATTCTTTTTTAATAGAGGTCTACAAAGATGATGGTGTGAGCATAAAACCTGGTGGTCCAGTGGAAACAAAACAACTGGATATAAAACAACTGGATAGTGACGAGTGCATAATTCAGATGTAGCTGAAACATGAAAAACCTCTTGGTCACGTTTTACTTAATCCTTCAAATTAAGCCTCCTTGTCAATTTAAAGTACTTTTAAAAGTTTTATAATTAGAAATGCATGTTGAACAGCCTTATTATTTTTGCACTAGAAAACCATTGAACAGTACAAAAATGAAAATTAAGCTTTTTTTCGTGTAGGAGCAAAAAAATAATTTAACAGCCAGCCTGTAAAACATCTGAATGATAGGAATGTTTGAAACAGGTGGACGTATAGGACAATTTTTCCAAGAAAGTTCAAATATCTTCCCGTCTCTGAGGCCAGACTCTACAGTCAAACCTTTATATAACGGTCACCCTTGCGAAATGGCCAGGTGACCGTTATATACAGGGTGACCGCTATATACAGGTTTCCTTTATTAAACCTCTACTGGAAGTTAATGAATAACGTTTTATGTGGAAATAATCACACGATTGACACTTTATTGAGAATAACAATTAACAATAACAATTAACAGTAACGTTCAAAAATCGTGAAATGTCCGTGGTGTACTTTTGGGGAAGTGCAGTATACTTGAATGTCTGCTAAGTTTCCTTGTATAGAAAAGGCGTACCATAGACGCTTTTACTGTAACAGCGTGGATTTCAGGACGAAAAAAACTTTGTTATGCATGGTTTTCTGAGATTTCGGAGCACGAAGCTTAATTTCATGTAGGATGTCATTGACTGCCCCGTGCACATATATCCCATGCATGTGAGAGCTTTGCGCAGTATTCGATTTAGATTTAGACTTTGCTCAGTGTAAAAGACAGTTCTTTGTGCCCATGATACTGAGCAAAGTCTTTCAGTTGCTCTGCACATCGGCATCGGCACTTTTGTTTCTATCTGTGGTAACCATGTGTCGGACGCAGGCGATGACATGTATTTGACATGTTTTTGTAGTTGTATTTAGTATAATATTTGTATTTGTGTGCGACCCCTGCCCTGGTATAGTTACAATTTAATGAGCGGTTGAATAAAGCTTGTCGCGATTCGCTAATGGTTTGATCGTGATCCAACTGAATTTGGTGACCGTTATATACAGGTAAAAAATAATGAAATTGTGGATTCGGTAAGTCTAAAAGGTTACCACGTCTGTTATATACAGGTGACCGCAATAGAGCGTTTTCACTTGACGTCATAGCCGCCATATTGGTGTTCCCGTACAAAAGAATTTTAATTAACTTCTTTTGTTAGGAACACCAACATGGCTGCCATGGCCTTTGTCATTTGAGTCCCACGGGACTGAAGGTCACGTGAGTGAAAACGCTCTATATACAGGTAAACTTTACAGTAAATATAAGGCACGATATTCGGGAATTTACGGAAGCTTTTAAGGGACATCTGTAAACATCTCAAAATCTGAGTTCGAGTTGCAGTTCGAGTTCGAGTTCGAGTTTGAGTTTGAGTGGCAGTGCGAGTTCGAGTTCGAGTTCGAGTTTGAGTTGCAGTTCGAGTTCGAGTTTGAGTTGCAGTTCGAGTTCGAGTTTGAGTTGCAGTTCGAGTTTGTTTGAGTTGCAGTTCGAGTTTGAGTTGCAGTTCGAGTTTGAGTTTGAGTTGCAGTTCGAGTTCGAGTTTGAGTTGCAGTTCGAGTTTGAGTTTGAGTTCGAGTTCGAGTTTGAGCAGTGCGAGTTCGAGTTCGAGTTTGAGTTTGAGTTCGAGTTTGAGATCGAGTTTGAGTTGCAGTTCGAGTTCGAGTTTGAGTTTGAGTTGCAGTTCGAGTTCGAGTTGCAGTTCGAATGCCACGTGCCCGCTCAATGTACGTGTGTTCAAGATGTGTTGTGAAGTCTTTGGTTTATTCCTTTTGATTGCTCATTGTATCAGGGTTGCCAAGGGTGTTTTGCCTCCCTATGTTCCGGGTTTGCAGGTTAATTTTGAACCTACATCGCGTATCCTTTTGTCGGTTTATAGTTGCTTTTGTTCAGGTTCATAATGTCAGTTAATTCCTAGTTTTCCATTCGATTGATCATTACATTTAAAATAAATAAGAACTTTTTGTGAACAATTCAAGTTAATCGCTTTGGTTTTGCTTTAAATTAATAGTGCAAACTTATGAATTAATATCTCTCCGAGTGTGACTGGTCATTTGGACAAGAATACTAGCAAGCTCAAGGGAACAATAGTCGTTTATGATGTATTCGTTGTAAACTCCGAAAACAGGCGGAAAATAGAAAAGTTTTAAGGTATCTTTACACTGTTCAGGTTTTTCTCGGACGATCGCAGACGCGTTTCTATGTAATGACATGCGATCGCAAACGATCGCGCGATTTTGCGACTGTGCGATCACTTGGGGTCGTCTGCCATCACATGAACTGAAAGGGTGGTACGCACGACAAACATTTTTCGCCACCTGTCGACAGTTGTTTTTTCAATCAAAGAAAATATGATATCCCTACATTATATCGCAGCTTTAACAATTATTTCGCTTCCCTCGCCATTTCAACAAGAGCAGGGATAGTGCAGTGGTGTGACGGCGTTGCGTCCACCAATGTGGTCCGGGTTCAATTGGACTCGACGATGGCTGACAAGGGGCTTGATTGAGTTTGTTGTTGGTTGTCGTCTTTGCCCAGAGGAATTTCACGCCCTCGCTAAACACAATAAATTCATTTCAGCATTGAAACGGATAAGTCCTGAACATTTAACAGGATTTAGGTGAAAAATACATTTAAAACAATTGTCAACGTAACAAACGTTTTTTTAATAAATTCTTAGAGTATAAAAGGCTACAACATGAACCAAACTTCGCACGCATTACATGGATTGCGACGCATAAAGTTAAAAAAACTTCAACTTGTTTGAGCTAATTGTACTTCAAGATAATTGTGAGATATTTTGTCTGTTAAGTCGTCTTTAGTCTGGTGGTGCCACCAGTCACACGACCGAAAAAAAAACTACAATGTAGAACTCGAATTCACTGAACACAACCATAAAGTTTAACTAACCCAATCAGAATTCAAATATTTTGTCTTCCAGTTTTACCTTATGCCTCCAAATAAGAAGAAAATTGAAAGTTACAATATTGTCCTTAGATTATGGGTCAATCTGGACTTCTGTTAAATATAACCGGAAAACAAACGGGAATGGGCGTATCTCAATGCTAGAACTTCTGATCATTAGCTAGCTGTCTGCTCTCGAACAGTTTTCAGTAAAAGGTCTGTTTCAAAGCACAAGTCACATTGCCACACGTTGGGCAAGGAAAACTTGAACACAACAATAACATAAGTCAGCAACAATGGCGAGTTCTTCCCCACGAAACCATTAAACTCTGACCTAATCCGTTAGATCCCAGAACGACATATTGGACAAAAGTATTCGATGTTGGATGAGAAATGTGTAAAACTGTTGTAACCTTTAGCAAGGAACAGTGAACGGAAGCACGTCTTGGCTTTGGGACACATGGCAAATTCCGACATATTATCGAAGCGCACATGGATTTGTTTGCCCGGTAGCTCAATGTCAGTGCCTGAACAGAATCGCAAAAAGTGGCACAACAACTTTGGACTTGCCCCTTTTAGGAATCGAACTAACCACCCGGCAACTTGCTCTTCTTTCTTATCCACCGCAAAGAAGTTTAGACTTGTAATGACATTAGTTGGATTTGGAGAGGTTCTTCGGTAAAGTTCTTCTATGTCTTCTTTCACGACATCAGTCCATAAGTCGCCCATTCCTTGCCTCACCTTTCCGAGCAAAAAAAAGGCTTATGAATTAACTCTGAGGTGGAGAGCTGTTTCAATATTTGCGGAAGGTTGCTTGGTGTTGGAAAGGAACTTGCATTAAACTCGGACAGAATATCCACAATGTCATTCGTGGGAAAAGGACCTTCCCCCTTAGTAGCTTTGGACAGAAGCTGGCGTTCCCTCTCTGGCAACATCTGTGAGAAAGAGTTAACCAGGCAGTTATCGTTGACTTGACCAAATAACACATGCATGATCTGTGCCTCTGCGAGTTGTACAGGAAAAGTACCTGTTAGTACCAACTGAAGCGTGATTATTCTGCCAATGGCTTCGTAATTCTCGTCTGTCAGGGAAGGATTAGGTGTGACTGCAAACCGCCTGTTACCTTCGCAAAATCTTGCTACAAAGGAATCCCAGAAGAGAGAATACATTTCTCTTAAAAGTCCATCCCCAACAGCATTTTCGTTTAAGAAGGACATCGATAATTGGAAGCGTAGGATGTCCTCGTCGTTGTAAAGAGCCAGTAACTCTTTAACTATGTCGTGTCGATCTACGATTACAATTTTGCACGATAGGAGGTTGGAACTGTACTTCTGAGCCTTTTCTTCAAGTGACAGTTTGGTGTCATTCTTTAGGTTGTGCTCGTCCGCTAGAAGTTGAGCAGGAGGGTTTATGCTTACTGGTTCAACCTCGTAGTCAGTGTCACTGACTGGTGATGGTGATATTCCCTGTCTTGAGGACTCCGACTTATACCAATCGATGTCTCTTTCGTCGCACACAGTCTCGTCGTATGCTTCCTCGAACCCCCGCCCATCTTAAAAATAAACCTCCTTTTCATCCTTGGCAAGCGGTACTGGATTTGTCGTTTCCGTCATGTTGATGATTGTATCTTTTACTGTGACAATCTTCTCATCTGGGTACAACGTTGTGGATGGAAAAGTTACCAATAGAAAATGTTCCGGTTCTTTGCACAGCGAGCCAACCCAATCATAAATGCCTTGAATACTTCCTTCAGGATCGAACGCTCTGTTTACTACACCCAAAGTAGTATGACGTACAGAGATCTTTACTCGGGGATCGTTTATGTTTGGTTCCGGGGGAGAACGTTGCTCGCGGACCTGACGAAGTATTTCAAGTGAATCTGTTTTGTCACGGGTCAATTCAGACACCGACTTACTTTCGTCTCCGGCTCTACTCTTTTCTTTAGCTTTATCAGCATCAAGGGAGGCCCTCAGTTCCTGTTCAATGTTCTCAAAATATTGCAGACGCTCAAGAGATGTTCCAATGAGCCCATCATTCTTTGGACGAGAAGAACTTGAGGTACCAAATAATGACGCTTGATCACCGAATGCTGGTGGCAACGAATCTACATCATCGTTCTGGGAATCATCATCCTCATGTGTCGTCAACAAGTACAGGCGTGGAATTGTCAAGCTTGTGAACTGTTTGTACCTCTCGGCAGAAAACTCAAATGGCTTGCCATTTTCTTCCATTAAAATAATGAAGTCACCGCTGAAGTTGCCCATTGCAGTAATCATTTTCCCCAATTCACCAACTGGACTCATCCTATTCGGGAAAAAAAGATTTTCTGCAATATCTTGACACTCTTGAGGGGATGCTTGGCGAGGTACGTGGAATGTACGAGTACCGCCACCGACATTCTTTTTCTGCTGGACAAAACCACGCCCAGGCTTCCAATGCTTCCAGCCGAACTCAAATTTAAGAGTGGCTGTTTTTGCCGATTTTGCTGTTGAGTTACCAGCTTTACCAGGCGTTTGAGCTTGACGTTTCCTTCCTCTGCCTTGCCCAAGGATTTGTTTCATTTTGGCTATCTTTTCTTCCCGGTCTGAAGAGATGCTTGTTTTGCAAAATGACTTCAGCTTAATTCTGTCTCCCTTTGCAACTAAACCAAGTTCTATTAGGTCGTCTTCGTCCATTACATTGACGGCATCTTTATCAATCTGAAAGTTCGATCAACAGCACAAGAATAAGACGCACAATATAATGACCAATATGAGGTGGATTGAATGCTCTACCTCTTGTTACTGAGGCTAGGTTTTCGAGAAGCACAGCTAAGAAATTACTCGGGTGAAATTTTCTTGCGAGGAAACCCTTTTTGGATATACAGCAACTCAACTTCCCCTAAGGGATTGGTCAAAACGTATAGGGAAGAGAGGGGTGGGCCAGAGCGTTTGAAAATATGGTAGATCAAAAACACAAAACCCACCCCATATACCCATATACTTTTTGACCAGTCCCTAAACATGTTTTACTAAAAATTATCAGAAAAAGCAAAGACAAGGACGTTTCAAACGGTGGGAAGGCTGCAGTAGCAAATTTTGTAGAAGAACCCAGTATCTAACTAAACTGTTTTACAATGGTATGTAATGTGTAATTTTTTTTCACATCCATGGTTAATTAAAAATCAATAAAGCCTCCTTAAAGACTATCACAAATACCGGTATTTGTTTCTTGTTATTTTAAAAATGAAATTTGATATTGTTTTCTTCGTTTTGATGTTGGGCACTCTTGGAAGTGAAACAGTTAAGAATGATTCTACTGTAGATGAATTGGGCAGTGATTCTGGTGTGCAAAATCCAAAGAACAACAAGATCAATGAATACAGAATATAGTCAAGTTAACAGGATAAATTTGTGTTATCAGGCTGAGAACAAAGGACATATTTGCCAGCTTTCCAATAGGAAACAGTTTGAAATTGATAAAAAAAAGATTCACATGAGCCACACAAGATGTGAAATTTTAATAACAGTCTCAATATGCTCATTAGAACTAGCTATATACTGCTGAGGTTGTTACTTTTGTAAAAAATAACAAGTAAAAAAGCTGACTGCCTACAATCAATTGAGCAATCAGTTAATTGACATGGATATAGAAAACTCTGAGAACTAATAAAGATCAGTTAATGTTTACCATATTTTTCCTTTTTACCTTTTTTACCTTTAACTATGTAAAGGTTGGCAGAGAGAGGGATATAGAAAGGAAGTCTGAGACTGAATAAAGTTTCTCTCACAACTTCCAAAGCAGTCTACCATATTTGTTCTAATAAATGCCCTGTACCTAATAGAGACCTTTATCTTCCTTTTGTTTTGTTTTTTTTGTATGCTAATATATGTTATCAGGCATGATAATGTTATCGATTTGATGATGAAAATTACGGGTAGAATCATATTTAAGACAACTTAACGTGTCGGTGTTAATTAATTTAAAACAAAGGAAGATAAAAATTGAACCAGGTGACCCAAATGGGTACTACCACAGTGGTCAGCATAAAAACAAGAGAAGAAGTTTTAAAGTTATATTAAATCTAAAATAAAGTAAAATTAAACTGGTTAAACCTCATGCAATTACTACTGTAACTCAATTGGTATTGTGAATTTCATGGCTAATAAATTTCTGGATCAAACTACGGTTATGTATTTTTGCACTGGAGAGGAGAAATTTGTTCACATTTGACTTCATTGTTGTAACTACTTCTTTAGGTACAAATAACAACACACACTTCTATAAGGCTTTTCAATAAAAAAAACTATTCCGAAATGTATGAAAAATGCTACTTAATTAAGTTAACAAACTTACAATTATTGTACATGTAGGTATTAAACTAATGTTGACGTCTAGAATCGAAGGTAGAGAAAGGTTTAACTGTGGTCAAACAACGGTCACAAGTACAATTTTTGCTATTTGTTACATGAACTTAAGTGAAACCATTATTTTAGTGTCCTAATCGTAATCGAAGATTCCTAAAAGACTTAAGCTATGCTCGCCTTTTCATGTTGAAACTTTTGCAGTATGGCCTTCTCGACTCCAATAGCTTTCAAAAAGCTTGACACTTTTTCAACCTAAAAAATCATCGTGAGGTGGTCAAAGTGAAAAAAGGAAGTTCCCCTATCTACACATTGCAATATTTGCTCATAAGATGAAATCAGGAGAAGTAAACAGTGAGAAAATGGCTCTTTATACCTCGTTTGACTCGCTAGGTTGGTTTCCGCCATTTTGGTGATAACCATGGGACCGCGATACTTTTGCACTAAAAACCGCGGGAACTCGAACTCGAACTCGAACTGCAACTCGAACTCGAACTGCAACTCAAACTCGAACTCGAACTGCAACTCAAACTCGAACTCGAACTGCAACTCGAACTCGAACTGCAACTCAAACTCGAACTCGAACTGCAACTCAAACTCGAACTGCAACTCGAACTCGAACTGCAACTCAAACTGCAACTCAAACTGCAACTCAAACTCAAACTCGAACTCGAACTCGAACTGCAACTCGAACTCGGACTCAGATTTTGAGATGTTTACAGATGTCCCTTAAAAGCTTCCGTAGGAATTTGTTCGGTGACCGTTTTGTACAGGGTGACCGCTATATACAGGGCCGTTATATACAGGTTTGACTGTATGTCGGCCTGTTGGAACAGATTTGAATTTAAGACAGTGTGATCAGGATGAACACAAAATATGATCTAAGTACTTTATTTTGCAAAGATTCTAAATAAAGATGACTTACCTTGTATCTGGTGGTGTATTTACTACCATTTCAAGACCTTTTAGGTGAGTTTTAATTTTCGAGTTTCCCTTCCTATAAAAAATAACGCATGGGTGGCGAGTCCTTGGTTCGAACTCCAAGCTCCATGACCCATACAAATGGTCCAATAATTCTAAATTGCCTTCATCGAACCTGCCGATGATTCGTATTTCTGTTCGTTGCGCCTAGGTTTCCAACTTTTTGTCCCCATACCTCAAGCAACGCTTGCTTTAGAAGTTTTCGTTTAATTTTCAATTGTTTCTTTCCGGCGAGGCGTAGAACCACCAGCTAGAGGTGGTAAAGGGGAAATTGTCACGATGACGTGTGCACTGTCCCCGCTAAACGATACACTCTTTTTAATATTGTTACTTTTGTTTAGAGGTTGTATCATCCACGACATACGCGTACGTTTCTGGATAACTGGACCAAAAAAACCTTGGAGTAAACTAGAAATACGTGTCACGCAGAACCTCGCGAAGCTCGGGGGAGGATGCACTGCAAAATTTTAACGATGTGGGAGGGAGAGGTGGAATTTATGATTTGACTGAAGAGGATGGGTTGCATTATCCACTCTTTGAACAACTGGGCCCTGAAGGACAATATGCAGTGGTGTTCTGTTTAATGCATGATGTTAAATAAGTTCTGACTAATGATATTGTAAATAGCGTTTCACAGTAGTTTTGTACATAATTATTTATTTATTTTTCTCTATTAAAATTTTTGATATTGATGCTGAAAAGCCCTCATCAAGGAAGCTCAATAAAGTATATGTATGTATGTATGTGTGTGTATTCAAGATGAAGCAACAGATTCTCTGCAAATACCATAAGCAATGTATAGAGACCATGATGGAGAATTCGTAGGTTAAGACCAGGACTTAGGCCTTCATGACCAGTTAGCCCCTTTAAAAATCTCGAAATCAAAATTAATTTGTAGATGTACATTCTGCTTACTGGTATCATACAGTTCACATAGTCATATAACTACAGTGAATTTGTATTCAATTTCCACAGACAACTCATGTTGACAGTGATCAGGTTATCAATTTGCATAATCTATGTACTTGCTCGTACACTGATATTGTGAGGAGATTTAAGATAGTGATCACCGTTCCAATAATAAATGTGAAGCAGGAATGTTGATGTGTCATGTGTTTACCTACATGTATATAGTTGCTACACATTAGCTGGTGATGATTGCTAACAGAAATTTTTTTTTCCTTACAAAATCTTTTTATCCAAATTGTAAACAGAAATTCTTCTTACTAAACCATTCGAATATTATATCATGGGCAGGAAATGGGATGTGCTCTCCAGCCATACTTAGTATACAATATCTTTTTTATTAAATGCTGCTGAAGTAAAATCCCTAAACTATTTTTTCATTTTTGACAATCTACAACGTTTCTCTTTTTTTTTTGACTGGCAGGGCCATATAATTCAAAGTTGTTAAACCATATGCGGAAGGAAAAGGCAAAGGTTTCAAAGTAACACGAAATCAACACTGGTTTCACTTCCATTTGCTTAATAAAATCAAAGTTCATATATATACAATATACAAAGAGACCAAAGAATAACTATTATCTTGATCAGATGCTATAACAAAACTTACAAAGATAAACAAAGGAAAAATGCGTTTCATGCGTTATTAATAAACGTCAGTCACACCTCTGCAAAAATCAAACAGAAGAAGTAACCACACATTTTGTTTAACTTTTTTGTTACGACTGGTACCAGTGTAATGCAGAAGATTCCGACTGGGAAATAGTCTGAATATTTCTAGAAAGAACTTCGGGTTCATCAACTGAATTTGTTTGACCAAAAAAAGGGAAAATCTTAGAGACCTCACCGGGACCGGTGAAAGCTTAACTTGTAGATAGCCAGAGTCGTTTAATAGCCTTGTCTGGATTTTTTTCCATTAAAAGGCTTAGGATCAGAAGGAAAAAAGATCCATAGAAAGAGTTGTGTTAGGCTTGCCACTAAACCCAGAAATTAGGGACGGAAAGAAAATCGTTTCAGTTGGGTAAAGGGAACCACAGCTTATCTTTGTTCTACCTTTATGATATATATAGTTAGGCTTGACCTAACAGCGTTGCCCTTTGAAGACCCTCTGAACAAGCTTAACTAAGATGAAACTTAACTTAGGTCGGAATTAAGATTGACGACCGGGCTATTTTTCAATTTTAGCAATTTTCAAAAACAGTAAGCTTAAGCTTGTTACCCGACCGTCTGCACAGTACATTTAGACCGTACAAAAGTTCACAAAAACAACTTTTTCTCCGTCTAGAATAACTATTACGACTATTTTCCGAATAAAATACACTTGTTGCTTGTCACAAAATGCCCGACAAACTGATTTGGAAATCCAAATTGCAAAAATACACAAACATATTTGCATAAGGCGACGCGAGTATAAAATCTAAGTCTTGTTTTGTTTACATAAAATCGCTTTTCAATCTATGTAATGAATGAACAAACACATAAAAATGGACAACACAATCTTCTTTCGAAAAATTTTATTCAAATCTCCATTAGTTTATGTTTAAAAGCAAAACGCAAAACGCGCATCGAGGCCGAGCCGTGTCTTCGATGAAATTCAAGAAATTAATACAACTGAATTTAAGCTACACGTTTAAGAGCAAATCCGTGCAAAAATCAAACATTACACGGCAAAGTTAAAAAACTAAAATTCGCTCTTCTTTTGCATACAGGTAGCCTTTAGTAAGTATACAATTGCTGTGTAGTTTTTTTCTTGAAAAACTTATTTGTTTCTGGGAAAACGAAAACATTAGTTTTCAGCCCGGGGTTCGATTTGGCGACACCAAACAGGCTTAAAATAAGTCATGATTCACTCGACTCGCGTATCAAAACTACTGCACCAGAAAAAGCTGTCATAGCTCCGATTTGTTGTACAACTTGTCACAGTCTAAATACCATGATTTCATAAAAATTAGATTAATCTAAGTATTCAAATGAAGTCAAAAGCTTATGGCTCTCCCGTTCTCCGTAAAACGATAGGCGAAAAACAGCGATGATTTTGAGCATGTGCCTTTGTTCAGAATTTCGTAATATTATGAATGATAATACTAGAGCTGACGATCTTTCAAAATATGTAAAGTTTAGTTTGGTGAATTTGGGATTTTTAAGAATTTGTTGAAAATCGTGAACGAAAGACGTAAAATCACGCCATCTTGTGTGTGCGTGACCAACAACAAAAACAGAAACGATTTTCCTTGAGAAATCTTGGCAACTCTGACGCCAGAAAACAAAAAAACATTGAAAATATACAAACCTTAACTTGGATATGACATTCTTGAATGTCCATAGTGTTTCGTTTTGACGTCTGTTCAATTTCATTCGTGAAGTTTATCATGAACAGTGAAGCCCGTAGCGACGATCAAAAGCGCTTTTAAAAACTTTTCGCTGAAATCTTCGTAGCTCACTTTGCTTTTTCGTACTCTTTATACTGTTGATACAATTTTTAAGCAGATTTCTGGCGGAAACTGTAAAAGGGCTGACAATAAAGTGAACTAGTTCAAGCATGTGTTCCCAGTTTTCCATCCTTGCAAAACCGTGAACCGTTTTGAGACTACATGCAAATTACGTCTCAAATGAGCAAGCGTTCGTGACAGTCACGGTTGGTACATGGGTGGACAAGGTATTCATCGAGTCTTTTTGCCATATGTTTCATGAAACGCTTAATGCTCGCGCTATGTACAGTGCGGTATGCTTCAAGGCTCTGAACACTGTGCGACTGCAGTACCAGAACTAGAGAAAGCAGAATTTTCCCAAACGTTTTCTGCCCATGCATCTCTCCCAATGGGGTGCATGGGCCCTGAATACGACACCAGATGGTGTATTGGACTATCATATATTGTACAAGCGACGTAGCACTCGCTTAAAGTGGAATGAAATTATGTATGTATGATAGATGGGAGGTACTGTTGTAATTGGAAGGTTTCAAATAAAACTGTTGTTGTTTGTTGTTGTTGTAAAAACCCCTAAGAATTCAGAACGCGGAAGATTCTTTGTTCCATGGTTTCGTAATTTTCTTTCTAGGACCAGTAGTCCATAAGGGTGTTTTAGAGTTAAATGCTTTATAGCTCTCCTACAATATACACCAAAAAAAATATCACATCAGTTTATTTTCTTTTCATTATATTGGCATTAATTAATTAATTAATTGATTAGTTGATCAATTATATTTTGTTAATGCTGTGCATGAAACGTGCCTTGCATTGATTCTTTTCCGTTAGTTTTTAATGTGTTTTTAACTTCATTTTATTGTGTTTATTTTTTTTTCGTCTGCAATTTTTCGCAGGAATTGATTTCTTATTGCCCGACCTCCCCCTTAAAAAACAGAAAAAAGTAATACCAGAGCAGGGAATGAGCGGAAAGCGCGAGTCATGTAAGTATCGGCTAAAGAGAAGATTATCCGAAATATATTTATTATTAAAAGCGGGACAATGAAGGAGGAATGTTCCTCTCACAACTAAAGCATTGTCGATTGTCACACTCTAGAAATGAAACTAGGGCTGGCCTGTCTTTGTTGTTGTTTTACCATAGCAGTCCAATCAGATACCAGAAGCGGAAGTAGAAGACTTTATAAAACTCTAAAAATAAAAACAATGACAAGTAAATGGATCAAAATTTCTCAATCTTTGTACCTGCGTTCTCGTTTGAAAGATTATTTGTGTAGCTTAACATGTGAAATCCAGGCCGACAAGATCCCCCACCCCAACCCCACCCCACCCCACCCATGTAATAAATATTGGTTTTTTGTCAATACTGTATTTTAAAACCCACGAGATCTCTTTCCTGTTTTAAACTGTATTAATTGAAGACTTCCGAACAACACTCATCAAACTTCAAGAAAAAATATGGAATTTTGGTCACTGAAAATACCTTAATATCCACCCTGTGTACCAACCGTGACTGTCACGAACGCTTGCTCAGCCTGATATGCAAATTTCAGACGTAATTTGCATAACATGTTGCATATGGTCTCAAAATGGTTCACGGTTATGCAAGGATGGAAAACTGGGAACACATGCTTGAACTAGTTCGCTTTATTGTGAGCCCTTTTACAGTTTCCACCAGAAAAAATTGTATCAACAGTATAAAGAGTACGAAAGTGCAAAGTGAGCTACGAAGAATTCAGCGAAAAGTAAAGCGGTTTTGATCGTGGCTACGGGCTTCACTGATCTTCACTGTTCATGATAAACTTCACGAATGAAATTGAACAGACGACAAAAAGAAACATTTTGGACATTCAAGAATGTCATATCCAAGTTAAGGTTTGCATATTTCCATTGTTTTTTGGCGTCAGAGTTTAATTGCCAAGATTTCTCAAGGAAAAACGTTCTAAGTGTTTTTGTTGTTGGTCACGCATACACAAGGTGGCGTGATTTTATGTCTTTCGTTCACGATTTTAAACAAATTCTTAAAAATCTCAAATTCATTTCCCCAGACTAAACTTTACATATTTTGAAAGATCGTCAATTCTAGTATTGTCATTCGTAATATTACGAAATTCTGAACAAAGGCACATGCTCAAAATCATTGTTGTTTTTCGCCTACCGTTTTACGGAGCACGGGAGAGCCATAAGCTTTTGGCTTCTCTTGAATACTCAGATTTATCCAATTTTTATGAAATCATGGTGTTTAGACTATGACAAGTTATACAACAAATTGGAACTATGACAGCTTAGAGTGAATCATGACTTATTTCAACCCTGTTTGCATGTGTTTGTGCCCTGAGATGATAACGACTTCCTTCGTTTTTCTCGGAAACAAATAGATATTTCAAGGAAAAAACTACATGGCATTCATGTACTTACTATAGACTATCTATATGCAAAAGAGGAGCGAATTTGATTTTTTTTCAGCTTTGCCGAAGATTTGCGATTTTGTTTGATTCTTGCACGGATCTGCTCTTAAAAACAATTCTCCAAAACTAACGAGTACACAAACAAAAAGTCAATCACAGATTGATATCAAGATAAATTCCCATCGAAAAATGTAATTTGTTTTACCTTTAAGTCCCTCCGGCGACTACTGTGCTTGGAAATTCTTTAAATCTCCGCTTTGGTGCTGAAATCCGTAAAACGAACCCATCTCTCGCATTGCTAAAAACGTATATAGTTCCTCGAAGCAATATTTTATCCCTGAAAGCTCTTCTTTTTCCACTAAAGCTGCTTCTGAGTATCCCTTAATTAGTATCCCTGTCTTGAGTAGCAAACCACGAAAAAATGCAGGAAAATAACGACTTTAATTTAAACCGTTTTCTCCGCTCAGTAAACACAGCAAAACATCAAAGTGTTTTCCCAGCTGACGTGACATTCGGCCGTGTAACCGCGCGAAAAAAAGCCTCGCTTTGGTTTCAACATGACGTCGTACGCGCATGTTTTGCGACGTCAAACGCGCCCGCGAGCTAGTCCTGCGCGACGGAGCTACCTGCGCGACGGAGGGCGGAGGGCGGAGGGCGGCGGGCACACGCGCGCCCGCGAAACATTCCGCTAGCCATGACCATGAAAAATGACGGGCTAGGTTCTATGGGCTGCGCAGCCGGGCCTTCGGCCCGGCGAGTGCTCCGCTATTATCTTACTACAATTAAGTATTATTATTATTATTATTATTATTATTATATATTATTTTAATTATTATTACCAAAGGAATATTTCGGCATAGTCACGTGATCAATGACGTCATCACATGAAATCAAATAAGAAGGGATTTTATAGTGGATGTAAATATTATGGTGTAACATCTTCATGGTGCAAAGGATTCTGGGAAGCTTTCTTCTTCTTCTTCTTCTTCTTCTTATTATTATATCTATATTATTAAAGAAGCAAACAAGACACGAACAACAGTCCTGCCAATAAAGACTTTATTCTATAAGAGCAAACACTGATTAAGTTACTTAAAATTTAAACAATGATCTTTATTTATTTATCTATTTATCTATTTTTAATTAAGCGATATTTAAACAGAAAAATTTGGTTTTATCGACTAAGGCGATAAGGTAAATTGGCCAACGTAAAAAGATTCGAGAAAGCTGACGTTTCGAGCGCTAGCCCTTCGTCGAAGCGAATCAAGGGATTGTGGGTAGTGTGTGGTTTTATATAGTAAGCGGTGGAGCTACGCTATTGGTGGAAATTTGGTGACTTGAAAAACAAATGTAAATTAGTTGAATGAAAAGCGTTCGTTTAGAGTCCAATTTACCTTATCGACTCAGTCGATAAAACCAAATTCTTGTGCTTCACCCCCACCGACGCAACACCACAGTTTCTCTAGAAACTAACCCCATTCATTTAAACAGAAAAGCCCAGTTCAGCGCATGCTGGTTTGAATGTGTGCTCTGTATTCTATAAAAGGACTTACATCACAAGACTAATTTACAACCTCACAAGGATAACTTTACAAGTTAACATAATGACTACATCTTGACATAATGACTACAGCTACTGCTACGACTACCTATTAGTTAAATAGTCAAGTATACAATCCTATACAAAAACACTAAAAACGGATACAGCAGCAACTATTTGGAGTATATAATTAATGAAAACAAACAAGGATTTATTTCTTAATTTCTAAACATGCAAATTTAGGTCCAAATGCTGTATTTGTGCTGCTTTGTAAAAGATAACTTTACGAATTGAAAAAAAATCAACAAATTATAGGTGTGGTAATTGGATGTAGAAAAACATAAAGTAGGTATTGATCAGTGTATTAATAATGTTATCCATTAATTGAAAGTTCGAACCATGTATCCAATGAAATTTGAAAATTCCATGGTGTTGTTTTGAAACGTAACAATATTGACTTTTTGCACTTACACATTATTCCTCTCATTAATTATGAACCTTAATATGGCGCTCATTGTATGTTTCATTGTATAATGTTTTAAAGTCTAAGTCAGCACAAATCAAGATTTGAACCTAAATTTAAGTCTTTCGGCATTTTTTATATTATTATGTACAGACTTTATACATTTGAAGAGTTTTATGCAAAACTATTGTAGGTGACGAGGTTGCTGGTTCTCTTTTCACAAATGCTCCAATCTTGCTACTAGCATATGGAATGTTTTCATGTACCTGACAGTGCAGCATATTTGTTTTTCCATCTTTTTCTACCCATCATTTTGACGAACATGCCAATGCATGTATCTACATGCATTAATTTACCTAGTGGCTCAATCAAATGAAACAAGAGAGCACTGTTTCGTTGATTTTGCAATAGAAATTATTATTTAACATGCTTCGCTTTGGGCAAGGTGAAGGACATTGATTTGCGAGCAGAGTTTAACAAATTAGTCACCTTCAACAGTTTTCCATAATACCCTTCAATTTCACAAATATATGACATGCTCTCCCAAATCCACAGTTTAGTGATTAGCTTCATTTGTATGTTAATGTTATTATTTATTGATGCAATAAACCACTTTGTAGCATATCACGATTTGCTGTTTGACAGATACTCAAACAGCTTGCAAATTATTTATATTTGGCTTCTTTTTGACATCCAGAATGGTTTTTGCGTCAAGTAATCATAAAAATGAAGTGTATTGTTTTCAAAGTGTAGATTCAAGGTGATGCAAATGTCATATATTTGTGCCACTGTCAGTTGACAAAACCAATAATTATACTTTAATATTACTAAAAAACACAATGCATATTACAACTCAGCAACAACATGCAATAATAGTAATTACAGCCATCAATTTATAACTATTAACAAAAACTTTACCTTGATATTCATGTTTGCAAACGATCTAACACAATTTACTTTTTTTTTTTAATTAAGTTTGGTTTTGTTTTTTTCTGACAGTGAAAATCCTCATTAAGAATTCCACGTCCTATTTTGAAGCACTGATGATCATTCAAAGTTTTTAAAACTGCATTTCTTATGATTGTTTAAGGTCTCATTTGATATCTACACATAATGGGCATTATGACATCAAAATTATTGCGATAAAGAGGCAATTCCTCTGCATCCAAAGATGTGGAATTCTTAAAAAGTGAAATTTTGTAGCTTGCATGAGGCAAACACAATTATGACGCCACGTAACAGATGTTGTTTTCCAAAACATTGAAATTTGACATCTGTTCGTATAGCTTCATATTAGGCAACATGTTCTGCTGGTTGTTGGATCTACCAGCAACACTTCATGGTTGTTATTATATGCTGTTCTTCATGGACCAGGCTTGGTCCTATGATTAATTCGCCTGTAGCTTCAGGGGGGACATTTTTTTAGCATAGTGCAAACAATTGTTTGTCTGTAAGTAAAAGGCTACAGGTTTCTCCTCATTTTTCACCCTATAAAAGTCATCGTGCTAGCTAGTTGGAATTCGTATGATAACCAAATGCTATTAAACGTGAACATTCTTTGTGTGAAGAGGTGACGAGAAAATAAAATGTTTCTTTGAAGACAACCACACTTAAAGAAACATTCTTGGACTTTCTTTTACAGCTTAACTGAATGTGAACAATTTTGATGCTATCAAATGGAAAAGTCAATAACTCTTACCGGCAATGATAGCATTTTCCATTGAAGAATACCATGAACTGGATGATAATCTTCAACCTCGCATTTCGCTTCAAAAGCTGCAACCTGCCACATACAAACACGGATGGTACCACTTAACATAATTAAGCTCAAAACATTTGAAACCAACCAAAACTTGAATGATTTCTTGTGATGGTGTTTCGTTTCTTTACAGGTGACCCAAACGTGTTGCATTTCACTTAACTGTGAGGGTATGCCTATTGAGCATCCATAAGGATGACCTATCCGCACTTAACGTAAGTCTTCTTACGTAACTACAAGTCACTCGGACTGTAAGGAAGTATCTGATAATGACCACAAGCAAGGTAAAAACCACTGATTGAACGTTCGTTGTGTGTCTGAGTTAAATTCTCTTTGGCTTTTAACTTGTTTCTTTACAAATGTTCATAGCTATCCTGGCCTCAACCTTCATTTGTGGTCACTTTTCTATTTTGCTCCTAGAAGTTGTTTAAAAGTTGATTCTATTACTAGTTGTAACAACAGACAACTTTCACAGTAAGAAAGCTGCCTTTTAAGAAACAGATGTATCTGTCAACTTTTGTTTAACCAAGAGAACTAGAAATAACTAAACATAATCCGTAAAATTCAGGTTAACCCTTTCCCCCTTGAGTGTCACTTGAAACCATGAACCACTTAGAGCAATTTAAAATAATACTACTGAAGAGCTTTCATTTGAATGTTCTTCTTAGGGTTAGATGCATAAACTAAACTCCATTACGTAAATCACAATTTGACACTTGGAGGAAAAGGGATAATGGCAACTAACAGTACTTATTATTGATGTTCCAAACTCCGTGATGGAAAAGATGTAATACAGACTGTGCTGGAAAATATCACATTTAAAAATGATTTGACTAACCGTAAAATTAAACGATAAGAACGTGTCCTGTGCCGTTTTTAGTCATTTTGAAACTTGAATCATCTACTTCATTCTTCTTTGAAATTTCTCAGTTAAAAAATAGTTGGCTAAATGAGTAAATAAATAAATATGAAATCAATCACTCAATCAATCTTTATTTGCCCCAATAATATTATTTGCAAAGATGATATATTACAGTGTCTTAAAAAGGAGCAGGAGCCCTCAACAAACCCTTCTGGGCTTTACGGGGAGAGCCCCTGTTACAAAGGTGATACTACATTTAAAGAAAAAATAAATAAATAAATAAAATAAAACGATACATGAACATATATAATGCTTTTTAGTTTGTTTCAAGAAAAGGTTTGTATTAATTGAGGTTACAGTGCCATTAAGCAAACATGCAGTAAACTGGAGTCGAGCTTCACTTACCAGACATTTGAAGATCCAGTACAACTTCACCCTGACGACTGTAATAAAATTAAATGGAAGTTATTTTTCTCATGTTGCTATAGTTAAGTACAAGGTAGATAATATGACTGTGCTATATGTTATGTTTTATATCTGTTTTGGCTTGGTTTTTATTTGCCTTTTTTAATGGCAGTATGGGAGTATGGAAATTTATAGTAATTAATATAAACAAATGAAAACCAATTGAAAATAACATCAAAAACATTTTAAACCACATCATACACACACAAAAATAATAAAAATCAGAACAAAACGTAAATCACTTTGCACCCTTTTACAATTGTGATGGTCTTTGTAAAAAATGTATAAGTAGTTTGATCAACTCAAATTGCATAACGTATTGGTAACATTTACCCAGAATGATATAAGAAAATGGCGAGTGGTGCGGTTTGCATATTCCATAGTGACCCTCAAGTGATCTTCACATGGTTCTCCAGGCTGAGCAATGCATTTTACACACACCCTGGCTATGGCACCAGGAAATCGGTATTCGCCTAAAGACAGTATGCGTTGCAAAGGACTCTATAAAGTAAATAAGAACATATAAGTTTTAAAGAAAAAATGATACACACAAAAGTAAAAAAAAATTTGAACGGTCTTTGTCTTAGGGTATTTTGTACCACTTTCTTTTTTTAAATATTCAAGGCATGCAATGCCCATATATATTCTCTGGATACAATTTGCAGTATCAAATCGAAGGTGCATAACGGTATTTTTAATTTGTTTATCTACCTACAAAACACTATATTATGACAACTAAATGTCGTACCTTATCAGCTGCTTGAGCATCCCTTATTATGAATTTTCTTTCCACTTGATTAACTAGTTGAAACTTAATTGATAAATGGGCGTCGACAAAAGTAGTGTGAAAATGTTGACTTTCACACTGAGAGAAATATTCATCGCCCATCGGTATAATCTTTATTCCTTGTTGCTCTTCCATTGTTTTAATCTGTCTTGGCACTCTTCCCTGGAAAACAAAGAAAATCTTTAAAGTTGCCTGTCCCTAGAGGTGTATTGACTTCATATGATTGATCAGAAACAGTATTTCTCAATTTCGACTAATTCGTGGTCTGTTTCCATTAAAAAGATCCAAACACATGCGAAGACATTAAAAAATGGATAAAAAAAAAACATTTTCTAAAACATCCAGCTCTGTAATAGTCTTCAGAACAAAGGTACGGTGAAAATACATTTTAGCAAATGTTGGGAGTGTCCCTCTTCAGGACACCAACATGGCAGCCATAAAACTGATTCATGAAATAGCGCAGTTTATTAAATAAATCTTCCCAGTTTTCCCTTCAGAACTATGAGTTTTTAAGTTAACTTTTTAATGCTATATTTTCTGAAAATTGAAAAGAAACTTTTGTGTTTTTTTGTGACATTGGAAACTCCCAGTGTTTAAGACGTTTCAAATTTGACAAAACTTAAAAATGCTATACTTCTGAAAGGAAGCACTCTTTGTACATGAAAAAATCCTTGACGATTTATCTTACTGATGTGCAAAATATGTCAAAAGAGCTTTATGATAGTAGTAGTT
Organism: Dendrophyllia cribrosa; assembly: GCA_024195265.1. Lineage (NCBI taxonomy): Eukaryota > Metazoa > Cnidaria > Anthozoa > Scleractinia > Dendrophylliidae > Dendrophyllia > Dendrophyllia cribrosa. The sequence continues at coordinate 17,601,920 of JAJLRJ010000005.1, forward strand.
TAAGTTTTATTATTTTGACGATGTCACATGAAAAGCAGCAATTATGGACACTAACCTGCTTAAATTTACACTGTGTGTATTACATTTTACATTGACACTTATTTTTTTAGAAGGCAATTTATAAAATTGTGTTTATCGTATTTAGCTTTAACCAGGGTACACAAATAAGAGTGATTCTCAAATTTACTTTCTATCGTTTTGATTCAACAGGAAAAATTCATGACATAACCTTGATCAAACACAAAGAAAACACGTCAGTATTTTTTGATATTATACCAAAAGTGATGATGGTTGATCCTACCTCCCTAAAACGATCTGTAGGAACAAAATGTATCGAAAACCATTGTTCCTGTATTGCTGGATGGTCTTGTACTAATGCAAAAAAGGTGAAGTTTCTTCCTACGCAAGGTATTTGCACTGAAGAGTCTGAATAACCTGCAAGAGTGAAATTTAAGTTAATGATAATCTTTACGTAGAGTGTATAAATATCGTACATCATTGCTATTTTTCTCTAACGGGTTATGCCTTACCCTTTTCACTCTATAAACAAATTATTACATTCGTCAAAATCTTGATTTACCTCCCCCAAGTATCCCTGGCTTCACAGATCAAGAAAAGGATGTAAAATATTAAATAATATTCCATGTTACACTTTCCATTTCTGATTATCAATCTTAGAACATTGTGTTAATCGAACTAGTTAATAAGCTAACAAAAATGAACAAGACGAGCACCAAGGGCTGTTTTTGTTACTGGATTTGAAGAAATTCTTTGATATCAGCGGATCCGAAAGCATAAACTAGTTACTCACTATGGACCGGTGCCCCAATTTCGTCTTGTTCGGCAATCGGGAGTCCGTGTTGCCCATTGGTATTTCCACCCTCGCCAATGGCACAATTGTTACCATCGAAAGATATCTCGGCATTATTGGGCTGGGATAGTAGGCCATTGGCAAATTCTTGGTCTAGCACAGGACCCAAAGGTTCGATGTGGCCAGCCGAAGATCCTGCAGAACCAGACTCCTCGAGCTGCGAACTTTCTTCTTTAAGTTTTCCACCGCTTCTGTCGATCCCACCTTCGTTTGTTCGATGTTCTGAGGGTCGATCCTGTCTGTTCTCTTCACTTACTAATTGGTCGCTTTCAGTGTTTCCATTTGTGTTTTGTGGATTTTCATCTTCTGTCTAAAAAACACAACAGGAATTAAAAGGTCGCAGTACTAGCTGCCAGGGTGATGAATGTTTACACAACGTTTTCCGCCCAGCGGTTCCGTATTCATAACTATGTTCAATGACGATCGTTCACACATGTGAACCTATAAAAAAGAAAGCAGATAATATCTTGGACAAAGTGAGACTTGTATAATCTATAAGCTTTCTCTTTTTCCTAGGTATTCAGAAACTGTGCATAACAGTTTCTTTCGATTGCTACTCGAAAGTGAAATTCGATGAATGGCGTATCTTTTCCCGGCATTTTTGTTTCGCCGACATGTCAATGAAAAATTCAAAGATCAAAGCGCAATCATAGATGGATTGCTTTTAGTACCGTATTATTCCTGGTTTGATCCATTTCCTCCTCTGTTCTGTTTCCGTGTATAATCTGATCTAAGAGTCTTCTCGTGAAAAATACCGCGTATAACACCGGCTTCCTGTCGTGTCGCGGAATTATTATACTTATGCTAAAATATCATCAACATAGACAGTGATGTGAATGCTGATTGGCAAAAAGTACAATAGAGATGCCAGGACGATCTATGTGAAAGCTGATTGGCAAGGAGTATAATGGAGGTGTCATATCTGCCTCATCATAACGATCAACCATCCCGAATCCAACCAATCAAGTTAAACCATCAGGAAATGGGGAATCCCCCACCCGTATTCTCGAAATCGAAAGTAAAGCCGTCGAAGAAAACTACTACCTTTCTTTAAGATACTAGTCCTAATGGTCTGACTTCTACTTATTTATAATTATCCGTCGAACAGTAAGCAGTAAGTGATTTTATTGACCTGATAGGTCAATTAAAATTAAAAGGAACAGGAATTTGTAAAATGAGAAGCTATATGTTTATCGTCTGTTTCCGGGTAAGTACGTCTTCCTACTGTTTTTCGATTTCTTTTCTTAACTGAACCTAATGCAAGTAATTTTATGTTGAATCTTGACGTAGGATTGAAATTTTCAAGAATATATCGCTAGTTAGCGGTAAGTTGAACAGGTTTCTCGTGTTAGTAACGTCTATACACTGCTAAAAATCAATATCATTATTCAGACTCCCATATAAGCATATTGATTTTACAAACGTGGAGGCTCACTACAATTCTCAGGAGAGTTAACATTATCCAAATGATGTCTTGTTGCAGGTAATCCAAGTGTCTATTGCACTGTTTTGTCAAGGTAACCAACTTGTAGTGGAATTGCCAAATGGTAACCTCAACTGTGCGAATTGCTCAATATGTCCTCCAGGATTCGGTGCAACAGTCCCATGTGGACGCACCAACATTGTCCCATACAATGTTTCTGTAACATGTAAAGCTTGTCCACCAGAACAGTATTCTGATTCATTGTCCTTGGAGAGTTGTAAGCCTTGCTCGAAGTGTCTCCCTGATGAAGCCATTGTGGTGCAATGCACCAACATTTCGGATAGACGTTGTAGCTGTAAGTCTTGTCCTAAGGGGTATTACCGTAACAAAACCATTTCCAAATGCCTCCCTTGTTCAGGTTGTTGTTTGGATGGAATACGTGAGGTTGTTTCACAGTGTGTCGATCAGAGTTTACCTCGTACCCAAACATGTAGCTACCAGAATAGAAAACCCTGTGGCTCCAAGTGTTGGTATGACGAGATTACAGTTCTAAAGCCTGACGGAAAGCACAAGTGTCAACCCTGTCCAGTATGTGCCAAAGACATGGGCCTTACTATACCTTGTGGAGGTCTTGTTCGTGACGAAATGCTTATCGGGTGTGAACGTCCCACCATTGGAAAAACCTTCGTTGATCAGCAAGGGGTGCTGCAGTCTTGTATTTCCTGTTCTCCTGGACAAGACGTAGTTACCAATTGTTCCTACAAATCCGATACCTTATGTGGTGGGTGCAAGCAAGGATTCTACTATAATTACCATTCAAAGAGTTGCCAGGAGTGTTTTTGGTGCTGTAACCATGGCGACAGTGAGAGAATAATGAAATGCATCAAAGAGGCAATGCTATTTGCAGAAAGTCGTGAAAAATTTCTAATCAAACAAGTGCCTTTATCTTTACATGTAAATAACCAATCTGGTCAAGTCCACCAAGATTATTTCCTAAAGTCATTATTGAAGCTTGACAATTTGACACTGTCTACAGGTTTCATTGTCATAGTTTGTTCTTACTTAGCTATAAAAACCGCCTTTCGAAGAAGGAAGAATTCGAAAAAAAAAGTACCGAAACCTGATGTTCCCAGTCTTGAGAAAATAGAGGATAAGACTGCTCTGCAAAGACAACACTGTATAACTAAACTAGATGTTGCTCAAGATACGCCCCAAGGTGAGTTAGATAAACTTAAAACCTTACATGTTTAAGGTGGCTCGATATAGGTATTTTTGGCGCGCGCAGATTGGGTTCTAATTTACCCGCGGGGCTTTTAAAAATTTGAGTCATGCAAGAAAAAAGATAAAGAAACATGGCCGCAGCACTCCTGTCGCGATTTTGTTTTTGCGCCGGCCTGGTAGACTGTTTTTTGCGTGTATACAAGCTAGGATCACATTCTTCTTTCTTTGGTGGTAATGTGTTTAACCGAGAAAAAGAAAACAGGGCGTAAAAGTTCACAAGAATGCAGTGAGGAATCAGTTTCGCGATCGACAACTCAGCCCCGCAACGACGCAATTTTCCTCTGAATACGAGAGAGTTTATTTTGGGCTGTTTTTAGGGGCAGTTTATTTTCTTCATCTAGTCTCTAAGAGTAATGCAAAATGTGTTGGGAAAGACAGTTCATCTTCTAATAAGAACAGCAACAGAGCGTGTGCGCGACGAAATTCCTACCCACTGCTTGACATTTGCGGTCGATTCTCGTCATCAAGTAAACAAGAAAATGCACAAAAAAAGACTGATCCAGCTACGAACCACCAGAGGACAAAGAGCAAAAAGGAATCTGACATTGTATGGCTTTTAATGAAACAGCAAATCAGAAATACTCAAAAGAGAAAATTAGGAAATCTTCGATCTGGCGTTCAAGAAAAGACACAACAACACGGCTACAGTGATTATGATCAATTTGTAGTTTGTGACACGGAGACAACTTCTTTAGGTAAAATAGCAGCTATAACTAAACAGGTAAACACTTACAATTACTATTTGCTACCAAAATGCAATGTCAGCTACTACGCTTCTCTATTTAACAAACTGTCAGTGAAATCAATAAATGGCCAGAAAACTTTGCTCAAAGAAAACGTTCCAGTGAGCAAACGCATTCAAAATTTCACCACTTTTCTTTCCAGTAATACTAATACAAATTGCCACAATGTTTTGATCGGCCACAATTCTTCTGTTTTTGACACTCCCACATTGCTACGCTGTGCTAGGCATGTGTTCAAAGAAACACTTTCATCCAAAGATGTCTGGAAGATGTCATTGCTCTCCATCGCGTATTATTTCAATCCCCGTCGTTGTAAACAAAAGCAATGTAAAACCCGCCTCCGTCGCTTTTGAAGACATGGTATTTTTAGACGAACGCTTCCAGCGTGTGTAATTTCAGGGATAACATCTTTTCACAGAGTAATAATGGGCTGGTAAAGCAAAGCCTCATACAAAAAAATTGCAGAAAGTGGCCCGTCCTACCAGGATTTATAGTATCTTTAGTGAAGCTTTGGTCGCAATTTTGAGCAGAGCGCCGACGGCAGCGATTCCTTCCACATCACGAGGAACAAAGCATCGAGCGATTTTAGCCAGAATTATTAATCATTTCTAAGGCAAGTGATGTACCAGTCATTACTAGACACGATACATCCAAACGATAACAGTTTCTATCACACAAAAAGCTGCACAGCGCCAAAGAGATTTGTCTATAAATGAATGAACAAGAACAACATTCGAAAATCGATTGCAAAATCCGCGAGGCGTGACAATTGCCGCGCATGCGTAATTACGGATCTTGTCGTGTCAAAATTTTAAGAAATTTAAAATCTTTCGAAGTCCACACTTCCGCTTCCGCTCGGTAATTTTTTTCATTTTTTGCACGTTGACTTCGCTCTTTCCAAAATGCGTTTTACGCGATTTTCAAAAAATTCTGTCAACAGAGAAAAAAATTACCAACGAATTCTGAAAAAAGTGTTTTTTCTTTAAAATTTCTGACAGATTATTTTTAAGTTGGTACTCAGGTAGAACACAGGGGTGAAAGGCCGTATGCAAAATTTAAACACAATTCACCGTGGAATTTTAAAGATAATTGAAGATATGTTTTTTTGAGGCCCTCCAAACATACTATACAGTGAAACCAAAATACTATATCGAGCCACCTTTAGCTTCAACTTGCCGTTTTTTTTGGTTTTGGTTTTGTTTGTTTGTTTCTTCTTCTTCTTTCTTTTTTCATATTTTTTGGCAGGAGGGGTGTGGTGTCAAACTCAATAAAACCATGAATGTTTTATAAAAGATACCACAATTTTTAAACTGCCACTTTTGGGCACTAACCTTGTAGGTAAATTTTAAACTAAAACGATGCTAATTAACAAAAGCATTTATTTAGTTTTACAATTTCCCTCCTAGGTTAGTGTAAAATTAGCATATATTTAGTTTTAGGTTATAATATATGCATAGGTTGTCGTCCAAAATTGGCAGTTTTTCATCATCATTACCACCACCATCATCATCATCATCATTATCATCATCATCAACATCATAGTTAATAGAACAAACTGGTTATGAAGCTCAACAAATTTCAAAAAGATTGTACAAAGCTGCTTTGTTTTATGTTGAACGAACCGTGACCCTGCACATTGTTTTGTTTAACGTGTGAGTCCAAATGTTTCTACTGGTCAGTTGTCCATATGCATTTCAATGCCTTTTGTGTTTTGTGCAGGGTCAAGGCAAACGAACAAAAGAAATGGAGAACAAAAACATATAACAAAGGACTGACTGAGTTTCATAACCAGTTTGTTCTATTAACTATGTCAACATCAACATCATCATCACCACCACCATCATCGCCAAATAGTATCCTCAACTGAAAGCGCAATAAAACTACAAACTTGTTAAGTTAATTTAAATAATGTTTTGTATTCACACGTTTATTTTATTTAATCTATGTTATTGACATGCACTTTCCAGTTACCAAGGAGGTGGAGTCAGAATACCCAGTACAAGAAAATCCTGGCCATGTGTTATTTGAGAAGACAGGCGTTGAAGCAATTGCTCGTGGTAAAAATAAGTCGACCGTCCAACTTTTGCCAAGTCACTTAGCTTTGCAAGCCACGCCCAACTCAACCAAGCCTGGGTTTCTTGAAAAGGATGAAATTCTACTAAGTCCAGTAATAACATTTATGTCAGCTACCAAGTTAAATAAGTCTCTTGAGGTTCAGATACCCCATGGCGCAAATACGATTCTTTCACGTGCAAAATGGAATGTGATGCTGAAAGAGCTTCTTAACAACAGATGGGTCATTGTCAGCCAGAGTGGACAAAGAATAAAAAACTTTGTCACTAAAAGCAACCACGTGAGCTTTGAAGCGGATCATCTGTCAACATTTGCAGTTGTTGGAAAGTTGAGTAACCATTCTCTGCCAGCATTCAAAAGGATGAAGGTGGCAGCATTTTGCAGTGAGACCAGCGTTGGGAAAGACCTTCTTGTGAGGCTATATTTTTTTGATGATTGTGAATATTCCTTCGAGGTATGTTTTGAAATCTATTCTCAGCTATTATATTTTCGTTTACTTTTTTCATGGATTTAGTTATTGCCCTTCTTTGTGAGGGTACTTTGTTTGGGTTTCTCTTTTTATTCTTTTGTTATTCTCTGGCGTTCTAATAAGAACAGTACTGGGGTAAGTTGCTGCCTTTCTCTGTCTTAGATACATTACTGGGGTTTTTCCTACGTCTTAAATCTTTAACAATATACCCACAAAACAGAAATGACTATACTAGGGGTATAACAAATAAACTGTAGAAATGTCTTTTTCTTTGAAATCATCCACTGAGAATTCAAAATAGATTGCTGCGAGTCATTCTTGGTTCTAATAACCTGGGAACGAGGTTATTGTTGGTAAATGTCGTTTTAATTTCTTCTGTTTTCGTTATTTTAATAGAAGCTTAAGAGGAAGGAGCAGGAGAAAGGAGGAAAACTCATCTCATCAATCGAATCTCTTGACTTTTCTGTCACCAGTGAAAAAGATGTGGAGATAACTATCAAAGACATCGAGGGCTGGCAACTTGACCAAGCCTCCTCAATGGTATTGGATAGTAGACATCTCTATAGTCCAGATTTACACCATCATAATGTGCAAATGCATTTATACTTCAAAAGCTCGGGTCATTAATAAACATTTATTATTTCATATATCACTAGCTATGAGATGCGACTTTTAATAAATGAACTTAAAGTTCCCATATAGCCATTATATCTTAGTGGTTATAGTAATGGTAATAGTGGTAATAGTTCTGACCAGGGTCCTGGTTCTGACGTAAACTCTTGCTGCACAGTTCAAGCCAGAGATTGACTAACCTATTCATTCATGTTTGCTTATGTGTATCTGTATATTTGGCAAAATGTTAATTATCCTTCTTCACGTTTGTCATAGCTGTTATTCATTTCTGATGCACATTGTGTTCCAGAAACTTAGCAACAACTTGCTGCGGAATTCATTTGAAGTCATCCCTCAGTGTGATCTGGTGTTTCATCCCAACACAAAGCCAGGGAAAAGTAGCTTCTTTGTTGTGGTGGCTTTAACTCATGAGCCGACCAGTCAGACTGTGATGTATGCAAGTACTGCAATCAAAAAGGTAGAAAATTACTGTCCTTTTAAGGACACCTGGGCCTCAAAGCTTGGGATGGGACTATTTATGATACCAACTATTAATTATATTTTTATCTAGTGTATAGTTTTACTTCAACTGTACTGTAGAGAAATTTTCCCATTTATGACTCTTGTTTTCAGTTAATGGTTATGTTACACTATTTACTAATGTTATAATAATACAGGATCCATCAGTACCACGGATTCGGAATTATCTAAACGGTATGTTGCTGATGCTGTTTATTTATTTAGTTGAATAACAGAAAGCAATGAACACATATGTAACAAAATCCAAGCTATTGTCTCCCTTCCTTTACATAGTTTAAGCAAAACTGCACCCCTATAAAAGAATAACCATGTCTCTCTTGTAGATCCTTTAGATCTTGGAGTACCACTTGGCATATGAAGCTATACCTTGGCCATACCATATTTCTTTTTTGTCATGTTTTTTGTTGGTTTAAACTTATTTCTATGAAAGCCACTGTAATCTGTTTTAAAAATGCTGATATGATTTATGCAATACCCCAATCATTAGCATTCAAATGATGCATAACATATGGAGTACAATTTTTATTTATTGATTTGTGAAAAAATGGCGTTGCCGTAAGTCTCTCTTTATTTTTCCTATAATTTTTTTCGTTAATAGGGGTCCACAGAGATGATGTTGTAAGCATAAAAGCTGGCAGACCAGTGAACATAGAACAAGCGGACAGTGACAAGTGCATAATTCAGATGTAGTTTATACACCACAAACTTGTTCATTACTTTATACTTAATTGTCAGTGCCGTTTTTCCCAACTGTCCCAAATTCAAATTAAATACTTTTGTCAGACACGAAATGCTTAGAACGCCAAGAGGAAGATATCAATTGAATTTTCAAAGAGAAAATAAACCATAGTTAGAGTTTTAGTGAGTTTTCCATAGACACAAGGCTATAAACATTGGCCCAACTTTTTAGGGTGTAGTCCATTTCTATTCTGGACATCTGCAGCCCAAGACACACATGCTTAGAGCACTGGTAGAACTGGACCATTGTTCTTGAATTTCCACTGAAATAAATATCTTTTTGAGCATGATAAAGTAACATTAGAATTGTGACATTTTTAATAAGCTCGTTTAGCCATTGCAAGCGTCCTGGCCAGAGAGTTTAAAAGTTTAAATGGATCGAGAAATAGCGTTCAAGGACGAACGAGCCGTACTATTCTACTAACTATTCCACGGGTTAAGTAAAATCACTGTATAGTTTATTGTATTTATAGTTTGGTAATTTTTGAAAATGAAATAGTCCAAGACAAACATCAAACTATTGCCCAATAAAGTGTCATTTGAACTTGATTTGAATTGAAATTTTGACATCAGCTTCTTTAGAACTGCTGTTTTTGAGCAATGCATATCTGCCATTAAATCAACCACCACTGGAGAAACTAACAGGAAGTATAAATAACCACCCTCTCCCATTCCCCATCCCATATAATTAAAAAAATACAAATGTAGTTCGTCAGTTAGTTATTTTAAGTATTTTAATGCAACTTTCAAATAACATGCCACATATCGCCTACTCATGCAAGTAATACTTTTGTGGTGCCAGAAAAAACTTACAAAGGCCTCAGAGATTCACAGATGTTAAAACTTGTCTACAAAAATTGCCCTCTACTGCCAGCTATTTCATACCTTGCCATCGACATGTTTTACACTACATGCTGCCTATTAATTTATAATTATATTTTTCTCATAAACGCATCAAAAGCTACTATCCAATGTTGCATATGAAGTGCTAGTGCTAAATAGTATGTACTATTAGACTATGTATTCCATTGTTTTCTTTTGTTTTATTTGGACTATCACACTAATTGTTAGATAGTGTTTCACGGGTTTAGTAAAACCACTTTAACTGCAAAGGAATCACACTACACCATCCCTCGGTATGGCCATTATACCTTACGAATGCAAACAACCATATCACCCTGGTAGTGGCAGCCATGGACAGCTGTTTCGTCCCGGTTAAGACTTATCAGCATGTGTTAAATAGCTAGGCTCTACTCTATATTTCGAGTGTTTTAAAATGTCTTAATACTATGTTTCAAATATAATTATCTTGTAAGAAGTCTGAACAGTCTAGAAAGTAAGTACACAAATTTACATATCTTGTATTGGAAAATAGAAATGCATTCGGTTACAAAATTTTAATATCAATTGAAGGCCTTTCTCTGCATAACGAGTAATGATGATACAATAGGATGTAAGAAAGACGTTTTGCTAAGAAAACAGTTTTCCTCCAAATTGCTTTTGTTCCTCTCAGTTTGTCATAAAGAAAAGTTAATGAAAGTTCAGTGGATGGTCTGTACAATGAAAATAATATATTTTGTCCTTTGAGTTTGCAAAATACCATGATGATTCTTTACATATCAAAGCCCAAAAATGCTTTATACAGTACAGGATTGTATAAGTTGTCCTCTTGCTACCTGATTTAATTTAGAAAAGTACTGTTAATAGTGGGGCAAAGTTAAATACTTCTTGGCTGTCAACAGATCTATTGTTCTCCTGGTTGATTTCCCTCAACATGAATATCCAATGAGCTCTGTTTTAGAAGGAACAAAAAGGGAGTCAGTATTAAATTGATAGTTTTTATTGTAACAGTCTACTTTCCCTAATTAAAAATGTTCAGGCTTTGCAGTCACGTCAGTACGACAGCTTTCAAAAGATTTGATATTGCAGAAAAAGTTATCTTAGTCAGTGATACCACATTTAACCTTAACTTTTAAGATGTGAACACAGTGCAAGGAGTAAGTCATATCCTGTTATGATTCTTTAATCTTTGGATTCTTGTACAGCTCCTTCGTCATTTGAGCACATTTGTCCCCTATAATTTAACATATACCCTATGATATTCAGCAAATATGACATTTACCCAGATGGCAATGGAGAAGAACATGGTTGTCTGATCAGTTGAATCAATTGTCAGGGTTATTTTGCCTTGTTCCTGACAAGGTTTACCAGGTTCTCCAACATACTGGACCATAAATTGGCACTTCGACCCTTTTGCCAGTCTGCTTTGGCTGTCAGATTTAATGACTGGCACTCTGAAAACCTACAAGTGCAAATGATAAGTATGCAATTATTAACATAATACATAGAGTTCAAAGTACAATGTTCAATGTAAAAGACTGCATATTACAGGCTTTAAGACGTGCTTATCCTGTTATAAACTGTTTTCTTTTTAGAATAAGAAAAAAAGTATTAGTTGAAAGTACCACTATTAACCCATACTGATGATTTGGTTAATTAATAGCTGGAAAATTACAAACTAAGGTGGTTAAAATCAATAGTGGAAATAACAATCTGGCAAATTACTTTGATTAGTTTATTGATGGTACAATAAGGCGAGATGGGATAATTACTTGTGAAACATTACATCAAAACTTTTATTGTAGCCTAAGTAAACTGATTCCATTTGACCTCATTGTATCTCCATAAAATGAAGTCTAAACAATGAAATTTTATTCCCACATTTCTTGACATGAATTAAAATTTATAGCCTACAAAAAACTACCAGTGCTCACATATTATAATCACTTAATGTCTTGTTGTTTGTAAATGTAAGTTTCCACGGAACAACCACTTATAAAATCTGTTTACTGAACAGATTATAAATGATCTTTCATGTACAAAAAAGTATTATGAACTTACAGATTCATTTCTTTCATTTAAAGCAACAAAGTTTTCTTGAATTCTGCTCTCTATTTCAAATGCCACTGTGATCCGCTCATGTATGTACACTGTGTGAAAATCTTGGCTTCTGCCGTTGTTAACGGTGAATGGAATTTGTCTGCTGAAGCCTCGATGTATTATTGCTGCTTCCTTGAAATCACGCAAAATTTCTTCATAAACCTATCACAAAAGAGGCATTTTGTTGTTACTGTAGCTTGCTGTGTATGCTGAGTTCTGTACTCACTTTTGATTACTCAGTGGAAGGTTGAAAGACAATAAGCCAACAGATTGACCAATATCTAAGATACAAATTTCCGAGAGTAATTGACCAATATCTGAGAAACAAATTTCCGAGAATAATCCCTTGTATCTAATCTGGCAAAGGAATTATTTTGTAATAGTTGTGCTACCATAGAAATATCACCTGACATAACACATGACAATTCATGGCCATGGAAGTTAAGTATAACCACTGCGTGGCACCTTAAATGTCGAAATGTTGCTTGAATTATCCTTGCCTAAAATTTCCGATTGTCATGGCATTAATGTTAAACAGAAAACTCAAATAACACTAAAATGACGGCCAAAACGGTCGCTGTCAGTAAACACAATTTCACACCCAACATAACGTTTTGATGATAAAAGAAATGAAGTTAAATGATACCATATGGTTCATATAAATAAATGTCTACATAATAAGTTAAACCCACGCAAAGAAGAAAATTCCATTATTTTCATTGAACTAACTTGGATTTATTTTGTTGTCTTTGCGTTTAGACTGACATGCACACAGTAGCTAGGTGCAGAGCAAAAGGTTACATTTTTAAAAAAAGTAAAACATGAGTGTAAAGCAATGACATTAAACAGCAAAGTTTACCTCACATTCTCCTTCGGGAATCATATACAGGAAGAACCTCTTCTCATTTCGTTCTGGGTATGTTCGTTCCAAAAGAAAGATTCTGATCTCCATACCAGGCGATGGAACCTGTACAGAGAGCTCACAGACATCTGCAAGATATGTAATGGTCGTAAAGCTAAATTAAAATCGAAGATTATTACACCATTTTTATGTACGACGACACTTCTTCCAAACCTTCAAAAACGTGAAATAAGTATATTGTACCACATGGTTGTCGAATAACTAAGCCATACAGAGTTAAACACACTATAATATTGGTCACCAGCTTTTGGGTCTTAAAGCTACTATACGGTAGTTTTAAAATCAAATGCAGCATAAAAATTTCTCAAACATTGTTTTCCTCAAAAATACTTGATCAAATTTTCCAGAATACCGAGATAAAAACAAATATGTAATAGATACAAACGCTAACACTCGTACTGACTAAACAAACAGGACTGCCTTTGTTAATTTATTATTAATATTAAAAAAAGGTGCACAATGATTCGAATTAAATGTGACAATAAGTTACTAACTTCAAGAGAAGACGACCTAGTGTGTCCTTTGATCTTAAACAAACCAAACCAAACGAAATTAAACAAGAACTCGTACTCTAAAGAACTTACTGTCCACGGGAGTTTTTTGTTGCTGCGAACGTACGAGTCCTGTCACAATAGGTTCAACCCGTTGAGAACCACAGTATGCCACATCTTCCAATGATGTGTCAGGCAGGGAAGGCAGACTAGCAGCATACGACTGTGTAAGGACATTGAATAAATGATCTTGATGGACTGTGATCGAAGGGTTTGCTGTTGACTCAAACTTTGTGTTATCTGTGGGGCTTGTGTTGACCACTTCGCCACGGCAAAACATGCACTGCATTTGAAGAGCTCCACTACTCAAATGGAAAGAACTGTTGCCTTTACTGCACGAACATCGCTCGCATGTTTCGCTCGGCCCTCTTTTGCTTGTCCTAACCTGTGGTGTCGGCGGTGTTTCTGCGTTGGAATCTTCACGACCAGTTTTGGAGGAAACTGCTTCGAAACCTTCTCCAACTCCATCAAGGACTTCGTTCGTGTCTTCGCTTCCTTCCGAAAGTTCACTGTCGCTTGCATCCTACAAAAAGAGTGAAGTTTTAAATCAACTTACAGCACATAAGAAATGCAATTTTGTTCATCCCAATTAGAAATGTATGGTATATATTTATTGACATACACTGATTCCGTGTCACTAAAGCGAATTTCGGTAAAATCACTCTGAAACAACCGAAGCAAGAGGTAGGAAAAGATTTTAACTTGCCATTTGCTCTCTGTTTCTGTCTTCCATAGCCAAATTTGCCGGTGAACTTCAACTTCAAACCACCAGTAGCGCTTCGCAATAATTAAGTGATTTTAAGTTGGTGTTATATTGGTGATATACGTTGCCGAATCTCTTGACAAAGCAGGCTAGCAATTTGATTGGATAGACATCCACTGATTTCGGGGAATCCCCGACCCCTCGTTTCCAAGAAAGACAAGAAAGATACTCTAGAAGAAATTCTAGAATTGATTTTAGGTTTTACTCTCCCAAGGTAATTAAACTTCTTCAATGTCACACTTAGTCTTATGGCATAGAAAATCCCTACCTTCTTATAAGCACCCTTAGTAGACCGCCTGCGATGGCATTCGCCACAGATTAATACAAGATCAAGGTGAGATTTTGTACGCAGGAAAATTAACCTCGTGAAACGCCATCGCTGAACCAAATTGCCTTGTCGGCGCGTTTAGTCGCGGAAAATCTAAGTTATTCCACAGAATACCCACAGAATCAACCAAGAAACCAGCCGCCATTTTGATAATTAAATCATTTGAAGTTGAGAAGAGACTGGAACTGAAGAGGCCTGGAAGCTGAGTCAAAAGCTAAGATTATTTGAAGTTTGCTATAAAAACTAAAAGTGGTCTCGTACTTAAATGACCTTAAATTGGCCTCGAAAGTGAGTTACTCTGTTACTCGGTAAGGTATATTCTGCTTTTCTTCGGTGTTCTTACGCTTTATTTGCCTCCGATTGGAGAAAATCGTCGTTTTAAAAGCCACGATCGTGCATCTTGTGTGACAAAAACTTGCTCCAGCTAACAGTTAGTCACGTGTATCGCAACTGGCCAATCACATTCCTTGCACGCTCGACTGGCCACCGCGTAACGTCAACTTATTTTGGTTCGGAATTTAAATAAATAACAATCATCATAATATTGTTCACTATATTAGGCTCTTCAATCTAATGTAATGCGCTTGTGAGGCAAATGGCTTCAGCTATAATTTGTGAAGAACCACCCCCCCCCCCCCCCCCCCCCCAAAAAAAGGGGGCATACATCTGCTGGGATCCATGGGACTTGACAATATAATTGTTCAGGTATTTGGTTTCAGCAGCTGTTATACTTGCCTTGGCGTATAAATTATCCCATTAAAGTACCAATATTTATTGTATCTCTTCTCCATAACTTTATTCACTCAGAAGACATTCGACACTCTGAAACGTTTTAGTTACTAAAGTGCATGAACAGTTAAGAGTGGTCATCGTATCGTATAGAGTTTGGAGTGACTTTAGGTTGACTTTGGATCTGTAGCCCACTATGACCACTATCAAAAACAAACCTGATTTGTAAGCGTTTTCTTCTTGTGATGTTTTGTTTGCATAAGTAGACATTTACAGCGGTTACCATTTATACGCAACCAAACGCACTTCATTCTAGAAGGTCAAACTCGCAGGGACGTCAATCAAAGAAAAACCGTTAACAGTTTAAATTCCGACTGGATTCGAACAATTTTACCAAAAAGAAATAGTAAAGTTTTAAAACAACCAAATTCGAAGTGTTAAAAGAAGACTTTCATTCAATAGGACCGTGGAGCCACGGTGGTCTAGTGGTTAGTGCGTCGGGCTTTCAACCTGAAGGTCGATGGTTCGAAGCCTGGTCTCTGCCGTCGTGTTGTTTCCTTAGACAAGAAACTTTACTCCACACTGTCTCTCTCCACCCAGGTGTATAAATGGGTACCGGCGACAAAAAAATGCTGGGGGTAACCCTGCGATGGACTAGCATCCCATCCAGGGGGGAGTAGCAATATTCCTAGTCGCTTCATGCTACAGAAACCGGGTTTAAGCTCCGGCCGTTGTGAGCCTTCTGGCTCGTGTGCGCGACTTTACTTACTTTACTTTACATTCAATAGGGAAGATATCAATGACGTCACCAATTGTTATTAATGTGCCAACCAGAGCCTTATTGGCTGCCGAAACAAAGGGTTCTTTTGTTCCAGTGGCTGGCACATTTGAATAACAAAAAGAATGTTTGTAAACAGATATCATCCCTATATGATAACAAAATCAGCGCTGCGTGCAGCGGCGGCTTTATTTTTGTAATCCGCCTACTATTCATCATGCATAACTGAGTTCAGTGCAAATTATCACGTGCAGTGAAATTTAAAAATACGGTTTCTGCAAACGGCAGCGTTTCTTTTTGTTTAAATTGGCGTGGAAATCAATTTTTATAAAGTTGTATCTTCTCTTAGTGTAGTATTCACGATGAAACAGACTCGATGTAGACTATCGAACATGGTTGCCGTCTCTTATACATCCTCTACGTCATGTAGCAACACCAAATATACTACATTATGTAGACACCTTACTTTTTCTAAAATAAAAGCAAAAACACAATCATTCCACCTCTTATTATACGAATTATAGTTCTAACTAGAAATACGTGTCTCGCAGAACCTCGCGAAGCTCGGGGAAGGGGGCACCGAAAAAATTTAGCGACGGGGGAGGGAGAGGTGGAATTTATGGTTTAAGTGGAGAGGTTGGGTTGCATGACCACAATGGCCTCAAATTTTAAAGTTGAGACATACTTGTTCCCAGTCTCTTCTTAACTTGTACTCAGTTCTCTAAAATGTATTCCTAAAATAAAATTAATGGGAACTGGTACTGGTCAATATTGGGTTTTTGAGCTGTGGGTCTATGTAATCGCTATGGGACTGGGTACCAAAAGACTCTCAGGCTATTCCTCCCCCCACCCCACCTCTTTTCATTATTTTTTGTCAAAACGAAAATTGGTTTGAAAGTGGATCTATAGTACTGTTGTGGAGCTGAGTCCTGGGCAATATGCCCTCAAAAGCCCATTTTATAGTTGTGTGCTTAGTACCCTGGCCTTTGAGTGAAAGTGAGGCTGGAGTTGACTTTGTTTTGATACAAACCTTCCTGCTTTTCATATATAAATCATGTTAGTTAGCATAGGAACAACATGATTTACATATGAAAAGAAGGAAGGTTTATGTCAAGTCAACTCCACAAAAGCCAGGTTACTAAGTAAACTACTGTAAGTAGGACCTATTCACTATTTCCCTTTAATGGTATGGTTGATATGGCAGGAGTTTAGTGCCGCTGCTGAAGAGTGATGCTGTACAAAAAATAACAACTCAATGGTGCAGTAAAGATAATTTAATTTTGCCCAAAAGAGCAGAGAACATACCATAATAGTAATTACATGTAGCAATTTCATATATTTCTTTTCAATAAAGTGTAATAAAACCAAAAGCAACGTAATAACTTTGGCCAATCACAACACACACAGTCAATCTAATGAACCAATCACAACTCAGAACAATTATAGGTAGCCAGTGCCAAACATGGGAAAACGCGTACATGCTAGCAAGTCACGATTTTTTTTGGTGCTATTTTTAATTGGTTGATAAATTGGCGGAAGATTCTCCCAACAGTAACAACACTATATTAAGGTTACAGGTCATGAGAATTATGAAATTGATCACAAAACATGAACATTCAAGATGTAGCAACAAATTCTCTACAAAACCCACAAGCAATGTATGGAGACCAGAAAGGAGAATTTGTTGTTTCAGACTGGGTGTTAGGTCTTCCTGATCAGTCAACCCCTTTAAAAATTCCAAAATCAAATATGTACAGGTACATTCTCCTTACTGGTGTCAATACACTTCACATAGCCATAATACAGTGAATTTGTATTAAATTTACACAGATAACTTAGGTTCTTAATTCTCATAATCTATGTGCTTGCTCGTACTCTGTTATTCTGAGGAGATTTGAGATGTTGATCATATTCCAATAATTAATTTCAAGTAGTAATTTTGATGGTTTACATTAAATACATACTCATGTGTTCACCTATATAGGTGCTGCACATTAGCTTGTAATTGCTAACTGAAAAATCTTTTTTTCCTAATATGAAAACTGTTTTAATCTAAACTGTAAAGAGAAATTCTCCTTACTAAACCATTTCAATGTTATTTGTTTTTGACAATAATTATTTTCAGAGCATTGAAATTTGCACAACTAAGTATAAATACACATTAATCTACTGTATGTACTAAAACAATAGTTTCCACTCACCTCATCTGGAAAGATGATTATACATGTATATTTAAGAACTGATATGTTATATTAAGAACAATTTCCTGTTATCATCTGCCTCAGTTGTTCAGCTACCTAAATATTTTCTTTTTTGCAAAATGTAGATTAAATAATAATTTATGGCTTATGTGATTGTTGTAAATACTTGCCTTTAAATGTAGGTTGTTTCAATTGAAAAGCAGATTATACATGTTGCTGATATCGAAGTGCAGTGATTTGAGCTAGATTTCTTAATCGTTCTTCTTCTCTGAGCCTTTCCTGTAATTGTTTGCTTTTCGCTATCGTTTGTAGTCGTTGAAAGGCCATTGGCTGGAGCACTAGGTTCTGTAAAGAGCGCACTCTAGAAAGAGCAACAAAACTACATCCTGAAGCTCTTTCTGCCTTACCTAAGTCAACCACTACTTGAGGCAATGTTTGACCTTGTGATTTATGTATTGTTATTGCATATCGCAACCGAAGTGGCAGCTGTTGTCTAGAGAATCGCTGTCCATCACTTTCCCATTCAAATAAGTGCGGTGGTATGGGGACAGTCTGAGAGTTTGTTGGAAGAAAAGCTGGGCCTGTGTAGTGTGGGAACTGAACAAGTGCTGCAATGGGTAAGCAAGAGGGAGGGTGATCAGGATGGAAGATTAGATCTTGAACAAAACCGGTGGCACCATTGCACAGACCAACTTCCTGCCAAAGATTGCACGTTAGCATTACCGAAACACCCCGTGCAAGGAACATTATAGTATCAAGGCCACCAGCGTCATCTGATGTGGCTGACTTTGCATTTCTGCCTGCATGAACAGCTGATATGTGAGCGATCGGTGTTGCAAGTTTGGTGAGTTTTTCAAAGTTGTACTTTGCAACACTTTGCTTGTCAAAATACAATCGAGGTGCTTCTGTGAATTCACTCATGTTGACGTGTTGTGGTATTCTCTCACAGAGTTTGATCCAGTCATCTTGAGTTGTCTGACCATCTCGCAAGCGAAGTAGAATTGCTCGAAATTCTTCTACCTGAGGATTGTTTCCAGCCTGTCGAATATTTTTTGTCAGCATAACAACGATTTGAAAAAGAGTATAAATTAAATGACCATGCTGTGATAATAATGAACTGGATGGGGTAGCATAAATCGGTTTATCTCCAACAGGTGGCAGTTGTGCAAAATCTCCAAGAATTATAACTGAAATTCCCCCAAGGGGTTCATGAAGTTTTGCCTGTTGCTTGTCGTAGACGCTTATCGACCCAAGCTAGTGTGCGCTGTTCAAGCATAGACATTTCATCCGTAATAAGGTAATGCTTTCCAGAAAAGCGAAGTTGTAAACGTTGCAATGCTATTCCTTGTAAGTCTGCAATATTATGATTACGAACCGGCAGCTGTAACGCAGAGTGTAAGGTGCATCCTTGAATGTTGTACCCTGCCATGCCAGTGGTGCCTGTAAGTTTGCATTTGTCTCCAAGAAGGGTCTTTATTGCACTGATGAGAAAAGATTTACCTGATCCTGCTGTCCCTGTTATTATCATACGCAGTGGTTCGCTTGGGGTTCCACTTATTAGGGTTGCATGATGTATAGCAAGTATGTTGTAAGTAAGGATCTGGTCTCTATTTAGTTGTGCTGGATGAACAGGTTGGGGGTGTTGTCCGTTGATAGCAGTTGGATCCTCTAGTGCTTCATTTCTGCATTTTGTTATCCAGTTTGCACATTCCAGAAGACGACCAGGAGGCATTGCTCTGGCAGTTTCTGTCCAGTCAAACTGGGAGTTTTCATGAGACTGTCTTTCTTGTGAGATATCATTGTCATACTGTTGATTCAGGCGACACAGCAACATTCACTCTTCGGGTTCTTCTTCGCGGTTTGGCAATTCATCATCGTCATCATCATCATCTTCTGGTTCATCTCCATTTTAACGTTGTGCTTCTTCAAGCTCTTGTTGCAACATTGGAATATAATCTGCAGCGGTTTCAGAGGCAAGAAATGCATGGTAGCACTGAATTTGATTTTCATCAGAGTCTTCAAGTCCATCCCATACAGTATTGACTGTTCCAGACCACGGTTTGTATTTTATCAGACCATACTTGCAGTACTTACCGTAATTCTTACCTGATGGATTTGCGGATGGATTCGAGGTCATCGCTACTGGTTTTTCTTATCAGCTCAAAGTCAATTGAAGTTTCTTCCTGACAATCTTTTGGAAAATTAAATCGACACGTTGGCTGCTGGCCAGGTTTAATTTTAATGCAGTATGCTGTGCTACACTTTGTATGGCGCTCAACTGAATTGACCAGCGCTTGATAGTCACTATCCAGATTTTCTACATTTTGAGTTGATATTGCTGATGGATGTGGCGAGGGTAAAGTCCAATTTTCCTGTGGAAGTGCATCATTGATGGTTGTCACTAGTCAGTCAGCATATGCTATTACAGTTGCTTTTGCTTGATGTCCTGCTTCTATTTGGGGTTGGAAGTCATTAACCATCTGCTGATAAGTTGGTTGTTGTTCTTGCAGACGTAAAATTTGTTCCAGCTTCCATCCCTGGGCAGCTGTCTTTACAAGGTTGCAAAGGCCTGGGTCATTGGAAAGCTTGGCACACCCATGCGCATGTAAACTACCTCGTGCTTGCCACTCAAAGCGAAGCCATTTCCATTTTGCATTCATTACATGATTCAGCCAATAAGAACAAAATTCATCCAGTCTTGAAACAAAGTAAGAATCTGTAATATGAGGATGATCAATGACAGCCCTAATTCGAACAGAAGGAATTGTATTGTTTGGCTCTTGAAGAAGTCGGTGTAAATCCGGCCAGTAGTTATCAGCGGCACTGAAAGTAAAAAAGAAAGTGGGAGCCCCTTTCTGTGTTATTAGTGCCTTAAGTTCCTGGTGACGCTGATACCAGTACTGCTTTGTACCTTGTACCTTAGCTACGTAACGTTGGACACGATTCATGAGCTGGTTGGCTGACATTTGACCTACCATTTCTCGAAGTTCCTCAGCTGTTAAGTTGGCATCTTCTGGGTTTTGAGTGAGATAAATGCAAGCTTGCGACAACAATTGATGGCGTTGTTTCATGTTCAATGCCCAATATGGAAATCGAGGGTGTGATGCAAATCGCCAGTTAAAGGTTCCATTGGTTGAAAGGTCTGCATACTTAATAAGGTGTTTGAAACCCTCTGTCAAGGAAACTTCACGAAGGCGTGCACGTTTGGTTGGGTCTCCTTTACCATAAGGGAATAGTGTTGGAAATGCCATTGAAGCCAAACCCTCTGTGCGAAATTCATTTATAGGATCCCCATTATTAGATGGCCACTCCAGTGGATCCACACCATTAATTAATGCTCTTATTGCATCCTGTTCAGACTGTTGACCCTGCGGAAGCGGAAGGAACGAATGACTCTGCTGAGGGTTTTCTTCTTCTGCATGTTCTTGTAAAGTGTCTTGCTGTTCATTTGACTGTGGATCCTCTACTGTTGTAAGATCTGCGGGTATGCCATCCTCCGGCAAGCGATCAAGTGATTCATAGTCAATAACAATATCAGCATAAAAAGGGTTGTTTTCCTTAAGCCATGTGATAGCCTGAAGTACTTTATGTCTTCTAACTCTACAGTCTCTGTGTGTGTTATCAGTTCCATGCCTTCGAATTATTAGATAAGGTAGCTGTGTAACATTTGGTGGAAGTCTATTAAGGAAGCCCTGAATGTCTTGGGGAAGATTTAAAACATGCTCCTTATATCCGCGCTGTCCCCCATGTTTACGATAAACGCACATAATTGGGCAAGCTCTAGCAATTAGCATTTCCTCAATATCAGTCAAGCCTTGAAGTTTTTCTGGTAAAGCACCCGGATTCATATCATTTTCTTGGGAGTACAATTTAGGATTTCGCTTATCTCGCTTACATCTTATGCATTCAAAAATCTGAAGTGTTAAACCATTTTTTGTTGGCCAAGTTTCCTTACAGGTGACACATTGTCGGTGTTCTAAATTGTTCATTGTACGTTGAAAATTTGCCATCTCAGCTTGAACCCACTGTTGTTCATGTAAAGGCTGTTCTGCATTTCTCCACCCGTTGGAAAGATAATGTTCGCTAATTGTCGATGTTCTGGTCTCTCATTCTCTCTGTAAACAGCAGCATTTTGTCGAAGCAATTGGAGTCTGTGTTGTCGTTCTTCGTTCGTTTCTACTTCTATTCCACGAGCAGTGTTGTCTCGAGCAATTTGTAATCTGTTATGTCGTTGTTGTTCAGTTTCTGCATGTATTCTAACGGATTGACTTTCTCGAAGCGTTTGTAATCTGTTGTGCCTTTGTTGTTCAGTTTCATCTTGTATTCTAATAGATTGACTTTCTCGAATCGTTTGTAATCTGTTGTGTCTTTGTTGTTCAGTTTCTGCTTGTATTCTATTGGATTGACTTTCTCGAAGCGTTTGTAATCTGTTGTGTCTTTGTTGTTCAGTTTCTGCTTGTATTCTAATGGATTGACTTTCTCGAAGCGTTGGTAATCTGTAATGTCTTTGTTGTTCAGTTTCATCTTGTAATCTAATGTACTGATTTTCTCGAAGCGTTTGTAATCTCAAATTTCGTTCCGGTTCAGTCTCATTAATCAATCGTTGTGCCTGGTTTGTTCGAAGTCGATGTAATCGAAGCTTACGTTGCTCAGGTGTTGTTGTTGTTATGCAATCGAGCTCTTTCTAAACTACTTGGTCTGCTTACAATTTGACAGCCATGACATGTTTTACAGAACGTTTCGGCTTCCTTATCAATGCCGGGCGACCAAACTTTCATTTGCAATCTTTATTCATTTTGACCATTCCTTGGTGGCCCTCATGTCCTAACTCAATGACTCTCGTGCTCGAAGCTTCCACGGGACTACGATTCTCGTTTCCCTTAGAACAGTCTTTCCGATGACACAAAGCTCTTCTCGGATTGGCTTGTAACTTTCACAACTGGGGTTCTCCCAATTTCCTGTCTCGATGCACTGCTGCAGATTCTCCAACTCTTCATCTGTTGTGGACTCTTCCTCTACTTCTTTAGCATTCATAGCTTGGGGCACGCTGTTCTGGATACAAAGCTAACACATTCTTTGGCCACATTCTGCGATTGTGTTTCATCATTCTTCGTGATAATGAATCTGCGATGTTCATTTGACCCGGCAAAAAATTCACTGAAAAGGAGTAAAGCTGCATGGAGCCTAAGAACCAATCTTCAATTCCTGCCGAGGGTTTGGAATGAGCAGAGTAGATGAATTCAAGAGGCTTGTGATCAGTCCACAGTGAAATGCTGTGCTATAAAGATAAACATGGAACTTCTCAGAAGCCCACACAATTCCTAAGGCCTTCTTTTCAGTGTGCTTATATTGTCGTTCAACTGCGAAAAGTCTCATGCTAGCGTAGCAGATTATTACACGATTCTGCCCCTTGTGTTCTTGAACCAAGATTGCGCCCAATCCAACAGGACTTCGTCTTGGCATTGCGATGAAAGTATCCCAGAGTCTCTGCCTGGGCATCCTCCGTTTGAGTTCTGTGAATGCTGTTTGCTGTTAAGGATAAAAAACGAACGGTTCTCCTTTCTTTGTTAGCCTCCTTAGTGGTACTGCGACAGTGGCAAGGTCAAAGAAGTTTTTAACTTCAGACTCATTCTGGGGTTCACGGGCTTCTTTGACCCATTTAAATTTTATTCTGTTGGACCAATGCCCCTCTGAGACAACTAGACCCCATGAATGTAAGCTTTTTCGTGTGAAACACACACTTCTCCTTGTTCAGTATAAGCCCTTTTTCTTTCAATCTGATTAACAATTGCTCCAATCGCCTGTCATACTCATTTGTGTCAGGACCATAAACGATTATGTCATCTGAAATGTTTGCTGTTTCACTGCAATCATCTGAATCACTTGCTGGCATTTCTCTAGTGCAGCAGAGATATCAACCAATAACCGTTTGTATCTGAACAGACCTTTGTGGGTTACAAATGTAGTAATACCACAGGACTCAGTACTGAGCTCAATTTGGTATTCAGCACTTCGCGATCGTCAATTGTGGGGATTGGATGTCTCCCGAATGATCGCATTATTGACACATCTCATATCCCCATTCTACACATTACCGTACTTCACCATTTGGCTTTGGCACCACAACAACCGGGTTCACCCAAGGCGTGGGACCATCTACTCTCTCAATGATGTCTTCATGCAACAGTTCATCAAATTTCTTCTTAATTTTCTCTCTGAAGCTGAATGTCGGACGTCGTAACTGACTGGCCCTACTGGTTGACTTTCGGTGTCAAGTTGCATGTTGATAGCCTTTCAACTTTCCGTTTCCTTCAAACACAGCCTGGTGTTTCGCAACGAGTTCACTACGGTTCACGACTTGTGGGCAAGTCTATAACTGTTCGTTTATCTCTGACACATTTTGGAAAAGTTGGAGGAGAATCGGTCGCTATGATGACGAGATTTGGCGTCATAAAAAGCATGACGTCAAGTCATTTTTAAATGAAAACGCGTGTTTTCACCATTTTTGCGAAAAAAACAACATAAAATGCTATGTCATATGTTAGAACTGACAAAATATATTTCGAATTTTTTCAAACCATAATTTTAATATGTAACTTGTAGAGCACA
The DNA here is from genome assembly GCA_024195265.1 of Dendrophyllia cribrosa. NCBI lineage: Eukaryota > Metazoa > Cnidaria > Anthozoa > Scleractinia > Dendrophylliidae > Dendrophyllia > Dendrophyllia cribrosa. The sequence continues at coordinate 17,626,491 of JAJLRJ010000005.1, forward strand.
TTTTAGCTATCCTATGAGAGTTAAAACATTTTCAAAATATTGTAACACCGCAAAAACCCAAGGGGAGGGGGTTGCAATTCCACGGTTGGGGTATAAAATTTGTGTGGACGTCCGATAGTTAAGGTGTGAACTGCTTTTATTGTTGTTATCGTCATTGTTTATTTCCCTACCAAACCCAAGTTAAAATAGATTTAATATATAGATATCGATGAAATACTAGAACTTTCTAAAATGTGATCTCTTCACCACTTACAGTGAAGATAATAATTTAATTTTTCACGTGTGAATCGATGTTGTCATAGTTACTATGATATCATCCAATCACGTCGGAGCTACAAGAATTAAGCTAACCAGATTTCAGTATCGATTTTTTTTATCCGAAATGGAGATGGAAGAACAACCAGGAAGGTTTGCTTCTATCACTGATAGTGACGTTGACAAGTTAATCGAAGGGGAAGAGAATGATAACACCAAGAGAAAGACCTACTACGATTTAAAACTAGTGAAGAAGTTCCTGGTGGAAGAACGCAACAAAAAAATCGAGAAATAGAAAAAGTACTTGAAACTAAACTAAGCATTGACCCGAGTCAGTTTGTTTTGGCTGCAAGGACCAGGGCAGGAAAAGAATACGAACCTCCATCTCTCCGCGGAGTTTTGTCGAGCGTTGAACGTCATTTGAGTCGTTCAACTTACGGGAAATCCATCTTTAAAGTCCAAGAGTTCAAGAAAACGAGGGATGTAGTGTGAAAGCTAAAGAGAAGTATCTCAAGCGACATGGGTACGGAAACAGACCCAAAGCCACAACAGGTCTTACGGATATAAGAAAATGGAGATTTTGTTTGAAAAAAAGTTGCTTGGAGTAAGCTCCCCGCATTCTTTGCTGAACATTGTTTGGCTTAACAATACATGTATCATTCACTTTACTGCGTGGATGTTAGGAACAAAGAGAAGACCAGAACTGGGGAGGATCCTCGGAATTGACGACAGATTAAGCCGCGAATATATGTCAATACTGCCGCGACAACAACTGATCGTGAAGTAAAACTCCAAAATCCATAGTTGAACCGGATTCATGTTTCTACCCTTCTGTTAATCACTTTAAAACAGAAGCCCACGTACTTATCACTAATGACAAATAGTGGTTCAAAGCTCAGCCAATGGGAGTAAACAAACTAAATACAATCATAAAAGAGATGACACAGGCAGCGGGCATCTCAGGAAAAACCAGTCACAGCGGTAGAAAAACTTTAGTACAAAATCTTCAGGACAATGGTGTCCCTGCCAATCAGATTGTTTAAATTACCGGACGCAAAAACTTACAACCAGTCAACAACTACAGTTCTCTACGTGAACGACAACTGAAAAATATTTCACTGTTCTGTCATCGACAACAAAAGCCGCCACCACTGCATGTACCATAATGAAGCCATTTTAAAGCAATTTCACCACTTTGCCGTTACCTGCACAGTTTAATTTTGCTTCATCCATTTCATTTGCTGTGGACTCATTTTTAACTCCTTCAATGAGAACAGGCTGCAAACTGTGTTTCGTGGCAATTACATAAATGGAGGAGTTTTAACATCAATTTCGCGCCAGCTAAAAATAGGGAGTGAAAAGTCCAGAAGACCCAAAACGCAAGTTTCGGAGAATAATAGAAAGTTCGGATCGATAGCAGTCAAGAGTCATGAAAAAAAAATTGCTTCAGTTAAATGTTTTTCCAACATTTGCAAGCTGAATCTTTTCTATATATTTTTGTTTGTGTGTTTGAAACATTTTCACCTGATTTAATTTTTCTTGTAGGAGTAAAACATTTTCCATCCGCGTTTGACTTTACTAGTTCACTTTCGTCAAACATAAAAGCTAGTTTTGACTTTCTTCTTGGTATATTTTCGCGTCTTTCAAACAGTAATAACGTGTTCAGTCATTTGCGGAGAGAAAGCGGTTGGATTTCATGCATGCTTAATGTTATTATTTCCGACTATACTGACTCCGGCGAATAATGCTATTCCGTCTGTATATTCCGTATATTTCTCCCCAAAAGAAAATTTTGTACTGTTATTTTTTGTACTATTATATTAATCCGATTTGAAATGTTATTTAGTAAAAAATTGACTATTTTCAATGAGGTTTGAAGGTTTAATGCGGAGAAGAAACGCCAGTTTTTAGATCAGTGCATTAACTATAAACTGTGATTAAAATACTGCAATTAAATTGTAGCGGTGAAAAAAGCCTTCTCTTTTGATATTTCATCGAGATATATCATAAACAGAGCATGTCCATGCCCGCTTGTGGATACGAATTTTATCAACACTCGAAGCCAATAAAATTCGTATCCACGCGTGCAATATCCTCTATATACTAGACAATTGATTGCATTAAGATACAAAATTCATTTAAAGCAGGGTCACGGTGCCGTGATATCTTAACAATTTTTTTTCTGCATTTTTTATGTTTTGTGGTTTTTTTTTGGGATTTTACGATTCTGTGATTTATCTAACAATGTTTTTTTTCTGTAGTTTTCTGTGTTTTGTATTTGTTTTATTTCACGGTTTCGTGACATCGCTAAGGAACCAAACAACCATATATCAAACTACTTTTGTAAACTAACCACTTACGATGTAAGCATGAAAGCGAGGCCTAAGGGCCACATCGCATTAAAATGGCAGAAGCGCAGCCTACAACTACGACAAAAAAAGCTCTCACAAATGCTGCGCCGCTGCGCTGTGTTATAATCGTTCCGATAATAGGAAAGATTTGACGTTTCATGTATTTCCGAAGGATCCTTGCTAGGTTAATTTCTCCACTGTCCACTTTCCAACGTCACTTTCATTTACTATAACTGCTCCAGGAATATCTTCTGGTGTTAATTTTTAATCTCTAAATCACAAATCGTTCTTGTTTCCGCCGCCATACTTACTTTTTTGAAGTTTGCGGTAAGTTTTGTGACCTTTAGGCCTCGCTTTCATGCTTACGTCGTAGGTGTGTATATAACACCAGCAGCTTTAGCATTTAAGACAGTGGCAAGTGAAAGAAACAATTATTACATAATTTTGGTCCGACGGGAAGACCATTTTCTGCAAGTGACAGCTCTCTCTTATGACATTTTCGGTTCAAAAGCAAATGGAAAGCATCCTGTGTGCTTACTTGAGGTAAGAATATACAGCTATTTTAATTTAGGTTGTCGGATGAGAGCTTCAAGCGTACGCAACGAGACCGCAAGTTACTATGGGTAGTTGTAAATTGGTCTTAGCTTAAGTTTACGGTTTTTGCGTTTGATAGTGCGATGAATGAGGTGGATGTTAGCACCATAAATGTTTGCCTTCGCTATATGGACGAGGCATTTTAATTTGCTTTCGTCAACTAATCGTATTCATAAAAATCCCAAAGTACCTTGCGGTCTCGTTGCGTACGCTTGAAGCTATCATCCGACAACCTAAATTGAAATAGCTGTATATGACACAATTTATATTGCGTACCCACCATACTACAAAATAATTGACAAGCTTAGTAACAAAAACATCACGGTTTATTTATTTATTCATTTATTTATTTATTTATTTATTTATTTATGTATTTAATAGTTACGCCACAGATACTTATAATACAACAACAACAAGTAGCTTTATTTACAACATAATAGGGAGAATTCATTAAATCTTTGGTAGCTTCTATGGGAGATAGTTGTTTCATATTCGGTAGGTAATTGTTGATCTTAAAGTTATTATGAAATTCGAGTTTCTTCGAGTGTTGAATAGTATGTTGACAATAGTGTTTGATCTCGATGTCAGTTAAGAAAAAAGGCTGATCAAATTCAGGCAATTATATAATTCGGATATTCTTAAAAGATTAGAGTAGAAACTATTTTTACCAGAAGAATGAAGATCTGTCGACATTAAAAATATGTATTAACGTGACAGGCAGAAGAAGCAGAGTAATCAGGACTCACGCCCCGCTTGAGATCCACCCCTTTGAGCTAATTAAATTAAAAAACAGAGAAAAGGTAATGTATAGTTTGTTATATTAAACAGGGTCACCCAAAGAGGAACATTAAGGAGAACGCTTGGAATGGCGTTGTACTGTTTTCTTTTTCATATCATTGTAGTGTCTTTAACCCTTTAACTCCCAAGAGTGCCAAACATTAAAATTAAAGAAAAATACCAAATTTCATTTTGTTAAATATTGGAAAACAAATTGTACCATGCAAAAGTACTGCTAAAGAGGTTTCAATTGAATGGTCACACCATAGGATTTCTCTCATAGACTCAAAAGTTAGAACAAATGGTACCACGCAAAAGTACTGCTGAAGAGGTTTCATTTGAATAGTCACACCATATGTTTCCTTCCACAGACTCAAAAGTTAGAACAAATGGTACCATGCAAAAGTACTGCTGAAGAGGTTTCATTTGAATGGTCACACCATAGATTTTCTTCCACAGACTCAAAAGTTAGAACAAATGGTGCCATGCAAAAGTACTGCTGAAGAGGTTTCATTTGAATAGTCACACCATATGTTTTCTTCCATAGACTCAAAAGTTAGAACAAATGGTACCATGCAAAAGTACTGCTGAACAGGTTTCATTTGAATGGTCACACCATAGGATTTTGTCAACAGACTCAAAAGTTAGAACAAATGGTACCATGCAAAAGTACTGCTGAAGAGGTTTCATTTGAATGATCACACCATAGAATTTCATCCACACTCAAAAGTTAGAACTACACAACATGTCTTCATAATTGACTCTGGGAGTGAAAGGGTTAGAAGAAGCTATATGAAAGCTAATACAGTTTCAATTGGACTTTTTGGTTCTTTTAGCTGAATATTTCAGCAGCAGCAAATTTTAGGAAAAGGAATCTTATCCCCCGAATTTATGAGCTGCTTTCCAGAAATCACAGCTGACCTTATTTCGTACCCAAAATGGCATTTTTCATCCCTCCGAAAAGGAGGGCATTAAATTTTGCAAAAGTTTAATTACATATCTTCAAGGCGACTTAGGCCTTCCGAACAGCTTTTCCGCCTAAACGATTCTTTGGGTGCTCCTTAGCCTGTGCACGTGTGGCAGGCATTAAGGGAGAGAGGGTTGGGCGCGAAAAAGGAGAGGGGGAGAAGGGAAGGAACGCCTGCTATAAGAACCGGGCTATTCGCATTACGCCCACCGATTTCCTTGTAATCGAATTACGTCAACTGTCAGTACGTTCCCCAATCAGAAACTGGCACGCGCTTTTACGCATGGATTGTCTGGCGGGAATTAACTATGTTTACCGCCCAGCGCGAATTAGCCAATCAGAATTTTGCGGCCGCCAGCGTCCGCAGAAATTAACAAATGGGGGTCTTTATTCAGGCGTCCTTTCTCTCTCTCCCCAGTTCCTTTCTCCCCGACGTCTGCTACGCAGGCAAGGTGCTCCTAATTAAAGCCCACAAGTACATGTTAGGACTTTTTTAATTAATATCACAAGCAAAATGTCAATCATATGTACTACGTTTTCTCCAACTTGAAATAACTTAACCTCAACAATATTAAGTCTTTTATAACAGTTCATCATTACTCTTTTTGTCTTGCTCTGATTAAAGAATAATAAAACTGTCTTAAGACTGTGTGAACAATTAAATTAAATTTTCTGACAATTTATTTAGTTCACGTAAGCATGGTTCAAACATTTCACACTACAAACATTTAGCAAAGGCTATCCGAGGCTCTAGTAAATTTGAAAAAATAATAACATCAACTAACAATAAAACAAGTGTCGTGATAAAGAAAAAATATCTTGGCTAATTATATATTAACCACGACACAAATAGAATGATAACAAACAAAATAGAGGTAATTGCCTTCAGTTTCCAATAATGTCAACAGATGGGCGTAAATTTGTTTTTCTAGCAAAAGAAAGGAGTTTAAGGTTAAGCCTCGATCTATTATCAAAATTATTTCCAGCAGTAGAGAATCTTGTGTTACAAGCACGTTTGAATTTCCCGAGATTGCGTAAAAACGTTTAGAAATATTTGATGGCACAGACTGTGCATGTCATGCGCATTTAAGTAGAAACTTTCTCAAAGTGTAACATGTCAAAAAAGCATTGTCCTCTACGAGTTTCTCCTGTGAAAGTACTTGAATGTTACATGTCATTAAATATGGTGCATTGATCAGGGATATAAAACGTTTTATCAAAGCTTCAAAAGTCTCGTTTAGATATTCATGTTTTCCAGAATTGTACTACAAAATTGACAAAAGTGAAAATTTGGACACGTTTATTATTTTTGTTAAAAAAAAAAACAAACATGCTGATTAATACATTGGTCAGTATAGAGTGGATTTATGTCCGAAGTGCAAACTTAAGGGTTCTAAAACATGTCTTCGAATGTTGATCTTTTCTTGCATAAAGATAGCCCGCGTGGCAGGCGTAAACGGGGCCGGGGGGGGGAGAGGGGGCGCAAAAAAGGAGAGGGGGAGAAGGGAAGGAACGCATGCTATAAGAACCGGGCTTTTCGCATTACGCCCAACGATTTCCTGGTTATCAAATTACGTCAACTGTCAATAAGTTCACCAATCAGAAACTGGCATGCGCGTTTACGCGAATTAGCCAATAGGAATTTTGCGGCCGCCAGCGTCCGCAGAAATGAACAAAAGGGGGTCTTTATTCCAGGCGTCCTTTCGCTCTCTCCCCAGTTCCCTTCTCCTCGACGCCTGCTACGCAGGCTATCATAAAGACCATATTTAACTCAGTGGAACAATCAACTCAATTCAGTCCTCTCAGTGACTTTTTAAGGGACTTTTTAACTCAACAACTGATATTATTAATGTTCCAACCATGAAACACATTTACATACTACCGTTCTCCTTGCTGCTCTTCTCCATTTACATGAATGTTTACCGAACTCTGTTGGAAAAAATATCAAGAAAAAGGAGTTTGAACGAAATGAACAGTGGGAGTTAAATTGCCGGTGCCGGTGGGATAACACTGACCCATGGGGACTCGTGGTGGGCACAGTCATAAAACTAGGTTGTAATTTGATGAAACTGAAAGTCTAAATGATGCCATGTATGTGTGTAATATGTGAAGTGAAAGGTAACTTAAGGAATAAATTAATGAATATGTGCTTTAAGTCGACTTGTATGACCTTCTAGGCACCTGTTGGATTTCCAACCACTAAGAGCACATATTCATCTATTAATTTTGTCCAAGTCAACATTTTACTTAACAAGCTCCTGACTTAAGGTGGCTCGATCCCTAGAGTTTTGCCAAAAGCACCTAAACTAACTATCATGAGTTACAAATATAGTCTAATTTTCTTGTCTTGCAATTTTGGCGCACGAGATTAATCAATAAGAAATTTACTTATTTATAAGTTGTCATTCCATTGGTAGAGGCCGTTGCCATGATGGCAACAGGGCATCTAAAGAATGGAAATATCGTTCAAGCAATCTTTCCAATAACACTAACACTATCAATCGTTTATAGTGTTAGCCCCCGAAGATTTGTTTTGTAAATAGAAATATTGGGCACTATTATACTCCACTATTATTTTATTTTATTGCATGCTTTTTTCTTTTCTTCTGCCGTAGGGATCAGTTTGTTCCACTTCAAGTATTAATACTAATCTAGATCTAGAAGTGCATATCCGGTAATTTTTAACGGTTTGTTGCAGTGATCGTGCATCCTATGTTTTGTCTGTATACTAGTTGTTTGACTTTGCTTACACAAGCCTCCCATAGCTTAGTGGTATAGAATCCAACAGGGTACTACCTGAAATAATTTTATTTTCTGATTATTTAACGCAACAATACATGTTTTATTAATCGACTTGGTCTATGTCACCATAAAACTTAACACATTACACTTACAGATGACATCATTGCACCCTGCAGTGAGGCGGGACATGTGTCTCACCTGACATTGTTGTAACTCCCGTCTGTTTTAATGAAAAGTCACTTCGGTTGTTAAAAATTTACATAGTATACCATACAGAATAAGAAAATACAATTACCCAGATTGCAATGGAGAAAAACAAGGTCGCTTGAAGCGTTGAATCAATAGTGAGTGTTATTTTGCCTTGCTCCTGACATGGCTTTCCAGGTTCTCCAACATACTGCACTCTAAAATGTGTCTTTGTTCCTTTTTGTACTCGGTTTTTGCTTGCAGATTGGATGACTGGCACTCTAAAAACCTACAAATAGAAGGACAAATTCAGAGTGAGTAGTATATTACAGTTTAAAAGTTTAAATGTGAAACAATGAAACAAAAAAGGGGAAAATGTACACAGAATAAACTTGAAACAACTAGAGTTAGGTCACATTAAGTCTGTTTCAGTCTGCAGATAAGAGTTTCAGAAATATTGGTAGCAGCTCAACTGGTTTTATTCCAAAGATATCGATTTCAAAATCCTTTTTTTGAACAAACACAAAGCTGCAATGGTCACTCTTGGCCAAAATAAACTTTAGCACTTGCTCTGGGAGGATTTTTAATTGTATTCATTGTAGCTACATATGTAATTTTATACTAGTAGTAATTTTTAAAATAGTTTTATAGATATTACAACTGGTGTTGTTTTAATCGCAGTGAGAATTAATAACTATAGTCCTAACAAGTATGAAAACTTGAAGGATTCAGGTAGTTGTAGTCAAATGATGCCACAATGAACACTTTCTGTGTCAGGCTGTAACACTTAAAGGCCCACCTTCACCCAAAAGACGTTGAGGTCGTTTGTTTTTGTTTTGAAATGCTCCATTGTTCATAAGCGTGATCTGATTGGTTGCACGCATTCAAGCGCGCCCAGCATTTTGGGTGAAGGTGGGCCTTTAAGGCGGGACTTAACCTAAACGCCATTTTTCCGCCACTTGACATGGCTTTAATGAAAATATCTCGTTCACGTTTCAAGCAATCCAAAAACTCTATGCTCATCCCGTGAATCTATGTTGTGGGGTGTTTTGTGGATTTTTGGTTGATTTTTTGGTATGTATTTGAGAGGAGATAGTTTTTCTAGAAGGATTGGTAAAATTAAGAGAAATAAGAAATATTGAAGATTTAGTGAAGTTTTAAAATTAGAATTTGTAGTTAATAATTAATAGACGGACACCAAGTGATACAGTGCTGCAGATGCAAAGTACAATACATAGGAGAGACTAAACGACATCTCAACGACAGATTTGGTGAACACAGACGCGCAATCGAAAAAGCCATTAAACAACATCACATTGATCAGCCTACCGCCGTTTCAGATCACTTTGCTCTTCCTGGCCATTCAATCAACGACATAAAACTCATTCACTTCGCCGTGCTGTTTGTCCAAGTGGTCCTTGCTTTATTTGAGGGACACCAAGTTAGTCCACTAGCAACCTGGGGTGCTCTTGTGTGGGTATCAACTGTCTGTTGGTGTTCCAAAAATCATTTTCTTTCTTCTATCCCTTCTTAAAACCTCTTCAAATTTCATTCGAATTTAGGTTGAGTCCCCCCTTAACAAAACCCATGTATCCAGTCAAACGTCTCTTAAGTGACCACGCAAAATGCTAGACGGTGGTTGGTCACATAGGAAAGGTTTCAAACATAATTATCACAATGACAAAAATTAAGATAATACACTAACGTCTCTTGATGGGTGGTTGTTTAGGGAGCGAGGTTTGACTGTATTCGCTTGGTATTTACATTATCAGTATGAAATTTCTTGTTATTCAAATGTTCGCATCTAGTGAGAATACCCATTGCCAGAAATTTCAAACCAAAACATGTTGGCGTTACCTGGTGACCATTCAAGCGTGCAAGGAATGTGATTGGTCAGTTTCGATACACGTGACTGAACTCTGTTCCAGTGTTGGCTGGAGCAAAGGTTTTGTCACGCAAGATTCATGATCGTGGCTTTTTTAAACGACGTTTCTCCCTAATCTGAGGCAAATTAAGCGTAAGAACATAAAAAAAAAGAGGAATATATTTTAATGAATAAAAGAGTAACTCATTTACGAGACCAATTTAAACACGAGACCTCTTTTTGTCAAAAAAAATTAGCAAACTCTTTGAATTACAAGAAAAACACATTTCGCTTCCGACTTAGCTTCCAGGCCGTTTTCGTTCACCAGTCTCTTCTCAACTTGCAGTGATTTTTCAAAATGGCGGCAGTTTTTGTTTTCTTGGTGGATTACATGTGATGGCGTAGATTTGTCGCGACTAAGCGCTCTGTGACAAGGCAATTTAGTTCAGTAATGGCGTATCACAAGGTCAATTTTCCTTCGGACAAAACTTCAAAAAAGCAACGAGTACAGAATTGGAAAGATTTATTTTAACAAATGGAAATACGAAGACACCTTCGAGCTTCAACAATTTGATCCGTGTGGAGATTACAACTGTAACTTCTGTAGGGAAACGGCAGTCATGTGATAGTTCGCACAAACTGAATTTAGCTTGCTGTCACCTCGAAGATAGGCAATTGTATTGTCTTTCTGTCAGACTTTCCGTGAAACTGTATTCGCAAAAAATAGCAACGAGTCTTCTTCAAAACACACTTTTCAAACCTCACAGACGTGGGTTTTTCTCTTTTATTTTGAAACAACATCCGTGCCATTTTCCTAGTAAAGATTTTACTCAGGAATTTTTGTTTTTAACTTTCGTCCCATACAAATCTCTACACGGTTAAATGAGAACAGGCGCATGATGGCGCGTTCGGATTTTCTGGCTGTGAAATTAAGTTTTGAACGGACATTATTTTATCCACTTACAGGTTCATTTCTTTCATCTAGCTCAACAAAATTTTCTTGAAATCTGTTTTCAATTTCAAAAGAAACTTTGATCTGCTCCTGTATGTATACTGTGAAGAACTCTTCGCTTTTGTTGCTGACAACAAATGGGATTTGTCTGCTGTATAACCCTTGTTGTGATCCTGACTCTTTGTTGTCTTGACAAATGTCTTCATAGATCTGTTTGAAAAAGAGCAATACGGCACAGCTTGTAAGGTGGGACCTGCTACGAGTACAGTAAAGTAGCTTGTCAGTAGTAAGTGGTTGAGGAACTACTGGCAATTAAAGAAAAATACGAATTCACATGTTCACGAATCATACAAATAAAATGTAACGATTTGATTGAACTAAAATTCCTATACCTGTTACCCTTTTGAATAGAACTCAATGGCCTGGTCGAGTTTTATTGGAGCTCGACCAGCTTGACCGCCTTTTCTACTTACCATAGTGAAGTGCAATTAGAGAAGTGGATTCAACCCGTTTTGACTCTATTTAAACCGCTCAACCCATCTCATATCGAGTCAACTCAACACTATTCACGTCAATTTAATTCAACCCAACCAACTCAACTCATCTCAACCCAACTCAACTTAGTCAAATGAAGTCAACTTCACCCAAGTTCACCCATTAACTCAATCCAACCCAACTCAAGTCAAGTCCACCAACTCAACCCGACTAACTCAACTCAAATCAACTCAAATCAACCCAACCCAACTCGACCCAACTCATATCCACCCAACTCAACTCACTTCAACCCAAATCAACTCAACTCAAGTCATCTTAACCCAACCCAACCCAACTCAATTGAACTCCGCCTTTATTACTTAGAATAGTGAAGTGGAATTAGAGAAGTGGACTCAATCCGTTTTGACTCTATTTAAACCACTCAACCCATCTCATATCGAGTCAACTCAACACAACTCATATCAAGTTAATTCAAGCCAACCAACTCAACTCAACTCAACCCAACTCAAGTCAACTGAAGTTCACCCAACATAACCCAAACCAACTCAAAACCACCCAATTCAACTCAACCCAAATCAATCCAACTCAACTCAAACCAACCAACCTAACTCAAGTCAACCCTTACCCAACTCAACCATACTGATATCAACTCAACTTTTATCAACTCTTTCAGTTGCACTTTACTGTACTCAATGCAATATTGTCAATATTACCTATGCCGAGTATAGTCTTAAAGTTGAGTTCAGTGATAATCATCTCTCTGCACTTATAATTAACTTTAGGGTCTAGATCGAGGGTAAAGCTTTGCTAAAACTCCAAAAAACAAGGTCATACTTAAATAAATAAATAAATAAATAAATAGTAGATACATTGTTGTGAAATAACAACACAAAAATTAACGCCAAAGATTACCTCGCATTCATTCTCAGGAATTATATACAGTGTCAACCACTTTTCATTTCTTTCTGTATAGGTTTTCTCGAAGAGGAACATTCTGATCAACATTCCAGGCGATGGGTTTTGAACTGAAAGCTGGCAGACATCTGTATTAAACAGATTAAAATCGCATGGGTCAAATTAAAGATGATTTTACTATCAGTCAAGATGATATTTCTATTCAACCTTTTACATTGCTCCATAAAAAAGGTGGAATACGTATATTGAACTGCATGGTTATTCAAAAATAACTGAGACGATGAAAGTAAAAAGCACAAATTCACTGAATTGGTCATTGATTAGGTCTTTACAGTGCAAAAGAAACATGCAAATTTATCTTTTAAAGAACGATTGTTTTTCTCTGCAGTGCATGTTCAAATATCACAAGAATAACGAGATACAAAAAATATAAAAACACAACTGATATAAGCACTACACTTGTACAAACTAATAAAACAAAACTGACGAATTTTGGTTTAGTTTTGTGAAAGAACAAAATGACTTCTTTTAATGCATACACAGCTACGCCATCAAAAAACAAAGTTTGAAATAAATGTGTCAGTATAAACTAATAGCAAATCGCTTTACTTGAAACAAACCTAATTCAAACCAAATTTGAGTAGAAGAACTCATATTCTAATCACTTACTATGTACAGGCGTTTTTACTGGGTGTGAACATCCCGTCACTGGGGAATCAACTTGGTTAACATTATTGCAATTGCATGCCCCATCTTCTAATGATGTGTCTGCAGGCAGCGATGGAAGGCTAACAGCATACGATTGTGTAAGAACGTTGACTAAATGATTTTGTGTGCTTACAGGTTTTGCCGTCGACGTGTTGAAATTTGGGGTATTTGTGTATCTGGTGTTGACTACTTCTCCACCGCAAATCATGCACTGATTTCGAGGAACTCCGGCGGATGCAAAGTGAGAACTGTTGCTATTGCAGGAACATCTCTTGCCTCTTTTACTTGCACCTCCAACCTCACTCGTCCTGTCTGTGGGAAGTATCTGGGGTCCTTCATTCTGCATTGCCTGCGTTGCCTGTGGTGTGGTGTGTAGTTTAGTTTCTTCACTGGCTTCAGCTTGATGCGTTGACAAGTTTTCATCACCAATAGTAAGGTGTTCTTCGGTCGTTTCGTCGTTCACTTCTGAAATTTCTCTGTCGTTGTTGGCATCCTGCAATATGAGACAAATTTTCGAATAACAGCACACGGCAACATATTTTGGAGCTTGTCTCACTTCCTTCTTTCGAAACCTTACCGCTTAACTCGTCGAAACTGAATGTTTGATGTAACAGTAACAGGTTTCGAAACCGAAAGTGATCTGCATGAATATCGAAGCGGACAAAAAAGACTATTCTATTTGTGGACTGCTACAGCGATTCTCAGTAAAAGCCTTCTGAAATGGTTAAAGCAAAAGATACAAAAACCCTTCAACTCACCATCTCCTGCCCGTTTTTGTCTTCTATTCTCAGCTTTTAAGAGAGTTCTACGCTTCCCAACGCTTTGCTTCGAAGTGAGCTGATTTTCACTTTGGTTTCAATTTTCTCTTGTACTTTATGCACTCTGTTATCTCACGTGACAAATAAAGCATCTGTGATTGGTTTATATATTTTTCTAACGTCATTAATATTCAAATTAACAAGCACATGAACGCTAACCATGACATTGCCTTACGGGGAATCCCCTACTGATAAGATAAAGAAAAGCATGGAATGTGCTTACCGAATCATCTTTTCTAGCATGACAGTTTCACTCTTCCACTAAGGTAAGGTTCATTGTTTAACATATAAACGCTTCATCTTTTGGCATAGAAAATCCCTACATTTGTGTAAGGACCCTTAGTGAACGGTCAGTAATTAGCATTCGCCACTGTGTAGACGATTCAGGTGAATCTGATCGGTATACAAGTGTTAATCAATATAATTTTAACCGCGTCATGTGTTTTAGCTGTGTTTTCTTGTTCTTCCACAAATATAGAACACTGACATATTACTGTGGACTGCAGCATCAGAAAATGATGGAAAACGTTATATTTTTTGTCTGTTTCTTGGTAAGTCTATATATAATTAAATAAATAAGCGGGGACTATCGTTTGCATTTCTTGTATATAGAAGGCGACGACCGAAAGCAGTACAACCTTTCCTGATATCTACAGAGGAAAGTGGAACATTGTCAATCAATTAGAAATAGACTACTTGTTAAGTGCAAGGACACTGATATCAATTAGGAAATCATGCTATGCGATGGTCTGTCTTACAAAAGTTATACAGTACCTTTACTTGATACTATTTCTTGATGTTGGATAACAGTAATAGTGGCGTTATGTACGATGCATATCAAAGATGTATATTGCTGACATACAATTATTATTTTCTTGTGGTGGACGTCCGCTTTAATTTCACTCTCATTGACATATGATTAAAGAAAGAAATATCTGTTTATTTCCTGGTCTTTCCTCACTGCAACAGGCCATTATCAACAACACAGATTTAAACAAAGACAATAAGTCAACATGTGCTTCTTTGAATTTCTTTTCTTGGTTCTAGTGAAAAGCAATTTTCGAACGAACGGCTTATTACGTTGTATTGCATTGCACCATATTTCATGTATAACTATGTTTATTACAATTTTTAGCCATTCTACTCCTGCTTTTTCAGGTTACGCAAACGTCTTCAGCTACAATTTGTGAAGAAATCCAAGGGGCATACAGTCTGCTGGGATCCATGGGACTTGACAGCTTAAATGTTCCGGCATTTGGTTTCGGCATTGTAGTAATTGCTTTGGCTTATCATCTTTTGTGCCCAAAGCAAAATGAAACTGTAAGAACAGAAATTGTGCCATCATGGAAGGATTCTGACCCGCTAGACGGTGGCCCAAGTGAGTAACTGCATGGTTTTGTTAGCCTGCGTAGCAGGCGTCGGGGAAAAGGGGAACTGGGGAGAGAAGGGGACGCAGGCTATGGTTTTGTAAAATATCATTCCAATGCCATCAATATTATCTGTTCTTCAAAACGTTATTTACTCAGAAGATATGAGACACTTAGTAACGTTTCAGTCACTTAAGTGCAATCCGTGTGTATGTCCATACTTTATCATTTACAAGTACGAAACTTTTCAGTGATTAGTGATTAGTGATATCACTATCAGACTGAATACAAGGAAAAGCAGCTACATATTTAGCTAGATTTTACTAGATTTCATTTTTATAGTAATATTTATAAGAATTTGTTTATCTTTTGTAGAAATAAATGCAGAGCCAGAGCATCCTAAACGACATACACCTGGCCACGTAGTATTTAACAAGACTGGAGTAGAAGTTTTAGCTTCTGCCATTGACAAACAATTGCCATGTGATTTGGCGTTGCAAGCTTTAGATGCCTCCGAGTCGGTAGACTCTAATCTTCTGGAAGTGAATGAAGTTTTGCTGAGCCCAGCAATAAAACTAATGTCAATTACACGATTAAATGGAATGGTTGAAGTTCGCATACCTCATGGTGCAAACATGGTTTTATCGTGCCCAAAATGGAATATCATCCTGAAAGAGTTGCTACACAATAAATGGGTTGCCATAAGAGAGACCGAGGGACAAGGAATAAAAAACTTTGTCCCTAAAACCAACCATGCGACGTTTGACACAGATCATCTCTCAACATTTGCAATTGTTGGGAAGTATGATCAGTCTTCATTGTCAGTGTTTAAAAGAATGAAGGTTGCAGCATTCTGTGATGACACCAAAGTTGGAGAAGACCTTGTAATACGGCTTTATTGTTTTGATGATTGCGAATGGTCTTTTGAGGTACGTTATACATTTCCAAGCTTTAGTAAGCTGCTGCATTAAACAAACGTTTTTCGTTCAGAATTTTTCATAACTGAAGAGTTTGGATTAACCATGATCTAGTTAGTCAGAAATAATGATATAAGCAATTAGTTTAACTGTTGCCAAATGCTTGTCACATTTTTTTATAGAAGATAATTGCAAAGGAACAGAAGGAAGGAGGAAAACTTGTATCATCAATTGAATCACTGAACTTCTCTGTTAACAGTGACGATGATGTAGAGTTAACTGTAAGAGATCTTGCAGGATGGCAGCTAGACCAGGATTCTCCAAAGGTGTTATAAACTTGAATAGCTCTCTAATAAACCATGGCCTTTTAAGAATTTTACTTCCTGACTAACTGGAAGCTACAATCTCAGCCATTAATCGTTGGAACAGGAACGTTTTAACTTTGTGAAGGAGTGGAGGTGAAAAATTTTTGCATGTGTTCCAACATTATTGTTTTAGGTTGTCCATAACTGGTGTCCTGTGATCTTTCCGCGATGTCATGCATCAAGGAGCCAAGTTCAATAATGGCGATCTTCATTTATCAGAGATCTTTGATGGTGTTGATATCCACGGTTGAGTGTGAAAGGAAATTATACCCCACACCCACATATATTGGTAACAAATAACATTTGTATCTTCCGGGATTAGTACTCGTCCTTGTTTCTGTTCATGTGTTAACATTGCATTTACATATATTAATATTTCAATGGCTGAAGTTGCTTGATCGCATCATTTGCAGCAAGTCTTTTTTTACAGCAATAAAATTCAGTGTCACCCCAAATTTCACTTTTTTGATCTTCCAAATGAAAATGAATCTGTTGCCCATCTTGTTGATCATTCTGGTATGACAGACGTTTTTAAACGACAAATTCCACTAGAAATCAACCATAGTCTATAATATGTACTCGACCTTTGCAATTTATGTGTAATACAATTTAGTACTAGCTAGTACACTCATGTACCTTTACGGTGGCCCACAAGGGACATTGCTGCAAATAAAAAAGTTGCTGCAAATAAAAAATAGTTGCTGCAAATAAAAAAAAGTTGCTGCAAATAAAAAATAGTTGCTGCAAATAAAAAATAGTTGCTGCAAATAAAAAATAGTTGCTGCAAATAAAAATTAGTTGCTGCAAATAAAAAATAGTTGCTGCAAATAAAAAAAAGTTGCCGCAAATAAAAATTAGTTGCTGCAAATAAATAATAGTTGCTGCAAATAAAAAAATAGTTGCTGCAAATTAAAAATAGTTGCTGCAAATTAAAAATAGGTGCTGCAAATAAAAAATAGTTGCTGCAATTAAATAAATGTCAGGAAAGTATGGGAGGAGGAGGACTCGGTACAGCTATACCCAGGGCCTACTCAACTCACGACTCACGAGATGAAGATGCCTTATTTTCCGTCATGTTTTGCAGTTCTTGTGGTACCGAATGTTGTTCTTCAACAAAGTTTTGTGGGCAATGTGGCCACCAGATCAACGAGGCGGTTGAACAGACCTCGAAGAAAGCTGCGAATTCGGTGGACGTTGAAGAACTCGTAACAGAGTATTTCCATCGGGGATGTCCTTACAACGCCATTGTTGGTCAGGTTGGAAAAACTCGATGGTGTAAGAATGCACGTAAGAACGCTCAAAAGGAAGCTAAAAGAGTTAGGGTTAAAAAGAAGAGGTTGCAATTATGATGAAGATTTACTACGGGGGCTGATAAAGCTGGAGATGCAAGGAGCAGGTTCGCTAGCTGGGTATCGCTACATTTGGCATTCACTCCAATTACAACACCACGTCAATGTTCCAAAAAGCTTGGTGGCCAGTATCATGAGAGAAATTGACCCTGAGGGAGTCAAGGAGAGAAGATCAAGACGACTTAAGAGACAGGCCTACGTGTTATTCCCCTCTTTGCCATTAGACCCCCATCCCTCAGCACCACAATACCAATGTTTATCTTTACTTCGGAGTCTGGTTATCTTCCTCCTCTTTGCGGGTTTTAAACTGCTTAAACGTTAATAAAACTGATGCACCACCATCATCGACTTTCCCCGCGATCTGTTCAACCGCCTCGTTGATCTGGGGACACATTGCCCGCAAAACTTTGCCGAAGAAGAACATTCGGCACCACAAAACAATGGCGTTGTAAGGATATCCCCGATGGAAATACTCTGTAACGAAGTCTTTAATGTCCACCGAATTCGCAACTTTCTTCGAGGTCTGTTCAACCGCCTCGTTGATCTGGTGGCCACATTGCCCACAAAACTTTGCCGAAGAAGAACATTCGGCACCACAAGAACTGCAAAACATGACAGAAAAAATAAGGCACCTTCATCTCATGAGTCGTGAGTTAAGTAGGCCCTGGGTATAGCTGTACCGAGTCCTCCTCCTCCCATCAGTGCGCGCGCATACTTTCCTGTCATTTATTTAATTTGCAGCAACTATTTTTTTATTTGCAGCAACTATTTTTAATTTGCAGCAACTATTTTTAATTTGCAGTAACTATTTTTAATTTGCAGCAACTATTTTTTATTTGCAGCAACTATTTTTTATTTGCGGCAACTTTTTTTTATTTGCAGCAACTATTTTTTATTCGCAGCAACTTTTTTATTTGCAGCAATGTCCCTTGTGGACCACCGTATGTACTAGACCTTTAAAATTTTATATATCCCTTTGTTTACAGAAACTCAGTCACGAATCTTTGAAGAACTCATTCGATATCATCCCCCAAAGTGATCTGGTGTTTCATCCTACTCGTAAGATAGCCAATATTGGATTCTTTGTTGCAGTGACTTTAACTCAGCATTCATCGGCATCGGAGGAAACTGTGCTGTATGCTAGTGCCACACTGAAAAAGGTATTTGTGTATCACGTGGTTCTCTTCATAACTATGTAACGTTTGAAGGGTCTGTATCACCTATTTGGACAGTGGTCCAGTTCTGTTTAATGCACTGAAACTATACATTTTTCTGGATGATGATGGGCTAAGACGGATATGAATTGCAACTTGAACAAAATGGCCCATTTTATCAAGTTCTTCCCTTAATTGTGGCTTAAAAAATCGATAAAAACCGTTTATGGTTTGTTCTGCCTTCGAAAATTCACTTGATATCTTCCTCTTGGTGTCAGAAACATTTCTTGTACGAGAAAATGTACTTTTAATTTTTGTTTGCACATGCTTTGCTAACTGAGTTTTCCTAATTCAGGATCCATCTTGGACAGCAGTGGATTTGAAGAAAGTTCATAATTGTAGGAATGGTATGCTTGATTGCTTAATTGTTTTGAGTTTTTTCATCATCCTCCAGCCCTTGAATACTTAGAACCTTTGGGGATCTGAAGATTGGTAGTACATGTAAACCGGCATAAGCTAACATATAGTTTGTCCACGCTCTTCATACTAATAATGAGTTTCTGTATTAATTTTGTTTTAGATGTTTGTGGCGAGAATTTGGTGAAAGCATAATCAGTAGGAAAAGTGAAATTAGGAAACAATGAAAGCACACAGTGCAAGCAAATATATATAATAAATATATATATTTATTTTATATAGTTAGTTAGCATTTTACAGGTCAACCTTTTTTAAAAGCAATTTTAATCAAATGTTTTTATTATGTATCGTTTTGTATGGATAATAAGTGTTAAACTTGAAAGTTTTAGTACGAAAATACGTAATAGCAACGAAAGGATCATTATGGTATTTTGTAAAAATTGTTTCTCGCGTGCCAAAAACGATAAATTTAAGGCAACCCATTTTCTTTAAGGTTTCTAAAGCAGTTTAAACAGATAGGAAAACTCGATTCCAAATGTGATCCAGTTACAAGGGGCGTCAAAGGCTTACTTTACTTTTTTATGGAAACGATATCCTGACCAGACACATCAGCATCACTGTTACGATGCGACCGTAAAACGTTTTCAAAATGCTAGTTGTTTAGAAAAAAAAATTCAGTCGTTAACTTGCTCAATGGAAAGTTTAAGAGGAATAGACTTCACATAAATACTATTTTTAAAGAAATGCTCATCCGTTTCTTAATTTCATCCCCCAACAAATTTTCCCGTAATGGCGGCCGAATTCTGGTAAATCTTTCTCGATCCAACTTTGGTACATATACGGACTAAACGAATAATAACCTGAAAGCGCGCCACATACGGTTATTATGCGATTCGTACTTTTATTACAGGTTATTATGCGTATCTTGCACGCATAATAATCGTAAGTGGCGTCTTTTAAGGTTAATATAATTGAAAAACATAATTTTACGGTTAATATACTGCTTTCACGCCTAAAGTACGGATAATAACCGTAAACATCGTATGGTACGAATATTATCCTGTACTCCAGAAGTATTCAGTGACACTCCAGAAACAATGACACCTGTTAATCAGAGTATTGGCGAGTTTTCCAAAGACACACGGCGATAAACTTTGAAACTTGGCCCTTCCTTTTTTTAAGGTGTAGTCCGTTTCTATTCCCAAGACACTCATGCTTAGAGCACTCTAGTAGAACTGGACCATTATTCTTGGATTTCCACTGAAATAAATATCTTTTTGGGCATGATAAAGTAACATAAAAATGGTGACATATAATTAGCTCGTTTAGCCATTGCAAGCGTCCTGGCCAGAGAGTTTAAAAGTTTAAATGGATAGAGAAATAGGGTTCCATCCCCTCGGTATGGCCATTATACCTTACGCATGCGCACAACCATATCACCCTGGTAGTGGCAGCCATGGACAGCTGTTTCGTCCTGGTTAGGACTCGATCATCAGTATGGATAGTCTGCTTTCTTGCAGTTATAGCTTGTCTTTAAATAGAAAATTACCACATAACCACATAGTTATGTTGAGAATTTTTTATTCCTTATAACAAGCAACAACTTCAACAACAATAGCAACATTAAGTCTTTCATAATAGATAGATAGCTAGGCTCTCTTTATTTCGAGTGTTTTAAAATGTCTTAATACTATATATCAAATATAATCATCATGTAAGAAGTCTGAGGGAAGAAAGTAAGTACACAAATTTACATATCTTGAAAAAAGAAATGCATTGGGTTGTGAAAGTTTAATATCAGTTAGCGACGTTCCTCTGCATTACGAGTAATGATGATACTGTAAGATGTAAGAAAAACATATTTTAAGTCTGTTTGCTACGAAAACAGTGTTGGCTCCAAATTGCTTTTGTTCCTCGAACAGGCTAGTTGTCATAAAGAACAGTCAACAAAGTTTCACTTTTATTTCTTGTTATAGCTGAAATTCGAAGATTATTATTGTAGACTACTACTTATCCTAAAACCTGAAGTCACTTGAAACCGAAGTCAGTAAAACATGACTACTATTTGTTTCTTTAAAACAAACAAAAGAAATATACCACTGCTCTTCAGTGCATTAGCTCATTGCATTTTTAGGAAAAGTAGTATCAATTCAGTTGTAAGATGAAGTATAAAATATAAATACGGCCGGATTTATTTTTCTTTTCAGGTTTTGATGCAAAAAACTCATTTAGTATACTTTGACAAGAAGGTCACCCAGTAAATTTTGTATTGTTATATTATGAGTATCCACTCCAAATAAAAACCTCCTTTCTTTAAACGCCCCCCTTCCCCTCCCCCTTCCATCAAATTCAAAGTCCTTATTGAATGGTCAATAATGATTTTTTCTTTTTTTGCTAATATCTAGGGGCGTTTGGGAAAGGAATCTGTATTTAGACCATTCAGTTATTTTATGTATATATTGTATTTCTCTGTATATGTGTACGCGCCTGCCTGAGTTTGTTGTTAAAGCCCGGGTTGTTTATTCTAAGTAAATATGGCAAGTGTTAGTTTAAAATAATAATATATTTACAGTACTTTACTAAATGAAATACAGGTAGCTAGAGGACAAGTTATACAATCCTGTACTGTATAAAGATATAAAGCATTTTTGGGCTTTGATATGTAAAGAATTATCATGGTATTTTACAACTCAAAGGACAAAATATGTATCATAAAGCAAGGCAAATTTTCTTCCATTGTACAGAACAATTTCTGCGCCAAGTTTCACAACCAGTACAGAAAATAGTAAGAAAGGGAAAGTAAACTTCAAATGTGCCACTTTCAAGTTAAATACGGGCAAGCAAATCCATACTTCAATCAAAGTCATCAAAGGACTGTCTGTCAGTGGATAAGAAGTTACTGAATTATTAAAATAGTGGGACAAAGTTAAATACTTCTTTTCGTCATTAAACCTATTGTTCCTCTGGTTGATATCCCTCAACATGAATATCCATTGAGCTCTGTTAGGACAAACAAAAAACAAGTCAGTATTAAATTGATCGTTTTAATTATAACAGTAGTCTATTCTTCCTTACTTGAAATGTTCAGGCTTCGCAGTCAGGTCAGTAAGATAGGTTTCAAAAGATTTGATCTTGCAGAAATAGTTATCTTTAGTTTACAAGGTGTGAACACAGTGCAAAAATTTAGTCACATATGATTCCTTGATCTTTGGATGCTCATACAGCTCCTTCGCCATTTGAATCTTTAAAACATACAGTGGTAACATTTGTCTTCTATAATTAACATACACGCTATAGTATACAAATATGACATTTACCCAGATGGAAATGGAAAAAAACATGGTTGTCTGATCAGTTGAATCAATGGTTAGGGTTATTTTGCCCCGTTCCTGGCATGGCATTCCTGGTTCGCCAACATACTGCACCATAAACTGGCACTTTGACCCTTTTGCCAGTCTGCTTTGGCTGTCAGATTCAATGATTGGCACTCTGAAAACCTATATGAGTGGAAGGATAAGTTTGCAGTTAATAATATAATACATGGAGTTTTAAAAGTACTTCAGACATGGAATGTAATTGGGTGTTAGACAAAAATGTCTTTGACAAATGCTTATATATCCTGCTATAAACTGCTGTCTTTTTTTAAAGAATAAGCAAACACTTGAAAATAACTACCATATAACTCATTTTGTAAATAACTGGAAAATTGTAGTAGTGGTTAATATCGGCTGGCAAATTTCTTTAGCGTACTTAACTGATGGTAAAATAAGGCAAGATTGAATAATTACTTGAAACATTAAATTAATAATTTGTTTATAGCCTAGTAAAACAGACTCAATTTGACCTCACTGTAAGCCTCATAGCAATAAAGTCTAATCAACGAAATTCCATTCCGAGATTTCTTGACGTGAATGGAAACTTGTATCCTTCAAATAAACTGACTATCCCTGCTTATCTGCTTTAAGTACATAACAGTCACTAATTTGTTTTTAAAATTATGAACTTACAGGTTCATTTCTTTGATTTAAAGCAACAAAGTTTTCTTGAAATCTGTTCTCAATTTCAAATGCCACTGTGATCCTTTCCTGTATGTACACTGTGTGAAAATCTTGGCTTCTGCCGTTGTTAACGGTGAATGGGATTTGTCTGCTGAAGCCTTCATGTATCGTTGCTTCCTTGAAATCCTGACAGATTTCTTCATAAACCTATCAGAAAAGAGGCATTGCAGTATTAACATGTATACTGAGATCTGGACTGGGTGTACATCAGATCAGTGGAAGATGGGAAGACAATTAGCCTAAGATGTAGATTGACCACTATATATCTGTGAAAAAATTTCCGAGAGTAATCCCTTGTATTCAATCTGGCAAAAATTAGCTGGGAATTAGCTGTGCTATCATGAAAGTATCATTTGACATTACATATGACAATTAAAAGACATGTATGCAAGTTAAATATAAGCCAATGCGTGGTGCATGCCATTAAAAGTTTATTAAAGATTATTCAGGATCTATGTGGTAACATGAATGCAAAGAACCAAAACAATTTTAATTGTTTCTTATATAAGATTTACACAATTTAAAAAATGTTTCCCTAATAAACTCACACCATATGAAGAAGAAAATAGATATGGTTATTTGCTATTTTGCACAAATGGAACAACAAATAGCTATTAATATCCGGTTACACTTTGTCCGAATAACTCAGCAGCAATGTTTACCTCACATTTTTCTTCAGGAATCATATACAGGAAGAAAGACTTCTCATTTCTCTCCGGATAGGTTCTTTCCAAAAGAAAAATTCTAATCGTCGTTCCAGGCGATGGCGCTTGCATCGAAAACTCGCAGACATCTGTAAGATATGTTGCACGGTCGAGGTCAAACTCGTATAAAGATTATTTCACTATCTACATTTAAGGTGCTTCTTTCAAACTTTGCATTGTGGTACGAAAACAAGAAAAAAAAAGACATTGTATCGCATAGTTTTTTTTTTTTTTTTTTTTACAATAACAATGCAAATTTTATTCAGATATACTAAAATACAGTAAATACAGTGTTTTGATTAGAAGTAGACTTACAGAGACATTTGAATATTTACAGAATCATTTGCATAGTTATTTTTAACACAAAGAATTGTTTACAGTACACACATACTCGCACACGCAAACGCAACTAACATTAAAGAAAAGAAAAGGAAAAAGAAAGAGGGGGGAGGAAGTTTAAATGTCTTAAAAAGGGCATATTTTGACAGATCTTTTTTATTTTTGCTGAATCTATATTTATTAAAGACAAGAGAGGCGCTGTTTGTTCTCAATGCACAGGGGAATGGAATTAGAAAGTGCAAAAAGAGAATAATTAGAATTTTTAAAGTCAAGATAAAAAAAGGCTACTCGTTGATAGAGGTTCAATTTGATTCTTATACTGTTTTAGATAGCACCAAAAATTCTCAATAATTGGGATACGTTCTTTACTTCTACAAAGCCAAATGAAAAATCTAGCAAGTAAGAAGGGAAAGTTAATAAGATGATTTTGTTTGGATGTCTCCGGCCTCAGACCCAAGGCAATAAGTTTATTCAGGGTGTAATTTTTTGGTAATAAGTTGCGCTGCTGTAGAAAAGGGACAACCTGTGTCCAAAAACATTCTATTTTCTTACAGGACCAAAAAAGATGAAAGATGTTTTCAGGTTCTTTGCAACAGAAAGTACAGCTTCCCTCATCCTTAAAACCATTTTAACCAAAATCGTGTTTGTTACCAACATTTGATGCAGATATCTGAAATGAAAATCTATCAATTTAGTACTTTTAGTACATTTTATAGCAATCATATAAGCGGCGGGCCAGTTGATATCATGAAAATCTTGGAGATCTTTGAACCATTTTTGTTGATTGGGAATTGGTACATTATTCTTCATTTTCATCAATTTTTGATATGCAAGTCTGCTGGGCGTTTTCGAATTTAGCATAGAGCTTATAAGAGGTTCTACTTCTTCACAGTCAGGTGTTATATCTGGGTTTTGTTTTCTCCAGAGCTCTTTGAGAGCCGAAATTATCCCGTAAAAAGTAAGTGAGCAGACTTTGATATTATACTTGTTTTCAAATTCAGTTAGCGAGAGAAAAATGTTTGGTCGTTCTTTAACAATTTGATTTACATAGGAAATTCCGGCTTGATACCAGTTTTTTAAAAAAAGCGGTTCGTCCATAATTCTGATCAAAGAGTTATGCCAGAGGGTTTGCTTAAGAAAGGAATCTGCGGAGTGTATTTGGTATGTGTAGTTCAATTCAGACCATATTTCGATAATTTCTTTAAGAAAGGGGCTAAATGATTTAGATATCTTTTTCGTGTCTTTTATGTTGAGATTGCTCCTAAAGAAATTTGGGCCACCCAATTTTTCCAACTCGATATCAAAAAAAAGTTTCCATTTCCCCTTGTTATTACCGTCAAGGTACTTTTTGATCCAAACAGATTTAAGAGCCTTGTTGAAAGAAGCTATGTCGATCATCTTTAGACCCCCATTAGAGTAATTCCTCAATATAACATTTCTCTTGATTTTGTCTCCTTTGCCACTCCAAATGAAGTCAAAGAAAAGATCATTTAATTCTTTTATGGTTTGAGGATTTGATTGAAGAGACGACAACAGGTGAATAATTTGAGAAACAGCCAAACTCTTAAGGACTGTGATTTTCCCGATAAGGCTAAGTCTACGAACCGACCAGCACCCTAAACAGTTCCGAATTTTTTCTATTTTTTCTGAGAAATTAAGGTTGACTGTAGTCGCTGGATCTATTGATAGCCAAACACCAAGCGCCTTGACTTTTGTGTTTTGCCAGTTAAAATCTTTTTCCGGACATAATTGTTCATGTTGACCAGCGCAGGAGCCAATCCATAGAGCTTCGGTTTTCTTGTTATTGAGTCTGAGGCCTGAGACTTTGCTGAAGCTTTCCAAGACCCCAAGGGCTTTAGAGAGAGACCTTTCCGTACCGTCCATAATGAGAGTTGTGTCATCAGCATATTGACTTATTTTGACCTCGCTATCTTTCACTAAGAGACCCTTGATATCTGTATTTCTACGAATTGCTTTAGCAAGAAACTCAACTGAAAGAATGAAGAGATACGGAGAAAGAGGGCAGCCTTGCCGGACACCCCTGTGTACCGAAAAGAAATTACTTGCCCAGCCATTGTTTAGAACGCAGCTTTCTGTTTTATTATAAAAGGTTTTGAACCATTGAACAATTGACGGTCCAAATCCATACGAGAGCAACGATTTTTGCACGAAGGACCATTCTAATGTATCGAATGCTTTCTCGAAATCAAGGAAAAGCAGAAGGCCCGGGATGTTGTTAGCCGCAGTGTATTCGATAACACTATTTATTAGGCGTATGTTTTCCCCTATGAAACGTCCTTTAATAAAACCAGTTTGATCGGTGTTTATGAGATTAGGGATAAGGGTCTTTATGCGATTTGCGATGGCTTTGGCAGCTATCTTATAGTCGCAATTTAAAGTGCCTATGAAATGAATTTTTTTTCTTCGTTTTTCATTAGTTTATTATGTCCAAAGAATGAAAACAATAATCATTTCCCGAGGAAAAGAAAGAAAATCGGTTTTTTAGCCCCTCGAAGATGCGTCACTTCGGTTGAAAAGTGGCTCCAATTTTTGGAGAGCCTGGGGGCGAGTGGGCGTGCGTGATGACGTAAATTACGTAAATAGTATGACACATTGGTTTGTTTACGCTATAATTCCCTTGGAATCCTTAAGCGTGATGGTCATTTTGCCAACGTTTTTGGCTGTACAAATGTCAGACAGCGCCTAATTTGTTTCTTTACAGTCCTCTGAAGGTGAAGAGGATCAGTTTCGGATCACTCTTGATCAACTGAAATGATCGTGTCCACTGTAGTTTTGCCGTAGCGAGACGAACCGACTGTGCCGCCTGAGCGAAGGAAGTGAACATGAAGAAGACGGACTTTGATCATTTAGATTATTGAACGTGAAAGGTATACATTTAAGTAGCACAGCGTCTCAGTGGTTCGCCAGTTGAGTTGTAAGCTTATTGAACGCAGAGGCGTTTTTGTTATTTCTTTTTAGTGGCTCGTTGACTAGCGTTTATCGAACGCGAACGATATATTTGTAGTACAAACAATCATGATATTAGCGCATTAGCGACTCGGCCGGTCTTCTCTGAAGTTCATTGATCGCGCGTGGAGGTTATGAACTTATTTTATCGGCTTGGCAATTCGCTCGTCTACTTAAAGTTTTTTTTTCAATGCGAAGGATATGTCTTGGCGGCTTGCTAGTTGAAAGTTTCTAAATTATACTGATATGTTATGCATATCCGAGGTGGTGTTTTTCAGGCGGCTTGCTGAATTGAATGTGAATGGTGTATTTTTAGCGGCAAGGTGCCTTGATAGCGTATTTTTTTATTTATTTATTCAAAATGTTTGAACTCAAGTATATACGTAATAATTATGCTTCTTAGTTCAGTGTCTTGCCAGCGATTGATCGTTTCTGGAAATTTTAACCACTTGGCGGCTTGTAAGTGAGTTCAAAGTATCGTGTTTACATTTATGTCTGTTTTATATTTCATTGTATAAAAATTGATCTGATCGAACACGCAATGATTCAGCGATGTATTTTGTTTCGAATAGTCTTACGCATTTGTACGTGTAGATTTTTGATAGATGTTCCGTAGAATAGACGCCTTCCAGTGAACACTTGCGTCGCTGCACTTTGAATTTTATAATTCGGAATACCATATAAACATTTATATTACTCGCCAGTCAGTGCCGATCGAGTCAGTATATTTTTGTAGGCCTCACTGGCCTCACTGACTTCGACGGCTCTCCAGTCGAGCCGAGGCTTGAAGGAACTTCCAAACAGGATATGGATTGGAAAAATTATGCTTGATTAAACGGCCTCACCGGCCGGAATGTTATTTTCTTTTGCAAAATAATATTAATCTTAACAATAAGCGCTTTCATTA
Organism: Dendrophyllia cribrosa; assembly: GCA_024195265.1. Classification (NCBI taxonomy): domain Eukaryota; kingdom Metazoa; phylum Cnidaria; class Anthozoa; order Scleractinia; family Dendrophylliidae; genus Dendrophyllia; species Dendrophyllia cribrosa. The sequence continues at coordinate 17,654,659 of JAJLRJ010000005.1, forward strand.
AAAACAACATCGCTTGATGTACCCTTTCCGATGTCGGCGAACAAATTTCGTGTATTTCGCCGGCCTATTTTCCTGTGGAGCAAAATAAAGCTTTGTTACACCCTCTGTTATCGAAGAATTCTAATATCTCGTATGTTTGAGGCCGCTCGCCACATAATATTGGTCCACCTCTAGCGACGTCTCTTGTCAGCTCTCTTGTTCTCTATATTCCCGCAGCAGTTTGTACAACTATTTACGTCACAGTGTAATATGACACTGGTTTTGGCCGCGCGCAAATTGGAGCCACTTTTTAGCGCCAACAACCTAACTTTGAGCCCTTAAAAAAAGCGTTTCGCATCGTCCCTAACACTTTAAACCTTTTATTCCAAGGTCTAAAAAGGTGAAACTTTCGATACATCAAAAAATAAATTTCATTTCATAGGCACTTTAAGAGCGTTAATGGTCTCCAGTTACGTATGTAATACAGTTCTTCGCTCTTTTTGGGGATAAGTTTTAAAATACCACGTCTTTGAGAAATCGATAGCTGTCCAATTTCGAATCCGTAATTAAGAGCATTTAGAAGAGGTTCGGAAATATCGTTCCAGAAAGTTTGATAAAATTCAGAAGGTAGGCCATCCGTTCCTGGGCTTTTTCCTGATTCCATACATTTTAAAGCGCTATAACATTCAGGTTCAGATAAACAGCCTTCGATGGCTTCGCTTTCGTCATTGCTTAAGACTGTATCATTCTCTAAGAAAAAAGCGTCTGTATCTAGAGAAATAGGATCGTTTTGTATCTTAGCAGAATAAAGGTCTTTGTAGAAAGCTTCGCATTCATGGAGGATTTCTTTATCTGAAGTAGCAAATTCGTTTTCGTGTTTTTTCAAGCGGCTGATTGTTCTTTGTTTAAAATGTCTTTTTTCGAGATTCAAAAAATATTTAGTATTTTTTTCACCTTCATTATACCATCTGGTTCTTGAACGAAGGATAGCGCCTTTTGTACGGTGCTCAATTATTTTTTCTAGCTCGTTCTTCAAATTGTCCAGTTTTGTCTGTAGGAGTGATTTTTGTACCTCGCTTATTGCGATGTTCCCGTCTAATTCTCTCTCCAGATCAGCTATTACTTTGTGCAGCTCATCCTCGCGGGATTTTGTTTTCAAGTTTTTCGCTGCCGCATATGAAATCGTTTTTTCTCGAACTTTCATTTTAATCACATCCCAAAGCAAGGCTGGATTAACTGAACTATCAGACTTGTATTCATTTTTTGTTTGCTGAATAACTGTTTGAATTTGTTTCTGATATTGATCTTCTGCCAATAGTGAGGTGTTTAACTTCCAAAAACCTCTTCCCCTTGGGTTGTGATGCATAGCTATTTTGAGTAATATCATAGAATGATCAGTTTTGTAGCCAGGTACGATATCTGTCATGTTAGTGTCACAGATTAAGCTGGAACTTATTAAAAAGAAATCAAGCCTACAATGTATTTCTGGTTTCCTTCGGCGCCATGTATATCTACGCCTATTTGGGTTCATTGTTCTCCAAATATCTGTTAAAGCTAGATTCTCGCAAGCTTGCTTGATTACGTTTAAAGAGTTTCGATGGGTTCTGGGAAGGCCGCCCTTCTTATCTTCTTCAACATTCATCACGAGATTGAAATCCCCTCCCAATATTATATCTTCACAGTTGAAATCCTGTAGATGATCAAAAAACAATTCAAAGAAATTCGGGTCGTCATCATTGGGAGCGTAAATATTTGCTAGAGTGAAATGCTTTTGGTCGGCTTTAATATCGCAAATAATAAAGCGTCCCGAGGGGTCCGAGAAAGCTTTCAGAATGTCTAAGTTAAAATTATTGTTAAAAAGAATGCAAACACCCGCAGCGCTGCTTGAGCAGCAGCTGAAAAGTGCCTTATAACCCCATTCGGTCCTCCATTTGTCAGCATTGTTTTCGGTACAATGGACTTCTTGAAGAAAAAAAATTGATTGTTGCCTAGTTCTGAGCCAATTAAAAGTCTCTCTTCTTTTGTTGTTGTTTCCTATTCCCCTGACATTGATGGAAGCAATTTTTATATCACACATTCTTTGCGACTCTTAATTATCAGGTCTTGTTCCAAATGCTGATTCAGCAAAATCAAAATATTGAAAGGTGTTAATTTAACGGCTTTATAGTAGAAACGATCTATACAAAACATGTTTGGAAATAATCTTGGCGATTTCAATAACAATTTACCTACTCGAATAAAAATATTAAAAGCTCTGAATAGGATGGTAATGGTATCGGAAGAGCAAATAAATATTTCCCCCCAATAAGACTGAATTAGTAAGCTATACAAACACACACAAACAAACAAACACCAAAAGTAATAAAAGTTAAACCTGACTGGGGGCATTGCTTGCTTTGGCGATTGAGAAGCAAATCAAAACAAGCAAAGCACCAGAAGAGAGATAATCTGTCATAACGGAAGAGCGTTTTTAAAACTTCCGTCCGTCGATCATGTATTCATGTAGGGTAATCAAATTCGTTGCAAAGGGCATGCAGCTAAATAGTTATTTTAAGAGAAAAGGAGGGTGTGTTTTAGTCTGTAAGATGTTTAGAGCTTACATGGAAAATGATTAAAACTTGCAATTCACGGTTCTAAAGGCTTCCCAACTGGCCAGAGTTTACCTTTAATATACAGTTTATCGGGCTGCGCTTTACTGAAACTTGCAGGAATGTTGTTGCGTTTGGCCTTCTTAAAGGTTTCCATCTGCGCTTTCCTCCGTTGGACGATCTCAAATGGAAGATCTTGGTACATTTTGAAGTCGGTTCCCCGCAAACGGTGGCCCAGCGAAAATATTTTTTCACAGTCTTTATATCTGAGAAGTCTAGCAAGAATAGATCGCGGTTTCTCTTCCGTCTTTCTTTTTTCCTAAACGGTGAACTCGCTGTATTTCTATGGTTTCAGCTTCGTTGCAGCCTAATTCTTTTTCTAAGAAAGAACGAAGCACCGACTCCGTGTCTTCTTTGGTTGAATCCTCCTCTGGAATGTTCTCGAACTTGATGTTTTCACGCCTAGAATATGCTTCCAAATATAAGTTTTTAGTTTCAACCTCTTTGATCATGGCGCGAAGCTCGTTATTCTCTTCTTCTAAGTCAGCTAGGCCAGAGGTGGATTTTGCTTCAAGGATCTTTAATCTTTCGGCCGTCTTCTTTTTATCTTCTTCATTACTATTTAAACTTTCTTTGAGATCCTTGATATCGCTTTTGGTAGTAGCGTATGCGGCCTCGAGGGATTGAATTCTGCTCTCAAGCTTGTTGAAAGACGTTCGGAGATTGTTAACAGTTTCCTCGATGCTATCCAACTTTTCGAGCTTCGTAAGCTTCTTGAGGATGTCATCTAGAGTCTTTTGAAAGCCTTCGGCCATGTTCGAAGTGTTAAGAGAATTTTCTTCGTCTACTTCTTCCTCGTATTCACCTTCAGGAGAATCACATTCTCTAAGTTTCTTGTGTTCCGGTGAAGTGTTAGAAATTGTTGATTCTTCTGACGATAATCTTGTTTTCCTTTTGTTGAGCAAATTTTCGAAAAATTCGGCCATTTACTGCCCATTTACACTAGCGTTTGACGGACAGTATTAAAACACGTCTTCACTCCGTCATGTCTCCCCCAGTCATAGTATCGCATAGTTGTCGAAAAACTTTACAACGCAGCGTAAAATCTATTCGGTATTGGTCACTGTTTGGGTCTTTGTATCTAAATTACGCGGTAGTTTTGAAATCAAATGCATCATGGAAGTTTCTCAAGCAAAGCTTATTGTTTTTCTCCGCATTATTTTTCCAGAATCACATTGAGATAAAAACAAAATATGCAATCGATATAACACCGACAATAACCAGACTGTTTCCAATTATTTTGTAAATGTGCATAATGATTTGTTGAAGAACGCCTACGCGCGCCATAACGAAATAAAGTAACATTCTATTTTTAAAAGCTCTAATTAAATGTGACATTTAGTAACTTTTAGAGAAGAACTAGTGTGTCGTTTAATTTCAAGCTAAGTATAAACCGAAACAAATTGAACATTGAATAAGAACTCCTATAAAGTACTTACTCTCCACAGGCGTTTTTTCTTGCCGCGAACGTTCTGTGACAAGGGACTGAAATTGTTCAAAACTACTGCATCCATCATCTTCTAGTGACGAGTCAGGCAGTAAGGGAAAACCTACAGCATGTGACCGAGTAAGGACATTTAATAAATGACCTTGTGTGCTTACACGTCCTGGTGGAGACTTTGTGGTATCTATGCGGCTCTTGGCTGTCGCTTCTTCACCGCAAAACATGCATTGGGTTTGAGAACTGCTGCCATTATTATTATTATTTTTTTTTTTTTTTTTTTTTTTTTTTTTTTATCTTTATTTAAGTGTCAAGGTATTTAGCGCGCAAGCACTAATTGGGGACACTAAGTATAGAAACAAATATTGAAATAGAACATAACACGTTAAAAATCCCAACTGACAGGAGGCAACCCAGTTGGCTATTTTACAAGCGTGGCCGAGGAGTTGGACTCGGGACTACCGTGAAACAACTCCAGATAGTGGTCAGAGCGGGACTTGAACTCGGGACCACCGGGTTTCAAGTCCAGCGCCCTAACCATTCGACCACGCTGCCTCCTCAATTATTGCCGCACGAACATTGTTCGACACTTTCGCTTGCGTCTCCACTGCTCGTTCTCGCTGCTGCTAATATCCGTCGTTCTGGTGCTGGCGATTTTTCTGGTTCAGAGTCTGTATTATCTTGGGGTGCATCCACTTGGAGATTCTCTCCACCTACGGCAAGGAGCTCTTCAATCGCGTTCTCGTTCCGTTCGGAACTTTCAGCAACGGCGTTGTTTCCATCATCCTACAAAACGAAGAAAATGTTCAATCAATTTGAAGGCACTTGGCAAATACAGCGTTACCTCCCGTTCGAAGGGGAGAACTTATGGTTTACCCATCTAAATGGAAAATGAATTAACTTAAAACGAAACTGACATGTTTCCAAATTACGTTTACGAAACTGAAAAATGAAACTGGAAATGCGCGAAAGATCTTAGTTTCTAATTCTGTTTCACTTAAGTGATTTTTGGTAATAGCACCCAAACAATCGGAGCACTGAGGCAGACAACGAATTCAACTTACCATCTTGTCTGTTTCTTCTTCTTGAGTCAACTTTCCAAGACGGTATGTTTCGAAACACCGCTTTGAAGTTTTCACTTCCGTTTATATCTTTCTACTATTAAACACTATCACCTGATAAAACATGGCGTCGCTGATTGGTTTATGTATTTTGGGTTATGCATTTGATTGGTTAAGGGCATCAGCTTTCGGGGAATCCCCCATTTCTAGGAAACACAAGGCTGATTTGCAATGTGCTTACCGAATCACTTTTTGGTTGTTCTAGAATTTAGGTTTTATTCGGATCTTAAGGTAAAGTTCTTTAATAATAAAACGGTTGGCCTTGTGGCATAGAAAATCCGTAACTTCTTTTAATTACCGTTAGTAGACGGCCTGTCATAGCATTTGTCACAGTGTTACTAGATTAAGGTGAATCTGATGGGTTAATTTATTATCATAATTTTAACCGCATTATGTGTTTTAGCTGCTAACTTTTCTTTTTCTTCCACGAAATAAAGGACACCGACACCGACAAATTATACTGTAGACTGCAGCATCAGAATTGTTGGACTGCCAGATGGAAAAGTTTATCTTTGTTGTCTGCTTCTTGGTAAGTCTCTGTCTAAATAACTAAGCGAGGACTATCCGTTGCATTAGATGATGAACGGTTAACGGTCTAATTTATTGAAGTCTCTTGCATGATTGAGTAGGTTTAAGGAGGCGTACTTTTCGAAAGGTTCTGGAGACGGTTGCTTTGGTGGTGCGTCTCTTAGTGAGTAAGGATGGGGGACGATGGTGTGAAACAGGTTTGGGCAGAGAAAAAGAACCTAAAACCTTTTAATTTGGGTTATAAAACAATTTCCATTGTTCATAGACTATAACAATGACCAACGGATGGTTTAGAATCAATCATAAGAAAATGGAACGTTGCCAAATGACCAGAAATAGAAATAGTTATGTGCCAGGCATATTTTATCTTGCAAATAAACACAACTACGATGATAACTTGTTCTTATTACTTGATGGTGTAGTCATGGTTTATGTACAATGCATATCAGGCTAATCAGAGAATGATGTATATTGCCAACATATTTCTTTCTTATGGTGGGCTTCCGCTTTAAGTCGTCACGTTCCGATGATAAATAACAATCATCTTAACCCATTGACACCTGAACCGCCCGTACAAGACTCCACTGCTTTAAAAAATTGTAACTTTCTCAATCGTGCGAACATTGCCTTAACTAGCAGTTGTGAGCATTGACTAGAAAGTCTTTCAAATTGAGATACCCAATAAACACAAAAAAGTCAGCGATTTTTGCAGAATATCAGCGTTTGAATTTGGACAATAACAAAAATTACCGTTTTTAACGTCATAGAAAAACAACAAAAATCACGTTTTTGCCTTTAGTTTTTTTTTATTCAAATCATCATGGCAAACCCAAAAATCAACATTCACAGCAAAATTCAGTCCTAGTCCTAGCTTAGCAGTGAATTTTTTTGCTCTTATTCGTTGCTCGGGCCGAGCTCTAGCCTCTCGTTCTAATGCATACTGACCTTGCCTCAATTTTCAATATCACCACCGCACTGCATGCTGGGAAATGGCCAAGAATTTTGACAGCGTTCGTTTCTTTCCGCACACATTTCATATTTATACTAAGTCCACAGCCACTCCGACCCACCGCCGAAATTTCGCGCTGGTTGTGTTCTCCTGTGGTCGCAACTTCCAAAATATGCCGCAGTAGGTCGAGAAATTCATCCAGAGTCGAGTCCCAAAGCTGCTTCGTTTCCAGGCGGCCATTTTTCCAGTTCAACGAGCAACGAGCCAAATTCGCAAACGAAGTACAACAACTAACTCGCTTCATTGAGAAGTGGACTCTGAACTACCTCCAAGCTTAATGATGCTCACCAGGCAGCTACTAAAGATGAAAAATGGCTGTGAACTTACCAAAAATCGTAGATAATTCATATTGGACCCTTTATTGCAAATCAAGCAAGCAAAATGAGATCGTCACAATGACGTTTCCAGTAAACTCGAGCCTTCAGTGTTTTAGAACAGCAGCACTTTCAATGGTAACTCCAAATATGCAGTCACGAAATCCTATGGGGCGTGTGTATGCAGAAAATCACTCAAAAACGTAAAAATCCTCAGGTGTGAATGGGTTAATATTGTTCACTATATGAGACTCTTTAGTGTCAACACTGAAAAACGCAGAATTTCAAACAAAGATTATAATTTGAAAATGTGCATGCTCTTTGGGTTTCTTTTGTCCTTTGGTTCTAGTACGTTCTAATGTAATTCTAATGTAATGCGCTTGCACACCTTGTCTCTCAGGTTAAGCAAACGTCTTCAGCTATAATTTGTGAAGAAACCCAAGGGGCATACGGTCTGCTGGGATCCATGGGACTTGACAACTTAACTGTTCAGGCATTTGGTTTCAGTATTGTTATAATTGCCTTGGCGTATAATTTTCTCTGCCCAAAGCGAAATGAAACTGGAAGAACAGAAATTGAGCCATCATGGAAGGATTCTGACACACTAGATGATGGCTCGAGTGAGTAACTGATTTTGTAAAATATCATTCCAATACCAATATTAATTGATCTGTTCTTTATGACGTTATTTACACGGGAAATATCCGACACTCTGTAACGTTTTAGTCACTAAAGTGCATGAACAGCTTAAAGTGGTCATCGTATCGTATAGAGTTTGGCTGACTTTAGGTTGACTTTGGACCTATAGCCCACAATGACCACTATCGAAAACAAACCTCATTTGTAAGCCTTTTCTTCTTGTGATGTGTTGTTTGCATAAGTAGACATTAACTGAACCATGACTGTTAAAGATTAGTAGACAATTGTTCAGTTGCAACAGTGAGGAGATTAAACTCTCCAAATTTACACCCATCTTACTCCGAGCGATTCTCGATAGACCCGTCAGACATATCATTACCGACATTACCTTATATCCCGCCTTATATGTAAAACGTTTACCTGTTAGCGCGAAGCACGTCGCCGGCATCGCCTTCACAAAATTTGGCCCGAATAATGGCCGCCTAAAATGCAAGAAATTTTACGAACAACGGGTTGAGCGAACTCTTCAGTTTCAATTCCAAATCTGTTCGTCCAGTGCTGGGTATTAAAACATATTCCCATATTTTTGACAAACGTCTTCCACGAATGAAGTAGTGCAGAAGTATCATGACTTCCAGGTCTCATACATGTAATGAATGTAAATAAACCACTAGGCGCCATGTTGAATTTTACTTGCCGTAACATCAAACTCCTCCCATATAAAGTAAACGGAAGTCTATTTGGAGGGGCTGAAAAGGTTGCCTAGTGCAATCGGTGGGTATATCCATACTATATCATTTACAAGTATAACACTTTCCACTGATTTATCTTAACAAAATAAGATATTATTATTACACTATCAAACTGGATATAACGAAAAGCAGTTACATATATATTGAGAAGAATTTGTCTTTTTTTGTAGACAAAACTGCAGAGCCAAAGTATCCTAAACGACATACCCCTGGCCACGTAGTTTTCAAGAAGACAGGAGTAGAAGTGTTGTCTTCTGCTTGTAGCTGCAAAGCCATTGACATACAAGTGCCATGTGATTTGGCGTTGCAAGCTTTAGATGCCTCTGAGTCGGCAGACTCTAATCTTCTAGAAGAGGAGGAAGTGTTACTGAGCCCAGCAATAAAGCTAATGTCAAGTACACGGCCGAATGGAATGCTTGAAGTTCGCATACCTCATGGTGCAAACATGGTTTTATCGTGCCAAAAATGGAATATCATCCTGAAAGAGTTGCTACACAATAAATGGGTTGCCATAAGAGGGACCGAGGGACAAGGAATAAAAAACTTTGTCCCTAAAACCAACCATGCGACGTTTGACACAGATCATCTCTCAACATTTGCAATTGTTGGGAAGTATGATCATTCTTCGTTGTCAGTGTTTAAAAGAATGAAGGTTGCAGCATTCTGTAATGATACCAAAGTTGGAGAAGACCTTGTGATACGGCTTTATTGTTTTGATGATTGTGAATGGTCATTTGAGGTACGTTATGCATTTCCAAGCTTTAGTGAGCTGCTGCATTGAAGAAACGTTTTTCGTTCAGAACGTTTTCATAAGTGAAGAGTTTGGACTTGTGGAATTTTCTGTCATTATTAACCATGATCTAGTTAGTCAGAAATAATGATATAAGCAATTAGTTTAACTGTTGCCAAACGCTTGTCACATTTTTTTTTATAGAAGATAATGGCAAAGGAACAGAAAGAAGGTGGAAAGCTTGTGTCATCAATTGAATCACTGAACTTCTCTGCTAACAGTGACGATGATGTAGAGATAACTGTAAGAGATGTTGCAGGCTGGCAGCTAGACCAGGATTCTCCAAAGGTGTTATAAACTTGAATAGCTCTCTAATGAACATTGCCTTTTAGGAATTTTACTTCCTGACTAACTGGAAGCTACAATCTCAGCCATTAATCGTTGGAACAGGAACGTTTTAATTTTGTGAAGGGCTGGAGGTGAAAAATTGTTGCATGTGTTCCAACATTATTGTTTTAGGTTGTCCATAACTGGTGTCCTGTGATCTTTCCGCGATGTCATCAAGGAGCCAAGTTCAATAATGGCGATCTTCATTTATCAGAGATCTTTGATGGTGTTGATATCCACGGTTGAGTGTAAAAGGAAATTATACCCCACACCCACATATATTGGTAACAAATTACATTTGTATCTTCCGGGATCAGTACTCGTCCTTGTTTCTGTTCATGTGTTAACATTGCATTTACATATATTAATATTTCAATGGCTGAAGTTGCTTGATCACATCATTTGCAGCAAGTCTTTTTTTTTACAGCAATAAAATTCAGTGTCACCCCAAATTTCACTTTTTTGATGTTCCAAATGAAAATGTTGCCCATCTTGTTGATCATTCTGGTATGACAGACGTTTTTAAACGACAAATTCCACCAGAAATCAACCATAGTCTATAATATGTACTCGACCTTTGCAATTTATGTGTAATACAATTAAGTACTACTAATACACTCATGTACTAGACCTTTAGAACTTTATATATCTCTTTGTTTACATGCAGAAACTCAGTCACGAATCTTTGAAGAACTCATTCGATGTCATCCCCCAATGTGATCTGCTGTTTCATCCTACTCGTAAGATAGCCAATATTGGATTCTTTGTTGCAATGACTTTAACTCAGCAGTCATTGGGGGAAACTGTGCTGTATGCTAGTGTTACACTGAAAAAGGTATTTGTGTATCACGTGGTTCACGTTTGAAGGGTCTATATCACCTATTTTTAGTATCACTTTAAAAGCCAATACATAGTCCAGTTTATTGGACAATGGTCCAGTTCTGTTTAATGCACTGAAACTATACGTTTCTCTGGATGATGATGGACTAGCAGAGATATGAATTGCAACTTGAACAAAATAGCCCATTTTTTCAAGTTAATTGTCTTAAAAAATCGATAAACTGTTTATGGTTTGTTCTGCCTTCGAAAATTCTCTTGATATCTTCCTCTTGGTGTCAGAAACATTTCTTGAACGAGAAAATATACTTTTAATTTTTTTTGTACCTGCTTTGCTAACTGAGTTTTCCTAATTCAGGATCCATCTTGGGCAGTGGATTTGAAGAAAGTCCAGTCATAATTGTAGGAATGGCATGCTTGATTGCTTAATTGTTTTGAGTTTTTTCATCATCCTCCAGCCCCTGAATACTTAGAACCTTCGGGGACCTGAAGATTGGTAGTACATGTAAACATAAGCTAACATATAGTTTGTCCACGCTCTTCATACTAAGAATGGGTTTCTGTATTAATTTTGTTTTAGATGTTTGTGGCGAGAATTTGGTGAAAGCATAACCAGTAGGAAAAATGGAATCAGGAAACAACGAAAGCACATGCAAGCAAATATTTATTTTATATAGTAAGGTTAGCATTTTACAGGTCAACTTTTTTTTAAAGCAATTTTAATTGAAGGGTTTCAGTATGAATCCTTATGTATGGATAATAAAAATGTTAGACTTGAAAATTTTAGTACAAGAATACATATAATATAATAGCAAAGGATCATTATGATATTTTGTAAACATTGCATCTTGCGTGCCAAAAACGATAAATTTAAGGCAAACTGCAACCTATTTTCTTTGAGGTTCCTGAAGCAGTTTAAACAGATAGGAAAACTCGATTCCAATTGTGATCCAGTTGCAAGGGGTGTCAAAGGCTTAGACCAGAAACATCAGCATATCTGTTAGAGTGATTTTACTGAGACCGTGAAACAGTATCTACCAATTAATCAAAATTAGCGAAAATTAGCAAAAAATAAACAAAAGAAAACAATAGAATTAATGTCTAATAGTGCCTACTAGTTCCTACTAGCTTAAAGAAAATTACTGTAAAATTCATACACATAGTTTTCATTGTTCAGCATCATTGTATAGCTGTTGATCAAAACTGCTATTGTAACATTTTTAAACCCAACAATAAAATTTCCAAGCACAAGAATCAGCCATGTTTCATCGGTTTTATTAACGTAATTATTTCAATAGTTCTTCAGATTTTAATGTGTTGTATCATTGTCTTGCAAACAGCTTCACAACGAGATGAATCCTTGTCTGTGATTGGACTAAGGCTGTTGAACGATTTATAAAGTACCTCTCTTGATTGTTTCAAAACAGCACTTTAGGAAACTTCAACAGAGTACATTTCATTTTATTTCGGTTTTTCCCCTTATTTTTTTAGTTTGTAAAAAGCAGTGAGAAATTATGTAGACTGTACGATACGCAGTTTAGGACCGTTTTTTATATTAAATACCGTGAATGTCATTGTTTTAGTAAAACTTGCATTCCTTCGATGTAATTTTTATCAAATAACCCATGTTTATCGCACTACTTTTGACAACAAATGACTGTATGTTCAATTTTGATTCACGGTTCTGTGAGATCACTGAGGAAGAAGACTATTAAATCCCCTTTTTATTAGTAACACAATTAAATACATTCAATTCACTTTTTTTATAACTTTTTAATATAGCTATAGGTGTATTTTTGTATAGTATATTGAAGTACTAGTTAGATTAGTTATTTTTTTTTGTTTTATAACTTAAATTGTATTTTAACTTAATTGTCGAGCGTTTTTTACATGAGCCTCTGGCTCGGGAGATTGGGTAACCACTCCCTACGTTTATCGACTTTAAATAAATTATTACTAAATTATTACTATTACTACAATTTGGTAAACTAACCAACAGTTAACAAGGTGAGATATGAAACCAACAGCTTCATATTCAAAGGACACTTACAGATACACATTTTATGTGGAGGTCTTTTTTTAGGAGAGTGAAAGTTGGCCATTTCCTGCTGAAGGAAAATGTATTACATAACTTTTCTATATATTAAATTGCCTCAACAAAAGCCTAATTTCCTTGCACATCTAAACTACCATATTTTTAAAATATCTTAATGAAGAAAACAAATGATCACATAACTTTTAATAGCTTTTACATGCACATGTACATTTAAAAAAAAATTTTATATATATATATATATATATATATACTCTAGATAGCATTTAATATACATTGAAGTGATTTTTCATGCATGGGAAGAGTAATAAGATTGAATTAATTACTTCAAAATCTATTTCACAGGATAAAAAAATACCTCTACCTATCTAGAATAATGCTCCTTTACGAAATCATGTAAAAACGTTGATAAATATTTTTAAAAATGTTCTCTTTGGTAAAGAAATCAAAGGCTGCTAACAACCAACCCGTGAATAAGAAATGCTAACGCGTAACGCAATATTGCGGTAAGCTTATGTTTTCACACTGAGACAGTTCAATGTTTTTTTTTTAGTTAAACTTAAGGATTTTCGACGAACGCAAAAAAAAAACATGCATCGATCACTTATTCATAATGTCCAGTCCGAAGGGAAAAAAAAGGGTCCCGAACGTGTCTTGATCTCGTGCCTCCCGACTGCCATTCCTGGTACTAAACCACTTGATCATATGCATCGTGGAACACATACTTAAATTTTATTATTTCAAAGTAGATACACATCAAAACGATGTTTCGGTTGAAAAATCCCTTTAGACTGATTTTAATGTTTTATTAAAGACTCCAAATGCGAAACATCTTTAAGCCTTAAAGCTTATTGTTGTTTATATTTGTTTACAACAAATTAGTTATTGTTATCGCTGGATTCATGTTGTTCTTGTTACAAGACACATTCATAACAAAGCATTACATCACTAAGTTTACAGCTGAGTGAGGGAGTGAGTGAATTAGCCACCGTTACTGATAACCCGTTCATTACGCTTGCGCATATTCACAGGTTTAAAATGATGTAAACTTAGCAACCTCCTGCATATCATGCATAAAGAGTGCCACAGCGTAATAGTAGATCGAGACATACATACAAACAGACATTAACTTTATTTTAGCTCGAATTTACAGAGTAGCCGGTTGGTTAATATCTTTGACAAAAAAAACATTTAAGCATCATTAATTAAAAACATACATTAAAGACATAATTTACCTCTGTGTGAAAAGTTCTTGTTACCTACTAAATTAAAATTGAGATCTATATCTATATAACTTCTCACACTTATATATACAATATATATATAACCTATTTATACATTTTATACAAGATTTTCTTGCCTGGCTTGAAATGTCGCTGACACATTTGACATTAGCCAAGTTGATTATATACAGTGTACACTCTCTGGTTTCTTTCCATGATGTATGTAGCACCATGCTGGTCTTAAGAACTGGGATAACCTACTGCTTGAGCAGGGCCAGTCCAAATCAAAGGACCAGATGGTTGTCTTGACAACTGCTAAAATGTATACCATTTAAGAAATGCTGTGGAAATAAACCAATTAACATTATGTTCAGGAACTACATAATTAACTGTTATTATCAGTTCCCCCATGTTGCATGGAAAATGGCCTTAATGTACTCCTTTGTACATATTTTTAAAACATGAGTGAAATTATTTCTTGATAATGCAAAACCACTGTCATGCATGCATTGTTCACCATGGTCAATTATGATGTTAAATTTTCTGCCTCAAAACTGAGCTATATTTAACCACTGAACAAAAACCCTATATTCAGTCATATTGTGATAAATTATGGATTCATAATTATTTCTTGCCATTGTACTGGACTAAGCTACATATGTGGGCACAAATACTACCGTAAAAATCATAACAATACAAATATTCGCTGTATAAATTATATTAACAATACAATAGACTGTATGCCCAGTTCAATACATGTATGAGATACACAAGTGTTGGGCCAGAACATAGTCCAGAACGTACATAGCCAACTTTGTAGTTAACTGTAAACTGTAACTGTAACTGTGACTGTAAATCTTTATTTAAACACGGTAAAATCATCAGGAAACCTAACCTAGCTAACCTAACTAGCCTAAACAAATTACAAAGCTAACTACAACTAATCTAAATAAACCTGTTTTTCATGAATGCCGTGTGTTATAGTTAACACTACATGTTGTAGGAGTATGTTAAAATATGCTAAAAATTCCTATTGGGCAAATAGTATACTAACAGTATATTATTATTATTATTATTATTATTACTTTTATTATTATTATTATTATTTAACTGCAAATAACAAAAAAAAACTTTAAAAAGTTACAACAGCCTAATTAACAGTTACAAAAGTTACAACAGCCTAATATTAATAATAAAAAGAAGTTAAAATGGAATTTCAATACCAAACTGTTTGCACTGATCAAGGTAACTGACAGCTTGAACAGATCTGGGCACCTAGGGATTGGTGCCTAACATTTCACAGCCATGGCTCCTAAGTCCCCTTGTCATTTGGATTCCTTGGAATATTTCTGTGCGTGAGCCCCATTAGCCCAATAAGCTTTAATTATATGTGGGTAGAGCAGCAGACTGTCAGCACATAAATATAAAGCTGTTGCTGACTTGCATTGAGTGACATGCTTATCATTTATAGTCAGATGTTCACCCTACTTTAAAAGCAAATTTTACTGCATGTTTTCAAATACCATATCTTTGAAAATACTTACAAAATATTACTTAAATATAATGAAAATATAAGCTGAACATTATTTCAATGATAATGGTGTTATGAGTCAAGCTTTTTTACATGACAGGTCCATGGTGTCGCCTTTTCTGCAAAATTGCAGCTGCTCCTTGATTTTCTCGTTGTGCTTGCATTAGTTTGACGACAAAATCAAGGATGTTGCCTCTGGTCTGAATTGTGCACAGCAAATAAGCATTGCGGTCCCTCTTCTTAGTAATATCCCTAATCTCTTCCAAGTCACCACTGTCAAGGATTTTGTGTTGATAAAGATGCTCACAAATAGAAATTGCATCACCAATGTTGTCTAGAAGTGCGACATAACATGACTGCAATGCGTCTCTGTCCTCCTTAGGCATGGATGTGACTGCAAAAAAGGGTACTCCTTTACAGGCATCAGCTTATTATAAAATACCCCGTAACAATATCCATGTTTTGCCAATACTGAGAAAAACAACAGGCGCAGATAACACTGAAAAATGTTGCAGACTTCTAATAGGCAATGTATGGTGAAGATAGACACGTTTTGTCAGCAAAACTGACAAGAATTTGGGTGTCCAAAAATATTCTGATTTCTCTTTTCTGAATAGTCTTGTATCTTTACTGTCAATACGACTAATAATCCCTACTTTTTTAACTACAAACCAAACGAAAAACGGAAAATAATTTTTAGTTTCAAAGATAATATTGTTCAGATAAATAACTAATTTGAAGTATGATACAAATTGTACACACTTATATCATTAATGTAAGGTGACATGCCTTTGGAACCAAAAGAAATGAGCCAAAATTCTGTTAACCTTGCCCTTTGTTATGCCAGTAACCATGCCAGCATGACATCGGACATTTATATAGAAATAGGTCAAAACCCCCTCTGTGAAGGGAATTATATGCATGAGTGTTAAACATGCAAGATCTTAGTAACCCGAGGCTGGCCTGCCTTCTTATATATTAAACATACATGTATCAAACTTAGTGAGGCATGATCGATCTTTGATACGCCGTAGGGCAGCCCAGTAATTTGACTAATATAAACAGGCCCAAAAGTTGTCATGAAGGAACAAATAGGATGCTTACTTGTAGTGATCCTTTTATACCATTTACATAGAAAACCAGAATTCCACAAAGTATGTGGATCTGCCATTTCGTTTGGGAATTGTTGTGAGTGTAATCCATGTTTTGGGTCTTTCAATACTTTTAGCCTGCTGTGTGGTTTTGTTTTATTAAAAATGGGTGAGTGAGAAAATAAACTGAAGATGGGAACCGTCTACGAAAAATAAATAATATAACCCTCAATTTAACACAACAATTAACTATATCTACCTGGAGTATCATGCAGCCAAGGAGACATGCTTGCTTCATAGTACTGGAATAAAACAAAATACTTATTAGCCAACACCATCTGTTGTGAACTAATCTGTTTTAATGACAATATAAGGTATTTAATACTTAGGCTTGGTATAAATTAGCTTCAAATAACATGCTAGGGTTTGATTCATAATGTTGAATTACCTTTATGAATAACTAGTATTGGCCACTTGTAGTTGTACTGATGTTCATTTGGCTTTTTTATGCATGTAAACTGATTTGATGGAACTCCCTGCAGTGCTGCATTAGTGAAACAAGTCTTTGTGTCTGGGGTAGGGATATCTACCTGCTTTGAAGTCTTACATGAAGGATACTTGTCTTGAGGGGTAACCTTTGAGATTGGGGCATGGAATACCACTCTAGGGGCAAACCTTTAAGTTTTGGGTGGGGGATACCTGGGGTTATCATTAAGTTATGGGAGTGGATACCCTAGGGAGGGGTAAGATTTACATTTTGGGAAAATAACTATTCATAATAGAAATTTAGTTCTGTACATGTGGTACTAAATACTTAGCCAACACCATCTGTTGTGAACTAAGTGTTTTTAGTGACAATATAAGGTATCACTAAGGATTGGCATAAATTAGCTACAAATTACATGCATTGGGTTTGATTCATAATGTTGAATTACCTTTATGAATAACTAGTATTGGCCACTTGTAGTTGTACTAATGTTCATTTGGCTTTTTTATGCTTGTAAACTGATTTGATGGAGCTCCCAGTGCTGCATTAGTGAAAAACGTTTTTGTGTCTGGGGTAGGGATATATAGCTGCTTTGAAGTCTAACATGAAGGATACTTGTCTTGGGGATAACCTTTGGGATTGGGGCATGGAATGCCACGCTTTAGGGGCAAACCTTTAAGTTTTGGGTGGAGGATATCTGGGGTTAGCGTCAAGTTATAGGTCTGGAGTGGATACCCTAGGGGTAAGATTGTTTTGGGAAAATAACTATTCACAATGGAAATTTAGGTATGGTACTAGAGTGTCATTATTTAAGTCTAGTAATCATAACAGTGACACTTCTGGAGACTTACAGCAATAGGAAATATTAAATGTAGATGAGAACTTTCAGACTGGAGCATTACTCTTATGCTGTCCTCATACAGTGTGTCTTTACCACCAGTACACCTTGTAAAAATCTCCACTGAAAATCCAGCTACAATGCGTTCCTTACTCTTTAAACGGATTTCAGATACAGTCACTGTTCTCTGCAGCATATAATAAAAATATTAATAAGAATCTTATGAACACACGGATACAATTATATATTATTCCAAAACAAGGATTGGTGAGAATTTTTTTTGAAGAGAACAATGTGGCAATCTAAAGTCAGGTATTTAAAAAGAAAATGTGTTCCACATGTAGGCCTCAAAAACACTTAAATATTATGACTGGATCAAGTACATAAATTGAAGTATTTCCAACCAGAACAAAAAATGCTCCATTTTCCATTGTTTAAATACGATGTTGATATATCTAAACGAATTAAAAAAAAAAAAACGACATGCACACTAATTTTTCTGTTGAAGATGGATTCAGACCGCCACTCGGTCTGACAGCCCTAATATTTTGATTTTGCAGATTGTAGTGTATGTGATAGCTGGGCACATTGGTTCCTGCAAAGCTAGGTTAATCTCCCAGCCAGATTGGAGGAGGCAGTTTGAGTGCCCCAAGGTGCTTGGAAGGGAGTGTTACCAATAAGTGCACATGGGAGGGGTGGGTAGGCTGGCAACTATAATGGCTCTTAACCATAGGGATAGATAGTAAGCAGGGGGAAATGGACCTGGTAATTTAGCTGCAGCCCACTAAGTAGGGCAATCATCCCAAGGGAATGGGGGCAGGTGGAGTGAATTTGAGCTCAAACTGCCAGATCTGTCTATGATATCTGAGCAAATTTGAAAATGAACATGAAGCTAACTTTTTGGTTGGAAATTGAAACAATTAACCTTCTGTGGCCGAAGCAAATTAAGGGGAGGGTGGGCTTGCATCAAGAGAGTGGCCTCAGACTCAGACACTGACTGGGCTTTGTGGCCGTTGACCCCACTGGGGTGAGGCCATCAACCTAGTGGGGGTGGGGAGGGGTTAAATTGTACCACTTGGTGTTCATAAGACTTTAATTTTGCAGATCCCAGTGTACATGATAGCTGGGTACATTGGTCCCAGCTGAAATGCTGTAAATTAAGCTATGTTAGCCTCCCAGGCAAAATGGAGGGTGCCATTTCAGTGCCCCATGGGGCTGGGGAAGGGAGAGTGTTTCCAATAATTGCACAATTTGAAAGGCTGGGAAGCCTGCCTCAGGCTGAAAACTGATTGTAAATAGTATTCCATTAGAAATTAAATATTGAATTGGTTATTTTCAAAACATACCATGCATGGATCCACAATTGAGAAGTTTTGACCATCGACCACTTCAAAACTGACTTTTAGATTGCCAGCAATTTCTAAATGTCGATGAAGCAAACATTTGCCTATGGCACTGTGTTCTTCAACCATTGGAAATTCTGTACCATGATACACAAGAGCTTCATCCTTTTTTATTTTTGGGAAAATCTACAATAAAATAATTTTAAAAATTGACAGAAGGAATAAAGATGACTTCAATAAAGAGGTCAAAACGTCTATGGCAATAAATTGCTATTGTCATGGTGACTTTTGACTGAAAGTTTGGAAAATGTACTCACCTCATTAAATTGGTCAAAAGGAATAATGAAGAGAGCATGTTCAAGTTCATCTCTGGCAATAATTCGTCTTTTAAAGAGACAGATGTTGCAAAGGGTTGGCTGCGTAATATCTAATAAAGAAAAAAAGGCAAACGAAATGAGCCAATGATCATATACTCAAAACTCTCAAGGGTAAAATAAATGTATATGTTAAGACATTTTGAGAAAATTAAAAACATAACGGTATAAAGGTATAATGTTGTTATTTTTAAAAAAGAACACTTATGTTGTTGTTGTTAATAAAGGATACTAATGTTGTTAAAGAACCCTAATGTTGTTATTTTTAATAAAGAATTTTGAATAAACACTTGAAAAGGGACAAACGTCTTTCACGTTCTACAGGATATGGCGTAGGAAAACTTTCATCATCCACGTATTACAAAGGTGATAACTCTATCTATCCTTACAATTATTGCATTAGGTATTTAATTTAAAGACACTTTTGCATTATTTTGTTAATACACTTGTAAAAAAGGACAAGTGTTAATTTGAGAGACATTTGTCTACGTACCAGGACAACTTTCATCGTCCACGCAGCCCCCAATGGAAGAGTTGGCCTCCGTTTTCACGATTCCACTTGCTAGGGAATCCCTTACATAGCAGCAGCCCTCTTGCTGGGGAGCACTGGTACGTTGAAGTGATTCTCCTTCTAAAGCCTTGGCAATCTGTTTAATTTTATCAGTAGAAATTACAGAAGCAGTTGATAAACCGACTTGTCCTTCTACACTAGCAGGCAGATCCAAACGTCCCTCCGGACCATCCGAATACCTGAAGTTTTGGACGTCGTTGTCATCTCCATTATATTGATTTCTCGGTGTTATGGGAGTAGGAGATGAAGGAATCAAGCCTCTCGTGGACGGAGTTATCGACTGCATGAGTTCATCATGATCGGTGGAAGTTTCTGAAGAACTTGGCAAATCTTCGTGTCCTTCTAAACTTGCAGGCTGATCCAAACGTTGGAACTCCTGGCCGTCCGAATACCTTGCAAAGTGAGAGTTATAAATTCCATCAGATTGATTCGGCAGTGGTATTAGGGTAGGAGATGAAAAGATTAAGCCGCTTGTGGATGGAGTTATCGACTTCTTTAGTTCATCACGATTGGTGGAAGCTCCTACAGAACTTGGCAAATAGTCGCTTCCATCAAAACTCCCAGCCTGCTCCAAATGTTCCTCCTGAGGAACCGAGTACCAAGATTCATCAAAGTACAGTTCCTCTAGTAACAGATCTTCTTCCCTGTCATCAGAGCTACGCCGAACGTCTGAGTGGTGCGAATTGTCGTAAACTCCACCACAGTGATCTTCCAATTTTTCGGGAGTCGATGGGGACGGAATCACGGCTGTAGCTGCTTGTTCGTTGTCGTTTTTAAAGCGACTTTCGAAGCTGTATAGCTGGCTTTCTTTGTCTTGCATTTCGACAAAGAAAATTCCTTAGACGGGCAAGAAAATACCCGAGAAGCCAAATCAGAAAGCCGCCATGATGCGAATGGAAACTATCGTCTCTTGGCTTTTTTAAATGTTGCACCATCAGAATTTTTGTGCTTCGGTAAGCATTGCTGCAATTTAGCCAATCAGAGCTGAGCGTTTTGACCACGTCGGCTGACGTCTCATGTTGACTCGCGCACGTGATTGGTTCAAAAAGCCTGACGCTGTGGTCATGTGAGGGGGAATCCCCCGACCGAAAACGTTTTAGTAGTTTCGCGTTCATCAGCTTTCTGTAGTCCCCGCAATTCACCACTTCTGAAACAACGAGACTGGATGCAGCTATTCTGGAAACAGTAAGTAGAGTAAAATGCTGCATTTTCGTGCATCATTTCGCGCAGGCCATTAGAGGAGCAACCTCATCGTAAAACTCGTACAGCGAGTGCGATTCCCTTTTGATATAGAATTATATTTCAACCAAGGTCAGTTTGAAGGTAACTGCATGAGGCATTACGGTGCTAAACCATACCAGAAATTAATATTTTGTAGCGGCGAGGCTTTGTTGCAAAGTAAGCATAAACTGGATGGGAACTAAAAAAAATGTGCTTGTTAAGCGCTTCTGCATCAGCGACGATCAGGGAGTTATTGCGTCGACGAAGGAGACGCTTCCTAATCTTGTCGGCTAGGCGGAACGAATCGAGAAAAGTGTCGGTACCAAATCTGCGCCATCTTGAAACGTCACAATAGTATCTTGCATGCTTAGAGCAATGGAAATTTCTGGACTTCATTCAAAACAGATCAAAATAACTACTACAGCTGACACTTTTCGCGTACGTGACCTAGCTTGAGCTTGAGATCGCTTGCGCGTGTTACTACAAATTACGTTACAGCATTGAAAGCACACTTCTTTCGTAGAAGAGATGAAAAATATGACAACTTTTGAGTTGATTTCACAGTAATCAGCACCGGAGAAGAACCTTCGTCCATTTTCAACTGATTAAAAATATGCTGACTGCAACTTCTAGACATTGAGATACTGACATGTACAGAGGCGTATGATTTCAGAATCGGGGAAATAACCGGTAATTAAATCAAGACAAATATACTGCATGTATTTATATGTCGGAAAAATCTGAGACCTTTCGGAGTACACAGCACGGCAGAATTGAAGGATTGTGCCTGATTCCACGGCGATAGCGTGAATTTGTTTGATGTCGGCAAGACGTTTTTGCCTGCGTGACATATCTCGCGACATAGCCCCTTTAAACGGTGGCTGAAACTGAGGTACTACGTAGGTCAAGACGAGGTGCCACGGGATAAGGAGACGCACTATAATCTATGATTACTACTAGTTGTATTAATTACCACGTTTACTAAAGTACATATAATATTCCAGGTACAAAGAACGGGAGTATGGGTGTGCTTTGCGGCATATATGTGATTTTCCTGTTGGATTTTCATCTGTTTTTCACTGTAAGTATGCAACAAATATACTGACCAATATAAGGCTACCGAGCAAACAAAAACAATCAGCCATTTATCATTTGGCGGATCTTGTTTGTTATGTTTGGTGTTGCATCAGGTTTGAACTCCAAAGTTTAGGGGTTCCAGCCTAACGATCGCCTAATTGATGTAATTTATTTTAGAATCTATAAAAAAGATTTTCCCCAAGGAGTCAGTAGCAGAGTATATGCTGGGGTGGGGCAGTAACCAATGATATATAAGCATCCCATTCAGGGAGGGTAGTAAGCTAATCAGTCTCGGTCATATAGCTTTACATGTATATATCAGGAAATAACCATACAAACAAATATACATGTATATTGCAATTTATCTTCTTTTTAAACTTGGATGCTCAGGTGAATCTTTAGGAATTGTTTATAAACACAAGATGAGAATCAAAATCAAATATTTCTATGATGTTTTATACAGGTACTTTTGATTTAGGATAAACAGGGCCCCTCTGGAAACCAGCTTTCGAGCTGACCAGGTTACCCTGTCTAAATAAAGCTGTCTTTCTCTTGGCTTCTTGCTTGTTGTTACCCATGAGATTGAAATGACAGTAGAAAGAAGAATTGTCACTGCTTTGTGTTACAGATCTGGCTGTATCATGGGTCATTTGACTTGCCAGAGGGGTAGAGTAGTTAACAAGTGTATCGTTAATTCATTGTTTCAGTCTAATTATTAAGCTCATTAATCATCCACAGACTGTTCTTGGAGCATTGTAGGTATTTACGTCCTGGTCAAATGGTGCGACATTGCATGTAACAATTTTACATGCAATTAAATTTAACTAATAAGTTAAATAATAAGTGCACAAATGATAAATTCACTAAAAATGGTAGGGAATATGACTTTTGCAAAAGATAATACATCATGATAATTATGATCATTTATTTTTCTTATTTTCTAAGTGATAAAACAATAGTGCACATCAACTCTAGATCTTTTAACAATGCTAAGAATGTTAAATCAAGTTAACGCATTTGTCATTTGTTTCACTTTTATTTCACTCAGGTTTACTGTGCCCAGTGTGCATATAATGAGTTTGCAGTTGAAGATGAGTCAGGCACAGTGGTCTATTGCAAAACGTGTTCTGAGTATAATTGTAAGCCTGGATTTGGGTTGTCTCGATTGTGTGGTGATGTAGTAAAAATAAATGACATTGATGAAATAGGGTGTAAAAAATGTGAACCTGGGATAACATACTCTGATGGTTATGGCTTTGGTTCTTGTAAGCCATGCCAAATTTGTGCAGAGCATCAAACCATAGTAAGGACCTGTACTGTGGAAATTAATTCAAAGTGCAATGAAAGCTGTAGCAGTGGATACTATTTTGACAAAAACACAGGCGACTGCCAGCAATGCTCATGGTGCTGCAGTGATGGCACCAATAGTGTACAAGATGAATGCAAGGATAGGCCCTTTTATGAACAGTGTGATGCTAACACTGGATCTGACTGCAAACCTAAATGCAAAGAGGATCAATATATTGGGAATGGTTCCTGCAAGGCTTGCTCTGAATGTTCTATTGGACAGAAAGAACTGAGACTTTGTAATCTGACCAATGACAGGGTATGTGGTGAATGTGATAGAGGCTTTTACAAAGATGACATTCGCAGTGAATGTAAACCATGCTCAGCATGCTGTAATGATGATAAAGATGTTCATGTTCAAAAATGTGCTGAACAAAACATGCCAGAAAATCTGCAATGTGGTTATACCCAGAGAGCCATCAGTGTGTGTCAACAGAAAAGAAACACAAATTTAATTTTTCAAGAATCTAAAAGCTCCTTGGTTGTTTATATAGCAACTGGTGTAGCAGTGGGACTTGTGATCTCTGTTCTAGCAATGCTGTATTTGAGGTTAAAATATCGCAAGTATAAGAGACTGTCAAGTCATCATTCACAAGTTTGGTTACTCCAGTCATCTGAAGAGGAAGGTAAGTTTGATAACTGCCAATTTTTATAACAACATCCTAATTACCAGATCAGAATTAAATTGTTTCGTCGGATAATAAAAACATTTGAAGTTCTCTTAAGTGACCACCTCAAGCTGAGGGATTTGAAAAGAAATCATACTGTAGTTTAAGAGCTGGTCACCCTGGAAAACCTATTTATAGCTAATACATTAAATCTACAATCAGTTGTCAAGTATTGAGTAATCTGTGTGCTAACAACAGCTTTTGGCAATGGGCATTGACTGTAACAGAATACTGTATGTGGTTCTTGTTTACATTGTTTTGTCATGGTGAGGGACATGACTGAGAGCTTATGAACGTTAATTATTAGCTTATTGTTAATATTGTCCCTGAAAAGCCCCTATGAAGAGTGGTCAATAAAAAATATTACCCATTGTAACAACCCTATAACTCTACGGCCCACTGAAGGAAAATATAAACAAATGTTAAAACTTTTTCCCTTCCCTTTATAGAAATGAGTCATCCAGAAAAACTGGAGGATCCAACAGTTAATGGCTCTCAAGAGACCCTATCCTTTGAGAAATGTGGTGTCTCACTCCAGTTCAATGATTCACAAAGCTTCTTTGATGATGCTCAACAGATTAAAGTAGAAATATGTTGGGACCGAGCTGCTTTTCATGCATTAGAACAAGATGAAGTTCAACTTAGTCCTGTTATAAAATTTCACCCTTGCGGCTTGAATCTGTCCAAACCGGTCCAGATCAGAATACCGCATAGTGCTCTAGTGTTTTACCCTCATGGGTGGAATATCAAACTCAAAAGCTCAACACTGCAAAATGGAACAACTGTGTGGAAGAATGAAGAAATGGATGAAATTGGTAATAATGAAGTTTGCTTTCATGTGGATCATTGTCTTCTGTCTTATGTTGTCATTGGTACATCAATGTACAATTCCAAACCAACAAAGAAGCGCTTTCAGTGTGCAGTGTTTGGAGGTGAAGGCAAAGTTGGTGAGAACTATACAGCATATTTGTATGTGTTTGATGACTGTGAAGCATCACTTGAGGTATAGTCTTTGCTCTGTATAATACCAGTCTATTTTAACCAGAACCAGTGTCACAAGATCAAACACTGAGAAGAGAGTTGAAAATACGATGCACAGCGGAGTATTTTTGACGAACTTCAAGGTGTTTGATCTAGTGATGAAATACTGTGTTGAATGTTTTATATTTATTCTTAAACAAAATGATTTTAGAAGGAGAAATTAAGGATGCAAAAATGAGGAGTGTTTCATCTGATTTCCAAATACTCATTCAGGGTTTTCAATAAGAGCCGGCAGCCGGCGAGTTTCGCCGGCTATTTCACGTGAACTCGCCGCCTACTTTGGAAATTACCCCAAATTTTACGAATAACATGAGAAACATTCGCCACAAGTGAATTAAAACAGATACTGAAACAATCAGTGATTTATCACTATTGGCAAGAAGAAAATAAAAAAGAAATTTAGAGTATTCATGTATAAAAAAGCCAAAAATTAGTGATGTCTGTGTTCTGTCCAAATACCATAATTCTTGCTCCAGAACGCAGGAAATGCATTTTAAGAGGCCCCACCTCCCAACCCCACCTAGAAGCTCACACCTTTGCACGATTGATGCCTTCTCCACCTACTCCTCAACTTTGGCCGCCTACACAAATTCCTATTGAAAACCCTGCTCATTAAACATTAATTTCCTTTGTATTTTCTTCATGAATTATTGAGTTTGAGAAATGTTAAAATATAAGTACCAGAATCTGTGATTCTTATTCAATTTTAGTGCTCAGTACCAAAATTTATAATGCTTTTTTACCAATAATTATTATAATTCCAATAGTTTCAGTCACTACATGTATGGTTTCCTGGTTTAAAACTTCCAAAATAGTAATTGTGTTGTACTTGGTTCTGAAAATATCCATACCTCCCCAATTAAAACTTTGACTTTTGATCCCCCCCCCCCCCCCCCCCCCCACCAAAAAAAAAAAACTTGGAATTGCCATTGACCTTCCATGAAGGTAGTTTGCATATTTCCTGGAACCACACAATCAAACTAGGATTTGAAGGAGTGCCTGAAAAAAAGCCCCAAGTGCCTTCTGATAAACTGCTAAATTCTCATTCCAAATTGCCTTACGCATGAAACACAGGGAGAATTTGACATCACATCAAAAGTCACTTCGGGCCTTATTCCACACACCCCTTCAATTGTAACTAGAAGGTATGATCACTGCAGCTTGTATTGTTATTTGGACCTGCCTCTTCCTACCCCCAATGATTGCACAGTCTTCTAGTTTTTAATTTTTTGTTTATAAGTATATCAACCACATATACTTCATGAGTATTTGTAAACTCTCTTTATTAAAATAATAAATGAATTAAACTATTGAATTAAATGAATCATATTAGTAAATTATTAAATTGTTGAATGATAACTAATAATTTTACTTTCAGTTGGGCTGACTGCAGCTGGTGACTTAATTTTTGGAATTTTTCTTTATTAAAAGCCTTGGACATTAACATAATTATTATGTTATGCATCACATATTTGAAATTTTTGAATTTTACAGAAAATCATGGAAGTGGAGAAGTCAAGAAATAGGATTCTCTTGGGATCTCTTCAGTCTGTATATGTTGAGTCTGTATTGGACACTGATATCAAAATTTCTATAAAACAACCTGTTGAGGGGTGGAAAAGTCACCAGATAAATCCTCAGGTAATATTTGCTCAGAGATAATTTCTGATGTCTGATTTTTCATACTCATATTTTCCACATTATTATTTTTATTTTTTTCTCCAAAAAAAAAAACAGTTTTGTATTCAAGAATAAAAATTATATTATAAAAAGTTATGCAAAGTAATTGGAAAAAAATGAATCTTTATCATAATTACTGTGCTGGACAGGAGAGGGGAACAATCACACGGTGTGACCAAAAAAGAAAGAAAGTATTGTTATAATTACATGTATATGTTGTTGTTTTCTTTCAATAAAATAAAAATTCAGGGAAACTACAATTGAAAAATAAGCAGAAACAGAGATAGAGGTAAAGGTTCATAAGTATTAAGGCATGATTAAAAAGTAATAGTGTTGTCAATTTTCACTTGCTTGTTTTTATTTTTTTGACACATTCAGGTTACCATTAAGAGACTGAAATGGAAATAACTACTGTAATACCAGTTGATTAATTACAAAATTATTCAAACTAATTTAAACAATGGAACCTTCCATAAGTGAATTATCAGTATGCATTATTTAAAAGTATTAACTTAGCAATCACAAGTACATAATCAAAACATGTCAGTTGTAAATTAATGGTTCTTTGGTTTTTGTCTCTTTACAGGTTATAACCCATAAGAGTTTGAAGGAATCCTACCAAACCATACCAACATCACAGATATTATTCGAGCATGACAATGGTCGAAACCGAGATTTTCATTGCACTTTTGAACTAACTGCCAATAATGCTATCACCAAAATTTCTGCAGTTGCTTCGATCAAAGATGTGAGTGTTCAAATTTGTTTGACTGAAAAAAAATAATGCAGTAATTTTGTACTTTTTGCTTGAAAATGTCCATTTGTTAAACGAAATGAAACGCCCTACTCTCCAAGGGACTCTGATAACAAATTAGTTGTCCCGTTCCCACAAACTAGTTACATAAAAAACAGCTTTAGTTATGGCGAAGCAGTTCTCTGGAACAGCCTACCCTGTGATATGAGAGAAATGAAATCTCTACGTCAATCTAAACAATCGGCTTATCTGAATTTTTAATTTAAACTACACACGGCAGTCATGAAAAACAGATTTACTTAGATTAGTTGTAGTTAGCTTTGTAATTTGTTTAGGTTAGTTAGGTTACCTAGGTTAGGTTCCTGATGATTTTACTGTGTTTAAATAAAGATTTATGATATGATACGATACCAAAACTGAAAATTATATAACAAAAGTTTTATGTATTAATATTATACTTATAGCAAATTATTACAAGGTGTAGATAGAGGGGGGTGGAGTTGGGCTCCAGAGAAAAAGCATAATTTAAAATTTTCAGGGAATGGGGAATCTCATTCATAGGGGGTGTTTATTACCCTGAAGATGACAAGGGTAGGGTTAAAAATGAAAAAGAAAAAAGAACTTCTATGGCTGTTGGTGGAGGTAAGGATATTTTCTGTAACCACACATTATATTCTAGTATACACTTTACCTCTAACAAAAGACTGACATTTCACAGGATCCATTTAGGAGGTTACAGGAGAGCCACTCAGGACTTAGTCACAACCACTGCATGGTCACTGGAAGGAATCTGTGTGGTAAGTACATGTAAATTAAAATTGGATGTAAATCTGAAATTGATGTTGTTTTTGTTAGTGATGGGTACTTATCCATTGCAAACCCAAATCACATCACAGAATAAAAAATCAGCTTCTGCTAGCATTTGACAGATTCCAATCATATTTCAGCTCATCATCTTTATTTAAAAACATGGGATCACATTCATTTCAAAAATGGTCTTCCAGTGAGCCATGGACTACTATATACAATAATTATACATTACTCACAACTATCCAATAAAAATTATTCATCTAATCATAACTAATTATCATAAATCTAAATCTAACCTTATTAGTTATATAATAAATTTAATCTTATTATAACTCTACCTCTAGCTTTTAAGTACTCTGCTTTTACTGTGCAATTTTGTGTGATTGGTGTTCATTATGATTTGATTAAGTGGGCGACTGGCAATTACAGTGAGTTCCAAACAACCCACACTCCATCAGGTTTGTTCTCCTGTTCCCTATCCCCTAGAGTCTTCCAGGCTTGGATTGATGTTATGACTTAACTCTGATACACATAGCCCCCCCTCCCCTACCCCACTATGGATAAATTAAAGTTAGAACATAGTCATCTTCTGAGAACAGAATGGTAAAAACCACAGTGGACCCGATTAATGTTGTCTCTCTCTGATCAGTATCTTGGCATATGTACCAGAAAAACATTCTTCTGTATAATCCACACTTCCTTAATTAAGTGCTGCCATCTCCCTTTGGTGAACCCCTTCCTAAATAGAAACAGTCTGGAAGTACATGTACATGTTCAGCCTGTATGAATGACAAGAAGGTGGCCAGTACTACAGTGTTAATGCCATGCAACTACAATATATCATGTACAGTCAACGTTGTTCATTAAGGTTGCACAAGGAAAACACAAAACTTGAAAATAATTATATAATCACCTGAGGCACTTATTCATGATAAACATTGATATTTAATGTCTAGTAACAATCTCAGGGATCTAATACTTACATATCATGCAGACCCCTTTATCACCAATGATGATAAGCCATCGACTTGTATTCATGAGCTTCCAAAGGAGGTACTGCATGCTGTTTGTATGAAACTGGACCAGCCACTCAGAGGTGTGGGTAACTGGCGACATGTCGCTGCAAGCCTTGGATTTACAGACAAGGAAGTTGACATTTTCAGGGAAGAAATGTTGACTCCTGATGGAAGTCCATGCACAGTAATGCTGAAAGCTCTTCAAACAAAGAACCCAAAGCTCACTGTGGCAGAGTTTGTACAAACTCTTCAAACTCGAAAAATTAGACGATTCGATGTTGTAAATGTTCTAGAGCCTTATGTTTATGAGCTCATTTCCAATAGTTATGAAGTATAAGCAAAAGCACCTGAGTGGAATGGTAATTGGCAATTTAAAGAAGTTTTTAATTTTCTGAATGTTAATCCTTTTATTTATAATTGGTAATATTTTTTACCTGCCACTAAAAATAGAAATCAATAGACTGATACACTGACACTGGGGCAACAGGAATATAAAAAATAGTACATGTATCACAGTGCAAACTGCTTCTATATAATTTTACTTTATTGTTTAACACAAAAAAGTTTTTGTATTTCTATACATTGTTTTGTTTTAAAGAACTGATCAAGGATATACATGCAGGGATATGATAAGGATAAGCTATTGAAATAATAAAAGTACATGCAAGCACAAAAAGTAGCAAAAATAACAAATAAGATAGTACACTAGACGTTATGTTCATCATGTCACAAACGTGGAATAAAAAAAAAATCGAAAAGTGGGATTCAAACCTATGACCTTCCATACACCGGTCAGCTAGGATGCTCTAACCACTGAGTAACAAGAGACTTGTTGCAAACTAGGCCATATACTTGGTTCATGTATGACGTGCATCCTGCTTACTGCTAGGATCAGCACTGTTGAAAGCATCATGTGTGGTGATACATGTAAATAAAGATAGTATAGTACACTGCTGATATGCTACGAAGAGTAGAGTTATTGTTTTTGTCCTCTTTTCACATGTGGAAGGTCTTGTAGAAATACAAATTGGACAGTGGACTACTGCCTGTGAAAGAAACAATGTATGTCAAAAAAATATTAACGTTGACAAACCAGTAGCATGTTACCTGGCAGACTATTGGCCAGTGGTCTGGTATATTTTTAGTAATTTTGACTCTCAAGACTATTTTTCCACATTGGGCACTCGAACTAGCACAAAGGGATTAATTGCTGGCCGCCATACCACACACCCTTATCGGTATTCGGTTACTGCATTCACACTGTTGTCACCTTTGTGATGGTGGGTGGAAATTATTGCATCACAGGGTACCCTTGAAAAATATAAATAGCAATGTAACTGCATAAAAAAACCCCAATAAAAACCAGTTATAATATTAATAATAAAGTTCTCATCTGCATGTTTACATGTAAAAATGTCAACGCGCTTACAAACATGCAATTATAAAAAAGACTAACTAAATAATTAAGGGTAAAGATGATTACTACAAAGAAATGTTAAAAATGGTTACTGTCTCAGTAGTTATAATTAACTACACTTGCTCAGTGTATTTGTCTGTAAGCAAACAGGCAGCTAATAACCAACACCCCAATAATGTTATGGACAGGACAGGTGCGTTCCCAGTGAAAAAGATTTACTGAAAATAATTCCCACTACTACGAACTCTCTTTACTACAAGCACCAGGTTACATGTACATGTATGGTCCCACAGTTACATGTATCTGTTATAGTGGGAGTTGACTGTAATCACAAATTCCTCTGGAATAACTTAATTAGGCCCAGGACCGCATGCCTTTCGAGACTAGGTGTTGGCTGACTTAAGCTTGTAATTCGACCACTATTGTTCTGGTTCTCTTGGTCTAGAAGCTGTTTCTTTTATTGCCTTGAAGGCTTCTCTTGAGTCCTCGGGGCCTCTCATTTTGTTCAATAAAGTTTCCTAAACAGATTTATGGGCTGTTTAATTTGTCTGCTGGGGTGCGCAAGGGGGGGAGGGGGTTATGCGCCGATCAATTCGAAACATCAACATCCCCCCCCCCCGGGCAATGCCCCGGGCATTTGAACTTTTGAAGATCGACTTGTTCAAATTCCCGCCCCGTTGGGCCAAAATTGCATTCAAATACCCCACCCTAGCACTGGATTTGACTGTCAAATGCCCCTCCTAACGATAAAATGTTTTTAGTGAGATTAAAAAATACACTTTGCATTCACTTTTTCTGATTTATTCTAGCTATTGTTTTCCTCGAGAATATACTCAACTGAACCGCGTATACTTTGCAACTGATATTTCACGGCACTCCTGTGGCACTCCTGTGGCACTCCTGTGGTTGTCTTGGGGATTTACTTTTCGATATTTTTTTAATTGAGTAATTTCTCGTGTGATCAACAAATATTGCAAAAATATTTAGCAACGCGGTTGATTCATTTTTGGAAGCGTTAATTTCCACGAGGTGAAAATTTATTATTCTAAACGCGTTTTATATCAACTGACAAATGTTTCCTTAAAGAATTTTCTGTTTGAGAGAGTTCATTTTGCAGTGTTTTTTCTTTCAATCAATGGCCGTTTAAGATCTGCATACATTTAATAGACTGGCACAGGACTGGCAATGCAGTCAGCCATCTTGACTTCGAAATCTAAAACGCGTTGAATGGCAGTTGAATTTAACTTTTCATACAAACCTTCAAAAACACTGTAAAGCTTTGTCAGCCCATTTTACTAGCCATTCACTAACAAAAACGATAGTTTCCCCTTTAAATTGCTCCATGTTGAATCTGAACTGCTACCGCGCGTGTTTGATAGGCGCCGGCCAAAAAAATATATTTTGGAACACTTCCGGTTCAAATTCCCCACCCCACCCAGGCAAAGTCAAATTCCCCACCCCTGGGATGGCCTTTCACATCAAATTCCCGACTCCCCGGGCACAGAAAATGTTCAAATACCCGGGGCTTGCCCGGGGGGGGGGGGGGGGGGGGGGATGTTGATGTTTCGAATTGATCGGCGCATTACACTTACCCAATATTCTGAACTTCCCGCATTATGTCATCCATGTTTAGGAACTTTGCCACATTTCCTTCTTCCTCCGCCATGATCTCCAGGGGTCTTAACCAATCAGAATGAAATACATTCACCGAGCTTTCAAGTCGCATCACTGTTTCCAGTTGATTAGAAAACAAATGCTCCGAGGTAAAATTACAGCTTGTTAATATCAATTCTACCTTGTTCTTATACTCTCCAGCCAGGAACTTGGCATGAAATGAAGGCACTTTCTTTATTGCAACTATTTTGTTTACAACCCACTGCCCTGGCAATTCAGTCTCAGCAATAACCCTATCGATCTTCTTATTATTCCAACCACAATTTTCTCTGGTGTATATCTTATCCAAAGTTTTTTCACTTCTTATACAAGATAAAATAAACTGCAAGCCAGCCCTGTCCATGAAAGGAGTTGTTATGGTAATTCGAGCTCCTTCCCTGACCCATTTTTTCATTCTAAATTCCAATAAATTTGTAATGTCCTTTCCTGGGTTTAAACCATCATGAAATTCAGCCTCGTTGAAGTCTTTCTCTTCTTTGACTTCAGGTGCATAGCAGTCGTATTTGCATTCTTTAACAGATGAATGGCCTGCGACTTTCTCATCTTTGCAAGCACTTTCGAATTCTGTAGAATGTTTACATTCGTCTTTCGACGCATGTGCAGTCAACGAAACAGGGTGATTCAAAACATGCCTAAACGTATCTATTAGTACCTTAGACTTCTTTCCTTGTATCAAAAGGGATTTTTTCCTTTCATACCAAGTGCAGGTGAACTCTTTGTTCGTGAACTTGTGGGGATTTCCTTCGCCATTCGGTTTGCTCCACGTTCCCGCGTAGTTCAGTACTATGAATAATTTATCGAGATCTTGAACGTCGCCAGTCCATTCAAAACGATCACCACCTTTTACTGATAACCGTAAGAACTGGGAAGAATCCATAGTTAACTTGAACTTCCTTGACTTTCTTTGACCTTGTTTCGATTTCACCAGAGCAGATGGCCCGCTTCCGCTGCCGCAACGCTTCAATGGCCCTTTTCGCGCCAAAATTATCGCGCTGTGTCAGATGAAACTCATGTGACTGGTGTGACTGCTGTTGAAAAGACGAACTTTGTACTGTTGCGCGAATAAAACACTTCCTTTGATTGGTCAATAATGTGTCATTATTGCAGAGCACCAATCAAAGTTGTTGTACCATTTTGTAAACATAGTTGCCGGTGGATAAATTGCGTTCATTCATAAAGAAGCGTCACCTGGCTTTCGCGTACTGTGAAGCGAGGTTCGCGAAACTTTAGTATTCGCTGCCAAGGTTAAGTTTTACGTTTTCATCCATTCACAGTCTCGAAACGAACAACAAATTTGACCGCAGTACAATGCAAAAAGAATGGCGCTTTAATACTGTTCCTTTGCTGTCGCCTCTGAGCGGTCAAAAGACTTCAGTTCGTTTTGTAGACATCTCCTTGTTGAAAGACGAAGGCGTTGGGAATGGTAAGTATTAACAGTACAAGTGATCACTTGAATTAACAAACGCTTAAAGTGTTCCATTGGTTTTTTAAAAGCTGATTTACCGCTTTTTCTTCTTCTTTCGCAATTTTATGTTAAAATCCTTGCTTTGAATTTCCCAAAACGCAATTCCCTACTAACCATGCACAATGTTGTCAATTTCGTTTGCAGGCGGTTAGCCGCGGAATAAAACAAAGATCAAATCGTAGTTATTATTTGTTTCTTCTCTGGGTGAGTACATGTAATTTATTTTGCACAATATTTAAACTTACTACTACCATTAGATTCAGTTAGGCGCGCGTTGCGTTCTTTTATTAATAGTGCTTCGTAATCACATACTACGAATTCTTAGGTTACCGTATCTGATCAGGAAAGATATTTCATTTTTCTTCCTTACGTGCATCTATGCTTTTTGACCTAGGTATTAATAGGAAATTGTTGTGGTAGGATGCCAAGTTTCATTCCATCAGAGCGCGGCGAGTTTTTGAATGGCTTCGTTGAAAGTGGCAGTGAAATTTAGTGCGTTTAAAATTCTTTTGAATGCCCTCAATTTTTTTGTCTAGTCTTGTAAGCTGACATACTCTTAACGTTGGTCATCAGTAGTTTGAGTCAATATCTTCTACTTTAAACACCGATCTTCGACATATTTTACAAAATTATACAAACCAATTCAATGAAATCGAAACAAAATCTTTAAATTATATTGCATCATCAGTATTTGTTTATATAATTATGCAAATATGTCATGGAGAATGAAAGTGTTGCATTGGTATTTAAATTGTCATTGGCTGATATTAGATTGACAGATATCTCTCAAATTAAGTGGCATTAGGCATAATAAATTGAATTTTCTTATTAATTTGGATAATGATGGATTGCACAAGAAGGAAGCTTTTATTCTTAAATGTGTAACTAAATTTAACTTAATTAACATTATAGTGACATGAGTAATATATTCCTAGTAAAGAGTGGTTTTCTGATTGTCAAAAGTACTTTCGCGATTGTTTTGTTTTTGCATTGCTCAGCTTTGTGATTGGCTAAAAACTCTTGCACCACTTTCTCAACTAATCAGAAGTAAAACCAAAACTATAATAATTATTGTGACTTGCATGACGCATTTTCCCGTGCTTGGCGCCAGCTACTTGTACATGTACTTGCTTTGAGTTCTGATTGGTTCATTGGTCCAATGGATTGTCTGTCTGTTGTGATTGGTTTGGGTTTTACAGCACTCACTCAATTGAAAACCACTCTATGGGGGCAGTTGTATATGTTGTAGTTAATTTTTTATTCCAGTTAATTTTTGTTTTTCCTTTGTTTCAAATTCATTAGCATATATTACCATACCCAAAAACAATGGAAAAATAAAAATTACCTGAGATAAAAAATTAACTACAACATATATAATAAATTGTGGGTTGTACTCTAATGCATTTCTTTTTATTAGGGAAAATATTTATGGTTTGAACATCAGGATTTTAAATTAGGTTTATTTTAAAAGAAATGCCCTTGTACTATTTTGATATTTATTCTTAAGTTTTAGTAACTTACACGTACTTTGCTCTTATTCACGTAGTATTTTTATTTTCCAGCCATGTGGCATAGCATTGATATTCTTACATGTCTTTGTGCCTTATGTTGATGTAAGTGACTAAAATATACTTCTTATTATTTTATTGAATGCATACCACCATTTTTATTTTGGATTAAATTAGTAATAGTAACTGGACTAAGTATAGTACAATTCAGGGAGTAATCGGGCAAGTAATTTCAAATTGGCTGAGCAAGTAATGCACTATTTTGCAAAATGAAACTTGGGATTTGTCTTGAATTTTAAGTTTTGGCACTTTGGGAGTTAAAAAAGGGCTAAAGGATCTTTGTGGTATTTGTTGTTTTGAAATTATTTTTCAGAATGAAATTCAAAGGGGCTTAATGCCACGAGGAATAGATTTAGCTGATTTTTGGTCAAAATTATGCTAAAATAACTGATCAGTACAGGTGTACCTTTGAACCCAAAAAAAGATATAAAGTTAATTCTGAACTAACCACAGCCATTTTTTATAAATTTTTCTAAGACGTGGAGAAAAAAGTCAAAAATTAAGTGTAACTTTTTCAAGTTGTAATCCATTCCATCCTAGCCATCCACTGCTAAAAACACTCATTATTATTATTTATTTATTATTGTTAAGAAAACTAGACATTATTATTATTTTAGATTTCCTTGCTTACAAATATGTCTTCTGGCTTTTCAAGGTAATTCTTAAATCTGTAGACATGCATAGCTCCTTTAAGATTTTTTTCTTGAACTTTATATACTTTAAAATTGGCTCATGCTCTAGAAATAATGCAAAGTGAACATGCAGTCACACTACATTGCTGCTTTACAAAAAAATTAAACAACAGCTTAAAGAAGCTATGTCACCTACAATGTATTTTCAGTATCACTTTGAGAAACCAAAAAAATAATTTGTTTCAATGGAAACCTAAAAATAATGGTCCAGTTTGTTTATTAATACTCTATCACTGCACAGAAACTGCCACTTGTTATCTATGGCTGCGGAATAGCCAGGATGGAAATGGATTGCAACTTGAAACACTTAGCCAATTTTTTTAAGTTCCTCCCAAGTGTCATGGAAAAATCACAGAAAAACGTATTATGGTTTGTTCTTCCTTGAAGAAATCACTTGATATTATCTTCCTGGTGTTCTAAAAGCAATT
Organism: Dendrophyllia cribrosa; assembly: GCA_024195265.1. Classification (NCBI taxonomy): domain Eukaryota; kingdom Metazoa; phylum Cnidaria; class Anthozoa; order Scleractinia; family Dendrophylliidae; genus Dendrophyllia; species Dendrophyllia cribrosa. The sequence continues at coordinate 17,691,413 of JAJLRJ010000005.1, forward strand.
TTGTATTTGAGCGAAGGTTTTTTGTTCTATGAGTGTATTAATTTTTTACCAAAACACAGCAAAATCTGTGTGATGATGCCCCTTTAACACTCTGGTTCAGAAGCATAATATAAAAAAGGGTGTGTTATGTTTGACTGTCTAGGCTACCAATCCATGCTCTGCATCTCAGTTTTGGGTGGTACATGCTGATGGAACAACTTTGTGCGAAGACTGTGGAAGTTGCCCTCCTGGTCAAGGCCTTTCTCATGAGTGTGGAAAACAGATATCGTCAAATGCAATGGTGACTTGTGTATCGTGTCAAGCGGGCATATCCTTCTCCAGTGAATATGATATGTCCAGGTGTACTCCTTGTGGCGCTTCTTGCTCAGAGGATCAGGTGGTGCTACAAAACTGCACACCCACGACGAATGTGAAATGTGACAAACAGTGCTACAGCAAGGACAGGTAAAATACTACATCTGTACAATGCATTGTATATCATAAAATTTAGGTCAGTGAAGGCAGTTTTTTCTTTTGGTGTCCAATGGAAAATAATTATTATGTAACAGTAAAAAAGAAAATAATAATCTCTTATAGGCTTTCCTGTTTGTTGCCTCCCAATGTTTCATGAAGGGCTCATAAGAATAAAACCACTACAGTTGTACATAATTTTTTGTTGAAAAAATATGTGGACACCGTATCCCTTCTGTATGCAAAATAGCTATACACCTGCAGATGTACATTGAACTTTAAGTTATTTGTGTACACGTTTCTTGGCCAGTTAGGTTGGTTTCAATCACATGAAACTCTTTAAGATTTATTGCAATATGTGTTTCATGATTTTATTCTTACAATAATTAACTGATCTATTTTTTAGTTGGATTGTGGTTCAGTGCATACTTTTTACTTTCCCTATTTTATAGGTATTATTATGATGACCTTGGAAGTTGCATGTCTTGTTCAAAATGCTGTGGTGATAACAAAGATGTGGTGGAAAATGAGTGTAAACAGAAATTAGCAGCAGCATCAAACAAGATCTGCTCTTTTCTCAGCAGTGTAAATCGGTGTGATACTACAACTACAGTGTCATCTATACAAGAAACCACCACAGTCCTGAACACTGCAACCCCAGTGCCTTTTACTTTAACCAGAGCAAGAGCTGCCACAATGAATCTTACTGCCAGTACCCACCAAATTACTCTCACCCAGGGTGCTCAAAGCAGTCCTCATCTGTCAAAAACAAAGCAGGACTTAAACAACTCAGCAAATGTCATTGTTCCTGTGGCAATAAGTATAGGGCTGCTGCTATTAATAATTGTTGCTGGTTGTTTGACTTACTTTCTGTACTCAAGGGGAAGATGCAGTTACCTAAGACGTCAATGTGATACTGAAATGACAATTCAGTATTCACCAAATGGCCAGACTTGGGTGGTAATGAATGGTGAAGGTAAATGTTTATTTTCATTTTCGGTGGTAGTTTGTTTATTTTTTTACATTAGTTTTGGTGTGTTATTCTGTCTGTAGGTTCATGCAGTACGCACATATTATTGTCTCCCTCTGGGTTTTTGGTAGAACAGGATTATGTCCACTATTTGACCACTGTTAGTACAAACTTAAGGAGTTTGGGGGAATTCTCTCCTGGAAGCGTTTTGGAGAAAAAAAAATTAACCCTGTGAAACCAATTGGCCAAATTGTATTTATATAAAGAGAAACAACACACTAAATTGATATTTGATACTTCTGTTGTGTGATGCTACCAGTCACCTTCATGTAGTAATATTTTTCTACAATAGGTGTGTCATGCCAAAAATTAACAAACATTAACAAAGTACATGTAAAGCTGGGAGGAATCACTCCAGCAGAATCAAGTGAACCATTGTTAAGCAAGGTAAGTTAATGTACAATTACTTTTTTTATTTGTAAAAAAAATATGTTTATGTTACATGAAGTAGCAAAATTAATGATGGAAGGTTATAAGGGGGGTTGGTATGCAGGTGCTTGGGCCATAGGCAACAACAACAAGGGTTGTTTGTACTTCTCCTTCCTCAGTAACCTTCACCCCCCTCCCCCACCCCTCCCTCCAACCACCACCACTGATGGTGCGCTAGTACCGGTCAGCGGTACTATAGATAAGGACACGCGCCTCTCGTTCTGTATTACACAGTTGTGCCTGAAGTTGCTTCACCTGAATCGTGTCATCAATCGACCAACCCTCCCTTCCCTGGCGGTGCTAGTCTCTCACAGGAGGTTTAGGCTTCGTATTTTGCTAGCTACAGTACATGTAGGATTCACTCACAGTTTGCTGATGCTGATGCAGTGGCTTTTTTCTTTGCTAATTCACACTCTTGACAAACTAGACGTTGACTCTGCACTAATTTTTCCTGTTTAGGAAAAGCATTCCCTATGTATTTATGAGTAAGTCACTTAATTAGCATGCGTGAAAATTAGTCGTTAAAATGTCGAACATGCACAGTTGTTGTATGGGTTACATTCCTGACACATGATGACTTGGTCAAATTGAATAATACCAGATGTTCTATCATTTCCAGTGTTACTGACCTACTTAAGTCAGAGCCACTTACATGTGTATTTCACATTAACAAATCTTTTGAAATGATCTGTTTTAAAAACTTAGCATGCAAATACTATAACACACACTGATTGTATGCTTTAAATAATTTTTTTTATGCATTAATAATGCAGGAGTCACCAATCTCCTCATGTTTGAGCCAAGAGATCAAGAATACAAAGAAAGGTATCACTTTAAACATGTTTAGGTGCATTGACTTTTCTTCCGTTTTTGGAAACAATTCTCTCCATCTGTGTTATTTGGAATAACAATAATATTATTTTTATATCACGGAAAGCAGATTATGGAATAGTAGTAGTAAGCCCAGATATTACACATACATGTAATTATACTGCAGTAAGGTATGAAAAGTCTGTCCACGCACAGTGGACTGAATAAAAGCTAGGAAGCTCAACACTGCCACCGGTAATGCTCACAGTTAATCACTGTCATCATAGCATGCAATGTAGTAATGGACAGAATTCATTTGAGGCATTTGTCTAACACTATAACTATATACATGTATGCTGAGAAATTATCATTTAGTGAACTGACAGTTGAGCTTCTTTGCTTGCATTCAGTCCACTGCATGACCTTTCATTTACCTCACTGCACTTATGTATGTAAATTATGGTATTTTTTGTGAATGGCCTTGGCCCAATAACGAACACGATCAAAGAAAGACGACTCTGTTTTGCTGGCCGCACTACTAGAGAAGCAAGGACGAACTGGCTAAGTGATACTTTGCTGTGGAACCCGAGCCATGGGTACTTTTCAGTTTGTTGACCATCACATGCCTACATTGACCAATTAGTTGATGATACAGTGTGCCTCCTAAATAAACTGCCGACAGCAATGGAAGACTAAGAAAGATGGGAGGAATGAGTCAGAGGGGTCTGAGGTGCCTTAATTCAGACAACTTTTGTAAACATTTTACATTTAGTTAATAACTATTTTAATAAGTAATCATTTTTAATTATAGCTTAACTTTATACAGTTCTAATGAAGTTTTATTTTGTATCTTTTATCTTTATTATTTTGTGCCGTACCTGGAAACTAGGTCTTAATTCACTGATCACATTAAATAAAGGATTGATTGATTGATAATAATAATAATAATAATAATAATAATAATAATAATAATAGTGGGTTAGAGGGAGACATGCAGGTCTGGGATCTCAACCCAGTGTCTGTTTATAAGACGTTTCCCCCTATACAGGCTGTAGGAGATTTAACTGTAGTGATTAAATTTGTCTGCATTGAAGCTCTATATAATGATAAAATATATGGTTAGGTTGAAGTTTCATTAATCCAATATTTTTTGTTTTTAATTTTTAGTGTCTAAGCTACTTAGTAGCTTACTGGAGGATGAAAATGCCCTAAAAGAAATCTGTGTGCGTCTGGACACACCTGTACCAGGGTGTGGTCACTACAGAGAAGTTGCCCAGTATTATGGATTGAATCATTACGAGATTGTCTCAGTCCTTGAAAAACATCCTGGGGGTCCAACAAGGGCACTGATTGAAAAGTTAGCTGCTACTCATACCGAGCTAACAGTTGAGGAGTTTGCTGCTGTGGTGGAAGATAAGACTAAGAGAAACGATGTTTCTCAATGGTTGAGGGAGCATGATTTGGCAGAAGATTAAAATTTGTATCTTTCACTATTGTGGTTTTATTATTCGATTATTGTGTTTTTGTAGGCACATCAGTACATCTAGCCAATTTATGTATACATTAGTCAATTCTAAAGGGAATAATTTTCCTAATTATTGTTGGGGCGGTCATTTGGAAATTTGAAAAAAAGGTTAATTTTGAATGTACCTTGTACAAGCATAACTGAACGTACATGTATTAATTACTGTTCATTTAATTTTTTTGATTGTATACATGGTATATACTTGTAGTTAACCATTATATCCATTACATGATATGATATTTTCAGTGATTTTATTCTTGTAGTTAGACATTTTATTCAATGATCTGTAACTAAAGTGGCTTTCTTTTTTACAAAACGAAAATGATTGCATGTTCACAAAGAACCTTAGGGGACTGATACGTTGTAATTTTACAATTAATTATAATTGTAATGTACATGTATATATATATATATATATGTATAACCAAATTCAGTAAGAAGGAGAATGACATCCAGGGTAATTGTTTGTAAATTTAAAAATAAATCTCTTAATAAGCAAACATATGAGCATAACATGTTTTCTAAAATTAATATTGGTTAATAATTTTTTTGTATCAAATAATAACATGTTTTCTAAAATTAATATTGGTTAATCATATTTTTTGTATCAAACAGTTTCTGTTTTAAGTACTGCATTTGTTGACTAATAGTAATGTAAGTATTTTTTATTGTATTTTGTTTAAAACATTTTGATTTTTTTAAACTATTTTTTTTTTTCAGTTGAAGAAGTGTTAAATTTTCAGTGAAAAATGTTTTTTAATCATTTACTTGGAGTGTTCAAATTTGGATTACTGGTCAATGTCATTGTTCTCCTTTGTATCAAATACACAGCAGATGTCAAAACATCAAGAAATGTTTGAAATGTATGCTGACGTCTGTAAATAGATAGTAAATTTGCAATCAGACAATTATTGTTTCAGTTGCACATTAAGTTGCAAGAGTGTGGCATGGCTGAGGTGTCAAATAGTACTGAATTTTTTTTTGTGAAAGATATTTTGTATGGTACATGTATTTAATACAGTACTTTAATAGATCAATTTTTCTTTATTTGTGTATGATTTTGAAATAAAAACCCCCAAAATGTAACTTTTTAATCTTTTAGCAATAACATAAGGCAATAGCCCATAATCAAACAAGATAGGAGGTGCACAATGGAAAATGTTAATGTTACAAATCGCACTATTGAGACACCATGCTAATAACCAACACTGGAATAATATTATGGACAGGAGTCGTGTTCCCAGTGATTACGATTTACTGAAAATATTCCCACTTTTACAAACTCTCTTTATTACAAGCACCAGGTTATGGTCCCGCACAGGTGTCTGGTTATATACAGTAGGAGTTGACTGTAATCAAATAACAAGTCTCTGGTAAAGGGGCTATGTCGCGAGGTTTTGCCTAATTTTAGTAACTTTAATTTACACTTTTATCTATCAAAATTCTTTTGTTCGCTGATACGAAACAGGACTCGAAACGGAACCAGCGGTCACGTACACAAGAACTATTGCTTGTTTTGATTTAAGTCCAACAATTTCATCGTTCTTTTCTCAAGCGAAACAAAATCAGAAAAATGTTAGGTTTGTCTGTGGCGATAAAGAAGTACAAAGCGAAGACTCTGGTACCATGTTAATATGCTGAAGTGTACTATATTTAGCCAACAGAGAAGAAGAACCTTCGTCCATGACATTCCATGGTCAACTGATTTCTATCGCTGCTCGTACATATTGAGAAATTTAGCCGTACGATTTCAGAATCGGAAAAATAACCAGGCGAAAATCAAGACAAATAGATTATTTACATATGTGAAAAATCTGAGACCATTTGGTGAACACAGCACTGCAGGATTAAATGGATTCGACGATGATGGCGTAAACTTGAAAAACAGCCACCGGACGTTTTTCAAGATTGTAGCTTGCGTGACACCTCGCGACATAGCCCCTTTAAGAAGGTCTGTTATTAATGCTGTGCCGGTTTGTAACCCTCAGAGCCTCTCATTTTGTTCAATAAAGATATTAAACCAAACTGATTCACATGGGGATAATTTGTAACACGTACTAACTTCCTTCATTATGTCGTCCATGTTTAGGAACTTTGCCATATTTATTTCTTCCTCGGCCATGACCTCCAGGGGTCTTAACCAATCAGAATGAAATACATTCACTAAACTTTCAAGTCGCATCACTGTTTCCAGTTGATTAGAGAACAAATGCTCCGAGGTAAAATTACAACTTGTTAATATTAATTCTACCTTGTTCTTATACTCCCCAGCCAGGAACTTGGCATAAAATGAAGGTGCAACCATTTTGTTTACAACCCACTGCCGTGGCAATTCAGTCTCGGCAATAACCCAATCGATGTTCTGATTATTCCGACCACAATTGTCTCTGGTGAAAGCCATCAAACTTTATTTATGTGTCAACGGCTTTATAGCTTAATTTTTCAATTGAGCTTGTAGCGATATTTCTCTGTTTACAAACATTACGTCAAATTTGTTTTGTTATTCAAATTTGCCAAAAAGAACTATTTATTTCAACACCATTAATAACAATAGGTGACGTAACGAGAAATAACGCTATTGGTAACATCTAAGTAAGAACTTGTAATTAAAAACTAATAACTAATTTCTAAAATATTAACTGATTTATACTCACAACTAATTTCTAAGCTATTTACAGATTCGTACTGGTGTATCTTATCCAAAGTTTTCTTACTTCTCAAACAGTATAAAATAAACTGTAAGCCAGCCTTGCCCATGAAAGGAGTTGTTATGGTAATTCAGCCCCTTCCCTGGCCCATTTTCTCAATTCTTATGAATTTGCAATGGGCTTTCCTGGGTTTACTAGAATTTGGAACTAAAAAGTTCGGTGGCTGCGGGGCACTTGGTTAAAACTTGAAAAATTTTATATAAAAAGTACAAATAATAAAATTCAGCCTCGTTGAAGTCTTCCTCTTTCTTGATTTCGGGTGCAACGCAATGGTTGTTGCATTCTTTGATAGATGAATGGCTTGCGACTTCCTCATCTTTGCAAGCACTTTCTGTAAGAATGTTTTTCGCGCCAAATTCCTTGCATGCTCATGCAGGTGATTGTGACTAAAAAAAGTTGGACTTTGTTCAACTCTTTGTTTGTAGACCCCTTGAGTGAGCCAATCATATCGACTTCCTCATCTTTGCAAGCACTTTCTGTTTCTTTCTGTAAGAATGTTTACATTCATCTTTTTCGCGCCAAATTCCTTGCATGCGGGTGATTACCATGTGACTAAAAAAAGTTGGACTTTGTTCAACTCTTTGTTTGTAGGCCCTTTGAGTGAGCCAATCATATCAATGACCATTACGTAAACTGTCAACAGATCCATAAATACGTTCATTCATCAGGGAAAAATTACTTTCCATCCTGATCGACGTAGGAGGAAAGTTTCTAAACATTGTGTTCAATCTTTTTACGTTTTCATCGCGTTCAATTCGCACTCAGTGGAGAAAACCTAGCTTCTTTCACGTCAAAGACGAACGCCACGTTTGACCGCATGAGTCGTATGCGATATGGATGGTTCTCTAACTGCACTGTTCATGACTTGCTTCTGACGTCCGTTCGGAAGATTGGCGTTCGTGTTGAAGAAAGTTGCTTGGTAGTTGAAGACGATGGTAGGTTTACCATTTATTAAACGCTGAAAGCCTTATTAAAATCGTATTATTCAAAGCTAAAATTATGCTTTTCTTGGATTAAAAATTCTTACCCAATAAGTCGATAAACCGAATTTCGTTTCAGGGGGATGACAGAGGCTTAAAAAGCCTACGAAGAAGAGACCATAGGTTTTTATTTTTTCTCCTGAAGGTGAGTGTCTTTACACACAACATTTAGGCTTTTGAAGATATTTTAACTTCTATTCGTTGTTTTGAAAATTTAGCTTATTTCTAAAATCTAAAAACGCTCATATATCACGGGAAGCTTTTTACAGTTGTAACTCCTCTATCTGTGCCTTTTGACCAAAGTTTCATTCCATCAGCGCTGGAAGTTGTAGAATACAAACCTCTAGCTTCGTTAGAGCTTCAACGTAACGTAACTTCAACTATTTCGTTGTGCGTAGTTTGTGTGGAATTTGATAAATTTCTTAAAGCTTTAAAATATGCTCAAATTTTTATTCCGTCTTTGGACGGTTTCCGTTTAAGCTGACCATGACAGAAGACTTAATACATGTATACTTCAGGTTAGTCAACGATTTTTGAGCCAATATCTTGGTACTTGGACTGACACTGATCTTACATATTATGGATGAAATCGATTCAAATGCGATGGCATTTGTTTACAAATGAAGGGGGTACTACGTCAGTCCTCGTTAGATTGAAACACAGCTCTCAGACGGATTAGCATTCATGCATGAAACACAATATAGAAGATATAGTTGGAGGCACCATGCAAAAATAAACATCCTTGTATTATTTTGACATTTATCTTGGTTTTAATGTTCATTTTTTGCTCTTTTTTTGTTATTGTTGCAGATTTTTGGCACAGTATTTATCTTTTTGGAATTTTCTGTGTCTTCTGCTGATGTAAGTGTCTACTGTATATAACCCTTATTTATTTAAGCTTATTTATTTAGTTGTTTTATCAGAATATTCCTAAACTGCTATCAATAAATTCTTTGAATGTTTTGGCAGTGTACTAACATGTAAATATCTTTTAAAGCTTCTCATATCAATTAAATCATGCCAACTCAGTCAAAACGTTAATTGCATTCATACTACCATAAACAATTTTATGTTTCTGGCCTAATCAAGAAAGACATATCCCTGAATGTTTTGTAAAACAAGAAATGTGAAAACGAAAGGATCCATTGTTATCAACGAGTTGCAAATAAGTGCCTGGGTATTCTAGAATCTAGCCGAGAATGCTGTACATGTTAGAAAGATGTAGTCGCTTCTTTCTTATTTTATGATTGAGCTGAATGTTTTGTAGAACAAGAAATGTGAAAACAAAAGGATCCATTGTTATCAATGAGTTGCAAAAAAGTGCCTGGGTATTCTAGAATCTACATGTAGCCGAGAATGCTGTACATGTTAGAAAGATGTAGTCGCTTCTTTCTTCATTTTCATGATTGAGCTTAAAATCTATCATCTTTCATGTATGTGCTTACATGACCTGATCGATGTAAACATGACAGTGTCAGCTCAAAAGTTATGATTGTCACAAATCCTTGAATATTCATGCGTATGTCACGTCATGTCAGCACAATATTAGCCTGAGAAAACAGACGACTTTTTGCAGTGGTGCCACTTTGGTTCCCTCCTGAAAAGGCATCTGAGAAACGAGCACAAAAATACCATACTGATGATGTAATGCTACCCAGATCAGGGTAGTCCTTCTGATTGGTTGAAACCATCTCTCGACCAATCACAAGGACTACCCAGATCTGGGTAGCATTACGTCATCAGTACAGTATCTTTGCGTCCATTTCTCAGACATCTTTTCACGGAGGGAATCATAGTGGCACCACTCATCGGTTTTCTCTGGCTAGCACAATATGAATATTTGCTTTTTCTATATAAATTTAGTCCCACTTTAAAACTGTCGCTTTACAAATAAACAAAAGCATAACTGTTTTTAAGAAGCATTAATTTTTATTTTTTTTTACAATAAGACTTATCTGAGTGTGTTATGTTTGTCTCTCCAGGCAACAAATCCTTGCTCTGCATCTCAGTTTTGGGTCGTTCATGCTGACGGAAACACTTCATGCGAAGATTGTGAAAGTTGCCCTCCGGGTCAAGGACTTTCTCATGAGTGTGGAAGAAAAATATCCTCAAATTCAATGGTGACTTGTGTACCATGTCAAGCCGGCATCTCCTTCTCCAGTGAATATGATACATCCATTTGTACTCCTTGTAGTGCTCCTTGCTCAGAGGACCAGGTGGTGCTACAAAACTGCACACCCACGATGAATGTCAAGTGCGACAAACAGTGCTACAGCAAGGGCAGGTACATTATAGTACTATAAAAAAAGTTAATGGAGTACATGTAATACTGTATGTATCATGTTATGATAAAGATCTGGAAAAATTAAAGGAAAATAAAGTGACACTGGTTAAAAATTTTTCAAACCAAAACAATATCATGTACATGTGTATGTGCCAACAGAAACCCATAAGTGGGTTGAAATTACGTGCAACTGTCTCTTGTATGCTTCAAAACAAGCTTTTGATTATTCAATTTGCTGAGAAGTTGTTACAGCCATATTTGGAAAATCAAGATAAAAATATTAACCAATCAATTCGCTAGAACAACTTGTTTCCAATCTCCAGGGACCGAGGGGTTTCCAAATATGGTACTTAGCAAAAACTGAATATTGTGAAGCTGCGAATGTGTGTTACACGTTTCAACCCACTTATGGGTTTCTGGTGCCAACTCATGAATACAAAACAACATTTGGACCCTCCCCTCTCCTATGCATTTTGCTCCACCAACCCATCCCCCACCCTCTGCATTCAAATCCCCTACCCCACCCTCCTGTACATGTTGGACTGTCACATACATTGTAGTGACAAAAAAAATCATTATTCTAGAACATTATTAACATACTAAAACATGCAGAATTATTCAGCTTCAAATAACCTCAAATCCAGAATATGAACAGTAGACTATTTTGTTCTTGCTGAGATTTGCATTATTCATAACAAATATATATGACTCTTGACTTCTTTTTCCTCTCATATGGCAACAATACATGTATGTTTGTATGCCTCCATTTTGTTAATAACATTGTATTATACCCCAGACTAAAATATCTCACGGTATTGTCACATACATTAATGAATGCGTGAAAGGACAACACTTTTCAGAAATAACAGTATTATTATTAATAGTATTTCACACAATACTGATGTACTGGATGTAAAGACCTTATCTATTTCACAAACTTGTACTATTTAACTATTATAGTGCGAAAGCGCGCGTGATATCGCCTACATTGTAATTCTTAGTTGACGAGGCCGTAGGCCGAGTCGGCTAAAATTAGGCGATATCACGCAAGCTTGAGCGCTATAATAGTTTTATAATTCAACACATTGATAACAAATCACAGTTTGAAGAAAAAATATCAAGGCCGGTGCGTCATTTTTGCATTCTCTTGTCAAAATGCGAAATTTACATCCATCGTTGGATATATGCATACAGTACATCATGTAGACATAACGTATCCATAACTTTTTTTACCATATTTGGGCAGTGTATCAATGTGTTGAATTATAAAATTAATTACGGTACACATACATGTATACATTAAGTAAATGCGCAATCATAGTTTCATAAATTGTGCCCTTTTACGATGAAAAAGAGTGCCTCCGATCTTCTAGCCAAGAAAGTTGAATTAAAATATTTAACATTTTATTTATTTTTTGTTCATTGTGTTGTTCCAGAAAATTTCATACTTAACGACCCCTATCCAGAGGGTTTTTTTGTTTGAAACCTCCTACCCCCTACCCCCTCCCCCCCAACCCCCTTGGAAATTCTAATTTAGCTTCATACGTTTCTCAAAAAAACTTTGGATTTTGAAACCCCCCCTTCCCTCTCAAAAATTCCAAATACCCTCATGGGGAAGGTGTGGATATTTTCTGGAATTTGTAGTTGACATGATTGCATATTTTATATTTTTGTTATTTGACAGGTATTATGATTACCTTGGTAGCTGCCTTCAATGTTCAAAATGCTGTGGCAGTGGACATGAAGATGTGATTGAAGATGAATGCAAACAGAAATTGGGTACTGTCTCAAACATGATCTGTTCGTTTCACAGCAGTGTAAACCGGTGTGATATTCCAACAAGACCTTCCATGAAAGAAATTACCACAATCGTAAGCACCATCATTTTCACCAGACCAAGTTCCAGTACCACAAATAAAAATACTTTCACTGTTGTGTCAGACGATCAAAGCAGTCCTCATCCATCTTATTTAACTAAAGCAAAGGACTTTGACCACTTTGCTATGATAGTGGCCATGGTTGTCCCTGTGTTAGTGATATTTTTGCTGGTAATGATTGTGGTTAGTGTTTACTGCTACCGCTCAATGCGAAGTCCTCTCCTCAAGCTTAATCATGATGCTGAAAGAGGAGTTCAGTATTCAGCAAAGGATGCTCAAGCTTCGACTGTACATCTAAATGCAGGTAATATTATTTTCATGTCATTTCACTGTTTTTCCTTATTTTAATGTTCTAATTTTTTTATAGATGTTTTATGGTTCTACCATTACAGTAAATTAATTAAAGCATTCAGATACAATGTACATTGTATCTGTTGCATTACTTTTAGCAAATCAAGTTTCAGATTTAGTTATGAATTCAGGTTGCATGCCTCCTTTAATTTATCTTTTGTTTCAGCCTTGATCTCACTGTTCACATATGACATAAATCTGGTGTTACATGTACTGAAATTATAATTTCACGAAATGAAATGAAAATCACAAACCAGATTCTGATATGTTATACCAATCTGAACAATCCATGTCCTTGCAAAGTCAGTGATAGAAATATCAAGGTGTTAATGGATTCTCTCCAGGTACTGCACTAGAGCAAAGCGGCTAAGATTGTTCTCGCTATCGCCCATGCTCTTCATCCACTCAGGCACTTATCGACCTTCAGTGGAATAATCTTCGGGTTAGACGCTGCATTCATCTGCTTGTCTATGTTTTAAAATGCCTCAAAGGCCTTTTAGATAATATTAGTTTGTCCCTCAGTGGAGGAAAAATCTAACTTTTAATTCCAAAATCCAGAATTAGGGTGGCTGAAAGGAATGCAAACATTGTTTGAATTAGTTCTATTGGTAATGTAATTTTCTCTCGATTTACATTTTATTGTAAAGTAATTTTTTTGTTAGAGTTGTCAGTGTTGAGTCACTTATAGTTATACCACTGCTAAAAATGTTCAGAATATCACAGCTGTGTGTGTTAAGAGTTATGGATGCACTTGGGAGGTTTGCTATGTACATGGAAGCACTCAAGAAGCTATCAAATCAAATCAATTTATTTAGTGTCAAAGTATTTAGTACACGAGTACTAATTGTGGACACTTTCCAGACTTCTTTTGTGCTTGTAACATAATTTACAAGTAGCAACCTCCCACATCCATCCATAACTTGTACTCGCTGTACACATTTACATGTACCATTTCTTAATTTTAAATCAATGTCTCATCAAAACATTTGCATTAGTATTAAATCTCTGGAATTTTTGCAATTAAATATGGTACCAGTATGTGTATTCTTAATAACTGATAAAAAATTAAGAAACCTAATTATTTAAATCATTCCATTTTGTGCAGGTAAAAAGTTGTTTAAGAGTGACAAAGAGAAGCTGGAAGCAGCAAGAACAGAATCATGTGAACCACTGTTAAAAACGGTACTTGTATCTTTATTAACTACAGTAAATACCGAGCTAAGAAATGTTGCTTGCCTTTGATAAAAAAATTGGTTATATCAACTGAGTTGATAAAGAAAATTGACTGCCATAAAGATTCAAAAGCTGACATTTCAAGCACTCGCTCATTGTTGTCAACAAACAATGCTTGCAGTGTCAGCTTTTGAATCTCTTTATATGGTGGCCAATTTACTGCAACTCAGTTGATAATTAAACCAAATGTTCATGTTTCTCTCCCCCTCCCCACAAACGTGGCACCACAGTTTCCTTAGAAACTAACCCCTTTAATATTTTTTTGCATTTCATGGAATCCGATATACATGTAGAAGATGGGGGGTGCATGGAGATACACGTATGAAGTTTATCGTCAAGTGTTCAACAAGCTTTTTAATGGGTGAAATACAAAGTTGAACATCAGAAGAGAAATTCATATATCGAAGCATGCAGCCATTACATGTATTTTGTTTCTTATATACATTGCAAAGAACAATGACTGATAACAAAGTTTAATTAGCAATTTTCTGAAGATTTTTTTAAAATTCCCTGAATATGACTTGAAGGTTGTACCAATGTTTCCAATCATTTTCCGCAATATCTCGAAAATTACTGAAGATGTCCAAGGATGTTTTGAATACAAATCAACACCCTTTAGCTCGTTCAACATTTCATAAGAGCAAACATGGTTTATGTAGCTAACATAATAATTATGTTTAGATATGATTTTTCTCAGTGAGAGAAATCCTTGTATTTCACTGAAGTTTATATAATAAATACTAGAAATAGCTGGCGCTAGAGTGCCAACGAGTAAAAACTGTGACAGTTGCGTACCTAATGAAAATTAAGAAGTAACCAGACTAGAAAACATTTTTTCAAATTGAATGATTGTTCAAAAAAGCATTGCAAAACTCACATGCTGTTCTTTGTTGTTTAGAATGTCCGTAAGAACTAAACTTTTAAGGTAGATTAGAGCTGAAATATCTGTGGCCTTTGCATTAGTCGAGACAAAGATGAAATTGTAACATTGTCGATAGAAATGAGCATGAATTCAAATGTGTCAAATGTCTTTAATAACAAAACTTGTAACGTAGATTACAAATGCAAACCTGACATGCTTTTTTTTGTTTTTTGGAATGTTTTTAAAAACGAAACTTGTAATTAAAAGTAGATTCCAAATGGAAATCTTTGTTTTTTGAAATGTCTTTAAGAACTGAACTTGTAACAGAGATTACAAATGCATATCTCACATGATTTCTTTGTTTTTTAAAATGTTTCATGTTCGTGTTTTAACATGATTTTAGAACGCAACTTTGAACGTAGTTTACATAGTAAGTAGTTTGATGTTAAGATGGCCCATTAATCAATCGTTCCATAGTGTCATTGCGCCAGTCCATTTGAAACAGATGTCACCTGGGTTATGGTTTTTTTGTTCACATTATAGGTGAAGTGGATATCCATGAGGTCCATAAGCTGGTCTTCAATAGATTCTGAGTCACTCATAAGGGAAACCTCTGGAGACAGAGCGAGAAGACTTTCAATTTCTTTTGTGAACGCTGTCAGCCATATTTCCTTTCCAGCTATTTCTACTTTAACTTGCACAGATGCATCTCTCTTGCACTCGCTTTGACGCTGCCTTACTCCACAGTTCCTGCATTTTATGTACTTCTGATGGGCACTCTCTGTTATCTTCTTCTTACAAGCTTGACAAGCAACGAATATGCTTAGGTTGTTTATAAACTTGAATATCTCGACTTTAACTTCTTTTTCTGGGTTTTCGAGTAGTGTAGGTCCTTGCACAGACTTAAGTTGTTTGGTGGCTTCCTTGAAGGTAGTTGATGGTGTCGTTGCTAAGTGGGTGCTTCCTTTGAAGTGCTTGACGTTCAGGTTTTGGAATTCATATGTTGTCCCATTTTTCACGTTGTTGATGAGCTCATCCCAAATGTGAATTTCAGCTGTACCTGTCTCATCTTCTAACACACAATCCTCTTTGACGAGTGTCATCTTTTGCGTGGATTTCACTTCAACCGGCTTAGGTTGTTCACTGCCCAATGAAATCGTTGCTGTGACGTTGACCTTCTGGTTTATCTTTAGAGTTGGTACCTGTTCCAGAGTGATCATAGTAGCAGGTTGCACTGAAGAGGAGGATGATTCAGATGCAGCAATGTCTGGAGAATAATCAAAGTCAATGTCGAACGCTGGCACAGACCTTACAATTGACTGTTGGTTGAAGATAATGTCCTTGTTGGAATCATTGTTCTTAGTATTTGACAGCAGCACAGGGTTTTTGATTTGTTATGTTCATTGAAGGTTGAGTGGCTTGGGATATTGAATGCAACTACTCGCTGTACTTTGGAAGGACTTGTTTGCAGATGAAACTCAAACCAATGTTTTCTTTGAGCGTTTTACAGGGCTCAAATTATGTATAAAGCCACGGAGTGATTCTAAGGAAAAAATCAAAAGATACATGTTAAATAGGCAACGAATCACTGTAGTCTGTGTTTAGTAGCTATTCATCAGTTTGCTTGCATTCTGATCTACTGTTCTTTCTCCCTCCCCCCCCCCCCCCCCCCCCCCCCCCCCTCCCCCCCCCCCCCCCCCCCCCCCCCCCCCCCCCCCCCCCCCCCCCCCCCCCCCCCCCCCCCCCCCCCCCCCCCCCCCCCCCCCCCCCCCCCCCCCCCCCCCCCCCCCCCCCCCCCCCCCCCCCCCCCCCCCCCCCCCCCCCCCCCCCCCCCCCCCCCCCCCCCCCCCCCCCCCCCCCCCCCCCCCCCCCCCCCCCCCCCCCCCCCCCCCCCCCCCCCCCCCCCCCCCCCCCCCCCCCCCCCCCCCCCCCCCCCCCCCCCCCCCCCCCCCCCCCCCCCCCCCCCCCCCCCCCCCCCCCCCCCCCCCCCCCCCCCCCCCCCCCCCCCCCCCCCCCCCCCCCCCCCCCCCCCTATAATCATAACACTCACCTGAGTTAAGGTCTGGCTTACGCTTTGACATTCTTTCCACAAAGAATCTGTAACCAAAAAAAATTATAAATAAAGGTTATGTACATTGTAGTAGTTTTAAATAAATTTATGCCATTATTTCAAGTTATAATCTGTATCCTTTACATTATCTTGAATGAAGGCTCACGTCTGGTTAATGAAACTCTAATTGTTAAAAGTGATTTTATCTGGTTTGGATGTTTGATATATTTAGGGCAATAGGATTCTACAATAAACTGTGCAAAGTATCTTGGGCTAGACCATCTAGCCGCTCTTCTTCCTTAAGTCTGTAATTTAAATTGCACATTTTTTTGGTGCTTGCAGTCTATCCAGGGTCATGGGTTCTACCATTAGGTCTTCAAGTTTCTTAACTCTACTTAGTGCAACATATGTCATTCCTGAAGATTTTTCTGAAGGACCAAGATCAACCCAGGCTTTCTTTAGCGTTAAACCTTGACTCTTGTGTATAGTGATTGCCCATGCTAACTTTAGGGGTAATTGCTGTCTTTCACATTTTTGACCTAGGTTTTGAGAAACCTGTGTTATTGGACAAATTGGAACACATCTTGGAAATCTAGCAGAAAGAGTAGGGCCATTATAATCGTCGTCAAACTGTACGAGAACACAAATTGGTAGCGTCGGGGGAGTCTGGTCATGTGGATAAACAAAATCTAATACTGTCCCTAGGGCTCCATTACAAAGTCCAACTTCAGTCCAGATGTTCATAGTTAGCATTACTCTTGCTCCTTTTGCTAAGTAAATCACAGGCTCTAGGCCTCCCATTTCATCTGAGCTAAGGTTCTGAGCACCACCAGAGTGACGAGCTTTTATAGTTGCTATTGGATGATTAAGAGCTTTTAACTTGGCGATGTTTATCTCTGCAACGCTAGACTTTAGATAGGATAGTCTTATTGATGACATTTCAAATTCCTGGATATTTGATACATGGTGTGGAGTTCTTGATAGTAATGTATGCCAATCAGCTGGTGTGGATTCACCATTACGTGCTCTGAGAAGAAGATCCCTAAAAAGGTGTTGCTCACTACTGTTACCATCAACTCTGTGGTTAACTGTCAATGCAACTACTTTTTTAAACTGTTGATATATGAGATGGCCCTGAATCTGCTTATCTGTTTTGGGCATTGAATGGTAAAGTGGTTTATCACCAACAGGGGGTAACTGTGCTATATCACCCACCATAATAACCGAAAGACCACCAAAACTCTTATTTGCCAGGCCTGTAGCTTGTCGGCATCTAGAATCTATCCAGCCAAGCAAACCCTGACCAACCAAAGAGTATTCATCTATTATCAAATACCGAAGATTTTCTACATTACTTTGAAGCTGTTTTAGTGCTATTCCTTTTAGTTCAGTGAGTCTTTTTGAGCCAATTGGCAATTTGAGAAATGAATGCAATGTTACACCATTCACATTAAAAGATGCTTTTCCAGTGTACGCTAGCACCTTGCATTGTGTTTGGAGTACATTTCTAATGGCGTCAATGAGATAGCTTTTCCCTGACCCTGCAATACCTTTAATTAGGAGAAGTATAGGTTCTTTGTCACTTCTGTTAAAGTGATCACAAACTACGTTGTATGCCAATCTTTGGTTTGTACTAAAGCTTGAAATATCTACTATCCTTGTTGGCATTTGCCACTGAGGATTATTCATAGATTTTTGATTCGCTAACCAAGATACTACAGAATTTAGTTGCTCTTCATCAAAATGTTGAGTAACATTGTGCCAATATCCCTCAGGAGCTAAGATAGAACTTTGTGCATCATTAGTAATGTTTTGAATATTCAACTCAGACATTAACATCCATTCTTCCTTTTCCTCTTCTTGATCATTTTCTGTTGTAAAATTTTCGGTTTCTAGCTTAATAGATGCCTTTAAGGCTTGTAACTTGATTTCCCAGTCAGGAACTACAGCCTTTCCATTGTTACTACAGAGAAAATTCATCCAACATGTTTTGAATGTTTCATTACACTGTTCAGCATTATTCCAGGCATCATCTGGTGTATGTTCCCAAGGTTTATACTTTAGTAGTTGATATTTACAAAAAAGCCCATAATGTTGATTTTGAGGATTTGATGAATAGTTTGGATATGTTTTAACAATTACTGGTCGTTTTCTTTTCTTTCTCTAGTTTTGAGCCTTTATTAATATATGTAGATGTAAACTGTACAAAGTTGCATTCTAGTATACTTGGAAATGTTTTCATGTATTTCCTTCGCTCAGCATATATATCGAGCATGGATGGGGCAGTACAATATTCCTTATCTCTTACGATTTGAATTTTTCTTGAGCCATCTAGAGATGCATTTATTACTTCATAAGTAGCACTTACACACTTAAGAGAGAGTAAATGATGCATGACCTCTTGAATTGAATAGTCCCTTTGTCCTACAGATTTGATCATTATCTGCTTAAATGTGTTATGAATGTCACTTGTGTCTGAAAGCTTCTGAACAATAGTGGTGAATGCATTATTAACAACGGAAGATGCTTTTTCCCCTTTGGATGTGTACTTAACAAGATATTCTAAACATGCCTGGTAATCCACAATAATTTGGATATCACAATTTGCCCTCCATCCTTGAAGCTGCAATGCCTGATGACGATTTAATCTTGAGTCATTTCGTTTAGTGACAATAACTGCTTTATACTTTGGTTGACCTGATTTTGTATGGACAGGTTCAAAATCTATCCTTGTTTTTTTACAGTTGTCAAATGGAAAATTAAACCTGCAGCATAATTCACAACCGTCTTTTTCCCTAAGGCAATACTTAGTACTACATAACGTATGCCTTTGAACGGAATTCAATAGATTCACATAGTCATCTTCCATTTTCTCTTCTTTTAAGGAAAGATATGGTGTTTGACATGGATGAGAATTTGGCTTGGACCAACCTTCATCTGGAGAACAAGGATTCCATGTCGTTAATAAAAAATCGACATATTGGCAAACAGTTGCCTCAGCATTTTCCCCCCTTTTTTCCTTATTTTTCAGTTCTTGTAGTTCTTCATTTGATATATTTGCTTGGTGTTCTTTGACATATTTTGATGCCAAAAAACCCTGCAGTGCAACTGCTGTAAGTTCACAAAGCCCTGGATCATTCTGTAATTTTGCAACTCCGTGACAATGAATTGATCCCCTCTGAACAGCATATTCATATCGGTACCAATACCAAGATGCCTGTAATGATTTATTCAGCCAAAACTTCACAAACCGATCAGTTCGCTCAGTAAAAAAACAGTCAATGAGATGTGGATTGTCAATAACATGTTTCTGTCTCAATTTTGGTGTGATATCTCCACGGTGGTCATTACTTAGAAGATTATGAAATTCTGGCCAATGGTACTCTGCACAAGACAAGGTAAAAAAAATTGTAGGAGGTCCTACTTGAGCAATGGTAGCCCTTAAATCCTCTTTTGCTTTGTGCCAATAGCTATTGCTACCAGTTATATTTTTAGCATAATGCATAAGTTTGGACATTAAAGTTGAATGATTATTTGACTGAAGCATCTGTTTAAGTTGTTCCACAGTTAGTTTTGCATCGCTAGGGTTTTGTTTCAAAAAAATACTCCCTTGACTAAGAAGTCTATGCCTCTGAATCATATTAAAAGCCAATATGCAAATCGTGGGGGCTTGCAAACCTATAAGTCCACTCATCATTAGAATATTCAGCAAATTTAATTAGATGCTTTATTTTCTCTCCTAAAGTTGCACCCCGCTTTATAGCAGTGTTTGTAGGGTCTCCTTTAGCATCAGGAAATAGGGTGGGAAATGCCATTGTTGCTAGAAATTCGATCTTAAATTCATTCAGAGGGCTTGTATCTCTGTGTGGCCAATTTAATTTATGCTTTTGCAATAACTGATCTGTAATAAGTTGCTTTTGAGGCTTTAAGGTTACTGGATTAAGGATTGTGCTGCTTAATTCTGTCTCTTCATTGAATGGTATTTCATTGACATCAAGTGGACCTCTGTCTGGATCCATTTCCTTATCTTTATTATTCTCAATAGAATCGATCTGATGCAGTTCACTTGGGATGCCTTCAGATGGCAAGGAAGACAAGCAGTCATAATCTATAGTAATATTTTTGTATACAGGGTTATGCTGGACAAACCAATGTAGAGCACAGCTCACTTTTTCACGCCTTACTGTAAGATCTTTATAAGTATTATCTTTGCCTTTGACTGACACAACTATCACAGGCAGCTCCCTCGGATACCTTGGCAATGACTTAGCTCTTGAATATCTTGGGAAAAATTAATACAGTGGCCTTTGTATGCCTTTTGCCCCCCTGGTTTTGTATAAACAGATATTACTGGGAATACACGTGCTATAAGCATTTCTTCTAATTGTGTGAGTCCCTGCAGTTCTTTCGGTGCTTGTGAAGGTATCATATTATTGTCAACTGAAAACTTTTTTGTTGCATTCTTGTCACGCAAACACCTAGAGCACACATATGTAGATTCATCTTTACATTTTTCTGACAATGGCCATGCTTCATGGCAGATGTTGCATTTATAGATTTTGAATTTCAAAGAATTATGGAAATCTCGTATGTTTTTTTTAGCCCATTCCTGTAAATGAATCGGTCCATTTCTTTGACTATCAAACAAAGACAAATATTTTTCCTTCTCCACAACACATTTAAATATATTTTGATCTGCTTGCATTTTAAAATCATGGTTAACACTTTTTGCATGATCTTCCATGATGTCTGTATTTTGTTTTTCTTCTCTAGTAAGTTTTGCTAGCATTTTAAAATCACCATGAACACTTTTTGCATGATGTTCTTTCATGGCTGTATTTTGTTCTTCTTCTCTTGAAATTTTTTTGGTATCAGTTGCAACGTTTTTCTTTCTGCTGTTGTATTCCTTCATGTATATATTTTGCTTTCGTCGTGTAGTAAGTTTCTCGCTCTGAAATTCATTGTTTTTCTTTGTCCTTCTGTACTCTTTCATGTAAGCATTCGCTTCTGTTTTAGGCCAAGTTGTTTTTCACTTTTTTCATGATTTTCCTTCATGCTTGTATTTTGTTTTTCTTCCGTTGCAAATTTTTTTGTATGAGTTTCAATGTTTTTCTTTCTCCTGTTGTATTTCCTCATGTATATATTTTGCTTTCCTTGTCTAGCAAGTGTCTCACTTTGAGATTCATTATTTTTCTTTCTCCTTCTGTACTCTTTCATGTAAGCATTTTGCTTTTGTTTTTTGGCAAGTTGTTCTTCTGCAGTTTCATTACTTTTTCTTTTCTTTCGATATTCTTTCATGTATGCATTTTGTTTCGCTTGTGCAATGTGTTTGTTTGATGGCACTGTTAAAGTATCATTAATGAGTACTTTTGGCATTGAATGTCCTGTGAGGTATTCTTGTGGGCACTCAGATTGGTTCACAGCTGCATGTGCATTACCGGTATCATGAATGGAATGGAAGACTTTTCATAGACAGCAAAATACCAGCCATTAGCATGGGCAATCGAGAGGTTTTGAAAAGTGGAATATTGCTGAATTGATGTGCAGAAATCATCAAAATACAACCAATGTGTTCCTTTATTTATAGCTATAGTAAAATGTTTGCTTGCACAACGCACACAGCTTTCAGTGAATAATAATTTTCTAAGACGTCCATAGTTAAAGGAAATGTAATTTGATCAATACAATTGGATGACAATTCAATAGTTAAAAATGTGGGAAGTGTTACAAAATGTTGCAATGCAGAAATATCACCACTATGTTTTTGGCAAGATTCACAATAAAGACCGCTACTGTGAGGAAGAACAGCTTCTGAAACATGATTTGCAAATTGTGTGGAAATGATATTTGGGCAGGTAATGTAAAGTACAAATATACCTGTCTTATATATGATTTGTTTGCCACATGATGCGCAACATGACTGATTGCATTGCTGAACAACAAACAATGACTTGAGGTCCTCACTTAACACTCCGACAGTATTCAATGTAAATATGTCACTGAAAACAGCATTGGCAGTCATTGCAGAAAATGATGAACAATGGTCTCTGAGCCATAACCACACAGGTTCTCGCACAATGTCAATAGCGCCAAGGTTTTCTCTTTGATTACATGACTCATAGATAACGTCGAAAAACTCATTTCGTGTAGTGCTATGAAGATGATTACAAAAAACACCATAACACAGCTCGAGAAAACAATCAACTGCACAGGAAAATTTTCCTGCATTGTTTAAACAGTAATTACTGAAGTGATCTCTGCCAAATGAATAGCTATTTTCCTCAAACATTTTTGCAGCTTCCAAGTTATTTATGTTTCCATTTAATATGTGTGCTTCTTTGTTAGAAATTGCAAAGGGATTAAAACTACCATTAGAAGGATAAGTATACGTCTAGACAAATATCTTCCTCGGAATCTGAAAATGGTTACATTTTGATATCCACGTGGAAAATTGAAATTAGTCACACCACTATGGCCCTGATAATGACTTACGACTAATAACATACACAATAGACAAAGCATCATAAATTCTCGTGAGCTGTTACTTCAGTGCACGCACTTCAGCAAGTGGACTTTGGACCTGAGCAGTTCTGATTTGGACTTTGGACCTGAGCAGTTCTGATTTCAAACGAAGCTAAGCTCCCTGCAATTTTGGAATAAAAAGACTATCCAAACTGATTTGCTAAGCTCCCTCAAGCTTGACTGATAGTGGATTCCCGGCAAACAGAGTTTAGACTGTTTTTCACTTTCGGACACGCTAATGGATAAGCAGAAAAAACCGCACAACTAACAGCGACACGCCATGTGACTCGTGACTCGTTGGTCGATGCAAATTTGTAATTTTGAGCACACTAGCTCGATTAAAAAGAGGCTTTATACCCCCTCTGATTGTGTTTATAGTGAATATATTCAAGCGGTTTTGTTTTTTTTCCTTAATTATGTTTTATGGCACGCTGGCCTACTTTGTCAACACAATTGACTGTTGTTTTGGCAAGACGATTGATTGTTGTTTTGGCACGCTCGCCGATTGAGTTTATAGTGAATATATTCAAGTGGTTTTGTTTTTTGTTTCTTAAATGGCACGCTGGCCGATCTGGTCAAGGCAATTGACTGTTTTGGCAGTTTCTTAAATGGCACGCTGGCCGATCTGGTCAAGGCAATTGACTGTTTTGGCAAGCTAGCCGTGACTGTGACACTGTCACTCGCCGTTTTCGAGCTGATCTCGATAACTGCCTCGCTGGGCGATTTTTCAGTCTGCTAGTTGCTAGATTTGCGACACTCTGGATCCAAAAAACACTTAATTAAAATGCAAGCAAGAAGACAACGCTCACGAGTGAATAAAATCAATATTTCCACTCACCTTTTCCTGCCTGGTAATTGATCACCTCGCAAGTCGCACAATGCCCAACACGAACAGGAGATGCCGGAATACACCAGAAAATGACCACGAGGTTAATGTGGTCATGTGATATTGGTCATGTGGTCACCGATCATGATCGTCCCGATGTGATTGGTTTAGATAAAAGAATACCACGATGCCATTGGCTAGCTCGAAAACAATGACCGATGATGTCACTCTTACATTACCTTATGCTTACATTTTGATTCGAGATTTTTTCTGCCTGTACCAAAACTAACTCGCGCGTCGGCTTTATAATGCTGCCGCCTCGTCACCCTCGCGTCCTCGCGAGGGTGACTCGTTGGCAATTATATTTGTTACTCATATACACTGTAATGTGGCATACACTGTAAGTTGTTGAAGGTGTTATTTTGATGTGGGTCTTAATTAATGTAACTTTTTATCATCATTTTGTCTGGTCCTGATGATGTTACCCTTTTTCCATGTACATGTAGCGTGATCTACACTGTACACTTGTGGATGTCATTGGATGTGTATTTCACAATTAATTTATCTTAATGTCATAACATGCTTGTGTATTACATAAATAACTGTATATTTCTATTTCTACATTACTGCAGGAGTTAACAAAGGATTCAAAAAACCTTACATGCATATGCATGTCTCAAATGGACACAAAGAAAGGTACAGTACATGTACTTTCAGTTTTTTACAAATCTAGTGTATCCCTACAGACCAATTTACTAGATGCATCTGATGTTTTCATTTGTTTGTTAGTTTATGCCATTGTAGTCATTTTGTACAATTTCCTCATACAAATGTTCATAAGGCTTGGCACTTACAAGAGACACTGTAAATGACATTATGTCACTTACAGTGTATGTCACAGTGAGAATGCCTAAATAATTATAAGGGTGCTTCTGATTGACATACAATGTACTGGTAATCATAATCATAAAGAAGATTATTGTTTTCTTTTGAATTATGATTGTGTGTCAGCCATGATGTAACCGGAAAACATGAAAACTTTAGTGAGATAATTTGTATAACACCAATGAGCTATTGTATTCTGGCCAATGAACCTCTAGCACCAATATTTCCGGCCAGAGTAATTTAAAATGGGTGTTTCTTGGTGTTGCGAAAGCCATTGTTGGTTACCTTTTGTGTTGTGCTGTGGGTATTGTTCAGTGTCTTTTGAATCTTTTGTTTTATGTCATTTGGTGATCACACCATCTGCAACACCAAGAAATTACCTTTAAAATAGCATCCTGCGAGGAGAGCTTTAGTAGTTGGTGTTAAAGTTTTCAGTTTGTTGACCATCACATGCCTACATTGACCAATTAGTTGATGATACAGTGTGCCTCCTAAATGAACTGCCGATAGCAATGGAAGACTAAGAAAGATGGGAGGAATGAGTCAGAGGGGTCTGAGGTCCCCTCAGACAACTTTTGTAAACATTTTACATTTAGTTAATAACTATTTTGATAAGTAATCATTTTTAATTATAGCTTAACTTTATACAGTTCTAATGAAGTTTTATTTTGTATCTTTTATCTTTATTGTTTTGTGCCGTACCTGGAAACTAGGTCTTAATTCACTGATCACATTAAATAAAGGATTGATTGATAATAATAATAATAATAATAATAATAATAATAATAATAATAGTGGGTTAGAGGGAGACATGCAGGTCTGGGATCTCAACCCAGTGTCTGTTTATAGGAAGTTTCCCCCCTATACAGGCTGTAGGAGATTTAACTGTAGTGATTAAATTTGTCTGCATTGAAGCTCTATATAATGATAAAATATATGGTTAGGTTGAAGTTTCATTAATCCAATATTTTTTGTTTTTAATTTTTAGTGTCTAAGCTACTTAGTAGCTTACTGGAGGATGAAAATGCCCTAAAAGAAATCTGTGTGCGTCTGGACACACCTGTACCAGGGTGTGGTCACTACAGAGAAGTTGCCCAGTATTATGGATTGAATCATTACGAGATTGTCTCAGTCCTTGAAAAACATCCTGGGGGTCCAACAAGGGCACTGATTGAAAAGTTAGCTGCTACTCATACCGAGCTAACAGTTGAGGAGTTTGCTGCTGTGGTGGAAGATAAGACTAAGAGAAACGATGTTTCTCAATGGTTGAGGGAGCATGATTTGGCAGAAGATTAAAATTTGTATCTTTCACTATTGTGGTTTTATTATTCGATTATTGTGTTTTTGTAGGCACATCAGTACATCTAGCCAATTTATGTATACATTAGTCAATTCTAAAGGGAATAATTTTCCTAATTATTGTTGGGGCGGTCATTTGGAAATTTGAAAAAAAGGTTAATTTTGAATGTACCTTGTACAAGCATAACTGAACGTATATGTATTAATTACTGTTCATTTAATTTTTTTGATTGTATACATGGTATATACTTGTAGTTAGCCATTATATCCATTACATGATATGATATTTTCAGTGATTTTATTCTTGTAGTGACATTATATTCAATGATCTGTAACTAATGTGGCTTTCTTTTTTACAAAACGAAAATGATTGCATGTTCACAAAGAACTTTAGGGGACTGATACGTTGTAATTTTACAATTAATTATAATTGTAATGCACATGTATATATATATATATATATATATATAGTGTTGTGACAGGTCTCTCAAACAATGCTGTATGCCTTGTCGAAGACAGAGGATCACTCTAGTAAAGTGCGATCTTGTAGCTTGAAAAGATTAATGTAGAATGAGTTGTAATATCAAGCTTCCAACTCCATATCTTGACTTGATTGTGCTTTATTGACCCTATGGGTCAATAAAGCACAATCAAGTCAAGATATGGAGTTGGAAGCTTGATATTACAACTCATTCTATATATATATATATATATATATATATATATATATATATATATATATATATATATATATATATATATATATATCCAAGTTGAAGATTCACCGGCGAATCCAATAAAGTGCTCTACAGTGTAGGAGCAGAATAATCCAAGAAGGAAAATCACTCAACTTTGATGACCATAAGTTTAATACAAACTTGTTTCGTAGGTGTTGCCACCCACTCCTCAGTTAAACTTACAATGATTGATCCCTTTTTTGACTACGTTTTTATATGTATGATTTCGCAAGACGCACACTCTACCTAACCGTTAAAAAACCGTTAAAAATATGCGCGCGCCTAAAGAATACATGCGCGCGCACTACTTGCTTCGGTAGAACTTATTCTAGGGTGTGTTTTAAAATATATTTACGTCTGTGTCTACACGTTGAAATAAGCTCGTTTCTCCTATTAAGCGAAGCCATTTGCGGTTTAGTTATTATCAAATGTTTTTCTGCAATACACAGATTGCATCGTTTCGTTTGATTCGAATATGCCTTGGCTTTTGCTAGAATTTTCCAGGTGATGTCATATTCCTGTTTTCGGTCCTTTAACTGCCTTAAATATGGCAGTTAAAGGACCGACTGCCATAAATATGGCAGTTAAAGAACCGAAAACAGGAATATGACATCACCTGGAAAATTCTAGCAAAAGCCAAGGCATATTCGAATCAAACGAAACGATGCAATCTGTGTATTGCAGAAAAACATTTGATAATAACTAAACCGCAAATGGCTTCGCTTAATAGGAGAAACGAGCTTATTTCAACGTGTAGACACAGACGTAAATATATTTTAAAACACACCCTAGAATAAGTTCTACCGAAGCAAGTAGTGCGCGCGCATGTATTCTTTAGGCGCGCGCATATTTTTAACGGTTTTTTAACGGTTAGGTAGAGTGTGCGTCTTGCGAAATCATACATATAAATAACGTAGTCAAACAAGGGATCAATCATTGTAAGTTTAACTGAGGAGTGGGTGGCAACACCTACGAAACAAGTTTGTATTAAACTTATGGTCATCAAAGTTGAGTGATTTTCCTTCTTGGATTATATATATATATATATATATATATATATATATATATATATATATATATATATATATATATATATATATATATATATATATATGTATAAGCAAATTCAGTAAGAAGGAGAATGACATCCAGGGTAATATTTGTTTATAAATTCAAAAATAAATCTCTTAATAAGCAAACATACGAGCATAACATGTTTTCTTAAATTAATATTGGTTAATCATATTTTTTGTATCAAATAATAACATATGTTATTAATATTGGTTAATCATATTTTTTGTATCAAATAATACCCGGTAATAACATGTTTTCTAAAATAAAATTATTAATATTGGTTAATCATATTTTTTGTATCAAATAGTTTCTGTTTTAAGTACTGCATTTGTTGACTAATAGTAATGTAAGTATTTTTTATTGTATTTTGTTTAAAACATTTTGAGTTTCTTGAACTATTTTTTTTTTCAGTTGAAGAAGTGTTAAATTTTCAGTGAAAAATGTTTTTTAATCATTTACTAATGGAGTGTTCAAATTTGGATTACTGGTCAATGTCATTGTTCTCCTTTGTATCAAATACACAGCAGATGTCAAAACATCAGGAAATGTTTGAAATGTATGCTGATGTCTGTAAATAGATAGTAAAATTGCAATCAGACAATTATTGTTTCAGTTGCACATTAAGTTGCAAGAGTATGGCATGGCTGAGAGGTGTCAAATAGTACTGATTTTGTTTGGTGAAAGATATTTTGTATAGTACATGTATTTAATACAGCACTTAAATAGAGCAATTTTTCTTTATTTGTGTATGATTTTGAAATAAAACCCCCAAAAATGTAACTTTTTAATCTTTTAGCAATAACATAAG
Source organism: Dendrophyllia cribrosa (assembly GCA_024195265.1). Classification (NCBI taxonomy): domain Eukaryota; kingdom Metazoa; phylum Cnidaria; class Anthozoa; order Scleractinia; family Dendrophylliidae; genus Dendrophyllia; species Dendrophyllia cribrosa. The sequence goes on from JAJLRJ010000005.1 coordinate 17,720,153, forward strand.
GCAATAGCCCATAATCAAACAAGATAGGAGGTGCACAATGGAAAATGTTAATGTTGCAAATCGCACTATTGAGACACCATGCTAATAACCAACACTGGAATAATATTATGGACAGGAGTCGTGTTCCCAGTGATTACGATTTACTGAAAATATTCCCACTTTTACAAACTCTCTTTATTACAAGCACCAGGTTATGGTCCCGCACAGGTGTCTGGTTATATACAGTAGGAGTTGACTGTAATCAAATAACAAGTCTCTGGGTTAAAGGGGCTATGTCGCGAGGTTTTGCCTAATTTTAGTAACTTTAATTTACACTTTTATCTGTCAAAATTCTTTTGTTCGCTGATACGAAACAGGACTCGAAACGGAACCAGCGGTCACGTACACAAGAACTATTGCTTGTTTTGATTCAAGTCCAACAATTTCATCGTTCTTTTCTCAAGCGAAACAAAATCAGAAAAATGTTAGGTTTGTCTGTGGCGATAAAGAAGTACAAAGCGAAGACTCTGGTACCATGTTAATATGCTGAAGTGTACTATATTTAGCCAACAGAGAAGAAGAACCTTCGTCCATGACATTCCATGGTCAACTGATTTCTATCGCTGCTCGTACATATTGAGAAATTTAGCCGTACGATTTCAGAATCGGAAAAATAACCCGGCGAAAATCAAGACAAATAGATTATTTACATATGTGAAAAATCTGAGACCATTTGGTGAACACAGCACTGCAGGATTAAATGGATTCGACGATGATGGCGTAAACTTGAAAAACAGCCACCGGACGTTTTTCAAGATTGTAGCTTGCGTGACACATCGCGACATAGCCCCTTTAAGAAGGTCTGTTATTAATGCTGTGCCGGTTTGTAACCCTCAGAGCCTCTCATTTTGTTCAATAAAGATATTAAACCAAACTGATTCCTGATTCACTGGTTGTTCAATTTGTCAGATGAGTTGTGCAAGGAGGGGGTGGGGGGGGGGGGGGGGGGGGGAGTGTACCACAGAGGGATAATTTGTAACACGTACTAACTTCCTTCATTATGTCGTCCATGTTTAGGAACTTTGCCATATTTATTTCTTCCTCGGCCATGACCTCCAGGGGTCTTAACCAATCAGAATGAAATACATTCACTAAACTTTCATTAGAGAACAAATGCTCCGAGGTAAAATTACAACTTGTTAATATTAATTCTACCTTGTTCTTATACTCCCCAGCCAGGAACTTGGCATAAAATGAAGGCGCAACCATTTTGTTTACAACCCACTGCCGTGGCAATTCAGTCTCGGCAATAACCCAATCGATGTTCTGATTATTCCGACCACAATTGTCTCTGGTGAAAGCCATCAAACTTTATTCATGTGTCAAAGCTTTATAGCTTAATTTTTCAATTGAGCTTGTAGCGATATTTCTCTGTTTACAAACATTACGTCAAATTTGTTTTGTTATTCAAATTTGCCAAAAAGAACTATTTATTTCAATACCATTAATAACAATAGGTGACGTAACGAGAAATAACGCTATTGGTAACATCTAAGTAAGAACTTGTAATTAAAAACTAATAACTAATTTCTAAAATATTAACTGATTTATACTCGCAACTAATTTCTAAGCTATTTACAGATTCGTACTGGTGTATCTTATCCAAAGTTTTCTTACTTCTCAAACAAGATAAAATAAACTGTAAGCCAGCCTTGCCCATGAAAGGAGTTGTTATGGTAATTCAGCTTCTTCCCTGGCCCATTTTGTCAATTCTAATGAATTTGCAATGGGCTTTCCTGGGTTTACTAGAATTTGGAACTAAAAAGTTCGGTGGCTGCGGGGCACTTGGTTAAAACTTGAAAAATGTTATATAAAAAGTACAAATAATAAAATTCAGCCTCGTTGAAGTCTTCCTCTTTCTTGATTTCGGGTGCAACGCAATGGTTGTTGCATTCTTTGATAGATGAATGGCTTGCGACTTCCTCATCTTTGCAAGCACTTTCTGTAAGAATGTTTACATTCATCTTTTTCGCGCCATGCTCAGGTGATTACCATGTGACTAAAAACAGTTGGACTTTGTTCAACTCTTTGTTTGTAGACCCTCTGAGTGAGCCAATCATATCAATGATTACGTACATGTAAACTGTCAACAGATCCATAAATACGTTCATTCATCAGGGAAAAATTACTTTCCATCCTGATCGACGTAGGAGGAAGGTTTCTAAACATTGTGTTCAATCTTTTTACGTTTTTATCGCGTTCAATTCGCACTCAGTGGAGAAAACCTAGCTTCTTTCACGTCAAAGACGAACGCCACGTTTGACCGCATGAGTCGTATGCGATATGGATGGTTCTCTAACTGCACTGTTCATGACTTGCTTCTGACGTCCGTTCGGAAGATTGGCGTTCGTGTTGAAGAAAGTTGCTTGGTAGTTGAAGACGATGGTAGGTTTACCATTTATTTAACGCTGAAAGCCTTATTAAAATCGTATTATTCAAAGCTAAAATTATGCTTTTCTTGGATTTAAATTTCTTACCCAATAAGTCGATAAACCGAATTTCGTTTCAGGGGGATGACAGAGGCTTAAAAAGCCTACGAAGAAGAGACCATAGGTTTTTATTTTTTCTCCTGAAGGTGAGTGTCTTTACACACAACATTTAGGCTTTTGAAGATATTTTAACTTCTATTCGTTGTTTTGAAAATTTAGTGCTGCGGAGTGCTGCGTAATCACAAATTTCGAATTCTAAACAAGCTTAAGCGAGCTTACATGTAAACTTATTTCTAAAATCTAAAAACGCTCATATATCACGGGAAGCTTTTTACAGTTGTAACTCCTCTATCTATGCCTTTTGACCAAAGTTTCATTCCATCAGCGCTGGAAGTTGTAGAATACAAACCTCTAGTTTCGTTAGAGCTTCAACGTAACGTAACTTCAACTATTTCGTTGTGCGTAGGTGTGGAATTTGATAAATTTCTTAAGGTGGCTGAACACAGTTTCACTGTACTTATGCGTCATACATTGTCATTTAAAAACCACTAACGTCTGGGCGCCCAAAATTGGCGATGCATACGATTAAGCAACAAGCTATATATTTTGATATTTTTGTTGAGCTTTTAGGGTGTTGCCATGGCAACACGGTGGATTGAAAATCGGCCTGCAATATTTGGTTTCTTTTATTTTCAGAAAATCTAGTCGTTAGATTTTGTCCATCATTTGTCTCCAGTAAACTCGTAAAAATATTCGCATGTTAACTCTGGTCTCATGTAATTTTGACAGAGGGATCTTCCGTAATCTGTGGTTTAATATGTTTGCGTTTTGTAAAAATCTCCTCTGTTAGATTTCAAATTTTTGATGGCAGGTGAGTTCGGCATATTCGGAACTATTATTGTGCCAAATTTCGTGAAATTCTAATGAGTAGTTTCGTAGAAATCAGCACGTTTCCGAGGAAAGTCGCTAAAACATCCAGTCACAATTTTTTGGTCAACTGCGCATGCGTTGCATTTGACTGGGTTCTCGATCCAAAGACAAAAACGACCAAAAAGGCAGTGTATTTCTTCAATGGTTCTATATATTATCTATTGTTTCAACAAACATTTTTACGAACAACAAATTGTTTGATTTTAAAACGAAAAACAACACTTTCGCGATCTACGCTGAGCAAAATAAAATGATCGCTGAACAGGCGCCATGTTTGTTTTTCTCAAAACTCTGCGCGCGCTGACTCACGTAAGCAGCTGAAATTGAAGAGCGCGCGCAAACTGTGTTCAGCCACCTTAAAGCTTTAAAATATGCTCAAATTTTTATTCCGTCTTTGGACGGTTTCCGTTTAAGCTGACCATGACAGAAGACTAATACATGTATACTTCAGGTTAGTCAACGATTTTTGAGCCAATATCTTGGTCACTTGGACTGACACTGATCTTACATATTATAGATGAAATCGATTCAAATGCTTTCATCTATTATTCCCGATGGCATTTGTTTACAGATGCAAATGAAGGGGGTACTACGTCAGTCCTCGTTAGATTAAAAGACAGCTCTCAAACGGATTAGCATTCATGCATGAAACACAATATAGAAGTTACAGTTGGAGGCACCATGCAAAAATAAACATCCTTGTATTATTTTCACATTTATCTTGGTTTTAATGTTCATTTTTTGCTCTTTTTTTGTTATTGTTGCAGATTTTTGGCACAGTATTTATCTTTTTGGAATTTTCTGTGCCTTCTGTTGATGTAAGTGTCTACTGCATATAACCCTTATTTATTTAAGCTTATTTATTTAGTTGTTTTATCAGGGTATTCCTAACTGCTATCAATAAATTCTTTGAATGTTTTGGCAGTGTAGTAACATGTAAATATCTTTTAAAGCTTCTCATATCAATTAAATCATGCCAACTCAGTCAAAACGTTTAATTGCATTCATACTACCAAAAACAATTTTATGTTTCTGGCCTAATCAAGAAAGACATATCCCTGAATGTTTTGTAAAACAAGAAATGTGAAAACAAAAGGATCCATTGTTATCAATGAGTTGCAAATAAGTGCCTGGGTATTCTAGAATCTAGCCGAGAATGCTGTACATGTTAGAAAGATGTAGTCGCTTCTTTCTTATTTCATGATTGAGCTGAATGTTTTGTAGAACAAGAAATGTGAAAACAAAAGGATCCATTGTTATCAATGGTCATCAATGAGTTGCAAAAAAGTGCCTGGGTATTCTAGAATCTACATGTAGCCGAGAATGCTGTACATGTTAGAAAGATGTAGTCGCTTCTTTCTTATTTCATGATTGAGCTTAAAATCTATCATCTTCCATGTATGTGCTTACATGACCTGATTGATGAAAACATGACAGTGTCAGCTCAAAAGTTATGATTGTCACAAATTCCTTGAATATTCATGCGTATGTCGCGTCATGTCAGCACCATATTAGCTTGAGAAAACAGACGACTTTTTGCAGTGGTGCCACTTTGGTTCCCTCCTGAAAAGGCATCTGAGAAACGAGCACAAAAATACCATACTGATGATGTAATGCTACCCAGATCAGGGTAGTCCTTCTGATTGGTTGAAACAGGGTACCCAGATCAAAGTAGTCATTCTGATTGGTTGAAACCATCTCTCGACCAATCACAAGGACTACCCAGATCTGGGTAGCATTACGTCATCAGTACGGTATCTTTGCATCCCTTTCTCAGACATCTTTTCACGGAGGGAATCATAGTGGCACCGCACTCAACGGTTTTCTCAGGCTAGCACAATATGAACATTTGCTATTTCTATATAAATTTTAGTCCCACTTTAAAACTGTCGCTTTACAAATAAACAAAAGCATAACTCTGTTTTTAAGAAGCATTAATTTTTTTTTTTTTTTACAATAACACTTATCTGAGTGTGTTATGTTTGTCTCTCCAGGCTACAAATCCTTGCTCTGCATCTCAGTTTTGGGTGGTACATGCTGATGGAAAAACTTCATGCGAAGATTGTGAAAGTTGCCCTCCGGGTCGGGGACTTTCTCATGAGTGTGGAAGAAAAATATCCTCAAATTCAATGGTGACTTGTGTACCATGTCAAGCAGGCATCTCCTTCTCCAGTGAATATGATACATCCATTTGTACTCCTTGTGGTGCTCCTTGCTCAGGGGATCAGGTGGTGCTACAAAACTGCACACCCATGATGGATGTCAAGTGTGACAAACAGTGCTACAGCAAGGACAGGTACAGTATAGTATATAAAGTTCAGGGAGTACATGTAATGGCTGAGTTTTTCTTTGAGGATTTCAGTGGAAAATACATGTACATATGTTACAAGTGTTGATTATAACACCATCGGAAATCCACTTTGTCGTGCTTTCTTTTTTTTTCTGTTATGATAAAGATCTGGAAAATGAGGAAAATAAGTGAAAATGGTTAAAAAATTTTCAAACCAAAACAATATCAAAACAATACCAAAACAATACTAAAACAATATCAAAACAATACTAAAACAATATCAAAACAATATCAAAAGCTCCTTTAAATGATCAGCCAACTCATGAATATGAAACAACATTTGGACCCTCCTATCTCCTATGCATTTTGCTACACTAACCCCATCCCCCACCCCCTGCATTCAAATCCCCTACCCTACCCTCCTGTACATGTAGCTATGTCACATACATTGTAGTGACAAAAAAAATCATTATTCTAGAACATTATTCACATGCTAAAGCATGCAGAATTCAGCTTCAAATAACTTCAAATTCAGAATATGAACAGTAGACTATTTTGTAGATTTGCATTACTCTTAACAAATTCTTTGTGACCCTTGACTTCTTTTTTCACTCATTATATGGCAACAATATGTATACCGGTATATGCCTCCATTTTGTTAATTATTACCCCCAGACTAAAATATCTCACAGTATTGTCACATGAATGTGACTGAAAGGACAACACTTTTCAGAAATAGCAGTATTATTAATAGTACAGTTGTATTTCACACAATACTGATGAGGTACTGGATGTATATAATGACCTTATCCATTTCACAATCTTGTTCTATAATTAATTACACATATAGATTAATTAAATGCTCACTCAGAGTTTCATAAATTGTGCCCTGTTACAATGAAAAAGAGTGCCCCCAATCAACTAGCCAAGAAAGTTGAATTAAAATATTCAACATCTTATTTTTGTTCATTGTGTTGTTCCAGAAAATATCCAGGACTTACCCCTGCCCAGAGGGTTTTTTGGTTTGGACCCCCCCCCCCCCTCCCCCCTCCCTCCCCCCCCCCCCCCCCCCCCCCACCTCCCTCCCACCCCCAACCCCCTTGGAAATTCTAATTTAGCTTCATACTTTTCTCAAAAAAAACCTTTGGATTTTGTAACCCCCCCCTTCCTCTGGAACCGTACATTTGAGGTTTGAGGTTAGTGTTCTATAATTGAGTGTATTAATAATTTTGTAGTTGACATTGCATATTTTATATTTTTGTTATTTGACAGGTATTATGATTACCTTGGTAGCTGCCTTCCATGTTCAAAATGCTGTGGCAGTGGACAAGATGTGATTGAAGATGAATGCAAACAGAAATTGGGTACTGTCTCAAACATGATCTGCTCATTTCACAGCAGTGTAAACCGGTGTGATATTACAACAAAACCTTCCATAAAAGAAGAAATCACCACAGTCGTAAGCACCATCAATTTTACCAGACCAAGTTCCATTACCACAAATAAAAATACTGGCACTGTTGTGCCAGATGGTCAAAGCAGTCCTCATCCATCTAAAGCAAAGGACTTTGACCACCTTGCTCTGAAAGTGGGTGTCCCTGTGGTAGTGATATTTTGGCTGTCAGTCATTGTGGTCAGTGTTTACTACTACTGCTCAATGCGAAGCTCTCTCAAGCTTAATCATGATGCTGAGAGAGGAGTTCAGTATTCAGCAAAGGATGCTCAAGCTTCTGTACATCTGAATGCAGGTATATACATGTAGTTCATGTCATTTCACTAATTGTTTTTCCTTAGATGTTCTTAATTTTTTTTCATAGGTGTTCTGTGGTTCTGCCATTAGATTAATTAAAGCATTCAGATACAGTGTACAGTGTATCTGTTGCATCACTTTTAGCAAATCAAGTTTCGGATTTAGTTATGAATTCAGGTTGCGTGTCTCGATTAGAAAATCCTTTTAGATCAATTTTATGTCACATTAAAGACTCCAAATGTGAAACATCTTTAAGCTTATTGTTGTTTATATTTGTTTACAACAAATTAGTTATTGTTATTGCTGGATTCACGCTGTTCTTGTTACGAAACGCATTTGTAACAAAGTATTACGTCACTAAGTTTACAGCTGATGGAAGGAGCGAGTGAGTGAGAGACTCATTTGCATATCTGTCTCCGTTACCGATAACTCGTTCATTACGCATGCACGTATTCATGGGTTAAAAAGGGCCCCCTAAAATTACACAAGGGGGCCAACTGGGCCCTCATTGGCCAATTTCTAGATTAAACCCTGACTTGCGATGGAGTCAAAGTCCTAATCAGAAGCGTATGTAGTGAAAATCAAACCATGGAGTCATAAGCAAAGTTTCTGATTCAGGGTTTTCATTAAGGGCCGGGCACCAAGCAAGTTGACTGGCTGTGAACACGATTTTGCCTGTGGCTGCTTTCAACATCTAAACCTTATTTTTTCACCAACATTAGTTAAATGGTTTACTAACTTGACCTTTTTGATGTGTGTTCTAAAAAATAAACTATATTTCAACTTAAAAAACAATGAAGTTCTTGCTTATTTACCTCCCATTGCTGCCTGTATAGAAGAAAATGTGACAAACAACTGAAATCGCCCCACAATGAATTGCCAGCTTACTGAGTGCTCTGCATGATGTCACGTGTGTTATGGTGACTGGCAAAAGGTCAGAATGGTCAATTAAACAAACAAAATACAATCTTTCAAGCAACAGTAAGATACTTAAGTTTGTTTTCCAAAATGCAGGAAAATGCATCTCTGGGAGACTAAAGTTTAAAAATTTTCCCCGGGAGGCATGCCCTTGGACCCCACTGCAGAGGAAGGGCCTTTGATCTTGTGCCCACCTGCTCAAACTCATTGCCCTCCTGTTCAAAATCTTAATGAAACCCCAGCTGATTGCACTTATGATTCTCGCACTTTATTGATCAAATGAAAACTACAGTAGATTGTTGGAGTCGTAAGCAGGATATGGCATTGTGATTGGTTAATTTACTTCTGCTTGCGACTCCGACAATCTAGTTATCACTAGATCATACTAGCGATGGATTGAGCCATAAGCACAATCGGAAAAAAATGGAAACCTTCTGATTCTTGCGACTCCGATTCCGTTAAGCTTACAACTCCGCCTACGACTCCGTTTTGTGATTTTCACTTATCATAAGGTTAGTGCTTTTATGACTCCAATTGCAAATCCAACTCAGACTAGGTCACTATATTAAACCATCCTTTAGGTACATGTAGCTTAGAAGTGTGGATATGCAATACAGTAAACCTAGTTTTTAAGAACCTGTTAGGCTAAAATTCCCCTTCTATACAAGAACCTGTTTAGTCTAAAATTTGAAACAGGTTTTTATTTTCTAAAATTGATATAAAAAATGTGTACAGTACACTTGGGCAAATAAGTCAGTACATGTATATAAATAATGTTATGTTCTGTGATCAGTGCTTTATTTTTCTTATTCTAGTCATTTTTACATAAATACTTACTCGGTTTGCAGATTTTATATAAGGAATAGGCAGAATACCACTTAACTCTATTAAGCTACAATGTAATTTTTTTATTCAGAAAATAAGAACCTATTTAAGAACCTAAATAGCCTAAATTTGTGCTAATTACCATTTATATGTAAGAACCTGTTTAGGCTAGCTAACTTAGGAATATGCAGGTTCTTACTTGTGGGTTTTTACTGTTCATGTAGCCACACACCCTTATCAACATTCACTCATTCAATTTTATTTAGGTTGTCTGGCTCTTGGTCATTAGTTTTTATAACATACCTCAAGCAAAGCTCATGCTCTGATTGGTTCATACACGCCATCCATTTGCCTGTACTGGGTAGCATGCTGCTGTCACTCAGCTTGTTTTGTCAGCAATTTTAACATGTCTTAATTATAATCTTGTTATAAAACGAATGGAAAATAAAGCTGTGTGTGTATATTGAATTATGGATGCACCTTAGGAGGTCAATTGCTACGTACATGTAAGCACTCAAGAAGCTACGCTTTTTTCGTGCTTACATAATTTGTAGCAACCTCTCGCATCCATCCATAACTTGGTATACTCACTCTGCATGTTTACCATTAATTTTTCTTAATTTAAAATCAGTCTCATCAAAAGATCTGGCATTTATTCAATTAAATATGGTATATGTATTCTTAATAACTGATAAAAAATTAAGAAACTTTATTTAAATCATTCCATTTTGGACAGGTAAAAAGTTGTTGAAGAGTGGCAAAGAGAAGTTGGAAGCAGCAAGAACAGAATCATGTGAACCACTGTTGAAAACGGTACTTATCTTTATTAACTACAGTAAAAACTGAAAGAAATGTTGCTTGCCTTTGATAAAAAAAAAAATTGGTTTTATCAACTGAGTCATTTGTCGTCAACAAACGATACTTGCAGTGTCAGCTTTTGAATCTCTTTATGGTGGCCAATTTACTGCAACTCAGTTGATAATAAACCAAATATTTGTGTTTCTCTCCCCCACAAACATGGCACCACAGTTTCCTTAGAAACTAACCCCTTTAATAATTTTTTGCATTTCATGGAATCCGATATACATGTAGAAGGTGATGGGTGCATGGAGATACACGTATAAAGTTTATCTTCCAAGTGTTCAACAAGCTTTTTAACAGATATGAAATACAAAGTCAAACATCAGAAGAGAAATTTCATAATTTTCTCCCAGCATCGGTGCAGCCATTACATGTACATGTACATGTATTTTGTTTCATTTGTAAAGGACAATGACTAATTTCAAAGTTTTAAGCAATTTTCTGAAGATTTTCAAAAATTTCCTGAATACTACTCGAAGGTTGTACCAATGTTTCCAATTATATTATCCGCAATATCTTGAAGATTACTGAAGATGTCCAAGGATGTTTCATTTACAGACCAACACCTTTTAGCTCGTTCAACATTTTTTAAGTGCAAACATCATTGGTACATATACTTTATAGCCAACATTATATAATAATTATGTTTAGATATGATTTTTCTCAGTGAGAAATTCCTTGTATTTCACTGAAGTTTATATACTGTAATAAATATTAATAATATTTGTTACTCATTTCGATGTGGCATAAGTTGTTGAAGGTGTCATTTTAATGTAGGTCTTAAGGTGGCTGAACACAGTTTCGCAGGCAGTCAATGGCAATTCGCGTGACGGCGCGGGTTTAGTAGAAAGAATGCGAGACAGCTTTGTTTTGTAAAACAATGTACACAAACGACATTTTCTCAAAATCCACTCATTAAAATTTCATAAAATTTGTCAGAATTCTTATTTTTATCGCATTTCAAATAATGAGAACTTTAAAACAGAAGTCTAACACGATCAATATTCAATGGGCAGCCATGTTCTTGAATATTTAAAGTGCATATGAAGTAATTTTTTATTTTGTCTTTTTTTGGAGGCTATTATGTCTTTATTTCGAAATGATAAAAGAAATTTGTTAGAAAAAAATTTAAGGTCTCTTTTTTGCCGTCCAAAGTAGCACAATTTGCAGAAATCAGTGTCCCAGAGACTGGGAACGAGTTGTCGATATCCATTGTGTTGATGACGTAGAAAATACTTGAGATTCGTTCTTTTGTATGTTCACAGTGTGTTTCGTTCCATTTCTTCAAAAGAATGTCAGACTGTGATGAAATTGTGTCTTCTACAGAGTCTCTGTCAGACAGACAGAAAGTCGCCGGGTCGAAGATTTCTCCTTTGCCGCCATGATACTCGTGAGTTGAAGTATTTTCTACGTCACAGCCTTGTAATACAATAGCTTTGGCCGCGCGCTCGATAGAGACACTTTCTGGCAGAAAATTCAAAACTTTCAAGCCGAATAATTTCACAATGGGAAGGATCTTTTCGATGAAACCCACAAATTTAGATAAAGAAAGTAAAGCACTATCAAACCATGGAAATTCTTTTTTTACTTCATATGCACTTTAAAAAACCGTTTGTTAAATTTTGGTCAAGCCAATTTTAAACAAGAATTATTTATTGTAAGCTGTGTGCAAGTTCATGAGAAAATCTAATGACTGGATTTTACGTAAACCTTATAAAAGTGAAATTTGAGGGTTGTTTTCAATCATCCACGTTGTCATGGAAACAGTCCAAAGTGCAAATTTTAGCTATTAACTAAAATCTTCCATCACTATATTTTCCTTTTGCCAAGTTTCAGCTTCTAAGCTGCAACCTTTCTCATATAATGCCCTAAAGAATGACATAATTACTCACAACCTATCAAAACTGTGTTTGGCCACCTTAATTAATGTGACTTTTCATTATCATTTTGTCCAGTCCTGATGATGTTACCCTTTTTCCATGTACATGTAGCCTGATCTTCACTTGTGGATGTCATTGGATGTGTATTTCACATGTCATAACAATGCTTGTGTATTTACATAAATAACTGTATATTTCTATTTCTACATTACTGCAGGATTCAACAAAGGATTCAAAAACCCCCACATGCATGTGTCAAATGGACACTAAGAAAGGTACATCTACTTTCAGTTTTTGACAAATCTACATGTATCTCCGGTCGACAGACTTATTTAGATGCATCTGACTTTTTCATTTGTGTGTTTGTTTTTGCCATTGTAGTTATTTTGTACATTAATTCATCATACAAATCTTCACAGGCTTGGCACTTACAAGCGACACTACAAATGGCATTATGTCACTTATGTCAGTGAGAATGCCTAAATAATTATAAGGGTGCATCTGATTGACATACAATGTACTGGTAATAATCATAATCAAAAGATTGTTTTCTTTTGAATTATGATTATGTCATGAAGTAACCAGGAACATTAAAACCATAGTGAGATAATCATACACCAATGAGCTATTGTATTCTGGCCAATGAACCTCGCCAGTCATTTCAAATAGCATCCTTTGAGGAGAGCTTTGGTGGTCAGTGTTGTCATGAGGATTTTTAAAAATTGATATATTCCTAAGACATGTTGATCATAAAAAGCTGACAATCTAAGAAGCTTTATCATGGTGACTAAGATTGTGTTCTTTAAATCTCTTAAGTGGGTGCAGTCTGTACCAAGCTTATACTGCATACACAATGGCGTTTGAGTGTCAGCTGGCATGGTCACAAGTAGTTTTCTTTATCCAAGTGTCACATTAGCTACTTCTCAGGAGACTATAGGATGCACCTAACTTATTCTCCATCTCTTTTTTGCTGAATAATTCGGTCTTGACTGAATAGGCTCATTCTAGAATGAGAGTCAATGATCAACAAGATTTTGAAAGGGAGTGGTGCAACAGTTTCATACAGCTTTTGTTTGCTGCCTGTTTTCTTTCCACACAACAGTCCTCTTGTCCTTACTTTTTTTCTCTCAAAAATGTTGTCTGAGATATTATTTGTTCCTTTTTTTAGATTCCAAGCTACTAAGTAGCTTACTTAACAAGGATACCACCCTACAAAGGATATGTGAAGTGTTAGACACGCCTGTACCAAGAGGGTCTAACTATAAAGCAGTGGCTCAGCATTATGGCTTTGATCATTACCAGATAGCATCAGTCCTTGAGAATAATCAAAATCGTGAGAGTCCAACCAGAACAAGAGCACTGATTGAAGCCCTTGCAGCTACTTGTCCAGACCTAACAGTTGAAGGTTTTGCTACTGTGGTGGAAAAGAAGACTAAAAGGAATGATGTTGTTAAATTGTTGAGGGCATATGATTTGTCAGAAGAGAATAATGTGTAAAAGTAATAGTAGTTTTAATTCTTTCATCGTGTTTTTGTAGGAACATTGGCACATCGAGCCAATGTGTGTAGTTTTATTTACAGAGGATGATTTTGTTGAAAATGTTGGTGGCTGTCTTTTGGCAGACAAAGAAAGTTGGAAAAAGTTGTTATTTTTTGATCGTGTTTTTGTAGGTACATTGACACATCAAGCCAATGTATGCGTAGTTGTGGGGATGATTTTGTTAAAATTGTTGGGGGCTGTCATTTGGCATATAAAGGAAATTGGAAAACGTTAATTACTTGAGGTGATCGTGTTTTTGTAGGTACATTGGCACATCAATGTATTTATAGTTATGTTTACAGGGCATGATTTGGTTGAAATTGTTGGGGGCTGTCTTTTGGCAGAAAAAAGGAAATTGGAAAAAGTTTTCATTCTTTGATCATGTTTTTGTAGGTAAATGGGCACATCAAGCCAATGTGTGTAGTTATGTTTACACTATACAGGGGATGATTTTGTTAAAATTGTCGAGGGCTGTCATTTGGCAAACAAAGGAAATTGGAAAAAGTTCTCATTCTTTGATCGTGTTTTTGTGGGTACATTGGCACATCAAAGCCAATGTATGCAGTTATATTTACAGGAGATGATTTTGTTGAAATTTTCGAGGGCTGTCATTTGGCAGAAAAAGGAAATTGGGAAAAGTTTTCATTGTTTGATCGTGTTTTTGTAGGTACATATTGGCACATCAAACCAATGTATGTAGTTACATGTATGTTTACACTATACAGGGGATGATTTTGTTAAAGTTGTTGAGGGCTGTCATTTGGCAGACAAGGAAATTGGGAAAATTTTTCATTCTTTGATCGTGTTTTTGTATGTATACATACAGCATTGGCACATCAAATCAATATATGTAGTTATGTTTACAGGGATGATTTTGTTGAAATCGTCGAGGGCTGTCATTTGGCAGAAAAAGGAAATTGGAAAAACTTCTCATTCTTCGATCGTGTTTTTGTACAATGTAGGTACATTGGCACATCAAGCCAATGTATGTAGTTATGTTTACAGGGATGATTTTGTTGAAATTGTTGAGAGCTGTCATTTGGCAGGAGAAGAAAATTGAAAAAACTTTTATATTGTTTGATCGTGTTTTTGTAGTTTAACATTCGCACAGCAAACCAATTATGTTGTTTTGTTTACAGGGCATGGTTTGCTTCATTTTGTTGAAAGCTGTCATTTGGCAAAAAAGGAAATTGGAAAACGCTTTTATTTCTTGATTTGATCGTGTTTTTGTAGGTACATTGGCATATCAAGCCAATGTATATAGTTTTGTTTGCATGGGATGATTATCTTCAATTTGTTGACGGCTGTCATTTGGCAGAAAAAAAGGACTTATGAACTGTTCATCAATTTGTAGTTGCATATACTTATAGTATTTTCCGTTATCATATGCTATTATCTAGATGTTGTAGACAAAGCCCTGACACTTGTGGCTTTATTTTTTAAATATCAACAAACTGCATGCTTCTAAAAAAAACTTATATGGATGTACATGCTAAATATATGTGGACAGGTAGCGAATTTCTAATTACATGTTCTTGTTTTGTATGTATCAGTGTAATGCTTTGCTAAATTTGTGTAAGTTCCCAGAAAAAAGTGATAATAATTTTACTCTCCAAATAAGGTATCATCAAGGTGGAGCAAAACCTAATTATGTTTCATAAAAAATATATATATATATGTTCAATTTCTGTATCAAGTGGTTTCCCGTCAGTTTTCAGTGTCCAGTTTCAGTTTAATGCTGTGTTTGTAACCCTCAGAGCCTCTCATTTTGTTCAATAAAGATAACCAAACTGATTCACTAACTGTTCAATTTGTCAGCTGAGGTTTGCAGGGGGGAGGGGGATACCACGGGGAATAATTTGTAACATGTACACTTAGGTACTTAATATTCTGAACTTCCTGCATTATGTCATCCATGTTTAGGAACTTTGCCATATTTCCTTCTTCTTTCGCCATGATCTCCAGGGGTCTTAACCAATCAGAATGAAATACATTCACGAAACTTTCAAGTCGCATCACTGTTTCCAGTTGATTAGAGAACAAATGCTCTGAGGTAAAATTACAGCTTGTTAATATTAATTCTACCTTGTTCTTATACTCCCCAGCCAGGAACTTGGCATGAAATGAAGGTGCAACCATTTTGTTTACAACCCACTGCCGTGGCAATTCAGTCTCGGCAATAACCCTATCGATTTTCTGATTATGCCAACCACAATTTTCTCTGGTGTATCATAAAAATAGCCATCAAACTTTATTTATGTATCAAAGCTTTTTAGCTTAATTTTTCAATTGAGCTTATTGGTGACATCTAAGTAAGAACTTGTAATTAAAAACTAAAAAGTAATTTCTAAAATATTAACAGATTTATACTAACAACTAATTTGTAGACTATATTTACAGATTTATACTGGTGTATCTTATCAGCAAAGGATTTGTTATGGTAATTCGAGCCCCTTCCCTGTCCCAATTTCTCAAATGTAATAAATTTGCAATGGGCTTTCCTGGGTTTACTAGAATTTAGAACTAAAAAGTTCTGTGGCTGCGTGGCACTTGGTTAAGTATTATAAAAGTGACAGGCTAAACACGACTCCCGCTTGTCGCAAAATGTATAAAGAAGCCTTTATAATTGCTTTCCCAAGAAGGTCTACAAGATATTTGTTCCCCATAGATCAACAAAATAGAGATGTGACAATGCTCGATATGTATTGTATGACTCTTTGATCTTTGGGATATAAATCTCTTTAATGACAGGTCAGTTTACATGCTGTGCATAGCCATTTATAGAATTACTGTTTCTCTATGCCTTTTGCACTTCTAAAGTGCAAAATTTATATAAAAAGTACCAATCATGAAATTCTGCCTCGTTGAAGTCTTTCTCTTCTTTGATTTCGGGTGCAACGCAATAGGCTACTTCAAAAAATACCATAATACTCTTAAAGTGCAGGTTTGGGTGGTGCTTGATGTCAGCCTGATTTTTCCAATTTCTTTTGTTTTCAGCACGAACTGCACGTGCTATGCTTCAACTTCTTGTCAATTTGCATACGGTGCACATTTGTATACCAACACAATGTTACGTCCTAGCGTTCCCACATGTACTCTGAATTCCATTGTGCCATTCTAACAAAGGGTACATGAATAATTACACCTAGGTGAGGCTGAGCCTGCACATAAAAGATTATTATGGTATTTCCCGAAATGGGCTATCGAATTGTTGCATTCTTTGATCAGTCCGGGAGTATGCCAGTTTTGGCAGAAGCGGTGACGTCACGATTCTATTGTTCTGCTAAAAATACGCGAAAATCGGAAAAAATAATCGCGAAAAAAAGGGAGGTTTTTCAAAAGCTGTCCCAGATCCCCTCGTTCAATATCCGGGACTTCCAAGCAAGACATCTTGAAGAAGGATCATTCTTGTGTCTCCAAGGGAAGTTTCGTGCAATATTTCGGAAATAAATATATCTTATTGACCAAGCACGAGGGCCGTACTGGGACAATATCGGCCCGAGGTCTTGACAGTACGGACCGAGCGCAGCGAGATCCGTACAGAAAAGACCGAGGGCCGATATTCTCCCAGTACGGTCCCGAGCAAGCTTGGTTAATAAGAGATTTGTTACACGACTCCTGCCGGCGGGAGGATCGCGCGGGATCATGCGGGACAATGCCCGGTCCAATACTTAGAGAATATTGGACCGGCAATCGAGCATTCTGATTGGTTGATTTTAGTTATTGGCCCTCTGACTGTCTTAGTCGTGTAATAAGTTTTGTGATAAAATAGCGAGAGTTTCAAACGGCCTTCGAAGACGCCGCCGCCATCTTGACGGGCATCGAATGTAAGTACATGTCTTTATGCTTAGTTTACAGTATCTTGCCGAATTTTTTCGAAATCAAGACTAATTTTCCTTAAAACTACAACATGTAAGCGATGATCAGGCAAAGTTTCATAGATGGCAACAACCTAGCAAAAATGGCAACCACAAATTGAAAATTGCCTACGGATGCGAAGGGTTAAGCCTTACTGTATAGATGGTAATGACTTATTCGGCCTTTGTAATTTTAGGTATAATGTATCGCGTTTGTTTCTAGTTTTCTTCACAGGCAATGTATTCATTCTTATGACTCTCATCTAGAAATAACTTAAGCTTAACTGATTCAATCATATCTGTGAAATCAGTTTTAATCAGTGTGAGTAGGCTGAATGTGGACTAACTTTTTTCTGTACATTGGTGCCAAATGTTGTTTATACTTTACACATCCCAAATACAAATGTTCAGATACAAATGTTCAGCCAAAATGGGGGTAATTACATCAAATATATATCAATTTAAGCTTATTATATACCACCCCTGTGCTGTGGCATAACATCAAACATGGATCAGGACAAATGCAGTCCCTTGTGGCTTACTGTACTGAAATGGAACGAAACGAAATGGAACGAAACGAAATAGGACGAAACGAAATGGGAAATCTGTACTTTGTGAAATGGGAAATCTGTACTTTGCGAAATGAGGTATCCACTTTGCGAAAGGTAATTAATTCCACGTAATCCCCTTTATTTATTCAACGTGTCACTTGATGTTAATTTCCTTTCGCAAAGTGGATACCTCATTTCGCAAAGTACAGATTTCCCATTTCGCAAAGTACAGATTTGCCATTTCGTTTCGTTCCATTTCGTTTTGTTCCATTTCGTTTCGTTCCATTTCGTTTCGTTCCATTTCGTTTCGTTCCATTTCATTTCGCAAAGTACAGTAAGCCGTCCCAGTGTGCATAAGCCCAGTCATTTATGTAAATCATAAAATCTTGAGATTCCCTCGCGGTGAAATAATCTCCTTTATATTCATACATGAGAGACAACTCACAAGATAACTGTTTCAAATTGATGTCAGATACCATCATTCATTGAATTTAATTTCCATGGTTTTTTCTGTTACTGGTACAAGAAGGCCTTAAAAAACAAGGTCATGGATATTTATCAAATTATGACTACAAAATATAACAATAAATAATATTGTTTTTTTCAATCTGGTGTGCATTTCTTGTATATACTTGCAAGTGTTGTTTAATATAAACATGGAGAGCTAAAAGAACTTTGAAAATCTTTCCTTGTGGTCATGGCAAGTGTAGTAATCAATATTTTCATTAGACTGCGAGGAGTCTCTTATTTTTCTTTTAGTTAGTCGAGTGAGCATGCACATGCTCACTCAACTAACTTAAAGAAAAATAAGAGAAGGCTAGCAGTCTATATTATTATGAGTCAATATAATTTTTGTGGGTGCCCACAGAGAAGAGTGCCCCCACCCCCCTCCCCCCCCCCCCCCCCCCCCCCCCCCCCCAGAAGTTGCTGTTCATCACAAACCTCTGAACTTTTACAATGTCTTTGGTTTGAAGGCAAAACCGGAGTTAAAAGCCATGATTTTATTTTCAGATCTAACACCTTGGTGAAAAATCAATTCCCATATCAGCAGGATATGTTATAACATCCCTCAACCTTGTTGATCAAAGTTCATTTGAGACCTGCACATCTTTTGCTTCATTTCCTTGTTCTATATAACCTGACCTCCGGTTAAATCTGGTGGATTATAGTATTCGAGTTAGAGTTCGAAAAATGTAACTCGCTTTCTTAGTTTTCCAGGATATACATCTTATTTTAATGAGTCTATTGAATTTTTTAATTACGGTATATTAGCTGTTCTTCGAACGCTAGAACTTTTGCCAGTTCACGACCTTATGTATAAAAAAATTGTTGTTGTTGTTGCATGCAAATAATCACTGAACTCCAGACAGTGGAATTGTTGGAAGCAAAAGGGTTTGAGGTGAGACAAAAAATCATAAGGTCTTACTTATACCTCATTCACACCAATAAATGTTGTTTAGTTTAAAACAGGTTTAGAAACATACATCCTAAATTCCTGAAATATTTGGAGTGAAATCTTTACTAAAAGCAACTTAATGACTTTTATTATCATTCCAGGTAGTTTGAGTCATACATTTAAAAACGTTCGAGATAGAGGCTAAAAACATAGTTAAACTAAACAACATTTCAACATGTTTAACCATTGGTGTGAATGGGGCTTTAGATTAATCTATCACTTTCAGGGGTTCTGTCCTGGTTTACCAGTACACAAGGACAAAAAATTTAACACAGACACAATACAAAGGGAATATACAGTAAAAATCCGCGTGTAAGAACCTTGTGGTTTAAGAACCTGCTGACAGAAATCTATGTTAGTACCCAAAAGTGTAAGAACCTGTTTTACCAAAATAGATCAAGCAGGAACCTTCTTATATGTGGGTTATAGTCAAATTTTGATAAACATTTTAACCAAGGAGTTTGACTTTTGAGATTGCAAAATTATATTACAATAAAATATTTTATTTTATTTATTTTTCAACTCTTGTTGTAGAGATAAGACTACATATACATTCTGTCATCAGTTTTGTTAGGCTTATTTATCATAATACAGTTGTCTCGAATAACTGTACTGTTTATTTAACGAACAAACCCAAGTTAATTTATTTTTCTGGTAATCTACAACTACTGTATATCTCCTTCATAGAAATTAAGAACCTGCTAAGCCTAAATTGCCAATAACTACCCCAAAATACAAGAACCTATTTTGCCAGACTTAAAAAATGTAGCCGTTCTACGGGGGTTTTTACTGTAATTGTGAAATCCCTTGTGAACTCGTACACCAGGACAGAACTCCATCAGAAAAAACAAACAAACAGAAAGACAAATTCGAAAAACCAGAGATTTTACTCATAAATGAAAGCTTGTGCCGAAACGGAATCAACGAAAAAAAACAAAACAAAAATGCTTAATATAACCTCGCCATAAACTCCCCCGGGAAATTTTGAAAAATTCGGTTGTCTGAGACAGCATTTCATGCGTTTTCGAAGGCTGTATGATATGAAACCAGGCAGCTAAAAGCGAACGTAAAAACATGAATAGTTTTTTTAAAATTCAAAATGGATTTTTAATAAACAGAAACTTTTGTGCGACATGTTATTTACAACTTTTGAAGCTTTTAGAGAATACGTTGTACCGATGACAGAATCATACCGTCACGTACAATAGAGTACCGAAGTGTGACGTCACACTTGTGAAATTATGGGATTTGATTAGATATTCGGAAAGGGCATGACGAAAAATGCTCGCTTGCCAAAAATCAGCATCTTATTGCAACTTGGGGGTGAGATATTGACACCGTTATGCTCTGATGACTCCATACAAACCTTTCTAATTTTTGCCTTGGTTCATTACGTAATGAGGCCTTTTTTCCTCTTAAACATATTTTTTTTTCCAAAAGTTAGGAAATCAATGTTCCCTTGTAATGAGGCCTTTTTTCCTCTTAAACATTATATTTTTTTTTCCAAAAGTTAGGAAATCAATGTTCCCTTGTTCCCGATTATAACTCAACAGTTTCCTTGTTCCCTAAATGTTATTTTAAGATATCCCTTGTTCCGTAAAAGTAAATGGCCTTGTTCCCTAAAACCCCTGCAGGGAGGCCCTCATTGTTGAGTGAGCAACTTGCGAGTGACATTTCGTTCTTTTACATGGTCAGTTGTAAACAGACAAAATTTTGTGATTTTTTTCTGCTTTTTATAAAATTGTAACTTTGCTGACGAATGATAACGCCATTAAATTTGTGGTTTTTAGCGCGCGCTAAATACAGTTGTTGTCGTTACCATGGATAATAAAGAGACTGGATTGGAAACTATGATCACGTGGGGGTATTTCAAGCGCGGTGATTGGCTGCTTTTTCATTTCAAGATGGTGGAACCTAGTGGAAATTTGTGACGAAGAAAATGGCGTAAGTTTGGCGTAAGTATGGTCTTTTTTACCCTGAGTTTGCCTGATTTTTATATGTTTTAGTCATGTATGATTCCGTAACGAACTATTTCTCTGTTTTCATTCCTTTTATGTCGAAAATCACCCGCCTAATCCACGCTTGAGAGAACAAGGTGAGCATGTGATACGATGATTTGCATCAATTTGTAGTGAGAATTTAGCAAATTGACCCCCAAAAATGACCTCAATTTAGCAATATTTCAGTGGAATTTTGCCGATTTTGGGACTCATTTTTTACCTTATTCTGAACATAAAAAATTACGGTGAAACGTACAATTGATCCTTCGATTGTTACTTTGTGGCTTGAATGTAGTTACAAGAAGGTTGAATGAATTTTAAGAAGAAAAAATAAAAATATAGCTTACATACCTTAGCTGATAAGAATGTACCGGAGATGTGTTTTGAGTATGCATTTGTATTATGAAGGATCACATGGGTGAGAGTGTTAGTATGAGTATGTTTTGATGTTCATATCCGGATCATCCAGGTATTTTAACCTCTGCATGACTTGTCTGTTTTGATCGTTGCAGGTCTCTCAGAATGGGTAAAATTGGTAGGATGAGAAAGCATTCCCACTGGAAATATTCCAAGTCAGCGAATAAAGAAAACAGGCAAGTACAATCCTCTACTTCCAGTTCTTTACCTTTCAAGTACCTATTTTCTCTTCGCAATGTTCCTCCGGCAGTCACGAACCAGCCCTCGATCAACAACTACTCGTCTGTGTTCTCCAGTTTGTCAAGGGATCTTGTTTTTAACAACAAGTGGAACTTGATCGAACATTCAGATTTATTCTTGATGTTATGCACTTTCACTCAAGCTGTAGTACCGGTTCCTGAGAAAACCATCATTGTGAATACTGACTTTACATTTAGAGTGATATCATGCAATGTACATGTACCTCTGAACTCATTCACAGACATTCCTGATCGACTTGTTAATGTGGAATACTTTATCAAACTTCTGGACCATGTGGACAGATCTGTTGTTTGCTCTGGAATAAAGTGTAATGATAAACTGCATGAACTTGCAAAGTCAGGAGGACGTAATGGCATTTTCAAGGACAGCAGAGGAGAAATTAAAGCCAAATATGATGGTGACATCATAAGGCCTGTTAATTGCAACGGGTTATTCTCTGAAGGCAGTGCTTGTGAGCATTGCAAGTGCTACAAGAAAATTTTGATGACAATGTTGTCAAATAAGTCTAAGAAATTGTCAAGTGTGATCGGAAAAACCAATGTCAACAGCCATTGTCCCTGGAAGTATCTGAATTCTGAAGAGGTCGAGCTCCGTGTAAAAAATTGCAGACATGAGAGGGAGAAATTGGCATGGAAACTCAGTCAACTGGAAGAAAAGTTTCAACAGGTTTCATATCTTGATATGCTACAACCTTGGACAATAGTTGAGGCAAAAGCAAAACACAAGTGTATTTCTCAATTTCTTGCATGACAACAGATGCAAGAGTGCAGAACTTCTTTCCCTCCCCTCATTTAATGCTGTCTTGAGATTCACCAGGCTTCTTTTTGGGGCAAAACAGAGTTGATGAGGGTGGGAGGGGACAATAATATTGCTCAATTTTCATTGACAAAGGTAGTTATAACAGAATTAAAACTGTCTCAACATTTACACTTGTCCAAGGTTGTAGTTACAACTGGTGGCTAGTCTCATATAAAGGCTGCATAGCTATTTGCTATCTTGAATGAGGTTCTTAAATCTTCAAATCCTTGAATACAATGGAGATTATATAGTCAGGGATTTTTGCCATCAAGTGCAATACCAATCATTTTGATCCTTAAAACAGCAGTGAATTTTTACATTTTTTGTCCTTAGATAGGGTAAGGGTTTTGGCATTGTGGAATCTTAAGTGGGAAAGCTGAAAGTATTAACATAGATATTCTCCTTGAAATTCTGGTCAAATAAGATTTGTCTTAATTACCAAACCAGTGGATCATGGGTTTAGCTTGGTTGATACAGTAGTTATTGTATTAACAGGACTTTGGATTTTGTTACCTGATCTAAATACTTATTTTGCTCTTTCTACAGGAACTGATATATCTTAATAATGAAGACAGTAAGATAATGGAAACACTGTTTGGAAACTTAAAGACAAGCTACAGCTCACCAGGCCATGAAGATGATTTCAGAAGCTTTTTCTTGAAAGAGCAGGAAAAGGTCATGGAATGTCCTGACAAAAGGGGTAGAAGATGGCACCCTCTGGTAATAAGATGGTGCTTCCATCTGCATGCAACATCTCCAAAAGCATACCAAATTCTCAAAGACAGTGGAGTTTTAGTTTTACCCGATAGTAGAACTCTGAGAGATTTATAATAGTAACTGTTTTAAGTCGCAAATGGGGTTTGACATAGATTTTTTAGACCTGGTTAAAAAGGATTATCTCCAAAGATCAAATCCAAAAGATATTGATTCCTGGGTGGGGATTATTCATGATGAGTTGACAAAATATCGAAGGAAGTAAAATTTCATAAGAAGAGCAGTTTTCATGCAAGTGTCAAAAGCGTTTTGGTTGTGCATTTACTAAGCATTCCTATTGTATGGAAAATTGTTTAGTTTATCAGGCTATAAAGTATTTTGTGATTGCGTGCAACTTCCTTTCGTGATTGGCTAGTTACTTTGGGAAGCTATTGATGAATGTATAACAACACACCTAAAAATGAGAAATGCTTAGCTTTGCATGCGCATAACAAAAAGAAGACTTGGCTCCTTTGGCCTGTGCAATATTTGTTTTATGACACATATGAAATATGCTCTAATGCATTGTGTAAGTAGTAATTTCACTTACTGTATGCTGTTTTGTATATCTGTCCAATACTGATTTGACAGGAAGTGTCAGTTTAATGTGCATTTTTAAAACAAGAAAATGTACAAAATGATATTCACCACCCCAGAAACTATGGGCGCCTACCTTTCTGGGATCGTTCGGGTATCCAGTATGACCTATGATTGGTTAATAGTTGCCTTTGGAAACCAACAACTTATCATATCTGACGCTGGTTACCCAAACGATCCCAGAAAGCTTAGCGCCCCATAGTATCTGGAGTGGCGAATTACTGTATGCTTATTTCATGATAAATAAGAGCATTGCTTAAAAAACACTGTACAATCATGTTTTTCTTGCAGATAATAAATATTAAATAAACAGAATTTCTGCATAATGTAGTTCATTCAAAAACTGGTTTAACACCTCACATCTTATACACCTAAACAATATTTTCCTCACAGGAAGTTTTTTGGGTTTGCACCTCCCCCTCTTCATCAGCTTTCAAATTCCCCATCTCCAACATGTATTATGGTTTTTAATTCCCCTGTGAATGCTGTGATGATATTCCCAAGGCTGAAAGCCCAGGGTAAGATCCCTTGAAAGGTATGCCTTTAGATTGTTACTGACATCCGCATCGAGTAACTTGCATATTATGAGCTACAAAAGAAAGAAAGTTTCAGTGGCAGCAAACTGATTTAACACTTATTATTTATCCTTGCAACCATACTAGCACTGGTGATGATGAGATTCCAGGGAGGTACTATAGCAATGAAATTGCTTTAAGGTGGACTCTGGGTTGGATTCAGGGTTTTTAGATTTGGCGAAGAAAGATTTTAACAATAGGTCTAATCCTACAGATTATGATGTGTGGGTGGGTATCATTCATGATGGAGTTTCTCTGAGAAAAGACCTTGTGTTTGATGATTTGGAAAATTGATTGGTTTTGTTAATTTAGGGTCTAGTCCAGAATAGCATTGATGATTTGGAGCAATGCTTGTCTGCTAAACAAAATTCCCCAATTACTCCAGATGAAGCCACTCATATGTTTGTTTTTATGGCTTTAAGTCTATTTTCAGACTGGAAAATGCCAGAAGCTTTTATTCTTACTACAACAATAAGTCATGCTTTGTTCAATTTGTTTTAGAAATGCATTGAAGAATTGGAGCAACGATACTTTAAAATGCTAACTAGTACGTGTGACAGTGGTTTGCAAAATATAATGTATTTTAATCCCATTTTAAAAGCATGTTTCTTTTGTGATAAGAAATTTCAAACAATAGACCAAAAAAGCTTATAATTTTGCCACATTCCCCACACAGGATTTCTGTGTTAGATACAGTCAGAAGAGATTTTGTTACAAGGAAATTAGTTGATAAGTTAGCATGAAGTTAGGGATTGATATACATGCTGCTTTATGAAGTTCTAGTAAATTTAACTGTTTAAACCAATCAGAAGTTTGGTACAAACAATGGCAAAGTTAATACCTTTTTGCATTCCTTCACCACTAGTGCTATATTTGTTACTGCACATTGTACTTTATTATATAAACACCAATGAAATACCAGGTGAGCTTTCGCGCATAAACATCATATCTTCACACGTGAGAATAACATGTTATCTTCACACGTGAAAAGAACACCGTTGCTACTTTAGGACTACAAAAAAATATTAAAGTGAAATGGTTTGATTTCATTGGTGTTTATATAATAAACAGAACATTACATGGCCGCTTGAAGATACGAAATTTCTCTTCTCGTGTTGAAAAATATTTCACTCGTTCGCTGCGCTCACTCGTGAAATATTTTTCAACACTCGAAGAGAAATTTCGTATCTTCGCGCGGCCATATAATATCCTCTATATACTTTAAAACTGACAGCATTGATATGAATTTTTAAAAACATTCAAAGAAAGCAACATGTGGTACTTGATAATTATATAACTGTGTTAATAGAGGATTACACAATAAAAAAAAAACTCAAATCTTTACTTTTTCGGCTTAAAGTGGGATGCAAGTGTTTCTTCAGAAAATATGAGAAGCAACAGCTGTGCTGTTAATTTGGATTTTTGCATTCCCAAGTGCATTCTTACTGTAAAATGCAACGTACCAAAAATAAAAAATATATAAAATTACACCTTGCCTTATACAAACAAGGAACAGATAGAAACTGTCTTCACAGTGATTAAAAATCCATAGAAAAAATGTAAATTTTTACAGAAAAATGACAAAACAGCTTAACTTTGCTCTGTAATGCCGTTTCCTCGGGGGTCCGCATACAAACTTTTTGCCTATCCACAATGACCTTTGTTTACAAGATTGAAGTTGTTTGGCTACTATGTCTTTCTCAAGCGGAGTAAGGAATGGTTTGCTTGAAGTCTCTCCGGCGTATTCCTCTCTTAACTTCATCGCGTGGACTACAGATTTATGTCGGAAAGAAGAGATGTTCCCAAAACACTCACTTATCATCATCTGCAGTAAAAGAGTATCAGAAGAATTTATGCATGCAATACGGCACAGTTCAGACCACTTTAATGTCAGCAAATTCATGCAGATGTTGAGCAATATGTTGTTGTTTGCGTGACGAGCTGACAAGATCATCCCGCGCGAAGACTATCGTCCAAATGGTCGCACCAACGTAGCGAAAAAATGACATGATATTCTCGTCTCCTTTCTCCAATTCTGTTTTAAGTTTCTCAGCTTGTTGCTGTGCAGATGCGAACCTGGGTCCTCGTATTTTGGCCGTTTCACTGCTTGTTGCAGATATTTTGTTGAGTGATGTTATTAAACTCGGCATGCACTCAGATGTAAAGAAATCATCAAAACCGAGGGAAGAAAGCACTTCTCTGGTTTTCTTCTGGTGTACGGACAATTTGGCTTTGCCTTTTTTGGTAGGTGCCTCGCCACTGCAAGTGTTTTCGTGTTTTTGCAACCACGCTTTCAGATGATACCGCTTTTTACACTTGCTACATGTAAACACCGTACTGCCATCATCTTCGTTCTCGCTTTCATCTTCGCCTTCACTGTCTTCTGCCTCTACAGCCTCTACCGGGTTTATCACCCTCTCGTCGTCTTCTAAAAGTTCTACCAAATCGTCTTCATCCCACTCCTCAAAAAAATCTTCAATATCCATAGTTTATAATGTCGGTCATCGCTCTGAAAATTGTTGTTTTTGACTGACGTCACAAATTTCCACCAGGTTTCCGTGTGACGTCAGTCATAGTTTCCAATCCAGTCTCTTTATTATCCAAAAAAAACGTTTTTAAATGTTATTTTAAAGTGCCAAAGTTTTTGAATAAGTTCCAAACGTTTCGGGCTTTGCCCTTCTTCAGTGGAAATATGTTCGTGGAAATACGAACATATTTCCACTGAAGAAGGGCAAAGCCCGAAACGTTTGGAACTTATTCAAAAACTTTGGCACTTTAAAATAACATTTAAAAACGTTTTTTCATGAAATCCAAGTGCCACGCAGCCACCGAACTTATTTTTGTAGTCTTTATTATCCATGTCGTTACATAGCGCGACACCCTTAAAAATAGCCAAAGCCGTGCCATTAGCACTAAGTGCACGACAAACTAAGAGTTCTAGCGCAAGAATGGCTTTTCTCTACCCTCGATGTGTTTCCCAATTCACAGACATCGAGAAGACAAGAAAAAAGGAACGATTAAACGAGCATTTTTGTCCATACTCATCGATTCCTCTCACTTGTTCTCCATTTTGAATGTTTTGAAAAAAACCATCGCCATGGTGATTATGTTATGGTTGGTGACGTAGACCATTGTTTTCGCTTCTGCCAAAACTGGCATACTCCCGGACTGTTGACAGATGAATGGCTTGCGACTTCCTTATCTTTTCAAGAATGTTTACATTCATCTTTTTCGCGCCAAGTTCCTTGCACGCTCAAGTGATTACTATGTGACTGCCATGCATGTGTTGCATTCTTTGATAGATGAATGGCTTGCGACTTCCTCATCTTTGCAAGCACTTTCTGTAAGAATGTTTACATTCATCTTTTTCGCGCCAAATTCCTTGCACCCTCAGGTGATTACCATGTGACTAAAAAAAGTTGGACTTTGTTCAACTCTTGAAGTGAGCCAATCAAATCGATGGCCATTACGTAAACTGTCAACACACCCATAAATACTTTCATTCATCGGAGAAAGATCACTTTCCATCTCGAGCTTCTCGTAGAAGGAAGGTTTCTATAAACATTGTGTTCAATACTTTTACGTTTTCATCGCGTTCAATTCGCACTTGGAGAAAACCTAGCTTCTTTCACGTCGAATTATGCAATATGGATGGTTCTCTAACCGCACTGTTCATGAGTCGCTCCTGACGTCCATTCGAAAGATTGGCGTTCGTGTTTTGGAAAGTTGCTTAGTGGTTGAAGACGATGGTAGGTTCACCATTTAAGCTTATTAAACGCTGAAAGCCTTTAATTCGTATTATTCAAAGCTAAATTTGTGCTTTTCGTTGATTTGAATTTCTTACGCAATAACTAACCGAACTTCGCTCCAGGTGGATGACAGAGGCTTAAAAAGCCTGCGAAGAAGAAACCATAGTTTTTTCTTTTTTCTCCCTAAGGTGAGTGTCTTTCACAAATTTTAGGCTTGTCGCAGGTATTTTAACTCAGTTTCTGTTTCGAGAAGTTGTTTTGAAAATTTAGTGCAGCGTAATCACATACTTCAAAGTCAAAATAAACATAAGAAAAGTCAAGGTTTAACGATCAGGAAGTTTATATTTTCACAGTTTTACACTATTCGCTAGTCAGTTCTGTCATATTTTTCCCTCGTGCTCTTACATATAATGTAATAGCGTGTGTCCCACTCAGTCATTCTTCCATCGCTTCGCACTTGGGAATGGTTATAGTAACAAAATTCGTTATTTCATTTGTCTAGTTCGCATTATCCATGCTGTTCGACCTAGAAAAAGTGCGGAAGCGCGCCCAGTTCATTCCATCAGCGCTACAAACCTCCAGTTTCGTGGGTTTCGTTGCACGTAGGCATGGAATTTGATGGATTTCGCAAAGGTTAAATATATTCAAATTTTTATTCTGTCTTTAAATTTGAACGGTTTTGGAATGATTATTGATGGGTGTAAGCCAATATCTTGTACTTGGAACACTGATCTAACAAATTGTTATTACGAATATAAACTAATGAAATCAATCCCAAGTTCGCTAAAACTGTATTCCCGTTGGCATGCAACGGTCAATATTTGTTTACATATGCAAATAAAGGTGGTGATGTTATGGTACTATTTCAGTCCTCATTGCAAGGCTGATGTTAGATAACATTGAAAGACAGCTCTCAGACGGATTAGCATTCATGCATGAAACTGGTATTTTTAGGAATATATTTGGGGGCAGCCGTGCAAAAATAAACACCCTAATGTATTATTTTGACATTATTTTGGTTTTAATGTTGTTGTTTTTTGTTGTTGTTACAGGTTTTTGGTATAGTATTTCTCTTTTTGGAATTTTCTGTGCCTTCTGCCAATGTAAGTGTCTATATATAACTTAAGCCTTTATTCTTATTTATTGAGATGCAAATAAGTGGCTGGTATTCTAGAATTTAGCCGAGAATGCTGTACATGTTAGAAAGTCATGCAGTGGTTCTTCTTCTTCTTCTTCTTCTTCTTCCATTAACCTTGCCTCCTTCACTTCTGAAGGAGTCGTTATTTCATGACTGAGCTTAAAATCTACCATCTTCCATGTATTTTCTTACATGACCTGATGTAAACATGAGAGTGTCAGCTCAAAAGTAAGCCATTCTGTTCGCGTAAAAAGCCCCTCTATGCCTTATTAAGGATAAGATATCGGTGAAAAAATTTTGCATAAGGCATGAGGTGGGCTTAAACAGGAATTTCTCAGCGCCGCTGAACGGGAGGAGGGTGAGGAAACTTGTAGAAATGATCCAGTTGAGTAGACTTGCTAGAAGAGAGAGATTTTGCATGCATAGGGCGTATAAAAGGTCTTGAAAATCTCCCCAGGACTTTTCTGGCCAATAGAATGCCTGCCACGAGAGCACATTGTTATCTGATCATTCAAAACGACATGCGGCGGATTTTACCCGAATGAGAATAGTTATGAAATATTAACTTAATGCACAAATTTCCTTAAATTATGTTTACTGTATGTCACATCATGTCAGCACAATATGAACATTTTCCATTTTTTATATAACCCTATTTAAAATTGTTGCTTTTCAAATGAACTAAAACAAATAAACAAAAGCATATTACTCTGTAAAATAAAACTTAATATCTGAGTGTGTTATGTTTGTGTCTCTCCAGGCTACAAATCCCTGTACTGCATCTCAGTTTTGGGTGGTACATGTCGATGGAACAACTTCATGCGAAGATTGTGAAAGTTGTCCTCCAGGTCAAGGCCTTTCACATGAGTGTGGAAGAAGAATATCCTCAAATTCAATGGTGATTTGTGTGCCGTGTCAAGCGGGCATTTCCTTCTCCAGCAAATATGATACATCCATTTGTACTCCTTGTAGTGCTCCTTGCTCAGAGGATCAGGTGGTGCTACAAAACTGCACACCTACGATGAATGTCAAGTGCGACAAACAGTGCTACAGCAAGGAAAGGTATATATTGTATTATAAAATGCTCAAGAAAATGTGTGCGCTATGTTTGGTTAAACCGAGTTCATTATAACTCGATAAAGCATGCGCATGACGTAAGGTTCATTATAACCGTTTTTATTTTATAAATGAAATAAAAAAACTTGTTCCTCGTGCATTGTTGAGTTATATAAGCACTTGGGAATTTTTAAGAACACTCGAGAAGTGCGAGAAGCATTTTTCGTGTTCTTAAAAATTCCCGCGTGCTTATATAACTCAATATAATGCACTCGGCGCATTTTTTATTTCTTAAATAATACATGTTTAAAGTTTAGAGGGTATATATAATGGCTGTGTTTTTCTTTGGGGGTTTCAGTGGAAAATACCTTATTTTCTCGATTAAACGCCGGGCCCCGAATAAACGCCGGGTATAATAGAGGAAGTTGTAAGAAAGCCCCTCAAACGTTTATTTATGGTATAATAAACTTAAGATTTAAGGGCAAGGAACACGGCTGCCAAGAAAAAACGAATAATAACTCTTTCTTAAAAAATGGCGGGCGAGAAAAAACTGCTGATTCAAAGAAACGCCGGGTCCACTAAGCCAAGTTTGAAATAAACGCCAGAGACGTTTAATTGAGAAAATACAGTAAGTGTGTAATTAATAACATGCCATCCGGGAAACCCACTTTGTTACAACTTCTTTAATTGTTTTCTTTATTATTATTTTGAATGTTTTCAAACCTGTTTGATTTTTGTGGTTGCTGGCTGAAAGCCAGAATTGAAAATTCTCTTGGCTGCATCGCATTAGAAGAGAATTGATTTCTGTTCGCTATTGTTAGAGCTGTTAATTACGATTTTTGTTATCTGTTGAATGTAGGCATGTTTTATGCCGATGTAAGGCGTGAGACTTGGCAGGGCTAGTAGATTATCAATTTTCTTTTTCCGGCAGTAACCACACCTTCATTTTTATTCTTACATGTATGTATCAGATTATGGTAAAGATCTAGAAGAAAGGGGAAAAAATGAACTGGTTTTAAAATTTTTAAACCAAAAAAAAAATAAAATCACAACATGTACAGCTATTTTGGGAATATCTAAGCATTCAGGTGTACATTGTACGCAAACAGACGGTGATTTTTGGACTGATCGGGGTCATAAAAACGCTTGTTTGGGCTAGTTGTAATGAAATTGAGTAAATTTTCGTATATATATATATTTATATATATATATATATATAAACTTGATTTGTAAAGGTCAAGAAACCAACTCCAATTTAAATTAACGTTTTAATTAGCTCGACGTTTCATTATATATATATACCAGTTGATGTGATCGAGGTGATCATGATGTGATCAACTCGATTATATATATATAAACTGCAGACAGTACTGTTACCGCCTTCTGCCGGGTATATATATAATATATATTCACATGCTTAAAACTTGCAGAATATTCAGCTTCAAATAAATTCAAACTCAGAATATGAACAGTATACTTGCTAATTAAGATTTGCCATGTTACTCCGAACAAATTCTTTGTGTCCCTTCACTTCTTTTTCCACTCATTGTACATGTACATGTATGGCAGCAAAATGCATATATGCAGTGTAATGCCTCCATTTTGTTATATAATTATTACCCCCAGACAATCTCATGGTATTGTCACACACATTTCAATGCATGACACATGTATGACAATTAACCTTTTCCCAAAATAGCTGTGTAATAATAGTTTTTCACCCAATACTAATGTACTGGATGTTAAGAGCTTATTTATTCAGAAACTCGTTCTTATACTGTATAATTAATTAATATATACAAGATGCTAACTCAAAGCGACATAAATTGTGCCCTTTCACAATGACAAAGAGTGCCTCCAATCTAGTAGCTGATTAGAAAGTTGAATTAAATAATTTATATATTTTAACATCTAATTTTTGTGTTCCAGAAAATATCCATAGGTACATGTATCCCTCCAACAGAGGGTTTTTTTGGTTTTGCCCCCCCCCCCCCCCCCCCCCCCCCACCCCCTTGGAAATAACAATTTAGCTTAATACTGTTCTTTAAAAACTTTAGCTTTTGAGACCTCCACCGCGCACCGCCCACCGCCCACCGCCCACCGCCCACCGCCCACCGCCCACCGCCCACCCCCACCATGCACCCACCCCCCGCTTCCCCTTGGAATTTCCAATAACCCTCCATGGGCGTTAGGTATGAATATTTTCTGGAATCACATATTTGAGGTTCTTTATTTACCAGTGTTCTATTGAGTTTATTTGTAGTTGACATTGCATATTTTATATTTTTGTTATTTGACAGGTATTATGATTACCTTGGTAGCTGCCTTCAATGTTCAAAATGTTGTGGCAGTGGTCAAGATGTGATTGAAAATGAATGCAAGCAGAAATTGGGCACTGCCTCAAACCTGATCTGCTCGTTTCACAGCAGTGTAAACCGATGCGATATTACAACAAAACCTTCTGTGAAAGAAACAACTGCAATCGTAAGCACCTCAGAGCAACCATCACCTCACCATCACACCAGAGCAAGTTCCAGTACCACACATACAAATTCTGGCACCATTGCTTCAGATGGTCAAACCAGTCCTCATCCAAATACAGCAAAGCATTCTGACCAGCTTATTATAAAAGTGGGTGCTGTTGTGGCAGTGATGATTTGGCTTGCAGCTAGTGTTTACTACTTCTATTTAAAGCGAAGATCCAGCTCCAGCTCTCTCTGGCTTAAAAAAGGAGTTCAGTATTCAGCAAAGAAGACTAAAGGTTCTGTGTATGTGTCACTAAATGCAGGTAATGGTAATTTTACTATGTTTTTACTTTTTTACATTCTTAATTTTTTTGATAGGTGATCTGTGATTCTGCCATTAGCTTTTGCATTCAGATAAAGTGTATCTGTTACCTTACTTTTGGCAAATCAAGTTTCGGATTTAGTTTCAAATCCAGGTTGTATACCCCCTTATCTTTTGCTCTAGCCTTGATCTGGCTTTCGTATGACAAATCTGGTTCTTCATGAACTGTAATTATAACTTCACCAAAATTATGAAATGAAAATCACAAATAGAGGATATTATACATGGCCGCGCGAAGATACGAAATTTCTCTTTGAGTGTTGAAAAACATTTCACGAGTGAGCGCAGCGAACGAGTGAAATATTTTTCAACACGAGAAGAGAAATTTCGTATCCTCAAGCGGCCATGTAATGTTCTGTTTATTATATAAACACCAATGAAATCAAACCATTTCACTTTAATATTTTTTTGTAGTCCTAAAGTAGAACAACGTGTAAGAACTAAAAACATGTTATTCTCACGTGTGAAGATAACATGTTATTCTCACGTGTGAAGATATGTTTACGCGCGAAAGCTCACCTGGTATTTCATTGGTGTTTATATAATAAACCATGATATGTTACATGTATATCAATCTGAACCATCCATGTCCATGCAAAGTGTTCAGATTGCAATTAAATATTGGTTTGTCCCTCAGTGAAACAGGAAAATCTAACTTTTGATCCCAAAATTCGGAATTACAGATGTAGGCAGAATTAGTTGGTAGAATGTGACAAAAATTTGTTTTCTCTCAATGTACATTTATTTGTAAAGTAATTTTTTAGTTTGAGTTGTCAATGTTGAGTTATACCACTGCTGAGAATTTTTGCCCCTTGTGAACCTTTGAATGATTGACTAATAGTCAAACTGAAAAAAACTTAAACAAGTTTTCATTATTAAGTGGATTTAACAAATTGACGTCAGTTTTTTATGCGTCTTTCCTTTTATTAATGATAAAATTCGTCATAACATTGTCAAAGCACAAGTGCTGTGCATTAGTTAAATGACCTGGCATTCATTTAATAAAATATGGTATGTGTATTTAATAACTGATAAAAAATTAAGTAACTTTATTCAAATCATTTCATTTTGGACAGGTAAAAAGTTGTTGAAGAGTGATCACAAAGAGAAGCTGGAAGCAGCTAGAACAGAATCATGCAAACCACTGTTAATAACGGTACTTATCTTTATTAAAGGGAACCTCCATTGTCAGAACAAATTGACGTTAAATTGTTGGAAATAAAGTCGAAATTTAAAATTTTTAAAAGAATAGGTGCAAATATAATTTTAGTGTACAAATAAAATGGATATAAATATCGCCTATTTTTGCTTTTAAATTTCCCGCGCGCCGCCATTTTGAATATTGATGACGTTTTACAGTTGTCGAAGTTCTTTTGTATGCAACAATTAGACAACCGTAACACGCCATAAATATTCAAAATGGCGGCGCGCGGGAAATTTAAACGCTAAAATTATATTTGCACCTGTTTCTTAAAAATTTTTAATTTAGACTTTATTTCCAACAATTTAACGTCAATTTGTTATAAGAATGGAGGTTCCCTTTAACTACAGTCAAACACGGCACCACATTTTCCTTACAAACTATAACACCTTCATCAATTTTTTTGCATCTCAATTGCATGGAATCCGATATGGAAGATAAAACATGGGTGCATGAAGATACATGTATGAAGTTTATCTCCCGGGGGGTCTCCCATATGAAAATGACGGGTGGTGCTTGTTGCAAATTTTTGAAAAACACCCCAAAAGGTAACAGAATCTTGTTTGATGGGTGTGGCTCAAATGAATTTTTACCCCTAAGAGGTGCCAATTCTAAAACAACACGTCATATTGTCATATTTTTTCGGCTTTATACCCTAAAAGGTACCACAATAATCTAATCCATTCTGCAAATTTTGACAACTAAATGGTAGGACAAGAACCCCCGTCATTTTTATATGGGAGCCCCCCCTCGGGGTTTATCTTCAAGTGTTCAACGAGCTACTGTACTGCATCTGTTGGGTGAAATATAACGTTCAACATCAGAAGAGAAATTTCATATCTCCAAGCATGCAGCCATGAATTAATGTTTTTTTAATATATTAATGCCTAATTTCAAAGTTTAAGCAATTTTCTGAAGATTTTCAAAAATTCCATCCCCCCTGATGAATACTACCCAAAGGTTGTACTATGTTTCCAATCATTTTCCGAAATATTTCGAAGATTACCGAAGATGTTTAAGGATGTTTCGATTACAGATCAACACCTTTAAGCTCGTTGTAAGGGCAAACATGGTACATGTAGCTACCATAATAATTATGTTTAGATATGATTTTTCTCAATGAGAGAAATTCTTGCATTTCACTGAAGTTTATATAATAAATATAATATTTGTTACTCATATCGACGTGGCATAAGTTGTTCAAGGTGTTATTTTGATGTGGGTCTTAATTAATGTAACTTTTTATCATCATTTTGTTGAAGGTGTTATTTTGATGCGGGTCTTAATTAATGTGACTTTTTATCATCATTTTGTCTGGTCCTGATGTTACATTGTATGTTTATCTTCACAATTAATTTATTTTAATGTCATAACATGCTTGTGTATCACTTAAATGACTGGTTATTTCTATTTTTACACTACTGCAGGATTCAACAAAGGATTCAAAATACCTCGCATGCAGGTGTCAAATGGACACTAAGAAAGGTACATGTACTTTCAGTTTTTGACAAATCTACATGTGATATGTATCCCTACAGACCCATTTAGTTGCTTCTGACTTTTTCATTTGTTTGTTTGTTTTTGCCATTGTGGTCATTTTGTATTCATCATACAAATGTACATAGGCTTGGCACTTAGAAGCGACACTTTGAATGGCATTATGTTAACTTAAGTCACAGTGAGAATGCCTTCCTAAGAATCTTATGATTATGATTACCAGTACATGTATGTCAATCAGAAGCACCCTTATATATAATTATTGTTAGGGTGCTTCTGATTGACATACATGTACTGGTAATCATTATCATAAGAAGATTATTGTTTTCTTTTGAATTATGATTGTCATGATGAAACCAGAAACATATAAACCTTAGTGAGATAATCATAATTATTGTTCGACATAGCATTCTAGAGTGCAAATACGCATCAAAACGAGTGTAAATATCACATGTTATTACACTATTCTGACTGCACGCTAGAAAAAACTTAGTTTTAGGAGCAGATTACTGTCGTATAAGAAATAATTTATTCAATGAAAAGTTGTGTAATACGGCTGGGCATATTTACTTGTCAGACTCGTAAAAATACTCAGACATATTACACAACTTCACGCTGAATAACCTCTATGTATAACACCAATGAGCTATTGCATTCTGGCCAATGAACCTCTAGCGCCAATATTTCCGGCCAGTGTCATTTGAAATAGCATCCTTTTGAGGAGAGCTTTTATTAGTAGTCGGTGTTGTCATGAGGATTTTTAAAAATTGATATATTCCTAATACATGTTGATCATAAAAAGCTTACAATCTAAGAAGCTTTATCATGGTGATTAAGATTGCGATCTTTAAGTCTCTTAAGTGGGTGCAGTCTGTATCAAGCCTACACTGTATACAGTATGGCGTTTCAGTGTCAGCTGGCATGGTCACAAGTAGTTTTCTTTATCCAAGTGTCATGCACTAGCCACTTCTCAGGAGATTATGGGATGCATCTAACTTATTCTCCGTCTCTTTTTTGTTGAATAATTCAGTCTCATTCTAGAATGAGATTAGATGATCAGCAAGATTTTGAAAGGGAGTGGTGCAACAGTTTCATGCAGCTTTTGTTGCTGTCTGTTTTCTTTCCACACAACAGTCCTCTTGTCCTTACTTTTTTCCTCTCATAAATGTTGTCTGAGATATTTATTTGTTCCCTTTTTTAGATTCCAAGCTACTAAGTAGCTTACTTAACAAGGATACCACACTACAAAGGATCTGTGAAGTGTTTGACACACCTGTACTAGGAGGTTCTAACTATAAAGCAGTGGCTAAGCATTATGGGTTTGATCATTACCAGATAGCATCAGTCCTTGAGAATAATCCTAATCCTGAGGGTTCAACCAGAACAAGAGCAATGATTGAATCCCTTGCAGCTACTTGTCCAGACCTAACAGTTGAGTGTTTTGCTACTGTGGTGGAAAAGAAGACTAGAAGAAATGATGTTGCTAAATTGTTGAGGGCATATGATCTGGCAGAAGAGAATAATTTGTAAAATTAATAGTAGCTTTAATTATTTGATCTTGTTTTTGTAGCTACATTGGCACATCAAGCCAATGTATGCAGTTATGTTTACAGGGGATGATTTCGTTGAATTTGTTGAGGGCTGTCATTTGGCAAAAAAAAAAGAAAGTTGGAAAAATTTTTCATTCTTTGATCGTGTTTTTCTAGAAAGTTGGCACGTCAAGCCAATGTATGCAGTTAAAAAAATGGCAACTGTTGCTTTCTATAACTTAGATTGAAGTACTGTATACTCCCTGTATCTTGTTTATTTTGTTTAATTAATTTGTAGGTGTTTTAGTTTATATAATGTAAGTAATGTAAATGAGTGAATGAGTGTAAGTGAATTTGTTTTTGAATAAAGCCGGTTAATTTATTAAAAAACAAAAAAAAAATGTTTACAGGAGATGGTTTTGTTGAAATTGTTGGGAGTTGGCAGAAAAAGAAAATTGGGAAAAGTTTTCATTCTTTGATCTTGTTTTTGAGGGGGCATTGGCGCATCAAGCCAATGTATGTAGTTTTGTTTACACGGAATGATTTTGTTGAAATTGTTGAGGGCTGTCATTATGGCAAAAATGAAAATTAGAAAAAAAATTTCATTCTTTGATCGTGTGTTTGTAGGTACATTGGCACATCAAGCCAATGTTTGTAGTTATGTTTACAGGGATGATTTTCTTGAAATTGTTGGGGCTGTCATTTGGCAGACAAAGGAAATTTGAAAAAGTTTTCATTCTTTGAGCTTGTTTTTGTAGATACATTGCACAGAGAACCAATTATGTAGTTTTGTTTACAGGGCATGATTTTCTTGAAATTGTTGAGGGCTGTCATTTGGCAGAAAAAGGAAATTGGAAAAAGTTTTCACTCTTTGATCGTGTTTTTGTAGGAAGTTGGCAAGTCAAGCCAAGCCAATGTATGTAATTTTGTTTACACTATACAGGGGATGATTTTGTTGGAATTGTTGAGGGCTGTCATTTGGCAGACAAAGGAAATTGGAAAG
Source organism: Dendrophyllia cribrosa (assembly GCA_024195265.1). Classification (NCBI taxonomy): domain Eukaryota; kingdom Metazoa; phylum Cnidaria; class Anthozoa; order Scleractinia; family Dendrophylliidae; genus Dendrophyllia; species Dendrophyllia cribrosa. The sequence continues at coordinate 17,758,899 of JAJLRJ010000005.1, forward strand.
TTTTCATTCTTTGATCGTGTTTTTGTAGGTGCATTGGCGCATCAAGCCAATGTATGTAGTTATGTTTACAGGGATGATTTTGTTGAAATTGTTGAAGGCTGTCATTTGGCAGGAGAAGGAAATTGGAAAAAGTTTTTTTCTTTGTGTTTTTGTAGGTACATTGGCACAGAAAACCATGAACGTACGTAGTTTTATCTACAGGGGATGATTTTGTAGAAAAAGGAAATTGGAAAAATGTATAATATGAACTATTCATCATTTTTTTCCAGTTGCATACATTGCATATAGTATTTTCAGTGATAATAATTATGATCATAGATATTAAAGTCATAGACTTGACACTAGACTGTTACAAAAGGTCAACAAACTGTAATGCTTCCAAAAAACCTCATGGGAATGGGCATGCTAAAAATATGTGGTAGAAAAGTAGTGGGTTTCTAATTACTTATTCCTTGTAATGTATGTATTAGTGTGATGATTTTCTAAACTTTCATGTGTGCAGTAGAATAAGCTCTCTGAAAGAAGTAATAGTAACTTTACTATAAATTTATATGAACTGCGGAGAATTAAGAATTAGGCACGAATTGCGACTCCTTCAGTTGCTGCATCACTGCGATGATCAAATTCTCTTTCATAACTAAATAAGATATCATCAAGGTGGAGCGTAACGTATGTTTGTAAAAAATATACAATGTATATTCAGTTTTTGTATCAATTCAGTAGTTTCTGTTTACAGTGTCCAGTTTCATTTCTAGATGCATACATGTTATTGTAGTAAGAGGGTCTGGATGAGGGTGCTGGAATGTTTGGCTATTTCTTAGCTGTCAGTTACATTTTTTAGCCATTTCTCAACTATCAGTTAATTCTAATCTCAGCTCAGCTATCAGCTAATAAAAACGCGTTAGAGTGATTTTACTCAGACCGTGAAACAGTATCTAGCAATGAATCAAAATTAGCCAAAATTAGTAAAAACTAAACAAAAGAAAACAATGGAACTGGTGTCTTATAGTGCCCACTAGTGACTACTAGCTTAGTAACTATTTCACGGTTTAAAGAAAATCACTCTATTTCTCAGTTGATAGTTAGAGTGGTCTTACTTAACCCGTGAAACACTATCTAACAATTAGTATGTGATAGTCGAAATTACAGAAAAGAAAACAATCGAATTATAGTCTAATAGTGCGTACTATTCTACTAACTATTTCACGGGTTAAGTAAAATCACTCTAAAATGTTAGTCAATTATCAGTTTAACCCCATCCAAGCCTTGTCTTAGTAACCTTGATGTATTTTATTAGTAATGAATAATAATCAAGTTCATTTTGTGGTATAATCTATTTTGTTTAAAAAGTTTCTTTGTTTTTTTTTTTCTTGAAATATACAGTAAAAGCTGTTTAAAATAACGTGATTTTCTCTGGACTTTATTTTTAGAAGGAATTTTAATTCCTTCTCCTCCCCGAACTTTCCTCTGTCCTCATAACAAGACCTTATAAAACGTCCATTGTTGTGGGTAGTTAAGATGCACAACGATAACACTGCTTTAATAGTTGAGGGGCAGGTGACAAGAAAGATTAATCTGTCACAATCAACGGCATGGTGCATGGTAAAAAATAGACTGCCTGACGGCGACGCCAGCATGTTTTTCTGCGAACACGAGACATTTGGACCTCTTAAAATGAGAGAACGAGACCACAACGGTCCCACCACAATACATCGAGACTCCAAGACGTAAAAAAAACGGGACTTTAGGACCGCAAAATTTAATTTTGCGAGACCCATATATTTTTTTGTAGGACTACTACAGGCCCGTAGGGAGGGGGGGTGCGATGGGTGCGCCCGCACCCCCCCCCCCCCCGCAGACTGCTGAGGTCCACTTTTTTGTTAAAAAAAATAAATAGTAAAAAAAAAATAATAGTGTTGTTCTGTTTGTTCTGTTCTAATTCACTGATTGCGTAGTAAAAATTAAATAAATAAACCAAAAAAGATTCCATGTTTGATCAGTAGCCCGGGACGGAGATTTTAACAATATTTAGTCAATAGATGACTATTTCAATTTTTATTTCGGCCATGTCTAGACATGTCTAGACATGTCTAGACATGTCTCGGAAAAAATTGTTTCCCGGTTGCATGTTACATGCAGCACAAAAGAATTGTTTAGCCGTTGTGCGGAAAACTACTCAGCGACACTGCGGCTACAATCATGTAAAGCATTCTCTTTGCCAAAAAAATCAATTTTGAAGTTCAAAATTTGACAAATATCCACGTTTTTAGGTTCGCTTTTAGCGACCTATATTGCTATCATACTGACCTTCAAAACGCAACGCAAGAAATGCAGTCTCAGACAACTTAATTTTCAAAATTTCCCGGGGGGGCATGCCCCCGGACCCCCCTAGTAAAGAGCGCCTCCGGCGCTCGTTGGTCCGTATAATCAACTGATCGCACCCACCCGTAAAAAATTCCTGGCTACGGGCCTGTACTATAGTAAACTTCATTGTTCTGCGACATTGGTTCTTTCCCACATAGAATATATTTGGTTTTAAGAATAGAGGAGGGGCTGATGGTTCATAATTATATTTCAGTATAAAAACAAAGAAAGTCCATTTGCGTCAATTAAATTTTAGGAAATGTTCGTGCTTAAACAATCAGAATAGCAGAAGATAATAGCTAATAATTTTGCTTCTTTTGATGAAGTTCCCCGAATACAATACCTTTTAAAACTTGCATGTTGTGCGATTGGGTCTCAAATTACTTGAAACTTTAAAAAAATTGGACAAAATGCACCTTGAACCTTAACTTTTTAGCAGTTTTTGAGTCTAGGCCAATGAGATCACTAGTTGTAACAATGAAAAAGTTGACATTCCATCGTGCATTGCCGTTCAGCGCTATCCTTCTTATGCGGATCATCGCTTAAATACATATTTTACAAGAACTACTCCGCCACTCTTTCTTGAAGGACCATGAACGCGAAGACAACGGCTTTCAAGTTCGACGTTTTTATACACTTGTTAGGTGGTAGTATTTCAAGGAGAAAAATAAAAATCTTATGACAGAAATTCTGCTTCCCGAACAGATACGAAGGATAAGGAAAGTGTACATTATCTGATGCAAGGAAACAACACCTTCAGTTGATGTCTCAGCTACCAAAATGGTATGCTTTGACCCACATGGATGGTTGGAGTGGGAAAATAATTCATCCAAGAAAAAATGCAGCTGCCAAAGTGTCAAAACTAGCATTTCTGGTGTATCTAAAGTTCATAATTTTCAGGGGAAGCTTTCCCCCCAGATCTCATTCCCCGCCTTCTTCACCCGGATTTTATGTTCGTTCAATTTTTTTTTAACTAACACCGGATTTACCGTTAAATAAATCCATTTCCTGTAATAAAAACGAATTCATTAACACAGTGAATGAGAATATCTTACATGATGGCAAGAGGATTTCTGCTTGTACTGTACTAACCGTTGGGCCTCGTTATTTACTAAGTTAGTTTCAATTCCACCCAGACTGGCACTTTACCAAGTCAGATGATATCATTCATAACAAATTACAGCAATATTTTATTCATTCAGTTGCAATCCTACTTAGCTTGAGAATTATAAATTCTAACAGATAGCTTCATCAATTACTGTGTAGTCAGTTTTTGGACTAGGAAATAATCACTAATAATTATATAATAAATTTTAATTAGTGTAGCTTACGAATAAGGTTTAGCGTGGTATTCCCAGGAGTATTTGAGGGCAAATCGTACGCGTCCGCGTTGACTACAACAGTTTTGCTGTCATATTTTTACATTTGATAGATTGGCCTAAATTTCGTGCAATTGGTAAAATAAACGAGAAAATGAGCGCAGTTCCCACGACTGGTATGATCTCTACAATACACTACCCAAACCTCTATCGGTAAGGTTGACCTCATTACGTGTGCTAGTGTTTTTGTGCGGGGAATTCCCTTGTCAATCTCGTTTTTGACCTGTTTTGATATTCAATTTTGCACACATTGCACAAAATGATTTGAAAGTTAATGAAAGTAATTTAGCAATAACTCATGTCTTATTCAACAGACTTCAGGAATATGAAGGTATGCTAGTGATTGATTGCGCTGTGAAACATCGGCTGTATATATTCATGTATATCAGACTGTCGATTCCTGAAGATTTATTGTACCGTGATATTTTGTAATGTATTTTTCTGAATATTTGTAATTCACATTATATCTGTTTGAAGACACCGTCCAGCTTTGGGACAGAGAACTCAAAACTGTGGCATCAGAAGAAACGATGTGGACAAAAGTCGGCGGATTCTCTCTCTTGTTACGTCAGGATATTCACGAAAGCAGTTTTACTGGCATCCATAGTAAGTAACACGTACGTAACCAAATTAAACCTAATATCGGACATTCATGCAGTAGGCAGTTTTTCCTTTCATGAAAGGACTAGGTCTATATTTTATTTTATTTTGATATCATAGCTGCCATAAAAAGTGCACAGTTTTGGGCTTAAATGGAATAGAAATAAAATTGTAAGAAGCGAACAGTCCTATTTTACTAAACGAAGTCTTCAAAAAGTCCTGACTCATGCAAGTAATTGCATGTTGCAATCATAAGCAAGGGCACAGTTCACCGGAAATGTCTACGCACAGTTGAGACGACGGCATTAAACAATAACAATGTTCTTATTGTGTGCGCTACAGAAACACTTAGTCATGAAGTTATTTTTGTTATTAATTGTAGAGCCGGGTAGTAGAGATCCTTGTATCATGTTGAGCTTATTCTCAGTAAGAATTTAAAGTCGAGAAAGTTTAATGCGTTTTAATATTCCTTACTTTGTTTGTTCTTAGAAGTAAGAAATTCCGTTACATGCGCGGTTCTTTAAAAATATTGTATAAAATCTGACACCCCACTTTCTGGAGGACTGTATACGTTCTTTAATACACTTCGCGTTCCAACCTTTTGATAACAATATTGTTTCTACTTCGATACACTCGTGCGATCAACAGACAATCCACTCGCATTCACCATCTCTCTCGAACTTAACACAACACTCGAGTTACAATTCTCCTTTGTTCTAGTTACATGATACATGTCATACAAACCAAACTGCATGACGCTAATATCCGGTTTCCGACAAATATCAATGTTTTACAAACCAGGACTGAAAAAATGAAAGAAAATACCTTACACGAAAAGGTCGTTAAATGGGGATACAAACGAAACATAGAATGCGCGACCACTGCAACAAACCGTCGGAAATGGCCGGATCTGGGCAGACCTAGATCCTTATTAAAGGGATAGTATCACGAGGTCGAAACTTGAAAACGTCGGCCCACTTTTCAAGTTTGATTCCGCAAATTCAAAAAGGCCGTCGAGAAGTGGAGGTATTTGTTGAATCAAAAAATCCGTTTTGATATCCAAAAGAAAGAAAAAATCACTTTTAACAGTGATATGTCCAAAATTCTGGTGCAAGAATAGTGAACAGTGCCGCGCGTGGAACCTCGTGATACTATCCCTTTAATACTTAAAGTGAAACAAACGAAACGGCAAACTGATCTTTACAGCAGGAAAACAGAAACAGAAGTAAATAAAAAAAATAAAGGTGGAAAATATTGCCTTTGTTTCTGTTATTCTGCCGTAAGCATCAGTTTGCCGTTAGCCGGATGGGGATAGGCCTGTCCCGATTGTGCTCAGCAACTTTTGAGCAACTTTTGGCGTTTGAAGCAACTTTTTGCAGTTCTAGCAACCTCGGACAATTTTCGCCTTTCTTTTGAGCAAATTAAAGGTTTACAGCATGTATCGAGCATGAAAAAGTGAACAATTTGATAGAAAATTTCAATTTATGCGAATTTATTGATGTTCAGACCATGGCCGTTTTGAACAAATAACCTGTCATTTGATAAGACATCAAATGAAACATAAGTTTTTTCCGTAATTTCGATCCTTAAAATGTGCCTAATTTGCGAGGAATTCTTTAAAGCTTAAAGCTTTAAGCTATTTTTCTTAACCGATATAAGCAATTATTGAGAAAAACATAATATGAAGTTTTAATTAACGTTTGTAGAAAATATCATGAAATTTACGTAGCAACTTTCGAAATTTAGGTTGCAACTTTTTGGATTTTGGGCAATTTTTTAGCCCCTTTTTGGCATTCTAAGGAGCAACTTTTCAGCATTTTACGAGCACAATCGGGACAGGCCTAGATGGGGATGCTTGTCGGTATTTTTCGTTTATGGGTGTGGCTCAATAATTGTGGCCAAATTATGAAATCAGGAATCAACCTATGGACACTTGGACATACTTATGACTCTGGAAAATAAGACAAACGTTTCTGTTATATCATAAATAAGTGCCAAATAGCTGTACTTAGTATATATACTAAAACAGTGGATAGCGTTGTTGGGGCGCTCGGATTGGTTACTGTCGCGTTCCCGGCAAGGTGTGGGTCGCTTAGTGCTCAACCAAAATGAACCAAGCAGTGAAATCATTTTCAATAATATTTATTTCCATACGTAATCATTCAATCGTGGTGAAAAATCTTATGTGTGACTCCGAGTATAAAGCGAGCAGAAAGGTAGACACTGAAAATGACTTTAGTATCTGATGGTGAGATAACCGAGACTAATCAAAGGCTTCTAAGAGCCAACCCGTGAATAAGAAATGCTAAAGCGTAATGCAATATTGCGGTAAGATTAATTTCACACTGACACTGTTTGATCTTTTTTTTTAAATAAGCGTAAGGATTTTTGACAATCGCAAAAAAAAAACAGTGCATCACTTTCATGATATCCAGTCCGAAGAAAAAGAAAAAGAAAAAAAAAAGGATCCTAAACTCGCGTGTCTTGAACTTGTGCCGCTCGCTGCCATTCCCGGCACTAAACTATTGGGCCATCGTGGAACACATGCTTATTATTTCAAGAGAGATACGCATCAAAACACGTATCTCGGTTGAAAAATCCTTTTAGATTTTAATGTTGCATTAAAGACTCCAATTGCGAAACATCTTTAAGCTTATACACCTTATTCATAAATGGCGGCGGATTTATTATTCTTTTGTATTTATTTTAATTAGCCTCACAAGCCTCGTTAGCATGTGCAAAATTCAAAAGAATTTACACGCTAAAATGAGGCTAGTGAGGCAAATTAACATAGATACAGCTATTTCAATAAACGTTGTCGGATGAAAGCTTAAAGCCAAGACCGCAAGGTAGTATGGGTTAGGGTTAAAAGTCATTGAATAAAAATCCCATACTACCTTACGGTCTTGGCTTTTCGCCTTTTTCAACCGACAACGTTAATTGAAATAGCTGTATAAAAGAATCATGAATCGGTCGCCATTTATGAATAAGATGTATTGTTGTTTATATTCGTTTACAACCAATTAGTTATTGTTATCGCTGGATTCACGTTGTTCTTGTTACGAAACGCATTCGTAACAAAGCATTACGTCACTAAGTTTACAGCTGATGAAAGAAGCGAGTGAGTGAGTGAGTGAATTAGCCACCGTCGACGTCACCGATAACCCGTTCATTACGCTTGCGCGCCGTAGAGGAAATACCGGAAGTACAAAAGTAACACAAGGATAAAAAATATTGGATATACAGGTGTAGTAGGCACCGCGGCAGAACGTTTGCGCATGCGTAAACTTCAAGCACTTCCGGTCCGTTAAACTACCAGTCAACATCGATGCGAACAGCATAAAACAACACTTCTGCATGAACCAACAGACCTAGATTTTCTAGATGCAATGATGAAAGGACCAAAACCGAAGAAAATTATGGTACGTACACGATCGGTTCTTGCATGAATACATTTCGAGATGGAGTGAAGACTTGTTTTTTGTGAAAAAATGCGATGCAAAAATTATTTGTTCATATTTCGTTGTTGGTGCAAACACCAAACCTGTTGGTGCAAACGCTTGAAACTTGAACGATGAAAAAACTTTTCAACGAAACAAACTTTTTCTCTACCTTTGTTTTATAACTCTTACTTTTTGTTTTCAAACTTCGTGGTACGGGAGTTTTATGTTGTAGTTCATTTTTTATTTCAGGTAATTTTTGTTTTCCTTTGTTTCAAATTCATTAGCGTATATTACCATACCCAAAAACAATGGAAAAATAAAAATTACCTGAGATAAAAAAATTAACTACAACATTTACATGGGATTACAGTATGTCACCGGAAATGCGTAATTCACCGGATGCTCAGTTTTCTACTCATGCGCAGTGCGTTCTGCCGCGGTGCCGGTGTAGTATCACGTTAGCGTGATGACGTCACAGCTACTGAAACTCGGGATAGCAAGTGTTATTAACCTCCAATCCATTTGCGTGCGAAAATTGTAATCGTTGACAGGAATAAATGGGTTAAAAATCACAATTTTCGTGCTATATTATCTCACTGTTTTAGTATATACTAAAACAACTATTGACCTCAGTGTCGGTGGACAGTAACCACCTCCTCTTATTTTCGTTGAATAACTGGTAAATAGCCTTGATTTTATCGTGCTTATTTTCTAACGCTGAACTGTGAAAATTACAGATTAAATTTTTTTTCAGCTTCAGGCACATACTCGCGGCTGCCATGGTTGTAGAGAAAACCAAGTCACGTGGCGAAGTGGTAATGCAGCACAGAATGACACGTGTCTGTCCTGTGCAGATTGTCCAGATGGAATGGAACCCTCCATCCCATGCGGAACAGTCGCCAAATATGGAACACACCTGCACTGTGTGCCTTGCAGAGTGGGAACATATTCTAACAATTATGGTAAAGACCAGTGCACACCGTGTTCTTTGTGCTTGGGGGGGAGGACAGTGACACGAAATTGCTCTGAAACGAAGAACACACTATGTGGCTCATGTAGCTATGGTTACTACATGAATAATGTTGTGATGAGCTGCCTGCCTTGTTCTGCGTGCTGTTGGGATGGTAGAGACCAGTTGGAAAGTAAGTGTGTAGCCCAGGGCCTGCCGAAACACCGGCACTGCAGACCTAGACACGGAGACCGTTGTCAGGTATCGACAACAACGAAAGTGAGCACTGGGGCAATAATTGTGATCACTAGTCCAACAAGTGTACAGAGAACAAGTCAAAAAGGAAAGACAATATTGCCGCGGATTTCAACCACAAAGCACAGCAGAACCGACTCGAAGATGCAAAATGAAAAAATTGCTGCTTCTCTTGCGCTTTCAACTACTTCAAGACAGTTACCAATGGAAACAACCCAAAAATCAACAACATCCCGAACAACTGCGAACCAGCTCTCAATAGAAACAACACGAGAAACAACAACATCTCTAAGCTTTCACAAGAGCACGGTAGCTTATGGTGAAGCACGAACATCATTGTTAGACAACAATAAAAACAAGACAAGAATCATTAGGGCTGTAATTCTCAGTATGGTCGCTCTAACCTTTGTTGTAGTTACTATCAAGAGAAACTTAATAGCACGCTACTTGAGATGGGCGAGGTGTCGTCCTGTTTGTAGATCTAACGATTCTGAACTCGGTGAACGTACCGAGAGTTCCATGGTACCAGAAGACATCACAGCACCAGTGGCTGTCCAGGTGAAGGGAGGTACGTGTATGTTTACTGCGTTTTTACTACCTGGAAAAAGATACGCGAGAAAAAGTACTTTTGGCTAGAATATTTGGCACTGCACAGAACGGCTAAACCTAAAGCGTGCAATTTCAAACAAAACTGAGTCCTTTATTGGCCTTGTTGTTGCACCAATTCTTCTAAAACGACTATTGTAGTACTAGTTGCCATTTAGAAGAAATTAAATACTTGGACCTGAATTTCCAATTGGCTTGTCATGTGGTAAATGTTATTTGCTTGTAGTATTTGATCATGAGTTTCGATACGCTGTTTAAAAAAATTCATCTAAGTCAAGTTTGATGTTGTAGAAACCTGGTGGGACTTATTTGAATCTTTTGATGATTGATTTAATCACAGAACCGACACCCGTACTCATATGTTGTGAGACTGGTTTCTGAACACAATAGAACAATAGAGTGTCTTAAATCCAATGTGGCAATGCAAATCAAGCAATTGCGAGATTATTTTCGACACTCAATTGAAAACCGTTCTAATCTGACAATTTAAATGAAGCCGTTTGCATCATTCCTCTTAGATTATGTGATTACTTTTCGTGTCCCCAGTGACAAATTCAGAGTACAGTGGAACCCCGTTAATACGGCCACAAACGGGCCATGAAAATTTGGCCGTATTAACGGGGTGGCCGCATTAACGGGGTGGCCGCATTAACGGGGTTTCATTATAAGAAAATGTATGGGCGCGCGTTTCACCGGGACAAAAAAAAGTGACCGTAATAACGAGGTGACCGTATTAACGAGGTGACCGTAAGGTGGGGTTCCACTGTATCCGCAAAGTTTAAGCTGTACCGTGGAAAAAAGTATAAACAACAGAGATATTTGCGGTACATTTTATTTGTACAAACATTTTCTAACAAGCAATTAATGGGTGGTAGCTGATTTCAACAAATATATATAGGTCTTAATATATTTTTTGAATGGTATTGATAGTGAAATTTTACCTCTTATTATTGCTTCTTATTTTCTCCTTTCTTACAGTTCTGTGTCCCCTGAAAATACTAAAATCGGTTTCACTCGACGTTTATGAAAAAGTCTGGAAGCGACTGGACAAACAGCCCGAAAGAGCAAAGAAAGGCGACTTTAAAAATGTCGCCGAAGAGTTCGGGTATGCACAGGAAGACATTTGGGAGTTTGAAAAGGAGTTTAAAACCTCTGGATCGGGAAGTCCCACAAGACAGTTACTAGCATCCCTGGAGACTAGATGGCCTGGGTTAACCGTCTTCGAATTTATAAAAGTGCTACAAAAGTCGAAAATTGATAGGGACGATATTGTTGATTTACTAAAAGAGTACATTTTTAGATGAACACGTATCACCCATCCGGCTATTTGTTTTTTTTTTTTACATTCAAAGTCATGAAACATATCATCATTGAATTCTTTTGCTACCTAAAACATGGCTCGTCATCTCCATACTGTGTACTGTGTTCAGCAGTTACAAATAATACACATGTGAAATAAAGATTTATGATCAGTTCTCAAAAGGTATTCAGAGGAGAAGAATGTAGACTGTTCACGGTCCCCCATTTTTCCGTGTGATCAGTCGATTGATCGCAAGTTCGAGTCAGCCGCCATTTTTGTTTTTCATGGCGAGTGAAAGCTGGGGAAAGTGCAAATATGCCGCGGGGACGGGTGTTTGGGTTACAGCTCGAGGGGTGGGGAACCTCCCTCCCCGCCCCCGCCCCCTGAGCAGTTTTTGTACTCTCCCCAGATTTTATCTGGGGAGAGTACAGTCTAAGAGGAATGCTGCAAGCTATGTTTCCATGTGCGACATTTTTTCATTCATGAGATCTATATGGCGCTTGATCTTAGCGTCATTTAGTGTGTCATCAGTAGAACATTGTTTTTGATAATCCTGTTATTCTCTCTTCCCATGATCCCAGCCGCCCTTCTTAGTTTATGACTTTACATAAGTGATGACTTGAAACAACTCAACTTCTGCTGATGGGATTTCTTGACCTTTGGAAACAAAGCTATTGCTCATATGGGATAGATCCGGAACGAACCATCTACGCTAGGCGCAAGCACGCATTGCATGCCTGGAAATACAAAAACTCAGTGCAAAATAAATAAAAAAAGCGCGCTCCAAAGGGATTATGAGATATTGTGCAATTTGATAAATATCACATAACCTTATTCGCCTACATTTTCCTTCGCAAGCACGTACTAATTTCAGCGTGACTATTTTAAGACTTACAAGTCCGCCTACAGGTTTGACCCTGTATTGTGACGTTGTCGGACGCAATATGGCCTGCACGACTTTAGGCGCAGACCTGATGCACACTCTACATGTAACATTTTAGTTTCTTTTTAGATAGATTCGCACGAATTCCCAGCAGTCCAGATGAGAGATGTATTGAAAGGTAGATGTTGCTTTTCACAAATATACTGTGATGTCATGCAGTTAAAATGGGCGGTATGCTGTCAATCTCTCTAGATCTCACTGCACACGTATTCCATTGCGATCGTGCGTGGGAGATACTATTCGCTTACGACAGCAGAAAATTAGTCACTGAGAATAGCATGTAGCAATTCATTATTCGCGCAATCAATTTAAAGCATCTTTAGTGCCACTGACGTTGAGATCTGACTAGTGGGTCACTAGTTCTTCGTAAGTTTTCTTCTCTGCAGCACCAAAGAAATCTCATTTGTACGACAAAGAGTCAAACACTCGGCAAATTAAGCACGACAATGACGATAAAGTATGGTCAGCTAATTATCTCAGCCATCATTTTGGGCGTAATGGTGAGTTCACAACTTAAAATTGTCATTTTATTGCCAGGCAAAAGACGAATAGTGGGCAGAAATGTCATTTCACCTCTTCCCGTTCTCATTCTAAGCTAAACCGCTACTTTTCAGCCACTCATGTTATTTTGTGCTTGTTTTCTTGTACGCATGTTCACAAGCCACTATTATTAAAACAAACACTCTTGTAAGGAATCTTCGTCTAGCATTGAACACAGTAACTCAGTTTTCTCAAGAATTAATTTCGCATGTCATATCTAACTTTGCTGCAACATATAATTTGCACTCGTTCTTTCATTTGCAAATTACTGATTAGTTTGCATGAAAACAGTGAAATAATTTGCAGAATCTCGGAAATCGTTACCTTCGATTATAAATCGTTAGATACTTATAAACGTTTGTTGTAATTAAAATTAGATGAGAAACGAATTCATGAAAAACATGTTAGTCGTGATTGTTAAAATGAAAGTAAAGAACAGAAGTAATAGCGCCGTTATTACTTTGCCTTTGAGAACCGTATACTCATGGCGGAAATACGGACGTTTGGCTAAAGTTCGAGACATATTAATTTTGTTCGGTTGCCTTTCGAACATTTTATTCTACCGTAACAAATAATCCATACAACTTATAAACAAGAGCGATAGTTGCATTTTTGAAAATGCTACCTCGCTGCAATTGTCGATAATTCAGTCAAACAGCTAAAATCAAGATGGTACCTCGGGTACAAGCGATTTCACAATCAGACTTATATAGCAATGACATCATCAGAGGAAGTCACAAGATCGCATGGGCTGTATAGTATCCCCAGAGTCTTGTGACAAGGACAAGTTTTTTCAAATATTTTATTTATTTATCTTGCTCTTAGCGGAACTTATAGCGAGGAATTTATGTTCACCTACATTACTTTTTACCAGGTTACATAAACTAGTGGCTTAGACAACTGGTTCCCTTTACTGTTTGTCTTGCTATTAATAGGATAGGAAGCCCGTAACAAGTTGTCACTTTGAAGCTGTATTTGCAACAACGATTCTTTAATTAATAATTTTGGAAAAGAAGAAGTGCTTTCCCTGTAGTCTGACTGTTCCTGATTTTATATTTTCATGAGAAATTTCACTTCTACTGTAGCATTGTTTGCGTGACTTTGATTGAAATTCCAATAGAGATTAATGTCACATATCAGTCGTCAATTCCAAAGAAGTGTAGACCGGAACGTAACACGTTTGCCATTTCTGTAACGTCATCACGCCCGAATTTTTGTTTCCATTGCATTGGAATTTTAACAGTTTTTATTTGGAACCAAATAATGAAAAAATCAATTTCTTGCCAAACAGCTTTTTTGCAACTGCACTTGCATGTACAGTTACGTGTGTAAATAAACTTGATGCACACGTGCAAGACAGAGCGGGAGAAATACCTGCGGAATCTCCAGCTGTGGCTCGTGTTTCGCGTTCTTTTGTAGCTTGTATTAAGCGCGCGTTATTTCACAATTCAAGGGACTGCAAATTTTAAATAAATAGTTCACCATTTCGAAAATTTCTGAATACCAAACAAAATGAAATGAGTAAATGAGACCATACACAGTGCAAGCTCGCTAAGTAAGCCATAGGTCAGTCATATTCTTATCTGAAAACCCCTTTATCCAACCACCTTGTTTATATCCTCGATTACGTTAATTACTTTGCCCTCTAATGTTGCAACATTTTCAGGATCAAAAATTTCGTGATTCATTTGACGAAAGCATGTTCCCCTCTGATCACGTTTGGTATAGAGGTTTTGCACGGCAGCCATGTTGCATGGCAGGAACAATGAAAATGTTTTGCATTAGAAAGAACATTCTTTCCCATAGGGACCATAGGTAAAAGAATCTATTGTTCCTGCCATGCAACATGGCTGCCGTGCAAAACCTCTATTGTTTTATTTACAGTATTTTGTGTCAAGTTAATTTTAAGGGGATCAGTATCAGATCGAATTTTTATGTCTTTTTTCGGTCGCCGGTCTATTTGCGAGGTTTCACAGTAAAATGACTTCATTAACCATCCGACTAGCTTGTTTTCCACTTTACAGTCTTTTCTCAAACGACTGAAAATTATTTTACTTAACAGGTTTGTGGAATTGATGCAGACTTCCAATGTAAGGCTGAACAGATCCACTGGGTTGGAACACCAGGAAAGCGATACAAGTGTCTCGAGTGTCCCGATTGTCCCGCGGGATCACAACCTTCTGTCCCGTGCGGCAGCTCAGTTCCATATAACACTGCCGTTCATTGCGTATCCTGTCAACTTAGTAAATCCTACTCAAACAGTTACGACAAAGCGCAATGTAAGGCGTGTACTGTGTGTTCACCAGGAAAGGCAGTGATAAAGAACTGCACTTTATCATCTAACACTGTGTGTGACGATAAATGCGTCAATGGATATTACTCTGTGCCATTTATCTTTGACTGTCTACAGTGCACGGAATGCTGCAATGATGGAAAGGACGAAATCGCAAAAGATTGCGCAACGTACAGGAAGAAATGTAAAGTTCGATCAACGCCCTGCAGAACAGTGAATACAACGCCTTCTAAAACAAAAACGGTTAGTCGCATGACATCTACTGCCCTGCAGACAACTCAGCCAATCACAAAAGAACTCGTGAAACAAATTTCCTCAGTAACGCCAACTTTGTCAAATAAGTCTGAAGAAGACGATAGTGAAAACAAAACACTTATTATTGTGTCAACAGTGAGCGCACTATTAGCGATGGTAGGAATAATGTGCCTGATTGCTGTTTTGATATGTAAAGGACGAATTACCCATGATACTTTTAAGTGTTTCTGGAACAGAAATTCAAATAATGACAAAGGAATGGCATCTCAACCCACCCCGCCTACATCTGCCTCACAAGAGCAACTGAACCAAGGTACTAAGCTGTGTTTAAAAAATAGAGACCATTCATAATTTGTTGGCGAGGGGATGGGCGGGAATGTTTCATTTTAGGGACACATCTTGTCCAAAGGTAAACATTAAAGGGCCCCACTCTTCATGCTTTTATATTTGTGTAATTTGTTAATACAGTGCTGGAAATAATTTTTCTTACTTAGAAGGACATGTGTCCCTTCCAACCTCCAATTTTTAGAAATGTGTCCGTATTATAGAGGTGTCCGTGTTGGAATTGTACTGAGGGATGGAATTTTTGTATCTTCGGGACCAAGAGAACTGTCCGGAATAGAGAGGTGTCCGTTATAGAGAGGTGTCCGTAATAGAGAGGTGTTCGTAATAGAGAGGTGTTCGTAATAGAGAGGTGTCCGTATTATGCAGGTGTTCGTAAGGATGGGTTCGATTGTAATAAGATCAATTAAAAACTAGACCAGGGGTAGTCCCACTTGCATTTTTTTATCGCTCTTGGATATTGGAAAGAAAGAACGAACACACTAATAGTAAAAGATTAAAGATAGACAACTCAGAAGGAGGAAGAAAGGAAACGTTAGTTGTTGAAGAATTTAATATGCTAACTCGCCTTTAGTGAAACTCGGTTCTGTTTTTTATTTGTATTTCACTAATCCTGTGGCAATGACTTTTCATTGGGGAACTATTGATATCAATAAACTATAATACGATTGTTTTATTTAATTTAGATGACACGACGCTTGAGTGGCTGGAGAGCAAACACTTGGACCTGTTTGACTGGATGTGCTTAAGGCTTGATAACGGAAAATGGAGGACCAGGCGGGACTACGAACGATTAGCTGCTAAGTACAAGGGCATTACACTCGAAGTACGCAACGCCTTGAAAGATGAGCTTCAAAGCAAAGAAAGTCCTTCCAAGATGTTAATGAGTCTTCTCCAGAAAAAGTATCCAAGTCTTCCTCTACGCCATGTTGTTGGGACGCTCTCAGAGATAGGACGAAATGACATCGCTCAGAGACTAATGCCATATGTAAAGCAAAGTGTTAACAGCCCACCCGCTTAGTAATTTGATCCGGTAGCTACATTTTATACTTAAAAAAAAAACCGTTTTTGGCGGTCGAAACGCCGTATACAAATTTAAGCGTTTTCAAGGAAAAACTAACAAGTGGGAATGATGGGACCTCAGTCGATTTCTGTCTAACATGCAGTTTTGCTATTCAATAATTCTTCAATTTTTCCCGGCTCTGTTTTATATTCACTAACACAAATAAACGCAGGTTAGATTATGACCGAAGAACACAGTACTGTAAAAACGTTAAGGTACTTCAGTTGCGTCAAGAAAAATTCATGAATGACATCAATTTTATACGCACCTTTTTTTCTTAAGTGAATGATCAGAAATCGTATTTATACTAGTGCGTATTGAATGTGTGACCCCAGAACTAGGACACTTGAATGATATTACCTAGCACTGCAGATATACAATGACGATAGGATCTACCAAGATCTGAGATTTAAGAATCATATTATTCTTTTTCAGTTTCTCAGATATTTAGCCGAGAAAAATACAAGTGAAAAGGCGAACGGTTAATTAGTTTTTGAACAGCCGCGAAAAACTGAAGAGAGAACAAGGAAGAGAGTGCTAGGATTTCGTTGACAGATTCAAAAGTTAGAACTACGTAACATATCTTTGTAAATGACTCTTGGAATGAAATGGTTGCATTCCTTTGTAATTCCGCAATCAAAATATCAGAGAACTAGAAAAATTATTTAATGAGATGCTAAACTAATATGCCGAGACAAACGATAACACATAATTATTGCGCTCATTATGAACAATGGCCACATTTCAACGATATTAAAGGGTCGTATTTTATTCAGCTTGTACATATTGGCACCAAGTTGAATTTGATTTACTAAACAAATTATTTAAAAGAGTTACTATATCTCAGTTAACTTTTTATGTATGGTGCATAAATTCATTTTTTAAAGAGAGATGACAGTTCGAAAAATATTTGAACTAGCATATAGACTTGTATTTTAATTAGGCATTTGTTTTACTTCAGTTGGGATTACGATTACTTGCTTATCTAAAGAATTTAAGACTAAAAAAGAGAAAATATATGACGGGCGTTCAAAAATATATCAGATGTCTATTTTATAAAAAATCAAATTTTTTGTCTTAATTCAGTGAAAGATTTATCATTCGTATTGCGATTAGAAAGCTATATTACGACTACAACAAATGGTATATTTTTAAATTGTTAATTAATTAATTAACTAACTAATTTTGTACAGTACCAATAAACTCGCATAGACAGAAAAAGAACTTGCCTTCTTTGACTTCGGTCTCAGGGAGAAATCCACGATGGAATTTTAGCCATCATGTGTAATCAAAAGAAAATGAGAAGACAGAGAGTAGACGCCAAGTCTAGCCCTTAGGTTATGTGAATTTTACTTGAGTTATTTTTAATCATAGAAACGGAAGTATGTTGTCCGCAAACGTCAGTAAATTCTACTTATCGATACTTGGGAAAGCCAAACTGAATATTCAACAGCCTTCATTATACAATGCCAAGTTGGCACGCTCCGATTAGTTCACAATAAACGTCTGCGAACGTTTTGGGAAACCGATGTTTTACACGTCTTAAAAATAACTCTAGTGAATTTCACATATCCCAGCAAAAGCCTTAACTTTCCTGCTCTGTCTCCTTTTCTTTCCTTTTCTTTCCTTGGTGTAACTCAACGAGATACTCACTGTCACAGAACCAACTCTTCCCCGGTGTCTCTTTTTGCATTCTTCCCTCTCTTTTTGCATTCTCAACTATTAGTTCAAGTCGCTGTGCTGAGTCAATACTTAGTAATACTGAGTCAATACTTAGTTAACTGACATGGCTCTTTTGTTTACATTGTATGAATTTGACTGTCCAGTCACAGCAACGTACGGCGCCTGATCAAATTATTCCATTTTAAAGCTTGTCAAGAAGCATTGGCGGATGAAAACAAATCCTACCTGCGCGCAAGCGTGCATTGCGTGCCTGGATATCGATGGAGATGCTTGTTTCAAAGCGAAATATTGGGCACTATGCGAATTGTACTTTTTCTGTTATTGTTCATTTATATTATAAATAAAGTGTTTTTTCACTCCAGCATGTTTTTGCCGAAAAAACAAACAAACAAAACAAAATAATAATAATAATAATAATAATAATAATAAGCGCCTACAGGAGCTTGTGTAAATAGCTCCTGGCGCCTACTACCTTAAAGCGGGACTCAACCAATCTTTCAATCTTTCAATCTTTTATTAAACAAATAAATTATTTTCAAAATTATAGGCACCCGCAGGTAGCATCAATCTAATCGAGGCGGGTGCTTTTAGAAATAAATAAATTTAATTTTTCAACCTAAATTTGAATGAAATTTAAGAGGTTTAAAGAAGGGGTGAAGAAAGAAAAATGATTTTTGAACACCACTGATGTCCATCTATTAATTATTAACTATAAATTCTAATTTAAAACTTCGTTTAATCTTCAACATTTCTCATTTCCATTATTCATTTATTTCCATATTTCTCTTTTCTCATTACCATTGGTAATGACAATGACAATGACAATGGTCTCCTACTCAGCCACCCAAACAATCCAACACGAATTCACTGGGTGAGAGAGCATTTTCACGGGCTGCTCCACAACTATGGATCACTCTACCTCAGGAGCTGCGTGACACAAATTCTATTGACATTTTTAAATCGAAACTAAAAATTTTTTTATTTTAAGCATTGGTCTTGACATTTTTAAATCGAAACTGAAAACTTTTTTATTTTAAGCATTGGTCTTAATTATCAATTTCCTAGAGTATTTTATAACTTTTTAGATTTTACCTTTTATACAAGTATTAGGTTTTTAGTTTTTAGAATATTAACATTTTAAATTATTTATAGCTCTTAATAATGTAAAGCATATTTTTGTACAAAAGGTAGAGTCTAAAACAACCTTGCCCTGTTTTTTGAGTTTGTAAAAACACAAATTACAGTGCAAAAATCAATTATTTTCCAAAGGTAAAACAAGAACTTTTTATTCTTTGTGGAAACCACTATTGTCATTACTGTAAAGTGTAGTTAAACAATGTACAAGATGTAAGATACGTTTGTGAGTGTTAGTTGGTGTAGTTGTAACGTTTCTGAAATGTTTTGCACAATAAAAAAAAATGTAAAGCGCGTTCGAATATTTTTATAGACAGCACGCTCAATAAATTCTATTTTATTATTTACTATTATTATTATTATTATTTCTCTAATTGAGAAAAGCTATTTCCTCCCTAACATACCCAAAAATTCACAAATCACCCCATTATATAGATTCATGAGATGAGCATAGAGTATTTTGGATTGCTTGAAACATGAACGAGATATTTCCATTAAAGCCATGTTATGAAGTGGCGGAAAAATGGCGTTCAGGTTGAGTCCTGCATTAAGGCGGGTGTTAACCTAAACGCCATTTTCCCGCTTGACATGGCTTTAATGGAAATATCTCGTTCGCGTTTCAAGCAATCACAAAAACCTTATGCTTAAAACATAAATCTATGTTATGGGGTGTTCTGTAAACTTTTGGGCGATTTTTGGGTATGTTTGGGAGGAAATAGTTTTTCTCAAATGATTGGTAAAATTTAGAGAAATAAGAAATGTTGAAGATTTAGTGAAGTTTTAAAATTAGAATTTGTTGTTAATAATTAATAGACGGATACCAAGTTAGTCCACTAGCAACATGGGGTGCTCTTGCGTGGGCCGGTATCGACTGTCTGTTGGTGTTCCAAAAATCATTTTCTTTCTCCTATAGAGCGTTTTCACTTGACGTCATAGCCGCCATATTGGTGTTCCCGTACAAAAGAATTTTAATTAACTTCTTTTGTTAGGAACACCAACATGGCTGCCATGGCCTTTGTCATTTGAGTCCCACGGGACTGAAGGTCACGTGAGTGAAAACGCTCTATAGGTGGTTTTCACGTTACGTCACGGCGGCCATGTTGGTGCACACCTACAAAAGAATTTTAATGAACTTCTTTTGTTATGTGCACCAACATGGCCGCCATGGCCTTTGTCATTTGAGTCCCACAGGACTGAAGGTCACGTGAGTGAAAACCATCTATCCCTTCTTAAAACCTCTTAAAATTTCATTAAAATTCAGGTTTACCCCCGCCTTAAGCGCCTTCCCTTGAGATACCAAAAGTAAATAAGCACCCCTAGCCTGGCGCTAAATCCAGTCATTACGGTTACTGGATCCCTGGGGAGGATCTGATCTGCATAAACAATATAAAACAAATAAAATGAAAGGCTGACAGTACAGTTAAGGAATGAAAAAAATACGTACGTTAAAATATATATATTTTAAACTGTACGATCAGCTTTTCATTTTATTTCATTCACTATTACACAACTATTATACAGTCAAACCTCTCCCTACGGACACCTCTACCGAGACGGACACCTCGTGATAATACGGACACCATTTTTTAAATACGCACGGACACCTCTATAATACAGACACCTTTATAATACGGACACCTCTACTGATACGGACACCGCTATGATACGGACATCTCCGTGATAATACGGACACCTCGAAGATACTTTATACTTTCCCTACCACCCCCACCGGCTAGACTGTATTTACCTTGTATTTTATTCTATTTTTGTCACTATTCTCTTTTTCCGTAAGAATAAGTTAGCCGTTTAGTTTGTTGCAGCTATCGATGATCCCCGACCCGTAGACGTGACATCACGTTATACGGTGAACCCCGATTTCACGAAGTGCCAAGAGACTGGGAAAATGTGTTCGTTATAACGAGAGTTCATTATATCGGTATCCTTTTCTGTCTTTTCTATTCATTTTGCTATAGTGGGATCGTGATATTGGGGTCTTCGTTATAAGGGGTTCGTTATATCGATATAGCTCCAGTGAATTCAAAACGAGTTCTTTTACTGCTGTTTACTTTGAGGATCTTTAATACTTGTTATGCAAACACCGTAAACACCGTAAAAACCGTAAGAACTGAAAATTATACAAAAATACCCGATAAGAAAATCTACGCATAAATTATTACGCTTGGTAACGAAAAAGTTAGAAATAAAGAGCCTTACAACTGGTTTGAAAACCAAATATGTACAGTAACATTGACCTATGAGTTATTTGAACGAAAATTACAATAAATAAAGCCATCATGTAAAAAACGAGAATGTTGCGACTGTTACAATAATACGAATAAAAGCGCTTAACTAATCGTAGTTAATGAAATAAATACCTTGGTTCTGCCTTGAGCAATCACTGAAACTAGTAACTTGAAACTTGTTGTTTTAGCAACTGACCTTGTAATCCTTGCTTGCAACTTTTCGCTTGCAACTTTTTTCTTGTAACTTGCTTGTAACCTTTTTGTAACTTTGCTTGCGATTTGCTTGCGACAACGCAAAATTTTGTATTTTAAGTACTGTCGTGTACACTATCGTGTGCTTAAAATGTACGCGCGATAAATTGCGACAATGGAAAGATCTGGAAAGATCTAGAAACGTAATATAGAACTTTCTCTTAAATAACAAATCATAACTGGAAAGGGTAGCGTTCCTTTGATAAATAAAACGCAAAATAAACTAAAGATAATTAATTTAGTACTTATGTTTCTGCTGTAGCTACACTCCCACCAAATTATTAATGGTTTTCTTTGGGAGAATCATAAATAATTTCTCACGATAATAGATAGATAAGGCTGCTTTAGTCAACGACTTCCAGGAGAAGGACCACCTTCTGTACTGGTCTTTCGATTATGGTGCATCTAGAACTGATTTTTTCCTCCTAGAGGTTTCTATCTCCTAGCTTGATTTTGACTGAGCGAACGAGACCTTGTTCGTCTGATGATACCTCTGTGATTTTGCCAAGGGGCCACTCATTTCGTGGAGCTTCATCTTGAACCATGACAACATCTCCAATCTTCAGATTCCTCTTGGGCACTAACCATTTCTGTCTGTAATTCAAGTTGACGAGGTACTCCTTTTGCCATCTACTCCAAAATTTTTCTGCCAGATACTGAACCCGTCGCCATCGCTTTCGAGCATAGATGTCTTCCTTAACGAATTTTCCTGGAGGCGGAGGCAGTATCTTGTTCTTCATTGTCAAGAGATGATTGGGAGTTAGAGGCTCTAAACTCTTGGGGTCGTTCAGGCATTGGCAGGTCAATGGTCGACTGTTGATTATAGCCATGACCTCGTACAGGAAGGTGCGAAGTGACGACGTATCAAGTCTTCCCTTGAAATCGCTGAGGATAGCGTTCAGGATACTTCTTGTTGTTTTAATTTGTCTTTCCCATACTCCTCCCCAGTGACTGGAGTAAGGAACATTCATGACAAAGTCACAGTGATTCTTCATCAAATAGGATTGAATCCTACCATTGTCCAGATCCTTGATGGTGTTAGCAAGTTCATTCCTTGCTCCTACGAAAGTTGATCCTTGATCCGACCTCGAATAGCAATAAAGCATCTTAACGCGTTAATGAAGGCGTCGGTCGTCATGTCATCCAACTGTTCTATGTGTACTGCTCGGGAGCTCATGCAAGTAAATATCACTGCGTATCTCTTCGACTCTTTTCTCCCATCTCTGACGGTAAATGGCCCAAAACAATCCATTCCACAATATGTAAAGGGCGGGGCGGACTCTACTCTTTCTTCGGGGAGATTAGCCATCTTTTGACCTTCTGTTGGTCGTCTTTGACGTCTACAGCACACACATTTATGGATATGTGAGGATACTGCGGCGGACAGTCCTACGATCCATAGTCCATTAGAACGGATTTCGTTCATCGTCATTCCTTTTCCTTGGTGCTTCACCTTCTTGTGGAAGTGATCTATGATCAAGCTTGTAACCTGAGAACTTGTGGGTATGATGATTGGGTGCTTTATTTCAAACGGTAGAGACGATTTTTCCAGTCTTCCTCCAACTCTCAATAGTCCCTGATCATCAAGAAAGGGATCCAGGTTCAGGAGAGAACTATTCTTCGTAAGCTTGCCGGATCCTTCTTGACGACGAAGTCTTGTCATTTCACTTTGGAAGGCTGTACGTTGTAACTCCTTGAAAATAAGCAATTCAGCATCTTGTCGTTCTGCTACAGTTGTGACAACTGATTTCGGCTTGTTCCTCTTGAAAGGTCTCTTTAAGTATGAAACCACTCCAACTGCCGTTGTCCAATCAGAGAATCTTGACACGCAGTCGATGAGGTTAAAGGACTCCTTGACTGTAGTCGTGCCTACTGTAGCTTTAACCTCCGGATCTCCAATCTGAATGCCGGGAATCTCTTCTTCATCAAACGATGTTTCTTTCTCCCAGAGAAATGCAGGTCCACTGAACCAATTGGACTTCATTAACTCCTCAACGCTTAGACCTCTGGATGCATGATCAGCTGGATTGTTCTTTGTGTCGATGTATCGCCATTCTTTGGTGTCTGTGTTGGACCTGATTATCTGTACTCTGTTTGCAACAAAGGTATGGAACCTCTTAGCATCATTGTTTATGTAACCAAGTACTACCTTGGAGTCGGTCCAGTAATACTGCTTTAGATTGGCATAATTCAATTCTTCTTGAAGCATGACGCCAACTTTCGCTGCAACAACCGCTGCTGTAAGCTCCAGTCTCGGAATAGTGGTCATCTTCGATGGAGCGACACGGGACTTTCCCATTACCAGGGAGACATTTACGTTGTCGTTTTCATCTTTGACTCTTAAGTATGAGCACTGTCCGTATGCAACTGTACTAGCGTCTGCAAAATTGTGTAACTCGTAGGTCTTTCCTTGACCCATCGTCTTAGGCTCAAAACATCTTGGTACTTTTAACTCCTTGAGACGCAGAAGGTCTAGCTTCCATCGCTCCCACCTTGGCCGAAGTTCATCTGGCAGAGGTTCATCCCAGCTGATGCCCCTTTGACATACCTCCTGAAGAATCCTTTTCGCTCTTAGAACCAAGGGGGCCAGAAATCCAAGGGGGTCGTAAACGGACGCCACGGTAGATAACACTCCTCTCCTAGTCAAGGGCTTGATCCTTTAGCACGATAGAGAAACCAAAACAGTCTATCCCAACTGACCATTGAACACCAAGAACTCTCTCTATCGGAAGTGTTCGGACGGTAGATCCAAGATGGCATCAACTGCTCTCTCACTCTTCGGTATTGACTCAATAACTGAGAGATCGTTCGAGACAAACTTGTGAAGATGAAGGCCGCCCTTCTTGCAAATATCTCACGCTCCTTGGATGAGGTCCACTGCTTCCTCCGCAGTTTCAAGACTAGCCAATCCATCGTCTACGTAGAAGTCGTGCGAGATAAACTGAGCCGCTATGGGGTACGCTTCTTTCTCTCTATGTGCCATATGTTTCAAGCCATAGCTGGCACAACCAGGGGATGATGTTGCTCCAAACAAATGGACCTTCATTCTGTACTCCTTAGGCTCTTGCTTGACATCGCCGTTTGGCCACCAAAGGAATCGCAAGTAATCTCGGTCTTCTTCGCGAACAACGAACTGATGGAACATCTTCTCCACATCGCAAGTAATGGCATAGGGGTACCTTCTGAACCTGCACAGTACGCCAATCAAGTTGTTAGTAAGGTCAGGTCCGCTAAGAAGATGGTCGTTGAGAGACGATCCCTTGAATTTTGCTGAGCAGTCAAATACCACTCTGATCTTGTTCTTCTTTGGGTGATAAACACCATGATGAGGTATATACCACTTCACTTCTTCACCTTGCTTAAGTGCTGGTGCTTCCTCGGCATCTCCTCTGCTTAAGATTTCGTTCATAAACTTCACGTAGTCTTCCTTGTACTTTGAATCCTTCACAAATCTTCGTTTGAGATGTTCGAGTCGAGTGAGCGCACTCGAGCGATTGTTAGGCAAAATGGGCCGTTCCTTGAATGGTAATGGCATTTCATAGTGTCCATCTTCTGCTTCCTTGATTCCTTGTTCTATAATCCTTAGGAACTGCAAGTCTTCTTGAGAAGTCATCTTAGTATCCTTATTTTCTTGAAAATCTGACTCAAGGACTCGCACTATGTCCTTCATTGTTATTACGGGAAGCTCATTTACGGCAACTCGGTGACAAAACGATCTGCCACTGTTCATGTTACTGCCACCAACAATACTCCAGCCGAGGTCTGTCCTGATTCCATATGGTTCATTAGGCTTGCCAGTAATCACTTCTCTTGGGGTCAACGCTTGAGAGCAGTCGTATCCGATAAGCAATCCAACATTGCAGTCTAGTAAATCTTGCATTTCGGGTTCTATCGATCACAGGTGTTCCCATTTCTTGGCTGTGGTTTTAGTGGGTACGTGACCTTCATCTGCAGGGATCGCAGTACTTGTGTATGCTGTAGGAATCGGGATCTTGAGGTCGGAGTTAAACCCTCTTACTTGGAGATTTGAGACCCTTTGGCTGTTGACGAGTAATTCATGACTGGTGATGGTATTCAATCGAAGTTTCGTTGGCTCTGTTTTAGTACTGAGTTCTTCACAGGTTTCTTTTAGAACGAATGTCGCATCGCTCTGAGTATCCAAAATCGCGTAAACCAATACTTCATTGTGGGGCTTGAAGCAGGTTGACAACCACACAGGAACTATCATTGAGGTGCTGTTGTTTGAGACTCCTTGAGAGGTGCAGGAAGTTGACTTGGGAACGCTTGTGGATTCATCCTCACTTCTGTCTTCTTTTCCCTTTGGAATACTTCTATCTTGATGAAGACAGGTGGGATGTCTTTTGTTACATGTCTGACAAGTCAACCTCTTTCTGCAATCTTTGGACATATGACCCTTTCTTAGGCATCCGAAGCAAATTCCGTTTTCCTTAACAAACTTCATCTTATTCTCGGGTGTCTCAGTCTTGAACTTTGGATAGGCATCTAAGTGATGATCTGGCTTCTTGCAGAATGCACATTTTAGCTGTTGATTTACAGTTTCATCTGGCTCCATAGATTTCTCTTCAGTAGACTTGCCAGATAGAACAGTCTTGTTACCTTTGGTATCTTTGGTTCTTTGTCCCTTACGCGCGTTGTCTGATGGCGTTTCTGACTCTTTCACAGCGTTGCAGGAGGAAATTGGATTGCACGCGAGATCAGCTTCTTCAGTGATGAAGGTTGTAAACGTCTTGAAGTCTGGGTACGTCTTGCTGTTCTTCATGCGCTTAGTGGCTTCCCTGTTCCACCGAGTAACGAGCCAATCCGGTAACTTGGTGAGCAACTTCTGGTTCTCCATGTAATCATTCAAGACAGAAAGACCTTGGACCATTTGCATAGCGGTTTCCACGCTTGATAAGAAATCGGCAAATTTCCTGAGGCCCTGGTTATCTCTGACACCAATCTTTAGCCATCGCTGTAATTTGTCTCTGTAGGCCTTCGATATTATGAATGGGTGACCAAACCTCTCGTCCAGGATATGCCACGCCCGTTCATAGGCTTCAGAGGAACTTTGCAAGAAGAGTCCACTGATAGCTTCCTTCGCAGATCCATCTACGTATCGTTTCAGATAGTACATCTTGTCACTTGACGGTAAGTTCTTTCGGTCTATGAGAGCATGGAATGAAGATTTCCAATCTGTGTACTGAGTAGGTTCACCATCGAAGACAGTTGGCTCAGGCACAGGGAGGCGACTCATACTGAAGGAATCTGTTATCGCGGTGACGATTGCGGCGGTGCTATCTGATCTTGGTGTTAACTCTTGAGAATTAGAAGACCGCTGGTCATGTGGGAGCTGATAGTTTTCATGAAGAGAAGACTGATTTGTCTTGTGAGGCTGCTGAGTGGGCTGCAAGGGTAGCCTTGAGCTAGTCGGAGGCTGAAGAGAGAAGTCTTGCGCAGGCCCTGGGAAAGAGAATGGTCTTGTCTTGGTACGCATGCGCAATAAATCATCTTCGTCAACTGATTCAACACCGTGTTGTGCTTCTTCAAATTGTTCGACTTCTTGGTAAGCCGTCAGTTTTGCGCTTGCTATTCGTATTTGCTTCTTCAATTCCATCTGTTCCAACTCTACTTTTCTCCGAACAAGTTCTGCCTCCATTCTTGCAGTTTCTTCTTTATGCTTCGCCTCAGCTTGCAGAGCGTCGAATTCAACCTGTTTCGCAGCTAATTCTGCAGCAGCATCGGCCTTCTTTAAGCAGAGAATGGAGGATGCCCTTGAAAGTCTGCTAGCTCCTGACCTTAAGGATACCTTACTGCGGACTGACCTTTTATCTTCATCGTTGAGTGCCGATGTCCTTTCCAAAGACTGCAGTTCCAGTTTGTGCCGAAGACTTCGAGTTTGAGTATCACAGATGTCAACCTTGCGGCGTATCTCATGTTTTGGTAGTTGAATTTGCCGTAGCTTCTCGTAAGCTTTGTGAACGTTTTCACAGAGATCATCTAAGTTGGATATTTTCTCATCCTTCTCCGTCTGCGATGTTGGCAGCTGCGACGCCAGGTATGATTCGATTCTTGCGGCCTTTGATTCCCATGCTTCGAAAGCATCGTTAAATTTCCTTGCGAGGTGATCTTCTATCATGTCTTTTTCCTTTTCGCGTTGTTTCTGAAAGGCTTGACCTTTCTCAGTGAGTGTTTGAGCTCCAACGCTTCGCCGTAATTGTTCAGATTGATTTTCAATCGAATTTTCGATTAAATTGTCATGTTCATTCGCTTGCAGATCATCAACTCCCGGGTACACTTCAGTTTCTTCGTGGATGAGATCTCCAGTTGGCGAAAGCTGCTCTTCGGGATTTTCCAGGTCGGACATTTTGCAAGCGAGCCTTAGTATAATTGTCCTTAATTCTTAAGTAATGGCACTTTAAAAACTAATATTATCTTTGCTCTCGGAAGAGCGATAGCACTATGTAATACTTAGGCTTAAACTAGAGTAAACTAAATTAACTCTACTAATTATAGTGGGGCGGATATGTGCAGAATTCACATCTAATTGTGCGCTTTAGGGTTAAAAGCACATAATTGGTAAAAATGATGCTTTTAACAGACTGAAGAATCCTTGATATGGGGCCACTGCGAATTTTTCTGCTGAAGCGAGTTAAAAGGATGTTTTTAAAACGGCCGCCATCTTGACCGGAAGTGAAAGTTCCCACCACCGGAAGTAGTTAAATTTTGGCTTAAAATGCGTTTATATTTCAAAATGAGTCAATAAATTGTTGTTTTGTAATTAAGGGCATTCTTTAGTGAAATAATACAGCTATCTTGTACGCAAAGGACTAAATTTTTTAACGTTTTGTGTTACCTCCTCTCTAGACTGGAAGTG
The DNA here is from genome assembly GCA_024195265.1 of Dendrophyllia cribrosa. Classification (NCBI taxonomy): domain Eukaryota; kingdom Metazoa; phylum Cnidaria; class Anthozoa; order Scleractinia; family Dendrophylliidae; genus Dendrophyllia; species Dendrophyllia cribrosa. The sequence goes on from JAJLRJ010000005.1 coordinate 17,787,417, forward strand.
CTTAGTTCTTTTACCAGAAGCAGTTCAGGATAAATCTAATTACTGAATTACCGCTAAACTTTGGACTGTGCAGGTGTAAATAAAATTTCAATAGACAAAGATATCGTATACGACTCCATGTCTGAAGTTTATAAATACCACTTACTCAAGGTGAATCATGACATTTAGTCACATGGCTCTTGGCACAATGCAGAGAGGCCAAAGGGAGATTATAGTGGCAATGGCTGCGACAAATATATGCCATATATTCTTTTTATTTTTATTATTATAAAAAAACCGATGGTGGTGACATTGTACGTACATGTTGAGAATGATTTCTTTCTTTCTTGCACGAATCATCAATCATATTAGCTGCGGTGGCCTGGGGTAAATTACCCAGAATTCCATAAGGTCAAATTTTTGCATTATCTTTCCGCCATTTTCTTTAAGTGAGCTTTTGTGCTTCACTACATTGACTGTAAGTATCTGGATTTCATTATTTGTTCTTTATTACTTTTTCTTGTACTAAATACACTTTTACAAATGTATTAAATTTTTAATGTTAACGCCCTTTTAAATAAATAAACACTAAAACTAATGTGAAATGTAACTAAGATAAAGCAGGAGCCGCCATCCTGGATTAAAAGCTCTTGATTTCTATAAAATACTTTTTTCATTACGATTTTATAGGCCAATTCACGGCATATAGCTGCGGTGACTCAATGATTTGCTGCTTGTTCGATTTGTTCACCATTAGCTTAAGCCGGGGTTTTCAAAATATTATAGGTTTTCCTGACTTCAGTCACTTGGATTTTCAGTGAAGTAATGCTGAAAAGTGTCAGTATCCCGGGAAGAAAACACGAAACACCGGAAGGCATTAACAAGACCGACTGGGATCGATGTGCTATTTGCCAAAAAAACAAAGATGAGTCTTTGCGGTGCCCTGCTGATTCTAAACGTCAATCGGATGTTGGGGCAGGCTACAAGACATTACAGCATGAAAATTCAGATTTACGGAAAATTAAAGTTTGCTTAAATCTGCGTAAAGTTGGTTAACAAACTTTACACCAACTTTACGTTGTCCGTAAAGGTGGATAAAGGTAGATTTACGCGATCGGGATGTAAAGTCTGCGTAAAGCTAGCGTAAAGTTGGTGATTTAACTTTACGTTTATTTATGCAGGATGTAAAGTTTGCGTAAATTTGCACTTTACCTGTCCGTTTGTAAAGCTTTTGTAAAGCTGGCGTAAATGTTTATTAGTTACATTTACACACTTTTACGCTATCCGTAAATATTGCATAAAGCTGCGCTTTACAGAAACGTCTATCAAGCTGTCAGATCGGGAAAAGCAGTGTTATGGTGTGTAACATATCATTCCGCAGCTAAACTCATCGTGTTCATGTATGTTGTTCCAGTCAATCTGTTTTCGATGTCTCATTACAAATCCCCCTTTCCCCTCCCACCCTGACGTAGTGTGCAAACCAAGAATAGGCGACAGTTGCACTCTGGTCAGTATATGAGGACTCTTGAGATATTCCCCTTTGAACCACTGTTTTCGATTCGGTATCTAGAAGGTAGTTCTGCAATCAACAACTTTCAACTTTTTTACTTCCATCACATTAGGTAATTATTTACAAGATAACTGCATTAAAAAGTTGTTTTCAATTGGTAACTCCATACTGTTAAAGAATAATACATTGTCCTGCCCAAACAAATTTGGATGTCACATGACAACTGTAAATACTCTGATTTTTTTTCAGAAACAGCTTTAAGAGCACTTGCTTTCTTTGAAAGCTAAATAAGAAGCAATACTTTAATAATATTGTTTAATATATACCAAACCTGTGGATAGTGTTTTTTGTGTGTTCTCACTAGCAGCTAATCAATTTTGGAACATCCTTTGCTATTCACCTCAAGTCATTGTTTTGGATTTGTCGCACAAGGATTTTCCTTATTTATCAGATATGATTTTTTATAGTAACTATTTTGGGCTGGCTATCCACTGATTTGGTATATACTATTTTGTCAGTGATAAGCAATGGATACATGTTCTTAGAGTCAATTTACTTAACCCGTGAAACAAAGTTTAACGGTCAATGACTATTATACCAAAATGGACAAAAGATAACAAAAGATACATGTATAGGGGGTGTAGAGAGTGTTACTCCATAACATATTTCACGAGTTAAGTAAAATCATTCCAGCAATTTATGGTACCTCACTGCTTCACAGCTCAGCAAATATCCACCACTATTCACCTTCACATAAATGAATAATTTATTGTTAACAATAGCTGGCACAGTAAAGTGGATTTCACACTTCATAGGCACTGCAATTTATTCACAACAGGGAAGTAACAAACTTTTATCATTCACACAATGCCTTATTGGGTTTTGTCCAAACATAAGGATCATTTCTGAACAAGTTTCAGTACCTATGAAATAAACAATTTTTTGCATGACTTTTGTACATCATGGAAAGAGCTTTAACAGAAAAAGCATATTGAAAAACTCAAATCACTGTTCATGGTCCCTTGTTTTCCCATAAGTGTTCACTAAATTCAATACTGGTTAAACAGTTGTTGACAATAATATATTGTTGTTGAAACATTTGGCACCTGAAAACACTGGGAAGATTGAAAAACTGCAGGGGGAGCATCAAAAAGAATTATTAACAGCATTTAGCTCTCTACCACAGGGAAAAAAAGGGACAGTGAACAGTCTGCAAGTCAATGTACATGTACTGCACTCATTCTACACTTCCCATAATAAAAGTTATCTCTACTGTACATTAATGAAACAACCTGGGAATGGGACTGACTACCAATTTCTCTGTCCTGTAGTTTTGTGAGTGGCCTATGTTTCCCCTCCTTGGCCAAGCTGATGGCAAGTGTAAACTGCATAAGGGACCAATCATTTATTACTTGATTTATCATATACTGTAAGCCCGGCGTAGTCAATCGAACGTTCTGTAATCTAACTCAATCGAACTCAATCAATGGATTGAGTTCGATTGAGTTCGGCAATCGAACGGCGAACTTTCTGTGAGTTTGATTACCGAACCAATCGAACTCAATTGAACTCAATCGAACTAATCGAACGCAATCGAACTCAATCCACCGGATTGAATTCGATTGAGTTCGAAAATCGAACTCAATCGAACAAAATCCATGTGATGTGTTCAACTGCCACTTCGGTTATTGAACGCAAGCTCTGGTAAAACTACATACAAAGCAATGCCATCGGAAACGAGCTTTCGTTGTCTTTTTAATGTTATTAATAAGTAACAAAACCAAACTGTCCACGGCAGTAAAATGAACAAGAACAAAACTTTCATTATTGGACTATTTACATTTAAAGTTCAGTTGCAATTGCAAAGTCACAGCGTGGAGTGTTACCTTCAAATACCAACTGTAGCAAATTATTCACCGTGACACAGGCAACGGCATACAATAGCTGGATGATTATGAAAAATATCTGAGTAACAATATACAAATTTTTTTCTAATTCCTCGAAAACAATTTATAATGATTTGGACAGGAAAAGGTGTATACGCTTCAGCATATTGGACATCTCGGAACAGCTTACAGTCACGATGGAAAGGATAAATAGTAAATGTAGAAGTACAATTATTAGTGATATCCTTTCACGACACATTTAATCTTCACAAGCGCATCTGCCATGTTCATGTTTAGTGATCAAAGCAGAATTACCTGCGTTTATGAAACATGCGTTAAACAATCATGTCAACTTGTCAGTAATATCATATGCCTGAACTCGAGACTCGGAAAACTAGTCTTTGTTTTTCAACAGAGGTTTTATGTTACCAAAATCAAACGTTCGATTGCGTTCGATTGCCAAATTTTTTTTGTGAGTTCAATTGCATTCGATTACCAAACTCAATCGAACTCAATCCATGGATTGAGTTTGATTGAGTTCGATTGAAATTCCGTTTGATTGCGTTCAATTGACTGCGCCGGGTGTAAGGGAGCAAGGTTGAATGCAAAGCTCTAGTGACCTGTCACATGTGCCATGAATTTCCCACCAAAACCACAGACCACCCAAATGCTTCTGGATGACTTATTACAGGCAACAGACACTGAAGCAATTTCCTACGATATAAATATTGAGTAAAATCGAACTTCTGTCGGTTGCACATCACAAGATAAAAATGTACACGTACCCCTCTGTGTTTTGGAATTTAAAAAAATATACCCTCCACATCTATTGCATGTTTAGTCTAGTTAAAACATTTTTATGTCCTGCAGGTCTTACAATACATGAATAACAGTTCTCTATAAAACAAATCTACAAATTTGTTCCATGGCTACTTTAATTTAGTGTGTGTCTCCTCCATGACAATAAAATTTGATTATGACAGGAAACGCCACTGCAAACATCTAAAAAACTTGTACAATTTGAAACACTTTGGTTTATTAATTATTTAGTCAGGTTGATTCCCTCTAGGTAATAAATTAAGTATCGGATCACTTTGTTATTTAAATATGGAACTCGAACAAAACATTACTCCTCCTTTGTAACGCCGGCACGGCAGGGTTAGGGAAAAGTTTATCTCTATCTCGTGTTTTTACAAGTAAGAAATATCCAAACTGTACATACCTCGATCAGATAAAGCCGCCTCAAAATCCTCATCGCCAGAAGAATCGGATGGCCAAAGCTTTGTGCTTGTCGAATCTTCCCACAAATATTCAGGGTGACGCTTAGCTCTCTTTGCGCTTGGTTCCAAATGTTCAGTGTCATTTTTAGTTGTCCAACGTTCACTGTGCACATTATAATAAACCATGCGGTGTTTCCAGAAAGCTGTACGAGATAAGTATTCATTGCAATGGCCGCAGAGAAAGCGACTTTGTTTTCTCAAGCTAGATTGACCACGAGAAGACATTTTGTTAATTCGAGTGTCGAATAAAAAATGTCAGGCGTCACCTCGGCCGAGAAGTTCCTGGGTTGGAAATAATTGGTTTGGCCAATCACGTTACGTATACTGTTACGAATAAACCAATTAAAAATCGACATTTTTATGGCGGGAAAGCGGCTCTTTTTGCGATTTGCGGTACCCTTTGTCGGCGAGTCTCTGTCGAATTTCAACTGACAGAAGCTCACGTGTATGCTCTCGTTTGATATACTCGCGACCATTTCTGATCTAAGTGCCTTTAATTTATTGCTTCTTGTTCGCATCAAACGCCTACAACACTACAAAATGGAAGACCAGTATGTCGTTCTCCTTGAGAGGGTCGTTGCTGAAAACGTACGCTTACGAGAGGCCATGGAAGTGCGTGATGCCGAGCAGCAACGGCTGCTTAAAGAGCTCTCTTTGAAAATCGAAACCAATCAGCCAGTAGCGGTGGCAAAAACTAGCAGGAAAAGACAGAGAAAGGTTTCTGTTCCTCAGCAGTGTCGTGTAAGTATTTCATTTTAAGTTTTCTTTGTCATCGATATCCACTGTCACTTCAATCGTGATGCCTCTCAGAATTTTAAGCTTAAATGTAACATCAAATATGCCTGAATTCTGGTGTTTAAGTTTCGATTAAAAGATTATTCCCATTGCTATCTTTTCTTGGTTTTGATGCAAACAACATTCCAGGTAATCTGTCGTTACAAATATAAACAACGCTATTTAATAAATTTCAACGTTCAAATTTTGTTGATTTTGTGGCGATGAATTCGACTGAACATGCGCACAATACCAGTGTTCGCGCCATTTTGGGCAGGTTTGCAAACACACTAGTTACCGTGTGTGAAAATCTCATCACATAAAATCTGTGTTGGACAGCATACATATTTGCTTAAGTTTGCATACTACTGATTTTTATGTCAAATACATTTCCCAGACTCCCATTTTGCAACATTTTAGGGTACAGTATTTAAATAACACCCACAAAAATCGCAAACTGTCTTGGCAGAGTGAGACAAGTCCCATCCAAGTTCCCTTGGATGGGACTTGTCTCACTCTGCCAAGTTTGCAATTTTTGTGGGAGTTATTAAAGAACCCTAAAATATCCAAAATGGGAGTCTGTTATTTTTTCCAGCATATGAAGTTGTATTCCTTTTTTTTCCTTTTTCAGAAAGATTTTAGGAAGATGTATAAAGCCTTTAAAGGGAGTGAATCTTTTGAAGGCTTCCTGTTGGATGAAAGGTTATGGCATATTCAATATTTTTTAATAAAAGTTTTAATTTTATTCCTCGATCCTTTTTAATGCCTTATATTTTTCAAGTGAACATTATTCAAAATAGGAGAATACAGATGAGACGGTCACGATCTTTGGCTTTATGAATGCCGTGGCATTTTAGCAAACACAGGAAACATCTACCTCTGTAAATACGCTAAACAGACTAGACAACAATGAACATCGCATCAATCAACGTCCTGTATTAACACGCAGTTACAGTTTCAATTGTCTTGCGGGCGGGAAAAATAGCACCCGTGTGTGGTTTAATTATTAAAAGATAAGGACATCCTGCATTTCAAGTTTCATGTCGAGTAGAATGCAGTCTGAGGCCATTGCCTGTGGAAATGCAAATAGCAAACATATTTAGGGACCGTTCATAATTTATGGGTTGGGGGGGTTATGGGGATTTGGAGGGGGGGCCATTAATTTTCATCCAAAACATTTAGGGGGGCCATCAAAATTCAATTGGTACTCTGTATAGGGGGGGCCACTTAAAACTTACTAAAAAACTTACTAAAACTAACCCTAACCCATAATAAATAATCTATTGTGCAAGGTTATTTTATACAATGTTAAGTTAAAGTTTAAAAAAAAGACTTCATTGTTGAGGCATAAATGTTGTTTGTATCAGCAATTCAAAGGTATTTTAAAGCAAACATGGTAGATTGTTGTTGATAGTGGTGGTGGTGGTGGTAGAGAGGAGGGGGGGGGGGGGGGGGGTCATGGTATTTTACCTTTGTCTGCAAGCTCTCATGAGGGGGGGCCAGAAAAAAATATCTTACATCATCAGGGGGGGCTAGAAAAAATATTTAAGGAAAAAAATTAAGATCCCCATAGCCCCCCCAACCCATAAATTATGAACGGTCCCTGAAGTGATACTTTTAGCGATTAAAAATTTTAATATAAATATGCTCTTTAACAACACATTTTTGTGCATATGAGGCGATATTTTTGACTTAATAGGGAAATTCTTCAAAATAAATATTTTCAATATTTTGACCGGTCAAAAACGAGACATGACCGGGGTAAAATTAGTATTTTTTTGTAAAGAAAACATGTTGTTGATAGCATCATAAAATAGCAATAATCTTTACAAATCTGTGAAAATTATCCAGGGCTCCCAGACTAATTAAAAGTGCTTACTTTATTCATGGACCAATTCTGAATTATATTTTCTAAAGCAAAACACTGATAAACACCCATTCATTTTCAATTTGTGCATTGAATGAGATTATTTCATGATGCATTGTACATCATCTTGTAAGTGACCATCTTGGAAATTAAGTGGGTTCACATGGCTGAAGTGTTTTATTTTTTTATTTTTAAGGAAAAATACAGTAAATTAATGCATATAACCCCACAAAGACACTAAAAAATTATGATTAGACAAAGGTTCATAATTTTCTTTCAATCAAACTGATAGCAAATGTGTGGCTGACTGACTTGGCTCATTTGTGAACATTTTTATCACTTCAAATTAGCCAAATTGTCCGTATTAAGGAGGTTAACTTTGTATGAGATTGTTTTTATAGGGACAGGAAAAACTGTCTGTTGTCCTTATAAGCGGGCAAATTTTAGAGAAAATGTATGGGCTTTTGGTCCGGGACCAGGATAATGGGATGTCCGTATAGTAAAGTGGGGTTGGACTTTATTTATCTTAAACCAGGTGTATCATTCTCCCTAAAGGTGCTGCTGCAACATATTTTAGAAGTTTATACGATACGTCAATGAGGGCAAAGAGGGGAAAGCTGGCAGCCCACAACACCCTCTGTAGGAGGCAAGGGCGAATGAGAGATGTAAGTTTTTATCACACTAATGATTACACCTATCTGCCTTGTCGAAAGATGAAGAATATTATTTGACACAGACTTGTTTTTGTACTCACTTTCATCAGTTTAGATGTACAAAGCTGATGAAAGCTTATCTGACTGTATGAACCATCTCATCTTTGAGTCAAGTACAAAAACAAATCAGTGTCAAAGACATTCAGTCTTAAAGTTTTAACAATATCAACTCTCAACTACTGTGAGTTCATTGTTAGTACATGTACATATTGGTCTGTCTGTGTGTATTATAGACTGTAGGTGTGTAATTATACAATTTATTATATGGCTGAACTGGTCCGTGATGAAAAGGAGCATTCTGATTGGTTCCATGAGCGGTCCGAATTTTTGCATACGGACCACTAAGATGGACCGCTCGCGAATTAATTTTGCAAAATCCCTTTTATGAAACATTAAGCAAAGAAAACTTTTTTATTAAGTAGAAACACTTTTTTCTTCATGTTTGGCAGGATAATTTCGGTTAAATTGTTACGAAAGTGGCCTGAAAAGTGCAAAATATATGCTTAACTTTTGGCGCGCGCATTTGCCGTGAACGAGATTAAATTATCAGCAAAATTTTAAAAGAGCCATAATAATAAAAACTTTATTGAACTAGCTTGTTCGGTCCGTATTGGGAAATATTGGTCGAGTTCTTTTTTTGCAAGTTTATGGACCTCGCCGATAAACTTGCAAAAAAAGAACTCGACCAATATTTTCCCAATACGGACCGAACAAGCTAGTTCAATAACATCTATGTACCACTACCAATTGATGGGCTGTGGTCTATAACATCCAATAACCCAGACAAATTACAATACGATGAGTAGGCTAGTTATAACCCTATTTATGAATGTCATATACTTCCATTTGTAACCCGTGACAGGGCTCGAAGTTAACTTTTCAGTCCACTTGCAAAGTTTTGCTAGTAAGATTTTTTTCCACTAGCAAACTGGTGAGACCACTAACAAACGTTTGCTAGTGGATATTTTACTCACTCGCAGATTATCAAAATCACTCGCATTTTGCGAGTTTGCGAGTGTTAATTTCGAGCCCTGCGTGAATACGCGAAGCGTAATGAACGGGTTATCGGAGACGATGACAAATTCACTCACTCACTCACTTGTAGTTCCATCACTCATCTGTAATGATAATTCCGCTGACCAGTGCGTGAGACTTTTGTGGCAAAGGAATAGTCGATCGCCGAAAAGGGGGACAATTTGAAAGTCCTGCTCTGCTATTTTGTATTTAGAGTCCATTAATGGAACATTAAAACCGATCTGCAGACTTGAAATGGTCAAAAGTCCTTGCGTTTAATTTCAAAAAAATATCGAACTGTGTCAGTATAAAAACATAAGCTTACTGCAATATTGCGTTACGCGTTAGCATTTCTTATTCACGGGTTGGCTCACAGGAGCCTTTGATTTTTATTTCATTTTATAATTTTTGTGTAATTTATTTTGTTTCCCAGAAAATCCAAAGGACAGTATCAACCCTAAGAGCGATGCCTTGGAGTGCAGAGAAAAAACAAACAATAGAGAAGGCAATTGCGAGAGTTGAATTTACAAGCTCTGATGAATCTGATTTATCAGAAGATGAAAATGGAAAAACTCGAGTAAGAGGTTTTCTTGTAAAAAAGCTGTCGTGGGAGAGGTCGGCATTATCAAACGTTAAGAAAACCCTAGATGACGCCTACATCAGAGGGCTACATAGGAGGGCCAGATTCAACCTGCTGGTGAGGAGGGTACATTCCCTTCCATCAACAAGGCGTCGACCTATTAGTCATGAAGGACTGGAGTGGGCAGTGAGGCCTCCAGCAACACCCTCTCCCAGCACCGGGCCTTCAGTAGCAACACCCTCCCCCAGCACTAGGACAATACCCTCCTCAACCATCAGGACAACACCCTCCCCCGGCAGCAGGACATCACAGACAACACCCTCCTCCAGCAGCAGGACATCACAGTTAACACCCTCCCCCAGCACCGGGACATCACTGGCAACACCCTCCCCCAGCCCCGGGACATCACTGGCAACACCCTCCCCCGGCAGCAGGACATCACAAGCAACATCCACCTCCAGTAGCAGGACATCACAGGCAACACCCTCCTCCAGCAGCAGGACATCACAGGCAACACCCTCCCCCAGCACCGGGACATCACAGGCAACACCCACCCCCAGCACCAGGCCATCACCATCCCCCAGCACCAGGCCCTTAGCAGAAAAATCTGCCCCCGGTATCAGGCGTTCATTATTAACCCCCAGTTTAAAACCTACATGTAGAAGTTCACCATTGCCCAAAAAGAAATCTAAGAAACTAAGAAAGAACACCGCCTCCAAATCTAGATCACCTGTCTATTAGGTTTATTTACATTCAATTTTATTAGCTTAATGGGATCACAGCTGTTTTACTCTTTCTTACCTTTTACGAGTACATAATTCGAGCATTACCACCTTTTTAAATGTTATAGATGCAATAGTGCAATAGCTTTGAACGTTTCTGTTGTCTCTTGGATTCCTTGTTCCAGTTGGGAATCAGAGATCATGTACCTTGGTTTCCTCTTAAGTGTGGTTTTAACAAAATGGATAGACTGAATTTTCAATCAACACAAGATACATGTAAATTGACACATTTTTAATCTTTTTTGATCATTTTTCATCCTTACATTAGGATTGTATTTTTACCAATAGTTTCAATAATGAAATAGCTTGTAGTTTATGTGTTTTTCATTCACATAAGAATTTTTTCAAATGAATATATTAAGACAAGGGTTAATGTTTTTGAAACTGAACTTTACAACACATTTGATATTATTAATGACCTTCAGATATTTGCTATCGTTTCATTTCTTTATTTAATGTTGTTGATAGTTAAATTTCACATGACGTTAAAAAACTGACATTTTGATTGTGAGAAAATGTCCATGTACAGTCAATACTTACTCCGTTTAGTAAGCAAGTATTAACAAGAGCATGTGATAAATAAATTGCTTTTTTTGAAGAAGCTGAAATAGTTTTGTCTTAAATTGATAGCCAGTTCAAGGCATTCAGATAGTGGGGGGAGAAGGAAAAATATTGCGAGTTGACAGTCTCCCCACGTTCTCTCCGCTAGCTCGCGCGCCGGTTTTTAGCTGCTGCCGCCATAAATTGATTGCTTTCATTTTAAATAAATGTTTTGCAAAAGCATGTTTTTCCCACGTAATTCGCAGATTTATCGTGAAGGAAATACAGCACCCATTTTTGTTTCTTTCAGTCCTACCTGAATTTGCAGCAGCTTTACATCGACTTTTAAATTGCTCTTTTACTAGAGCTTTACGCAGACACGTTAAGATAGCGTTAAGTTCAACTTAACGCTAGCTTTACGCTTCAATTACGCGAACTTAAATCTTGACTTTACACAAGATTTACATCAACTTTACGACGAGCGTAAGTTGTTCTTTTACGCTAGCTTTATGTGTACGCGTAAAGGTTGCGTAAAGTTCGTCTTTACGTAACGTAAATGTAGCGTAAAGTTCTGTTAACTTGAACTTTACGCTATCTTTACGCCGCCTTTACGCTAATTTAAATTTGCCTTTTCATGCTGTGATTGGCAGCGAATATAGAAAAGTTTAGGAATCTTGATTGTATGCCTATAGATATTGATCTTTCACGGCTCGATGAAGGCGACGGCTTGGAGAGTACTTTCATGAAATGCAAGGCTCGCTGGCACAAAAGTTGCTCTGACCAATTTAACTCAACTAAGCTTAAACGGGCGGAAAAAAGACGAGCGCTTGAACATGAGCAGGTAGTTGGCGGGAAGTACACACGCTCAAATTCTATTGCATCTCTGGATAATGCTACTACATGCTTTATATGTGATGAATGTTGTTCACGTAAAAACCCTCTTCACAACGTCTCAACTCTTGGCCTGGATGCTCGTGTGCGAAAATGTGCATCTGTATTACGGGATGAAAAGCTACTGGCTAAGTTAAGCGCAGGTGACCTTGTAGCGCTGGAGGCAAAATATCACGCTTCTTGTTTAGCATTATTGTATAAAAAGGCAGCCAGAGATGAAGAGGAAGAAGACGAGATGAAGATGACACGACCTGAGGGTATCGCACTTGCCGAACTTGTTTCGTATATCGAAGAGTCAAGTACGACCAGTGCCGCTAAGCTGCCCGTTTTCAAACTTTCTGATCTAGCCGAAAAGTACACGTCCCGTTTGACACAGCTTGGTGAAAACACAACGCCACGTATTCACACTACGAGGCTTAAAAATCGTATTCTGTTACACATTCCAACACTTGAAGAACATAAACAAGGGCGTGATGTATTTCTGGCTTTCAAAAACGATCTTGCCAATGTGTTGCAGAAAGCTCACAAGGAAGACTACGATGAAGAAGCGATACATCTAGCCAAGGCCGCAAGTATTGTACGTAAAGACATGCTTGCAAGGAAGTACACATTTGACGGATCCTTTGAACATAACTGCCAAGTAAATTCTGTTCCAGCGTCACTGATATCTTTAGTCAATATGATTCTTCATGGTCCTAACATTGAAATGCAAGCGAGCACTTCATCTAAAGCTCAAGCCGGTCTTACCATCTCTCAGTTGCTTCAGTTCAACAGCTATCATCGCCGCCGCGATGGGGACGTTAAGCAGGAGAGACGAAACAAATCTCGCGAGACACCACTTTCTATTTATGTTGGGTTATCTATTCATGCCAAGACCCGTAGTCGCGACCTTGTAGAAACCATGCACACTCTGGGATTGAGTGTGTCATATGACAGAGTTCTTGCCATTTCTACAGACCTGGGAAATGCTGTTTGTCGTCGCTATGAAGATGAAAACGTTGTTTGTCCATCAAATCTTCGTTTTGGGTTGTTCACGTCGGCAGCCGTTGACAACATTGACCATAATCCCAGTTCTACAACTGCTCAAGATTCCTTTCACAGAACAGGGATCTCGATGTTTCAACATACCACTCCTGACGTACCTGGCAACACTCGAGGATGCGTAAACATTTCACAAGCCGCGGCTAACTCAAAATCTGTTGCGGAATTACCTAAGTCTTATAGTGATGTCGCACCAGCTGTTCTTCTAAACAAAACTTCTCCAGTCTCGGAAACATGTGGCCAATTGCAAGGAGATAGAAGCACCATTAGTCAAGCATTGAAAGAGGAGTTGAAATGGCTCGAAAATGTGAACGAAGCGATTGTGAATCAGCCAAGTCTGGAGGATAAGAAAAATATTTCATGGGCAGCATATCACTCCACCACAGCTGAACAACAGAATCCTAGTCTGTCAGCCATATCTGCACTATTACCTTTATTTCCTGATCAAGCGAAGTCAGTGGCAATGATCCGACATGCGATGGATGTCATCAAAGCAAGTGTAAACCACCTAAACCCTGGTCAAGTCCCTATTATCGCTATGGATCAACCACTATATGCTGTTGCGAAACAAATACAGTGGACCTGGAAGGAACGTTATGGGGAGCAGAAGTTTGTCATCATGTTTGGCGGACTCCATATCGAACTTGCTTTTTTGAAAGCCATTGGCGGGTGGCTGAATGATAGTGGATGGACAGCCGCACTGGTGGAAGCTAATGTTGCCTCAGCTGGAACGGCAGAGTCGTTCATTAAAGCCACGAGCATAACGCGCTCACGAAGAGCTCATCAAGTAACGGCCGTTAGCCTGCACGTGTTACTGCAGAAGGCATACACCAAGTATACAGAAGGCCTTGGCGATGGAGATGACGCCCTTCTCTTCGATGACTGGTGTAGTCAGAAAGCATCAGTGGCACCGCAGTTCCAGTTTTGGTACATAACCCTGCAGCTTGAGCTTTTGCTGTTGGTGTTTCTTAGTTCGCTTCGACAAGCCGACTTCACACTTTACATCAAAGCCCTCAGCAACATGTTACCTTGGTTTTTCGCACTAAACCACACCAATTATGCACGTTGGTTATCAGTTCATCTTCGTGACATGAGTACACTTTAGCAGACAGCCCCAGATGTCCACACTCAGTTCGTTAAAGGGTTGTTTACGGTCCACAAGTCCCAAAGACGGTTCTCTGCCATTGCAATCGATCAGGAGCATGAGCAGAACAATGCCATGGTTAAAGGAGATGGAGGCGCTGTTGGCCTGACGGAGAACCCCAGCGCTCTTCGTCGTTGGATGATGTCGGGACCTGAAATGGCAAGATTGGTTAACGAATTTGAGGCCAGCGTGTCGACAGAGGCCGGAAGTCAGGGGATAAATCATCATGAAGTACAAAGAAGTTTCCAAGTGTCATTCTTTAAAGATATCAAAGCCCTCGTAGCAACAATCGAAGCTCTTGGAAATCCTTTCCTTGAAGATAGTGAAGATCTGCTAGTTTTGGACACTAAGGAGATTGCTGGAGTAGCCGCGGTTACAAGGTTGCAGCAGATAGAGGCCATTGGAAGGGAGCAATGTAGCACTTTCATTGTTGAGCGTCTCGTTAATCGGACAAAGTCACTGTATGGCCCAATACGGAGAAACAAACTGAGCTTGTTCAATTCTCCCCCACCGAAACCGTCTTCTAGTAAAGCACAGCAGTTGTCATCCGTGAAAAGTGACTGCTCACTTTTTGCAAGGCTCTACATATCTTGTCAAACCAGAGACGGTGACTTAGACGAATTTTTCAAACATGAGAACCAAGGATGCCCGCCATCCTTATCTCATTTTGGAAGGTTGCGCCTACCCAAGAAGAAGTCTGAGCTTACGGAATGTCTGCAGGCAAGTACTATGCCACAAAATGAGGTGCCCGGTGGTATTGCCGTGAACGAGATTAAATTATCAGCAAAATTTTAAAAGAGCCATAATAATAAAAACTTTATTGAACTAGCTTGTTCGGTCCGTATTGGGAAATATTGGTCGAGTTCTTTTTTTGCAAGTTTATGGACCTCGCCGATAAACTTGCAAAAAAAGAACTCGACCAATATTTTCCCAATACGGACCGAACAAGCTAGTTCAATAACATCTATGTACCACTACCAATTGATGGGCTGTGGTCTATAACATCCAATAACCCAGACAAATTACAATACGATGAGTAGGCTAGTTATAACCCTATTTATGAATGTCATATACTTCCATTTGTAACCCGTGACAGGGCTCGAAGTTAACTTTTCAGTCCACTTGCAAAGTTTTGCTAGTAAGATTTTTTTCCACTAGCAAACTGGTGAGACCACTAACAAACGTTTGCTAGTGGATATTTTACTCACTCGCAGATTATCAAAATCACTCGCATTTTGCGAGTTTGCGAGTGTTAATTTCGAGCCCTGCGTGAATACGCGAAGCGTAATGAACGGGTTATCGGAGACGATGACAAATTCACTCACTCACTCACTTGTAGTTCCATCACTCATCTGTAATGATAATTCCGCTGACCAGTGCGTGAGACTTTTGTGGCAAAGGAATAGTCGATCGCCGAAAAGGGGGACAATTTGAAAGTCCTGCTCTGCTATTTTGTATTTAGAGTCCATTAATGGAACATTAAAACCGATCTGCAGACTTGAAATGGTCAAACGTCCTTGCGTTTAATTTCAAAAAAATATCGAACTGTGTCAGTATAAAAACATAAGCTTACTGCAATATTGCGTTACGCGTTAGCATTTCTTATTCACGGGTTGGCTCACAGGAGCCTTTGATTTTTATTTCATTTTATAATTTTTGTGTAATTTATTTTGTTTCCCAGAAAATCCAAAGGACAGTATCAACCCTAAGAGCGATGCCTTGGAGTGCAGAGAAAAAACAAACAATAGAGAAGGCAATTGCGAGAGTTGAATTTACAAGCTCTGATGAATCTGATTTATCAGAAGATGAAAATGGAAAAACTCGAGTAAGAGGTTTTCTTGTAAAAAAGCTGTCGTGGGAGAGGTCGGCATTATCAAACGTTAAGAAAACCCTAGATGACGCCTACATCAGAGGGCTACATAGGAGGGCCAGATTCAACCTGCTGGTGAGGAGGGTACATTCCCTTCCATCAACAAGGCGTCGACCTATTAGTCATGAAGGACTGGAGTGGGCAGTGAGGCCTCCAGCAACACCCTCTCCCAGCACCGGGCCTTCAGTAGCAACACCCTCCCCCAGCACTAGGACAATACCCTCCTCAACCATCAGGACAACACCCTCCCCCGGCAGCAGGACATCACAGACAACACCCTCCTCCAGCAGCAGGACATCACAGTTAACACCCTCCCCCAGCACCGGGACATCACTGGCAACACCCTCCCCCAGCCCCGGGACATCACTGGCAACACCCTCCCCCGGCAGCAGGACATCACAAGCAACATCCACCTCCAGTAGCAGGACATCACAGGCAACACCCTCCTCCAGCAGCAGGACATCACAGGCAACACCCTCCCCCAGCACCGGGACATCACAGGCAACACCCACCCCCAGCACCAGGCCATCACCATCCCCCAGCACCAGGCCCTTAGCAGAAAAATCTGCCCCCGGTATCAGGCGTTCATTATTAACCCCCAGTTTAAAACCTACATGTAGAAGTTCACCATTGCCCAAAAAGAAATCTAAGAAACTAAGAAAGAACACCGCCTCCAAATCTAGATCACCTGTCTATTAGGTTTATTTACATTCAATTTTATTAGCTTAATGGGATCACAGCTGTTTTACTCTTTCTTACCTTTTACGAGTACATAATTCGAGCATTACCACCTTTTTAAATGTTATAGATGCAATAGTGCAATAGCTTTGAACGTTTCTGTTGTCTCTTGGATTCCTTGTTCCAGTTGGGAATCAGAGATCATGTACCTTGGTTTCCTCTTAAGTGTGGTTTTAACAAAATGGATAGACTGAATTTTCAATCAACACAAGATACATGTAAATTGACACATTTTTAATCTTTTTTGATCATTTTTCATCCTTACATTAGGATTGTATTTTTACCAATAGTTTCAATAATGAAATAGCTTGTAGTTTATGTGTTTTTCATTCACATAAGAATTTTTTCAAATGAATATATTAAGACAAGGGTTAATGTTTTTGAAACTGAACTTTACAACACATTTGATATTATTAATGACCTTCAGATATTTGCTATCGTTTCATTTCTTTATTTAATGTTGTTGATAGTTAAATTTCACATGACGTTAAAAAACTGACATTTTGATTGTGAGAAAATGTCCATGTACAGTCAATACTTACTCCGTTTAGTAAGCAAGTATTAACAAGAGCATGTGATAAATAAATTGCTTTTTTTGAAGAAGCTGAAATAGTTTTGTCTTAAATTGATAGCCAGTTCAAGGCATTCAGATAGTGGGGGGAGAAGGAAAAATATTGCGAGTTGACAGTCTCCCCACGTTCTCTCCGCTAGCTCGCGCGCCGGTTTTTAGCTGCTGCCGCCATAAATTGATTGCTTTCATTTTAAATAAATGTTTTGCAAAAGCATGTTTTTCCCACGTAATTCGCAGATTTATCGTGAAGGAAATACAGCACCCATTTTTGTTTCTTTCAGTCCTACCTGAATTTGCAGCAGCTTTACATCGACTTTTAAATTGCTCTTTTACTAGAGCTTTACGCAGACACGTTAAGATAGCGTTAAGTTCAACTTAACGCTAGCTTTACGCTTCAATTACGCGAACTTAAATCTTGACTTTACACAAGATTTACATCAACTTTACGACGAGCGTAAGTTGTTCTTTTACGCTAGCTTTATGTGTACGCGTAAAGGTTGCGTAAAGTTCGTCTTTACGTAACGTAAATGTAGCGTAAAGTTCTGTTAACTTGAACTTTACGCTATCTTTACGCCGCCTTTACGCTAATTTAAATTTGCCTTTTCATGCTGTGATTGGCAGCGAATATAGAAAAGTTTAGGAATCTTGATTGTATGCCTATAGATATTGATCTTTCACGGCTCGATGAAGGCGACGGCTTGGAGAGTACTTTCATGAAATGCAAGGCTCGCTGGCACAAAAGTTGCTCTGACCAATTTAACTCAACTAAGCTTAAACGGGCGGAAAAAAGACGAGCGCTTGAACATGAGCAGGTAGTTGGCGGGAAGTACACACGCTCAAATTCTATTGCATCTCTGGATAATGCTACTACATGCTTTATATGTGATGAATGTTGTTCACGTAAAAACCCTCTTCACAACGTCTCAACTCTTGGCCTGGATGCTCGTGTGCGAAAATGTGCATCTGTATTACGGGATGAAAAGCTACTGGCTAAGTTAAGCGCAGGTGACCTTGTAGCGCTGGAGGCAAAATATCACGCTTCTTGTTTAGCATTATTGTATAAAAAGGCAGCCAGAGATGAAGAGGAAGAAGACGAGATGAAGATGACACGACCTGAGGGTATCGCACTTGCCGAACTTGTTTCGTATATCGAAGAGTCAAGTACGACCAGTGCCGCTAAGCTGCCCGTTTTCAAACTTTCTGATCTAGCCGAAAAGTACACGTCCCGTTTGACACAGCTTGGTGAAAACACAACGCCACGTATTCACACTACGAGGCTTAAAAATCGTATTCTGTTACACATTCCAACACTTGAAGAACATAAACAAGGGCGTGATGTATTTCTGGCTTTCAAAAACGATCTTGCCAATGTGTTGCAGAAAGCTCACAAGGAAGACTACGATGAAGAAGCGATACATCTAGCCAAGGCCGCAAGTATTGTACGTAAAGACATGCTTGCAAGGAAGTACACATTTGACGGATCCTTTGAACATAACTGCCAAGTAAATTCTGTTCCAGCGTCACTGATATCTTTAGTCAATATGATTCTTCATGGTCCTAACATTGAAATGCAAGCGAGCACTTCATCTAAAGCTCAAGCCGGTCTTACCATCTCTCAGTTGCTTCAGTTCAACAGCTATCATCGCCGCCGCGATGGGGACGTTAAGCAGGAGAGACGAAACAAATCTCGCGAGACACCACTTTCTATTTATGTTGGGTTATCTATTCATGCCAAGACCCGTAGTCGCGACCTTGTAGAAACCATGCACACTCTGGGATTGAGTGTGTCATATGACAGAGTTCTTGCCATTTCTACAGACCTGGGAAATGCTGTTTGTCGTCGCTATGAAGATGAAAACGTTGTTTGTCCATCAAATCTTCGTTTTGGGTTGTTCACGTCGGCAGCCGTTGACAACATTGACCATAATCCCAGTTCTACAACTGCTCAAGATTCCTTTCACAGAACAGGGATCTCGATGTTTCAACATACCACTCCTGACGTACCTGGCAACACTCGAGGATGCGTAAACATTTCACAAGCCGCGGCTAACTCAAAATCTGTTGCGGAATTACCTAAGTCTTATAGTGATGTCGCACCAGCTGTTCTTCTAAACAAAACTTCTCCAGTCTCGGAAACATGTGGCCAATTGCAAGGAGATAGAAGCACCATTAGTCAAGCATTGAAAGAGGAGTTGAAATGGCTCGAAAATGTGAACGAAGCGATTGTGAATCAGCCAAGTCTGGAGGATAAGAAAAATATTTCATGGGCAGCATATCACTCCACCACAGCTGAACAACAGAATCCTAGTCTGTCAGCCATATCTGCACTATTACCTTTATTTCCTGATCAAGCGAAGTCAGTGGCAATGATCCGACATGCGATGGATGTCATCAAAGCAAGTGTAAACCACCTAAACCCTGGTCAAGTCCCTATTATCGCTATGGATCAACCACTATATGCTGTTGCGAAACAAATACAGTGGACCTGGAAGGAACGTTATGGGGAGCAGAAGTTTGTCATCATGTTTGGCGGACTCCATATCGAACTTGCTTTTTTGAAAGCCATTGGCGGGTGGCTGAATGATAGTGGATGGACAGCCGCACTGGTGGAAGCTAATGTTGCCTCAGCTGGAACGGCAGAGTCGTTCATTAAAGCCACGAGCATAACGCGCTCACGAAGAGCTCATCAAGTAACGGCCGTTAGCCTGCACGTGTTACTGCAGAAGGCATACACCAAGTATACAGAAGGCCTTGGTGATGGAGATGACGCCCTTCTCTTCGATGACTGGTGTAGTCAGAAAGCATCAGTGGCACCGCAGTTCCAGTTTTGGTACATAACCCTGCAGCTTGAGCTTTTGCTGTTGGTGTTTCTTAGTTCGCTTCGACAAGCCGACTTCACACTTTACATCAAAGCCCTCAGCAACATGTTACCTTGGTTTTTCGCACTAAACCACACCAATTATGCACGTTGGTTATCAGTTCATCTTCGTGACATGAGTACACTTTAGCAGACAGCCCCAGATGTCCACACTCAGTTCGTTAAAGGGTTGTTTACGGTCCACAAGTCCCAAAGACGGTTCTCTGCCATTGCAATCGATCAGGCGCATGAGCAGAACAATGCCATGGTTAAAGGAGATGGAGGCGCTGTTGGCCTGACGGAGAACCCCAGCGCTCTTCGTCGTTGGATGATGTCGGGACCTGAAATGGCAAGATTGGTTAACGAATTTGAGGCCAGCGTGTCGACAGAGGCCGGAAGTCAGGGGATAAATCATCATGAAGTACAAAGAAGTTTCCAAGTGTCATTCTTTAAAGATATCAAAGCCCTCGTAGCAACAATCGAAGCTCTTGGAAATCCTTTCCTTGAAGATAGTGAAGATCTGCTAGTTTTGGACACTAAGGAGATTGCTGGAGTAGCCGCGGTTACAAGGTTGCAGCAGATAGAGGCCATTGGAAGGGAGCAATGTAGCACTTTCATTGTTGAGCGTCTCGTTAATCGGACAAAGTCACTGTATGACCCAATACGGAGAAACAAACTGAGCTTGTTCAATTCTCCCCCACCGAAACCGTCTTCTAGTAAAGCACAGCAGTTGTCATCCGTGAAAAGTGACTGCTCACTTTTTGCAAGGCTCTACATATCTTGTCAAACCAGAGACGGTGACTTAGACGAATTTTTCAAACATGAGAACCAAGGATGCCCGCCATCCTTATCTCATTTTGGAAGGTTGCGCCTACCCAAGAAGAAGTCTGAGCTTACGGAATGTCTGCAGGCAAGTACTATGCCACAAAATGAAGTGCCCGGTGGTATTGATGTCAGTATTATTGACGGTGCTGCGGTCGTCAACATGATTAAGCCAGGAACGGAGAAAACATTTTCCGATTACGCCGAGCAGTCCTTCTTGCCATATGTAAAGGCCCAGCTCCACTATGTGAAACGTATAGACGTCGTGTGGGACGAATGCATTGAGAACAGCTTAAAAGCCACTACCAGATCTGACCGAGGAGCTGGTGTTCGAAGGCGCGTCACAGCCAACAATCTGCTTCCAGGTAAATGGAGTGATTTTTTGCGTTCAGACGAGAACAAGCGTGAACTTTTCAAGTTCTTGGCAGAGTGTATTGCATCCCTAGAAGTGAAGAAACAAGTTATCTCTACCTATGGCAAGCAGGTCTTATCCACTTTGCCACGTCATGACACCTCAAGCTTGGCTCCCTGTACGCAAGAAGAGGCCGACACGAGAATGCTATTGCATGCTCAAGACGCAGTTCAACAGGGCCATAAGAAGATCCTCTTGCGCAGAGTGGACACAGATGTTCTTGTACTAGCAGTTTCAGTTCTTCAACGACTTCAAGATCATGAGCGACTTGAGCTATGGGTAGCATTTGACACAGGAACTCATCTCAGATACATAGCCGCCCATGAGATATCCAGAAGCCTGGGACCACAATTCGCCAGAGCGCTTCCAGTTTTCCACGCCTTTACCGGTTGTGATACGGTTTCTTGTTTCGGAGGAAGAGGAAAGAAGACAGCCCTAGAAGCGTGGAAGTCCTACCCTGACGTCACAAGTGCATTTCTCACACTATCTCGCAGCCCCTCCATGGTCAGCGACGAATGTATGAAACATCTAGAACGCTTTGTAGTGCTACTCTACGACAGAACAAGCAGCAAGATGACAGTCAATGATGCAAGAAAGCAGCTGTTTATTCAAAAGGGAAGAGCTCTAGATGCCATTCCACCAACCAGAGCTGCTTTGGTGGAACACACGAAGCGCTCTGCATACCAAGCTGGTCACATATGGGGACAAGCGCTGACGCCCAGTCCAGCACTACTGAGTCCGCAACAATGGGGATGGACTTTGGATGAAAGCATTTGGAAGCCATTCTGGACAACGCTCCCTGACGTAACAAAGTCATGTCGCGAACTTGTCCGATGCGGATGTAAGAAAGGATGTCAGGCCAGATGTTCCTGCGTGAAGGCAGCCTTACGCTGCACTGCTCTCTGTGCGTGCACTGATGAGTGTAATAACGCATGAATTTTGCCTTAAATGGTATTTTTCTGACAATGTTCTGTTTTCAAAAACGCAAATTACAAAAATGGTATTATGCAAGTAAAAGCAATTAATGATAAATATTGGTACTATACCAGGATTTTGCAAACTCTTCAGTAACCCTCTGTACTCATTATTCGAATCTGTAAGGCTTAAAAATACGAAGTAAAGTAATGTCATGCGGAGAAAAATGCCTATTTTGATTACTTCTGGTGAAGTTTCGTTTTTTAACCCCTGTTCTTGGTTTTTTTATTTTTATCCATTTTTTCTTAAACAGCTAAGATATAAATGCTTCTGTAGCATTGTGGATTTTTTTTTTTTTTCGAAAAGATGTGTTTTTAAAGGATGTAAAGTATGATTAAATAGTACTTCCGGTTCTGTATATTTGACTTCCGGTTTAAAATGGCCGCCATTTTGAAGTCCCTTTTTGTCTCGCCAACCCATAATTTTTCGGGATGGCCCCATATCCATTTTTGATAGGCAGCTTAAGTTGTCTTCTTTTGCCAAGTTTCATGCTTTTAACCCAAACCCGCACAATTCATACACATATCCGCCCCACTATTACTGACTATGCTATAAAGTAACTTGCTATCGTTTAAGCGATTAATGGTAGCTAAACAAAGTCTTCTTAACTACAACAGTGTCTCTGATATTCAACGCTTCAACGTGACTAAACACCTTCTTAAACTACTTAAACTTGTATTTACTGTGTTATCTGTTGGCGAAACGTCAACTGTGATCCTTGGTTTGTTTATCTGCCACGCTTCACTGCGCTTGTCGCTTCACTTTGTCAAGTCGGCGGCTACACTTCCTTTAATTTCTTTAATGCAATCCGTCGGCTTGAGATGAAACAAGTTCTTACTATAGCTCCAGTGAATTCAAAACGAGTTCATTTACTGCTGTTTACTTTGAGGATCTTTAATACTTGTTATGCAAACACCGTAAACACCGTAAGAACTGAAAATTATAAAATACGCGATAAGAAAATCTACGCATAAATTATTACGCTTGGTAACGAAAAAGTTAGAAATAAAGAGCCTTACAACTGGTTTGAAAACCAAATATGTACAGTAACATTGACCTATGAGTTATTTGAACGAAAATTACAATAAATAAAGCCATCATGTAAAAAACGAGAATGTTGCGACTGTTACAATAATACGAATAAAAGCGCTTAACTAATCGTAGTTAATTAAATAAATACCTTGGTTCTGCCTTGAGCAATCACTGAAACTAGTAACTTGAAACTTGTTGTTTTAGCAACTGAACTTGTAATCCTTGCTTGCAACTTTTCGCTTGCAACTTTCTTCTTGTAACTTGCTTGTAACCTTTTTGTAACTTTGCTTGCGATTTGCTTGCGACAACGCAAAATTTTGTATTTTAAGTACTGTCGTGTACGCTATCGTGTGCTTAAAATGTACGCGCGATAAATTGCGACAATGGAAAGATCTGGAAAGATCCAGAAACGTAATATAGAACTTTCTCTTAAATAACAAATCATAACTGGAAAGGGTAGCGTTCCTTTGATAAATAAAACGCAAAATAAACTAAAGATAATTAATTTAGTACTTATGTTTCTGCTGTAGCTACAATCGAGGTTCCACTACTGTATAACGAACGATATTCTTCATCCCAGTTATAATACAATGCATAGAACCCCGATATAACGAACACATTTTACCTTGGCACTTCATGCATTATGTCGGGGTTCCACTGTTTTGTTTTGCAAAGCTGGTGGTGCTTATAATGAAATCTACAAACTGCAAGGGGCACACTTACGCACCAACTCCGCGAAATGGCCAGTACGTTACCTTTTTATGGCGAAACGACTAGACTATACAATCAAGTAGTCCCTCATTTCTCTCTGGGATTCATGGTCGAGCGGGCGACATGCGATCGAGCGAGAAAACGCTTCTCGCGAGGAGACGCATCACGGGCAGACTAGTTAAACCTGATCCTTTCAGGTCAGGTATTAGTGGTGGCTTATGCAATAAAAAGGGGAATCCCCGAAATAACTGCGCACAGTGGTTAACTGTCTGTCGCGTTTTCCACTGTACTGATTATATTTCTTTCGTTGGAAGTAATAAGCTTATATATATATATATATATATATAGTCATTACTGGCAAAATTAACTTAACTTGAGGCAAAGAACAGTAAAGCATAAGTTGAAGGTAAGTGATGCTATTTACAGCAAAATCTCCGCGCTTCATTGAGGTACATCAGATTTGCAGCGAGGTCATTTGAGTCATTTCTCGGCCCATGCATTTATATTGGTCTATATATGAATATCTCTTCAAAAGCCATTGGCGTTATCAATTGCACTTGCCTGACTTGTGATGGTATCTAACTACCCCACTTGCTAAATTTATTTTTCTGCAGTGTAAAAGGAGTCTCGCTCACAGGATCTCGAACAGGACAACGAGTGAAATACGCTCGGCTTCAAGCTTTGCCGCCAGCGCCATGATGACGAAATGGAGGCTGTCGATTGCGATGATTTTGGGCCTGTTGGTAAGTACAAAACTTCATAGTTCCATTTTATTTCTATGGATAAGTCTATTAGTAAAAACCATTTATTTGTATCTCTTCTCTCTTTCATTCTGAGCTATAAATTGTACCATTTTCAGCAGCTAATATAAATTTGCTGACGCATCAAAACGTGTGATAAATGCATTGCGTCAATTTTCTACATGGTTTCAGAGAATCTATACAGTTATCATGTCGTGCTTGCGCTTAAAATTCCGATAGATGAACTCTATTGTCTGTTAATGTTTCATTTTGAGAGCAATACCTTGAGTGTTACAATGTTTCATTGCGCGCATATTCACACGCCGCCATTACTAAACAAATACTCTTGTTACAATTTTCTTCTTATTACGGCGGTGAGCGCAGTCAAGGAGTATTCCCAAGAATTTACATGTCATATCTGAACTGGCTGTAACATGTACATGTAATTTACATTCATCATTTCGTATGCAAATTATAATTTGTTGAATTTGTTTACAAACAACAAACGCTTTCATTGTTGCTTTTGGGAATATTTACCTTATACGATTATCTTCGATTATAAATCGTTAGGTCATATTTTTTTTTCTTGTTATAATAATTAGATGAGGAACAAATTCATTAAAAAAAATATCGGAAAGAACCAAAGCGTTGTAATTCGTCGAACTAAATTCGGCCTTTGAGGGACCTGTAATATGCCCGCAAAAAAAGGCAAAAATATTTACATTATGACAAGAGGCATAGGAAAAATAGTGTTTAGTCCTTGTTTAATTATTTAACTCAGCATACAACAATGAGTAATGCAGGTAATTTAGAAACACAAACGACTGTCTAATCGGTTACTGCCAATAATTCTGGCAAAAATCTAAAATTGGATCTGGGGTTACGTTGTGGGACGACTGACATTCTCATATAGGGATGACTCATCATAGAAATATGAGCTGTAGAAAATACATATCATCCGGCTACAAGTTGCGCGTGGGCTGCTTGCCAGAAGGTTCCAGAAGGAACACTCGGAGAACACTGTAGAATGATCCGTAATTCACCGATCTGATCAAACAAGTACCACGAGGAATCAGGAAATATCCATTTTATCATGTACTGCTAAGACGGATACAGCCGAGAAGGGAGCCGTGTATGCCGAGTCTGCGTAGACTTGCGTAGCTATAACTAACCAACTAGCTCTCACTATAGGATAGGAAGCCCGAACTGAACACGTTCTCCCTTTGGCAGTGTATTTGCTATAACGAATCTAAGCAGTGTTTTTAGTTTTAAGTTCGATTCTTGCATTTTCACAGACGGTGCACTTTCAAAAGAAACACTCCAGATCTTGTTTGCGTGATCTTAATTAAAATACCAATGCTAAGAGGAGTAATGTTACATACCAGTCGTCGATTTCGCTAAAAAACATTGTGATTGAGTTACGTCATCAATCTAGCCTGCGCGCGCGCAGATGTCTCCTATTCTGCGTGAATCAAGGAAATAGAAGACGTCTGCACGAAAGCTATCATCAATCCCTGAACATAATTTTTTTTTTGCCAAACATTTTCATATAATTGTAACGTTTTTCAAAATGAAAAACTTGTTTACGTCATTACTTGCATGTGCAGTTAACCTGTTTTTGTAACCGAAATTCGGTTTACAGCAGATAAGACTACTAGAAGTCCTGAGGTAAAATGCGCATGGGCAAAATAAAGCGAAAAACTGATGAGCGCGCGGGAACTCCCGCAGTGCTTTCGCGCGATCTGCCTCCTTCACAGGCTCATTCCTGCATAGGCGCCTTCCTGCCAGCAGGGAAAATGTCTTCTCAGTAAGCGAGTGTCTGGAGACGAGGCAATCGCGCTATTGTTCAGCTTCTGCGAACACGCATATTGTCTGGAAAAGTTCTTTGCGTATTATAAAAAAACAAATAGTTTCTGAATTCCGAACAAAAATGAACTTATTCCACGCATGTAAAGTGGAAGTCGAATTATAAGCCAAAGGCCAGTGAAAGTCTTATCTTAAACCCATTTACTTCACCTCGTTCATATGACCAGAAAGAACTCCTTTAAGAGTTCCCCGGCAGTTAATACAAAGGTAAAAATTGTCAAACTGATGTGATTTATTCAAGAAGAACATATTCCTTTCTAATTGCGTTTGGTACAGATACCACGCAGCTCTAAACAACCTCTAATTTCATTGGACCTGTATATCACTCAGCTCTATTGTTTTCAGGGCTAGCGGTCCATTGTTGTGTTGTTTGTTCTATTGTTTTCTCACTAAAATCAGAGAAGAACTTGTAATAGCTCGTTTGGTATGGTTTTATTTACATTATTTTGTGGCAAGTTAAGTTAAAAGCACGAAAAAATGAGGTAAATCATTTTTTCTTGGTTCAAAAGGATTAGTTTCATATTTTGCCCCTAACCATTATTATATCCGGATTTATATGGCCGTCGGCAGTCGTATTAATAGGGCTTTCCACTGTAAAAGATCTTCAACTTTTTCACTAACTTGTTTGCAGTCACTGTTTCAAATGACGTAAAATCTCCTTTTACTGAACAGATTTGCGGAGTTGGTGCGGGGTTCCCGTGTAAGAAGGCGGAACAGATCCACTGGAAATCGAATTCTACATCAGGGAAGCGATACAAGTGTCTGGATTGTCCGGATTGTCCTGGGGGATCACAGCCTTCTGTCCCGTGCGGTAGCTCAGTTCCATGGGGCACACCCGTTGAATGTGTTTTCTGTCAACTTGGCAAATCGTACTCTGACAAATACGACAACGCCCAGTGTACAGCGTGTACTGTGTGCTCACCAGGAAAAGCGGTGATAAAGAACTGTACTTTATCATCTAACACTGTATGTGATGATAAGTGCGCGCACGGATTTTATCCCATGCCATTTGTCTTCACCTGCCAGCCATGTGAAGAATGCTGCAATGATGGCAAGGACGAAATAGCAAAAGAATGTGCAAATTACGGAAAAAAGTGTAAGCTTCGCTCACCGCCTTGCATAAGAGTACACACAACGCCTTCTAAAACAACGACTGTCAGTCGCATGGCATTTACCGCCCTACCCACAACTCAACCAGTCACGAAAGAAACTGAATTAACAACAACGTCGAGTACAGAACGTGTCAAACAGACCACCCTACCAACAACACAGGCAGTCATGAGTACCGAACACGTAAAAAAGACCGCCCTACCAACAACACAGGCAGTCACAAAAAAAATTCAATTGACAACAATGTCGAGTACAGAACTTTTCAAAGACACGTTTTCAGTACCGTTGTCAGCCGGGAATAACCGTCAGGTGGGGTCCGCTGAACAAAATAGTGAAAACAAAACACTTATTATTGTGTCAACGGTGAGCGCACTAATAGCAATGGTAGGAATAATGTGCCTGATTGCCGTTTTGATATGCAAAGGACGAATTACCCACGATTCTTTTAAGTGCCGTTGGAACAAAAATTCAAATAATGTCAATCAAATGGAAGCTTCTCAACACAAGCAAACTGTGCTATTGCCAGCGCTAATGCAGCAATTTACTCAAGGTAAGATATATATTACATTGTATGCTGACCTTACACATAATAAAAACACTTTCATCAACCAGGGTCGGCCAGGGTTTTGGATATACCGTATGCAGGGCTTTTTTTTAAATTGGGTACATGGTATCTTTATGCCTAATATATATAGGTATACTACGGTATATTTTTGGAGGACAATTATATAACTCGCTG
Organism: Dendrophyllia cribrosa; assembly: GCA_024195265.1. Lineage (NCBI taxonomy): Eukaryota > Metazoa > Cnidaria > Anthozoa > Scleractinia > Dendrophylliidae > Dendrophyllia > Dendrophyllia cribrosa. The sequence continues at coordinate 17,815,861 of JAJLRJ010000005.1, forward strand.
ACACGTCCTTGCCGACTGGATATAGGTTTAGCTAGTGAGCCATTTAAACAACCATTGGAGATTTGTGGAGCGAATCGAATGGAATTTATCATGGTTCTAAACGTTTGGAAGGCCGTATTTAAAGGACAATAATATTTCATAGTAGCAGAGGAGGAATATACAACTTATTCCAAAATGGCGGCCAATTTATTATTCTTTTATATGCATGTTAATTAGCCCTCTTGGCCTCATTTTCGCATGAAATATCTTTTGTATTTTGCACATGCTGACGAGGCCAAGAGGGCTAATTTGCATGGATATAAAAGAATGATAAAAAGGCCGCCATTTTGGAATAAGGTGTATTAATGCGTGATTAGCTTTCACCAATGATTGTTTATTCATTAGTTTCAAAATTCATGGTATCTCTTAAAATTACTGTTTTCCAAAAAACAGTAAGTGTATGATGGAAAACTAGGGCTTGGTATCGATAAGTCATGGGTTAAAAAAAAATACCTCTAATTAAGTCTTCTTATTTTATCTTTCTATCAGCCCTTCTTCCCCTGAGAAAACTAAAATCTGTTTCATTCGACGCTTATGAGAAAGTCTGGAAGCGCATGGACAAACAGCCAGAAGGAACAAAGAAAGGCGACTTCAGGAATGTGGCCAAAGAGTTCGGGTTTGCACAGGAAGACATTTGGGAGTTTGAAAAGGAGTTTAAAACCTCTGGATCAGGAAGTCCTGCAAGACAGTTTCTAGAATCCCTGGAGACTAGACGGCCTGAGTTGACGATTCTCGAGTTTATAAACGTGCTGCAAAAGCCGAACATAGAAAGAGACGATATTGTTTACATCCTGAAGGAGTACATTTTGCAGCGTGGCACAGAAAATTGTAACTGAATGTTTTTTTTCGTAATTTAAATTCAGCGAGGAAGGGGATGCTCGTCGTGCGGTTTAGGGTTTAAAATTTTTAGATTGGCACCGCTTAAGGACGTTCGCGCGAAAATCTTCTAACAGTGATTTTTTATAAAACTTTTGCTACAGCTAGGTTATGAGTTACTCGTGTCAGAAATGCAAAAAAATGAGGGGGTCACCGACTTCGTTTCTGAGATAAGTTATCTGAAAGGCGACCCTAATTTTGAAAAATTGGTCTTCCTTACGGGATGTGATCCCAATGTCTGTTAGTCTAAAAATATTGCAAATAAATCTCTAAAATGCAACTTTCTTTCCCCAATTTTATGCGAGTAGGTCTGTTCAGCGAATTCATTCAACTGGTAACGTTCCTTGAAGTAAATTTCATCTTTAAACGACAGCATTTGCAAACTCTGACAGCCGCAAGTTGGCAGGATTCGATGGCGCGCGGGTAGAAAAACGGAAAAAATTTAAACTTCCTACATTGATTTTTTGTTCATTTTTTCAAAATCTGTCGAGAATTGGCAAAGAAATTTATCTATGAAAAAAAAATTGGGGGTCACTGACCATCCAAGCGAGTTAAATCTAAGCAAAGTTAACGCAACGGCTATCAGCCCTTTATGTGCTTAGATTTCTTCTTGCAGATTATGATGTTCAAAGTCTTTCATAAGATAGCACCAGACTATTTACAAAATTTATTTAAACTGACCTCGGAGGTACATAACTACAATCTTAGAGGCAGTAAATTTGACCTGCAACTACCTAAGCCTAAAACTAATTTCATGAAACGATCTTTCTCCTATCGTGGTGCCATTGCCTGGAATGAGCTTCCCAATGAAATACGAGAACTCAGTAGTCTAACCGCTTACAAAAGAGCTCTCGAGCAAAAATAGAATCTGGTTCTATGACATCTATGATTGTAATTTTTATGTGTTTATAGAGGATATTATGTTGTAAGATAGTGTTTTTTATTATTATTAATCTTATTAGTATTATTTAAACCAGTATAGTGTAACAGTTTTGCCACTATATATATATTATTATTATTTTTGTTATCATTTAGATTACATTATATTTAAGTGCACGGCATGTCTGAAAACCAGTTTTACTGAGCCGTTTTACCGTGTTTAAATAAAGTTAATTGATTGATTGATTGATTGATCGATTGCTCGTGCATGACGTAGCATGGCGTTGCGACATGAATTGCGTGCGCAGTAAGGATGCGCATAAACAATTAGCGCGAACGTCCTTAAGGCCCGGAAACACGGTCCAACTTTTCCTGCAACGTTGCGCACAACAAGATTTTATGGGGGGGGGGGGGAGGGGGGGAGAGGGGGGGAGAGGGGGTGGTGTCATACGATGCAATAGGCTTTATGCATGATGACGTCACCAGCTCAAAATTCACCACCAAGCCTCGTTTGTACGAAATTCCTTGCAAACATTTGACAAGTTCACGTTGTTTTTGTATTGGGTATTCTTTTCAACTTTGCTCCTTTGAGAATATGTTGATGAGATGTCACAGGTTTACACTTCGAAAGCGAGGGTTGGGGGTGAAATTAGCAAATCTGACGTAAACATGCAATAAGAGCCATTTGTTACGCACAACAAAGCAAAAGTCATAACTCGATTCTGCTTCTGCAACTATTGCGCGCCCGTGTGTCCGGGCCTTTAGGGTGCTAAAATCTAAAACTACCACCGTTAGAATTATCGCGGTACCTTTTAGGGTATTGAGCTGAAAACATGACAGAATAAGACATGTGTTGTTTTAGATTTGGTACCTGTTTAAAGGTAAAACTCCATTTGAGCCACGCCCATCAAACGAGAGACTAGTACCTTTAGGGTGCTTTTCGAAAATGTCCGACGAGCACCTCGTCATTTTTAAATGACAGTACCCTTACGTATAACCCCAGGACTAGGATACTCATACGCTAACCATGCGCCCCACTTAGATCTAGATTAAGGAATATTATTATTCTTTTTTAATACTAAATGACTACTAAACTCACTCTATCTTTGTTATAAACTGAAGAAACAAATAATCATTGCCGTCTTTTGTGTCTCTCAGGGAAATAACTGTCCGAAGAAACGTTGATACTGATGAAGGTCACTAGTTATAATAGCGTTCTGCCCAGATTCTAAAAATACAAAACTCGCGCAGCATCATGGGATTGAAATGAGTACAAACATTCAAGAACTATGCAGGAAGCTACAAAAAAGCAGGTGCTACGAAGCACTGTTTTTGGGTACAACTCAACAATTATCCTCAACACGTACAGGAATCGCAAAAACTGGTGTTTCCGAGGCAGCCATTTTGAAATATTTGTCCGCATTTCGATCCCACAATGCAATACTGCCAGTTATGACGTCACCTGGGCGGAACGCTATTTAGTGAAGCCTGAATTCCGATCAGTCATGTTGTGTAGTGTAAGCAGCTCATCGTTAATTTAAAGCCCAACTTAATTAAAGGGGTTATGGTCAAGGAAATTTTGACAATTTTGGTGTCAAAACTGCTCCAAATTAAAACTATCTACCTTTGTCATATACGAAATGTTTATAGAACACTAAGGAAGATATCACGTGAATTTTCGAAGAGAAAATATATATACCATAAAAAAGTTTTAGCAAGTTTTCCAACACACAAGATGATAAACTGATAAATTGTGATAATTGGCCCAATGTTTTCAAGTTACAATCCATTTCTATCCTGGCCATCTGCAGCCCGAGACACTTGTTTTTACTCTTAGTGCACTAGTATGGTAATTTTAACTTGACCGTTATTTCTTTGTTTCCACTGATATAAATATGGCGTTTGGCTTAGAAAATTAACACTAAAAATGGTGACATGGCCTCTTGTAAGACTTACTCTCCTGCTTAGTCCAATGAAAGCTCCCTCAGTGTCAGCTATAAGATAATCCCTATAAGTTTCATACCTCAGTGCAATATACACTAAGTAAAACAAGAAGCTATACACAGCTTGAACTCGTGGCGTCTTTAAACCCAGTGCATTATTTAGTGCTTTAAGTGCTTTTACGGAGAAACATAAAATTGACTGAAAAGTAATACTACATTCAGTAGCCGACACTTGATATCACGTAGCTTTTTAATAAACTGACCAAAGGTCACTGCTATCTAACTACAAACACTTGAGAACACAAAATGTAACCGAGAAACACTACTCATTTTATACCTCGTTGGCGTATAACGCCACGAGTAACCGAAGGTTGCTCCTCAAAGCTTGCTCCTTCCTGTTTTTATTTAGTGGGGCAAGGAACAGGCAAATGAATAAGTGATATGAATTCAGAATTCATCAAAATTTCAATTGCTGTCGAGTTTTTAGAAAATTGTAAACAATGCAATCATACAATTGCCTCCTTGTCTTCTGTTCTTCGTATGCGTCATTATTCCTTCGATAATCTTACCAAAAAATAATGATCAAATTTGAAGATTTGAAGAGTGACAAAAAACGTTGTCGGATGAAAGCTCAAAGCCAAGACTTCAAGGCAGTATGGGAGTTGTATTAAATAACCATCCTAGATTCCGGTTGTCAGTGCGGGCGCGACAGAAAATGGGCGACAGTATTAAAGACGTTTGCATCCTTTTTTTAAAGGAAGGAAACAAAAACCGATACGAATCATATTTCCTTCGAAGCGTTCCTTTATTCTTGACTGTGTGAGTTAAGCAACCACGACGGCGGAGGCAGCAAGAACTGCACAAAGTCCACAAACAATAGGTTTAATTAGCTAAAACAATAGGCCGGTTCACACTAGAGCCAAAGTGCACTTGAAGTGCACTTGATAATCAAGTAGACTTGAAGTCTACTTAAGAAAGACGAGACAATAGATTTTCAGGCATGACTACGCACAGCGAGCGTATTTAGATGCAAATTACTTGCGATCGCAAGTTGATGTGCAGTTGATTAGCCGTGATAAACAAAGTTGAAGCACTAAAGTACGATATGCATAAAACGCTAAGTCGATAGTAAAATATTTTTTCTTATCATGTCAAGTTTTATGTTCTCAGAGCCTGGTGTAACGCTATGCTTATAAAAACATGTTTTTGTATCTTATGAGTATTGAATGCGCGCATGGCTGTAGTGTTTTTGATTGGCTAGACCTGAGAATTAGACTACAACTTGAAAAACGCCTTCCAATACAACAGCTAAAGTAAAACTTGAGATCCTGCTTGAGAGTCTTTTAGAAGTCGTCCGTGACTGCGAATCGTAAACCAAAACGCAAAGAGCTCGTTTCCTGTGGAATTCAAAGTTGCACGCACACGTGCTTTTAGCTGCAGGGCTGCACGGCTTTACTGTCATTGGTCAAGTGCGCTCCCAAGTAAGGGGTAGACCTTACTTTGAAGTGCACTTGGATTCTTTTGTTTTACGCATATCGCCCTGGCAACAAAGAATCCAATAAGTGCGGTCATTAAATCGTTCACACTCCAAGTACGCGAGCTACACTTGGGTGATTCCGCATAAACCAACCGCACGTGCCATTCAAAAAGACGTTTTTGATAAAAAAGAAGGGAAATATGGAGCTTTTCGAAAACGAACTACTGGAAATTATTTAGCTTTCTAATTACATTCAGGTGATATTAATTTTTACCTCTTTGATACATTTTACAATGAGATTTGAACGTGTAAATAAATCAGATGAGTGCTTCTATTGAAACGTAAGTCTGACTTAGAAAACGCTCTCAGAAAGGAGTTCACACTACAAGTACGTACCAAGTGCATTTCAAGTGCACTTAAGAGCCCTAGTGAGAACCGGCCTACTGCCTCTGCACGTGAGTTTTACATTTAATTTTTGGTACCTTTCTTTGCCGTTCGCTGCAAGACAACAATGTCAAATGATCAAGTTTCCATTTGAACTTGAAAGCCGTCCCTACAAATTAAGCTCCTGGACAATCCAGTCACGCTAGACAAACTAAACAAATTGGAAGAACTGCAAAGTAGTTTATATAGAAAGAATCCTTGATGTTGTTGTCGTAGTTGCTTTAGCTCGCTATTGTTGATTATAGTGAATTTATTCATAAAAATCCTATACTACTTTGCGGTCTTGGCTTGTAGGCTTAAAGCTTTCATCCGGCCGACAACATTAATTGAAATAGCTGTATAGACGTTTTTTATATTTAAAACGTGGTGAAAGCGTCAAAACATATTCGATGTTGAAAAGAATAATTATGATACACTTGACTTCACAACTGTCTTCGGAATAATTATACTGTCTACATTTGTAAGAAGTATCGCGTGAACAAAGTTCGACAATTATGCTTCCATAAGCATGTTCTCGGCTTTTACACGCTAAAAAGTAGCTAAGCTGTCATAGGTGTACCAGACCGTTATTGCGGGAATCGATTTCGCGCTTGCAAACACCTCCTCGATCTTTAGGTTGTTCTTTACAGTAGTTAGTGAGTTTAAACAAGCAAAACACACTTGACGGCGGTTACTGACTTGTGGTATGTCGGTGGTTTGTTCGTATTGCGGATGTGGTTATTATTAATATATTTACGTCCCTTTTATCATCACGTTTTTGTTTTCAATTTCAGAAAGCGATCTCCTCATTCACCTGTGGTAAGGTACGTTCAAGGTTTTTTTGCTAATTTAAAAGTCATTAAAACCGCCATGAAATCTGCAACTAACTCTGTCACAATGTCACATGTCATGATCGTAAGCTTTTAAGGCCCGGAAAATTCGATTTTCTGTGGTTTTTAGATTCTGTTAGTTCAGCTTTACGTTGCATTGGTTTCGGCTAAGCGATAGTTCTCAACTCAGTGGTTCCGTTTTACTTCCTTGAAAAACGTAACCGTGCCAAATTAAAGCCGAGTTAAGTTTACTACATCTACATAAATAACTTGCAAAATCCTTGCCAGGACAGTTCGCAAGTGCGCTGAGAAGTGCAATTACTATCATTCAATTTCGTAACATTGTTAGATTTTTATTCAAGCAAGAATATAAATATATTTCTATAAATCCTTAACGCTCGAAAAGGCAATAGCATAAATGTTCAAGAAAACTCTAACCACCAATGAACAGCTTAGATTTTTTGCACTTAATGCAAGTTGACCTTTGTAGATCGACGAAGAAATCAAAGCTTTGTGAAATACAATTGTCCACGACATCAAATCAGCATACAGTTTGTGGCTCCACTTTATGCACTATAAAGGCAGTCATATCATCCTTTCTTATCAATCCTTTTTTGATAAAAAGTGCAACAATTTCTCTTAGCTGCTCTTCGTCAACAGCGTCTGCAGAGTGAGCATTTGTTGTTAAATATATGCAGAGCATGACCTGGCAAAATTATAGAAGATATCATGAACATGTGTCCGGTCTGTGCGTTAATTAAAACCACAACAATTTTAATTTAACTCATTTTAAAACATTCGTAGTCTGTATTTGATGTACTCTACAGGATACTAAAATTGTTCTCTGAACGTGTGCGCGAAACGTTTTCACCGTCACGTGATCATGATAAATCTGATAGAGCGCTATCATGCGCGTCAGGCGTGTTGACAAAAATTGACATACAAACTATTCGGTGTGTCTTGCACCATTGGCTCGAAACCCTTCGAGAGAACAATAGAACAAACAACACAACAATGGACCCTAGCCCTAAAAACAATAACATCTGTGTTTTACAAGGCCAATGAAAATAGAGGTTAAGGTGGCTCGACTGGGTTTTTTGGCGACATAACACCCCAACTTTGAACGGCTGATACTTCACTGTCTGAGCTCAGTCAGGCAAGCTGCTTCACACATAAACTAGAGATGAAATGAACTTTCCAAAAAAGTAGATTTGATTGACATCGGTGTTACCATAACAACGATCTGATGACGTCATGGTTTTTACATATTAGTAATTTTCTCAACATCTAGACCTAAACTTTTAAAACGACTGTATGCCTCTTATAGTCTAGATGTATGTCTTAAAGACTGCAAAGTTTGAAAAAATTCTATGAGAGCGTTTTCGAATAAAAGTGAGTTGAATATTTTCCATCAAAAATTTAAAAATTCGCATTACTTTCTGTTATTTCGTCGATGCCAACGTTTTCCTGACAAATTGAAACAATATTTTCACCATATATTATTAATGTGCCATAAAACTACATTCCTTGAAGGTTTCATCCATCCTAGATTTTAGTTGATATGATCGGAAGCAATGTCTTAAATATACTCATTCTACTAACAGAAGTAACACTTTTGTTAGGGAAGCGTTTATTTAAAAACTAGTCTATGAAATTTTTTTAAAATCTTTTGATCTAAAGTTGTACATGTAATGCACTATCTCTGCAAATTTCAAGTGCATTGAATCATTTTAAGGGCGCGAAATACAATTAAATGTATAGGGGACTTTTGCATTCGTCTTCCAAAGTTTCATTGCCGTATTATTTGTTGACAGCTGGTTTATTTCAGGACTTTCTCTTTTGTCTACATTCTATACATTTGTGCACTTTTGAATAAATTTTAAACGTGTTACATGTGCATGACCGCAGCCTTATGTTAATTGCCATTGTAGTCATTGTACTATGAAAAGAATTTTCACGATCGCTTTGGAGCATGCAGGCATGGCAAACTTGTTGTTTCAAAAGCGCACAAATATGTAGAATGGAGACAAAAGAGAAAGTCCTGAAATAAACCAGCTGCCAACAAATAATACGGCAATGAAACTTTGGAAGACGAATGCAAAAGTCCCCTATAATTTTAATTTTATTTCGCGCCCTTAAAGTGATTCAATGCACTTGAAATTTGCAGAGATAGTGCATTACATGTTCAACTTTAGATCAAAAGATTTTAAAAAAATTTCATCGACTTGTTTTTAAATAAACGCTTCCCTAACAAAAGTGTTACTTCTGTGAGTAGAATGAGCATATTTAAGACATTGCTTCCGATCATATCAACTAAAATCTAGTGAAGCAAACAGGATGAAACCTTCAAGGAATGTAGTTTTATGGCACATGAATAACATATGGTGAAAATATTGTTTCAATTTGTTAGGAAAGCGCTGGCATCGACGAAATAACAGAAAGTAATGCGAATTTTTAAATTTTTGATGGAAATATTCAACTCAATTTTATTCGAAAACGCTCTCATAGAATTTTTTCAAACTTTGCAGTCTTGAAGACATACATCTAGATTATAAGAGCATACAGTCGTTTTAAAAGTTTAGGTCTAGATGTTGAGAAAATTACTAATATGTAAAAACCATGACGTCATCAGATCGTTGTTATGGTAACACCGATGTCAATCAAATCTACTTTTTTGGAAAGTTCATTTCATCTCTAGTTTATGTGTGAAGCAGCTTGCCTGACCGATCTCAGACAGTGAAGTATCAGCCGTTCAAAGTTGGGGTGTTATGTCGCCAAAAAACCCAGTCGAGCCACCTTATTAATAAGAGCTGCTGCACTACCGCTATTTGTCGGAGTTCTAGACAGTTCTCAGCCGCCAATCAATTTACATAAGCATTTCGTTTTGCTAAAACGGTTCATACTAGACCACCAACATAAAGTCCGAAATGCGTATGTCTGTATTGCTGGCTTGCACGTGACGTAATCAAATTTTAAAATAAGAAACGCGTGGCCAACCACAGGGAATCCAAACGCCTTATTAGCTATAACATAATCATTTAATAAAAATATTGTTATTTACTCGTTTCTGTGTCTTTTTGATCGAGTCGTTTTGGAAGCGATTTGAATCAGAGCGATGACGGTTGACCTTGCAAGTTTTAAATACTACCTTGTCTGCCACTTTGTAAATACGACGCGTTTCCATTATCATTAGAGATCTTAAGATTGAGGGTTTCCCCTTAAACCGCAAAGGCACAAACGCCGGCCAGCAGTTTACAGTTTGGAGTTCACCGTATGAACATAATCTTGGCTTAAGATTGAGGGTTACTTTTTTATCGATTTTTACCTATGCCTATTACCGGAGCCATCTGGGAAACAAAGTTACTCATTCATGCATTCCGACACATATCATCAGAAACTGGCTTCTGTTTTACTTTATTTATCGCCTGAGTTTAACCACAAAGTAATCCGACTGGCAAAACAGTTCCAACAATAAATAGCCGGCTGCTATGTTTGTTTTCATTCATTCTTCACTTCTATTTTAGGTGCGAAATTGTCTTCAAAATTACGTTTCTATGAAAACTAATTCGATAATTAATAAGTGAAAAAGTTCTAAAAAGTAGTATTTCCTCTCAAACGTGGGGTTGTGATGTTTTAGCCGTGCAAAAAACCTTGCGGTAAATCACTTACCTCTAGAGTTTGGTCTAGCCGTACAAACGTGAACCTCAAACCGCAAACCTGACGGCAAGGAACTGGTCACGTGACTTCTTGACGTTCGCGGTTCGCGGGAAATGCCGAAAAACCTCGATCTTTAGGTCTCTATTAACTATTAACTGTCATCGGGGAAGAGAATGAAGAGAGGAGAGCAAGGGATGAAACTAAAATGAGGGTAATTTTATTTTAAAGCGCAATTCTCTTGTTACTGAACAAAATCGGCTAGAACGTCACACCTCGATTAATTAAAGGGTGAATAAACATGTGAGGTATGATTTGTTTGTTTGGACGCCTGTTTTCCTGCTTACTGTTTTTGGGTTGTTTATGGATGCGACTTTTCGTCAGATCTGTGACTACATTTGACTTGACCTGAAGCGATTTTATACTTGTGATCATGTGCTTCATCAAAGTGGTTCTACTGTTTTCGTGACAGACTCTTTTGTTTTCCTTTGACCGCCGTATGTGTCGGAAATATAAAACAGAACATACCACGCGGAATACCTGGTCTTCGCGCAAGATAAATCTATCGCTCGTGTATCAGTGTTTGATCTAGACTGCTGGTATAGATACAGTGCCTTCTTTAAAGGTCACCTAAACCCAAAATTGTTTTTTCGCTTATTCAACTCTATGTACGTTGAAAAGTTGAATAGTTAAATATTTCTTGTTTTTAACGTCGCGTTAGTGAATTTAGAGGTTTGAATTTACAAAATGTAAATACAGTAAGATGACGTCAAATCAAGAATCGTTTATTTTACAACTACTTCTTTCCACCTCCTTAAGCTGTGAACTGCGTATTGTAAATTGAAGTAGAAATAATGGTAAAGTCTTGATTTGACGTCATCTATTAATTAGCATTTTGTAAATTCAAATCTCTATAACTCACTAACGCGACGTTATAAACAAGAAATATTTCACTATTCGACTTTTCAACGTACATTGAGTTGATTAAAAGAAAAAAAATTGGGGCTTAGGTGCACCTTAACGGAGGTTGGTTTTGATCTACGTGCAGAAATATCGAAAGAAGAAGAAGGAAATGTAACATCGTCCCTTCGAAGATGTAAACACAAAAAAAAAAACTTATAAGCGACATCCGTTTCTGCCATCTAAGAACCGTTAAGCCAAAATTCAAATTTTAAATGAACCAATTTGTAACGGCAAAAGGAGAAATATTTATTCACTGATCTATTTTCTAAAATCGCGGCCGGGACCAAACGCTGAGCGATCCCTTGGCTAAAATATGTTCTGGTTGTCCACATAAAGTTACTTCTTATCTAGAAAACAACCGAGCAAAACAAAATGGAAATATTATTTGACACATCAGTAAACAACATTAAAATTGCTTGGCACTGGACCTTGATTTGAGCGAAAAACGCTTGCCTGCCGTCGGCGCGTGTTTCCTCACGCATATCCACGTGCGAGACTGGTCACCCTCAACTGTTTGTCCGGCAGCCAGGGTGACATACCTTGCACTTACTTCCATACCATTTTTTAGTGAATTGTTATAAAAAAAAATGTTCCTCAGCAACAATCTGAGTGATGACAGTCCGGTACTATTGGGCATCTGGAATTACGGGGGGTGGGGTTGGGAAGCATGTTTGGTGATGTCACAGGGTTATCATAGTTAACTTTCCTAAAATTTCATTTCTTGCATTGTTTTTGTTATCATAAGATGTATTAGTAATTGTTTTTAGAACGAAAAAGTTATATTTCGGAAATTGCACTTCTAAAGAGGGCGTGGTCGCTTTTATAACGTCATATTACCTGCGTGATGACGTAGGCAGTAGATCTGAGCTGTGATGACCTTATACATTTTCAATCAATGTGAAAAATTTCCGCTTTTGATTAGTGTGCTTTGTTTCTTTGATTCATGTTTTTACACTGTCAATGTGATTCCGTTACTGGCTATTGGTGACGCCACTAGACTTGGTACGATAACACGCTGTCTTCCCGGGTGTAGATACCGTATTCGTTAGTTCGTTCAAACAGTCACTTGATGCATTACATTTGCAAAACAGAGTACACGGCAATTTAAGATGCATGCATGGGCTGGCTCCATCACAGTTGCACTTAATAATAGACATGATAATTTCGTCTTGCGCCAAAGTAGCACCATCTGGTACTGTTGTTGGAAGCAACGAATTTGAAGGCTCATGCCTGACATAGCCAAATTCAAGAGGATCAATACTGGGTGTGTCTTGTGACACTGCCGCTTTCAAAATGCACGTCTGAAGACTGGCTCTCTTCGCGTTCTCTGCAAAAGCTTCTGTAGAACGCGGCAGTGTTTGGATCTTGGGAGCTGAAGTTGCAGTATTTCCAAACTTTGTCGCCCAGATTTTGTATCTGATATCCGACATCGTCTTCTCCGCTGCTCTGCCGCTGTAGCAAGCACCGATAAACTTTGTTGGCTGGACAATGACATCAGATAACGACTCATCAAGGCCACTTAACTTCGTCAACGAGTAAGGGGTAACAACGAGATATATTCTTCAAGACAGTTCCTTTACCAATTCCAAACTATGTGGGAACAGTGTCACAGCCACTGTTATGTGCAAGTTTTGTCGAACACTGTGAAATGAAAACCATATCATGTCTGCGCCAATACTGGATTACACAATGCAATTGTATTAAGAATACAGTTCCATGTGTCTCTCTCATTTTCGAAGTCACAGTTTTTGAAGCACATTGAAACTTCCTTGCATCTTTGTTATGCATCAATGGTTTTCCATATCACATGCACATATGCCCTGTAGTAGTTATCGGTGCTGATCGCTAGTGCCCCTATCAAATTAAGAACCTATTTAAGAACCTAAGTAGCCTAAAATCCCACTAAATACCATTTCTATAAGAACCTATTTAGGCTAAGTTGGAAAAATTTAGGTTCTTTTTTGTGCGTGTTTACTGTACTCAAACGCTGTGAAACACGGTTATGTTGGACGCAAATTGCTTTTTGGCACTTTTCCCGATCATTGTCGCCATACACTCGAGACAAGTTGTATTCTCTGTTTTTATTACACAGCATGCAAGCGACAAATCCGTCATCTGCTACTGGAAATACTGCCAGTCAACAACAAAAATGATGTCTTTCTATGAAAATATGCCTACCTCAGCAATTAAGTGTAATTTGATACCACCTTCGATTTCTCGAACTCCCGACTTTTCGAACCAATTAATTTCGTTTTCCTTGGAGGTTTAAGAAATCGAGATTCCACTGTAGTTGCAGATTACGAGACATGAGTTTTATCAGGCTAAGTTCCAGTTGGAAGTTGGGGGTTGAATCCTGGTCTAGATCTCACGTGAGAGGTCCTGTTTCCTAAATTGATTGGAACTATTGAGGTTTAATTCAAAACAGCAGACTTATATTAAAGCGTATATGACAGATTTTTTTGTTTACTCGTTCAAATTTACATGGTTCTTCTGATCAGAAAATCGAAAAACGTTTTTCTTCTTGCGCGGTATTGTACCCCACCAGAAGTGAAATTTTTTCTTATAGACGACTAACGTCTAACGAATAACGGAGCAGAAAAATCGACAACGAAAAACGTTTTTCGAATTTCTTATCAGAACACCATGTAGATTCGATCAAGCAACTAAAAGAAATTTTGTCGTATGTACTTTAAAGGAAGTAAATTTATGTCCTTTTGTCAGTAAATCTCTAGAAACGTTGAGAAAACAATTATTATAGGTTATTTCAGTATATTTACTCGTCATGAATCTTTTTTCCTTTAACAAAATTGAGTGTGATAATAACTTTAGAGTCATTTTACTAAACCCATGAAACAACGTTTAACAGTCAGTGACTAATATCCCAAAAGGATGTAATAGAGTGTTACTCCACAATATATTTCACGGTCGTTTCATAAAAATCACTCTAAAAGTAAATACTTTGTCTTAAGAATACTTGTGTATCTCTTTAGTGATTTAGTGTCGAAATGAACAACGAGAGTACTAGAAGTCATTGGACTTCGAAGGCATGGAGCCAAAATTCAAGTCAGTCGGAAGATGAAAAAGGTGGAAATAATGTTAGGAAAAGAAAACGAAGATCCGGAAAGAAGTTCATTAAGGAACAAAGATTTGTTATTCACCCTAATAACTTGTGTGCGACATTAAGTGAGTTGCATGAAGCGCGAAGAATGAACTCTACTACGATACCTCTTGATGACAACAAAAGGGAAATAGAAGTACGAACATGTCTTGTGGAAAAACTACCGCAGCTAATAGGAAAGAGGTGAGGCATACACGTATTTACCATTACACTAATTAAATTCAAGAATTATATGCAGTTACCATCAAGATTACAAGAATCTAGTATGATTTTTTCACCTACAACAGAAAAATTCACCATATTTATATTAACCCACCTTGTACATTATACGCAGCAACACAGGGAAGTGTTGCTCAAACTTAAGATTACACTTTCAATTAATTTAAGTAGCTCCAAATTTAGAACCACGTTTTACCGTGCAATGAACAGTATACCACCGGAAAGTAAGTGCTCAGCACTTTTTACTTTAATGGTCTCACTTAAAGATTTTATGTTGAGAATCAAATAGCGCATCAGGAAAGCAATGCTCGATACTTATTATCTAAAAACTTGCTTATACTTTGGGATATGATCTACAACCTCATTGAGATGACAGCCTCGAGGGGGCAGCGTGGTCTAGTGATTAGGGCGCTGGACTTGAAATCTGGTGGTCCCGAGTTCAAGTCCCCCTCTAGCTGAAGATGTTTAATCAGTGGTAGACCCCAGTTCAACCCCTCGGCTACGCTTGTAAAATAGCCAACTGGTCTTCCTCTTGTTGTGTTCAATTTGATCAAGTACCGTACTTATTCGAATAGGCGCCCACCTCGAATATGAGTTTCCACCCTCAGGGTCCCGAAATTAAATAAGCGCCCAGGGCGCTTATTTGAAGAAATACGGTATTTGTTTCTGCTAGTTAAATGATCAGCCCCACTAGCACTTGTGCTATAAACACTTACCGAAGGTAAAAAAAGATCATTTAATTTATTTTTAATTTTAAATTGAAACAGTACTACCTGAAGGTTTTTTTTTAATTTTCGAATTTAGAGATTTCACGACAAAATTGCAAATTTAGTCACAAAAAATATAAACGGCACGCATTGCGAGCAGAATCAGTGACGTTTCTCAATTTGGGTCCTAGGTTCTACAAAATTTAGCAATTATTAAAGGGCTTGGATCCTCTGAATGGTTTGATCAATACTGATACAGTATTTATAACACTGATAGAGTCCTGACGCCACTGTCACACAACCACTTGTATTAAAAAGGCTTTTAATACTCGCCTGTGTTTCGGTGTTATTCCCCGCGCTTTTATCATTTTCAGTTTCAAGTTCTTCACGAAAGATCAAAAGCATGGGAGCGTGTTTTGTCCCAGTTCGCTCACTTGCAAAGATACAGCTCGTAGAAAAACCCCTGCAGAATGGAATGGTAAAACCATTAAAAAGATGGCACGGGGAAATAAAGTAGTCTACATTTATTGTCAGGTAAGATAATTTCATGTTTGGCTCATGTCATGATCACGAGCATTTCTACTGCCACTACCACTGGTTAGCCACTACTACTACTACTACTACTACTACTACTACTACTACTACTACTACTACTACTACTACTACTATTACTACTACTACTACTACTACTACTACTACTACTACTACTACTACTACTACTACTACTACTACTACTACTACCAATCTACCACTTCAAGGGACACTATCACCTATTTTTAGTATCACTTTGAAAAGCCAAAAAACATATTTGTTTCAATGGAAACCTTAAAATAATGGTCCAGTTTTATTAACAAATACTCTACCAGTGCACAGAAACTAGTATTCGTTATCTTTGTCTGCGGATGGCCAGGATGGAAATGGATTGCAACTTGAAAAAATTGGCCAATTTTTTCAAGTTCCTCCCAAGAGTCGTGGAAAAATCACAGAAAAACTTATTATGGTTTGTTCTTCCTTGAAGAAATCACTTGATATTATCTTCTTGGTGTTCTAAAAGCAATTTTATGTTTGAGCAGAGGTAGTCTGTCATATATTTAGTGTATTTTGACCAAAACACAGCAAAATCTGCGTGACAATGCCCCTTTAAATTACTAGTCGGAGGGCAAAATTACTGAATGCTAAATGGTTGACAAAGAGAGCATGTTTTCCTTAATTGAGGGCAAAATTACTCGCTCCTGATTGGTTGAGCATCAAAATTTCCCCTCGTGCTTGGTTGAGCGCGTCGCTCTCGTTGCATTCAGCAGCATTTTACGACGAACAGGAAGCGATTATTTGTGTGAAAACTTGGATTAACTAGGCACCTGCAGGCCAGTTAGCGACGTTGAAGACCTTGAAGAAATTCATCATGGCGACAAAAGCCGGTTAAGCTCCATCACTTCACGGAATATATGCGGATTTCTGCGGACCTAAAACAAAGAACTTTGACAGATCCAGGTGGAGGGTCCAGGGGTTCCAGACCCCCCACCCCCCATCAGACCTGTGGTTTTATTTTTTAACTGCTTGTTTGACACAGAAATTCATATCCCTGTTCAACTCATTGATTTTTCTACAATGAAACGAGCGTTGCATTTTGCCACTAAACTCAACTGCGACTGGGGGGGAGGGGGAGTGTTTTCGAAATCAAAGTTTGGACTCCCCCAATTAAAAATTCAGACAGTTTACATTTAACAGGAGAAAGAATAAGGCTAAGAGAAGTGAAATAAGAAACTGTCAAACAGTTGAATTTAGATCGAATAAATCGTTGATCAAACAAGTCCCGGCAAGTCAAAGAACTGCTGAGTAAACAATTCTCAAGCATTACGTCGTGGAATCACGCTCAAATTCCACACATCTTGTATTTATGTCACACTATGGTCAGCTGTTAATTATTTTATCGATCATGTTGATATTGTTAATCATTCGAAATCCTATCACCGATTCTTCAAAATGCCTGTGTTTAAACAATCCTGATTCCTTGTAGTAGGTGGTTTCAAGCATTTTAAAGCGAAAAAAATATACAAAGTTCTAAAGTTATGTTTTTCTAACAGTACCGAGCCGATCAGAGAAAAAATATAGACCTAAAATTGTAGCCTACTAAGGAATGGACCATTTTATTTTTTTTCCGTCTTTGATGTTTTGCAAGAATTTTTTTTCGGGATTGTTCAATACATTTTTTTCCTTTGGCTCGCTGGGCATGATTTTTTTCTTTACTTTTGCTAACTAAAGTGAAAGAAACAGTAAGCAGTTTAAACTTGCTGGAAACTACTCTCAGAAGGCTGGAAATGCTATTTCAGAGACCCTATATTTAAAAAAAAATTGGGGGAGCATGCCGCCGGACCCCCCACCCCTCCCTAGAAACTAAGGAAAAAAGTTTCATGACCTAAACGCTGTCATATTTCCCATTTTGACAAACACGTTTGTTATGGCGAT
This sequence comes from Dendrophyllia cribrosa, assembly GCA_024195265.1. Classification (NCBI taxonomy): domain Eukaryota; kingdom Metazoa; phylum Cnidaria; class Anthozoa; order Scleractinia; family Dendrophylliidae; genus Dendrophyllia; species Dendrophyllia cribrosa. Next base: position 17,833,455 of record JAJLRJ010000005.1, read on the forward strand.
TTTATCGCGGCGCTTTCATTAATTATTCTTTTCCTGAATTGTCTCCGCCAGTAACAAAGAATTATCTTCAAAGAAAACTATACCTTGTTGACCGAAAACTGACACATAGAAGAAGAAATCAATAACGCTATTGGCCATTTTGAGGTTGCGCATGAGACTGGGTCGGTCCAATTATAGTCAGTTTTATTTAAGAGCCACGCAAGTTCACGCCGAATCGAGCACGATCAATCAGGTTTTGAATTAAGCCAATAGAGTCTGATGTTTCCTTTTTTGACGTACGTCAGTCACATGAAGTCGTCATTCTTTTAACTCTCAAATTCAAGTTTAATTTATATGATATCCAGTTTTTGTTTAGGAGGCGGAAGAAGGAAGAAGGGGGGTGAGTATTATTCGCGGGAGGTGATTATTTCAAATATTTTCCCACAAAGGGAGCTATTTTTTCGAAGAAATAAAATAATTTGGGTTACTTTAATGATTTACTTACAGGAGGAAACTATGGAGGAAGAACATTTAGAAAGGGTACCAATAAATACTTCAACAGAAGTTGAATGTAGCAGACAGAACAGTGCGCACCCTACTCGGACCCAGATGCATGTACCTAGGAGAGCAGTAACAGGAAAATTTCTTCCTAAATTGGCAGTAAAAAGTAAGCATACCATTTTTTGTTCGAATACTTTTTATTTATTCAGGATTAAATATTTTCGTTTTTTTACTCTTAAATAGCAGTAGGCAGCATATTCACTCGGTCGATCGGCTGTGACATTGTAATGGTCACCTGCCTTACCCAGGGGGATGGTGTTAAAGGGAGTGGAGGGTAGAGGCAGAAGCGGGGAGTGGGGATCGGTGGAGCAAAACGTCTTGGAGAAGGGAGAGTCGATAGATTCAGTGACCAAGCCTGACGTCTTTAACCGCTGCACAAACTCGCTTGTCGCTGGCTTTGTTGCAGTTTAGAAAACTGAGAAATGTCTACGTCATTAAGAAACGATAAATATCCCTCTTTTCCTAGATTGTTCTTTGAATGAACAAGAAATTACAAGGCTTGTCACCGACGTGTCTTTAGAAGATAGAAATGAGAAGGTAAGCTGTGTTGATGGTGCTCCTATAGAGCAATAATGACGGTTACTAAAACAAAGTTACCCTTTGGTTTCTAAGGAAAGCATCCAAAACAGGATGACTCTAACCTTAAATGATCAGAATTATATGTAATCGAATGGGCCCGAGTAAAATTATGGATTAATATCACGCGTGTCTTTCAGAAGCTGTAGAAATTGCCCGAGTCGCGAAGCAAAATTATAGGGAAACCTATAAATGAAAATAATTTCTCGTAAACTGTAAAGAGAAACTTTTCAACTCACTGTTGTTAAATGAATTTCTAATATCAAAAATACATTTTGCTGTTATGAGTCTAGAAAACAAAGCTCAATTTGCAATGTATCGATAAAAAACACTTTATGACAAAAACAAAGCTAGTTTTATTTAAGGTGGCTCCATATAGTTATTGGCCAGTTTTCCAAATAAAATATACACGAACGTATTGCTGTCTTTCGAGAGTTTTGTTTCGCGATACTAGGCATAATATACACATAGTACACGTAGATTAGGCGTTCTCGTTTATGAAGAAGTCTAATTTGGCAGTCTTTTCTCGTTACCATGGCAACCAATGATTGAGTTTTTGGGCTTGTTGTTCAAGGCTAGCAAACCTCTCAACTTATTTTCTCGGGTTTACAGGGTAAATAATATTCACGATTTTTGGTGAAACAGAAGAAACATGCAGCAAGTCTAATCTAACAAAGCCATAAAAAAATCGGTACATAATTTTCAACAATTTACTCACTTTTCGTTTTTTGCTTTAATTTTGTTTGTGTATGTACAAAAATTGTTGTTATTTGTTTGTGATCGAGAACCAAAAAAATCCTACCAATTTGTCAATTTTTATAAAAATTTACCGTGTGGAATAAGCGCAATAAACTTTTTAGTTACCGTGAAAACCTCTATTTTTGTGCTGTAATTCATTTATAGAATTCCTTTCTTAGGTATAATCCGATTTCATTTCTTTTCTATAACAAAATCTCCGGCAAAACATGCGAGCGCTCCGTTTGTAAATTTTCTTCAAAATCCCGCCAAGCTAACTGAATGCAACGAGAACGGCGCACTCAACCAATCATGAGTGAGAAATTTTGATGCTCGACCAATCAGGAGCGAGTGATTTTGCCCTCAATTAACAAAAAATGCCCTATTCGTCAGCCAATCAGCATTCAGTAATTTTGCCCTCTATATTATAAATGTTTAAGCATACTTTGCAAGCAGAGCGCTATTTAAATATTACCGCGCAAGACGACGACATCTATTTGTGTCTTCAAAATATTTTTTGGCTTTAGTTTGCTTTAGTTTGCCGTGCAGAGGAAAAAGAAAAAGAAGAAGAAGAAGAAGAAGAAGAAGAAGAGGAAGAAGAGGAAGAGGAGAACGAGGAAGAAGAAGAAGAAGAAGAAGAAGAGGAGGAGGATGAGGAGGAGGAGGAGGAGGAGGAGGAGGAGGAGGAGCAGGGGGCAGAGTTGGAGAGAGAAGAAAGATACCAAATGCAAAGTGGAAATGAAGCAAGTGTATTTTATTATTACAGGATAGCATTGTGATTACTTGTTTGGTGGCATTTGCACGTGGATAGTTTAGCCGACATACACCTCACGTTTTCTTTTTTGAGCCCCTTCTCATGGCTGATTTTAATTTTTACCGTTTTGGGTAGTTTTACCAAAACTATCATATTTCGAGATGTGAAGGCGCGGTGGTGCACTGGTTAGCACGCTGGACGTAGATCCGGTCTGTTCTCTGTCATTTTTCAGTCCTTTGCGATGGGCTAGCATCCCATACTCCATTGGGGAGTAGCAATACTCCTAGCTACAATTAGCTGCAAAAGTAGTTGAGACACTTTCATTCACAAGTGCTTTTTTGGAAGAAGTGCACCATTGCTACCTTTCCTTACCCCTCCCCCCTCATCAATGTTGTTTTGTGACCAGCGCCATGTCCAAAACTTTGGCTAACAACATTGAACGGGGGAGGGGGGGTTGTGAGGGAAATATATTGTTCTTTTGTTTTTTGAGTCATCATTTTTTATAAAAGTGAGTGTTTTTTGTCAGAGTGTCTCAACAGTTTTGCAGGTAATTGTAGCTCATGCTACAGAAACACAACCTTCGACTGTGTGGCCCACCCCTATCTAGAGTCCACCTGCGACTCTACCTTTTTTTACCTTAGTTTATTTCGTACTATATTTCGTGACATTAAGTGTTTTTAAATGACGCCCACATTTTTGTTGGATCGTTGTGGTGACATGATGATAGCAAGTATCATAATTATGCGACTTTTACATAATAACGTCCGATCGCGATCGTCATTTTCAATTGAATTAAAATTCTCATACAAACATTTAAATATGCAACATAATTGCATTACCTTCAGTACAAAATAAAAATTTTAATTAAAGTCGTTTTGAGTGGCGCGCGAAGTGAATTATTTTCGGTGACAGTTGCTGGCGACCGTCAACTTCTTAATTTCAATTTATGTAAAACGCGAGAATAATAGAGATTCCTTGAAGGAGTATAAATAGAAACCAGGGGCCGTATTCACGAAATCCTACCTAAGATATATCTCAAGATATAACTTAAGAGAAAATTTAGGAGCTTCCTAAGATATGTCCTAAGTGCTATTCACGAACGATGTCTTATGACCATCCTAAGGTAAGCGTAACTTAGCAGTCTCCTAAGTTTAATGGTCGCGGGCAGTTATCGATTTGTAAAAGTAAACCAATCAGAGATAGTTTATATATGGCGCGCTCTTATGAATAATAAGTTATGAAAATTACATGAATAAATATTTTGTAATGTGTTAATTGTTGTTACAATGAAACAATACAATAACCTTTATTTCTTCTCGAATTTAAGATAGCAAAACTGATAATATCTTCGTTCATGGTCAGTAGCGAAAGTAACAAACAAATCCATCATCGTTTTAATAGGATCTTCTTCGATATTTCTTGTACAAGCAAGGGCTTATTTTCACGAAAAACGGAAATATAAAGGCCCGTTTACACATGCGAGTTTTGATGCGATTTTTGTCACGCTCTCCAATGCAACTTTTGTTGCAAGTGTAAACTAGCGGCGACTTCCTGTGCGATTCGAGTGCGATATTTGTTTGATTTGCTGTGATTTCCCAAAAATCGCCGCCAGGTTCTGCGACATCGCGCGACAAATCGCACCCAAATCGCACTGAAATCGCCGCTAGTTTACACACGCGAATTTGAAGATGCAACTTGCTTTTTTTAAAGCATTATATTGCTTTAAAATGTTTATCTAATCGGTAACTATTGTGATACACAATAATCACTTTGAAAATTGACGTAAAACTCGTCAACAATCGCATTTAGCCCCCGTCAAGACATGTTTTAATGAGTTAGGAGGTCAATTTTGACCTCCTAAGTTTAGGAGAAAAATTAAGACGAATCTTAAGTTAAGAGGTCTTCGCGAATACCAGTCAAGACATGTCTTAAAAATATAGTAGGTCCTAAGTTTAGGAGAAAAAATAAGACATGTCTTAAAATAGGAGGTCTTCGTGAATACCAGTTATCTCCTAAGTTATATCTTAGGAGGCTCTTTGGATTTAGGATGCTTTCGTGCTGGGGCCGTATTCACGAAAGCATCCTAAGTCCAAAGAGCCTCCTAAGATATAACTTAGGAGATAACTGGTATTCACGAAGACCTCCTATTTTAAGACATGTCTTATTTTTTCTTCTAAACTTAGGACCTCCTAAATTTTTAAGACATGTCTTAACTGGTATTCACGAAGACCTCCTAACTTAAGATATGTCTTAATTTTTCTCCTAAACTTAGGAGGTCAAAACTGACCTCCTAACTTATTAAAACATGTCTTGACGGAGGCGAAATTCGATTGTTAACGAGTTTTACGTCGATTTTCAGCGTGATTATTGTGTATCACAATAGTTACCGATTAGATAAACATTGTAAAGCATTATATTGCTAAGAAAAATTAAATATTTTCTAGTGATGTTAAACAACACGGTTAGTTTTATATAGGCCTTCGTGTCATGTAATTTAACGGGTTCCACATTTCTTTCTCTTTGCAGAGTTTTATTTCCGTTTTTCGTGAAAATAAACCCTTGTACAAGAAATATCGAAGTAGATCCTATTAAAATGATGATGGATTTGTTTGTTGCTTTCGCTACTGACCATGAACGAAGATATTATCACGGTTTTGCTATCTTAAATTCGAGATGAAATAAAGATTGTATCGTCATTGTGATTACAACAACAATTTACACAATACGAAATATTCATTCATGTAATTTTCATCACTTATTATTCATAAGATCGCGCCATATAAACTGTCTCTGATTGGTTTACTTTTACTAATCGATAACTGCCCGCGACCATTAAACTTAGGAGACTGCTAAGTTACGCTTACCTTAGGATGGTCATAAGATATCGTTCATGAATAGCACTTAGGACATATCTTAGGAAGCTCCTAAATTTTCTCTTAAGTTATATCTTAAGATATATCTTAGGTAGGATTTCGTGAATACGGCCCCAGTTTTACTTGTTTGCCAGAATCTCTCTGAGAATGCCAATGGAAGAATACTAATAGAAAGAACAGGATCGCTAAACAGAATAAGCCCACCGCACAGTCAACAGATTTAAAATATTACAACAGTCTCTCTCTAATTTCAAACAATGCGTATTTGTGTCACGCTAAGACATAATTTAATTAATCGAAACAAAATTTGATTTATTTAAACTTTTATAAATGGCAGCGAAACTTCACACATTTAAAAACAACTTTTACAGTGCTAGTTTTAGCGTTTACTAAGTCTTAAGAAAATCCATTTGAAGTCCTCCATCAACTGTTGCATGTGAGCACCAAGTATCGTATGATGCAGATGAAAACTGGTTTGGCTACTGTCTTAAAGGGGCTACGTCACCATTTTTAGCGTTACTTTAAAAAGCCAAAATACATCTTTATATCAGTGAAATTCCAAAACTAAGAATCCAGTTTTGTTTAAAATTATTCTACTAGTGCTCTAAAAGTAAAAATAAGTGTCTTGGGCTGCAGATGGCCAGGATGGAAATGGATTGTATCTTGAAAAAATTGGGCCAATTTTTTCAAGTTTATCGCTTGTGTTTTAGAAAATTCGCTAAAACTCCGATTATGGTTTATTTTCTCTGCTAAAATTCACTTGATATCTTCCTGTTAGTGTTCTTTAAGCATTTCGTGTACGACAAAGGCACTCAGTTTTAATTTGGGATGGTTTTGACCCGAAAACCTCAAAATCACCATGACATAGCTCCTTTAAGCACTTCTTGCGATCAGAAGATACGTCCTGCTATTTACAAATCATACCACGCAAGAAGAGGACAACCAAAGAAAACACGTACACTGAAGCTTTCTGCTTAACGTTTCTTTAATAAATTATAGGATCCAAAAACGAAAGGGGAACTTCTGTAAAACGTCCTTTGTACAGGAGTTCTCCTAATTTTTTTACTTCTTTATTTCAGTGTTATGTAAACCAGTTACTGCCTCAGGTAGTAAAAAATAACGGTCCAAAGAAACAAGAAGAGGAGGAGGGATTAGACAACATGCAAAGTGAACATGAAGTAGGTGTCTTATATTCACAGTATGATTTTTGTTATGAAAGTAATATGATATGATGGCGAAGATATTGAACTATAATTAATATATGGCAAACTGGTCCACGATGAAAAGGAGCGTTCTGATTGGTTCTCTGTCTCGTTCTTTCTTTGCAGATTTATGGACCGAGCCGAAGGCGAGGTTCATAAACTTGCAGAAGAAAAACTCGACCAATATTTTACCAATACGGACCTCACGCTGTTCAATAGCATCTATTTATTAATAAACTATAACGGTAATTTTAAAAATCAGACTAAAATCATAAGCGAATTAAAACCATTGAATTTTATTAATAAAATAACACATAAAATTACATTGGAAAACGCCAGAGGCCGGATTCACGGAATCCTAGCTAAGATATATCCTAAGATGTAACTAAGGATAAAATTTAGGAGCGTCCTGAGATATGTCCTAAGTGTTATACACGAACGATATCTTATGCCCATCCTAAGATACGCGCAACTTAGGATTCTCCTAAGTTCACTTGTCCGGAAAATTATCGATTACCATAGATAGGTCAATCAAATTTCCTCAAATCGTACTTATAATTAATAATTACCGCAAATTTGAATAACTGACTTCGAAAATTGGAAAGTGTCTGAAGCAAAAAAAAAAGGCCAATTGTACGAGCATGCACGCAAACTTGCAATTCCACTGAAACAGGTTGTGACTGATGTGTAAGTTTTTCCTAATTTGGTCGCAATAAATCCGCAATATAAAATATTTCTTCCCGAGAAAAGCGATACTCTCAGAAAAAATTCATTTTCTAACTGAAGAAGCCATAGCCTTTGTGAATTAAAGTTGTAGATGTAGAACACAAGCGGTAGTAATTAATAGTGAGTAAAAATAGTGATAACTATCGAAGGCGATCGAAATGCACTTCTGATAGCAAAATGCACCAATTGAAGACTAGCAGTAATAACAACTGAAATGTCGCGATCAACACCTCAAAGTGACTCCATTGTGAGACAAATGAATAAACGTTCATATATCTTGAAAACCACTACTTTCATGTCATTATAGTGACTATAGTGAACTATTATGACAATTTGACAAATTCAAAGAGTCTTCTCAGCTGTGGTGTTGCTTCTGAAAAGGAACATATCGTAGTTTAGATGATCTCTTCATCGGACGATTTTGTAACTCTATTTTCCACACTTTCTATTTATTAAACGTTGTAGTAATTAAATAGAGGACGTATAAGAGTATACACCAATGCTTAAAAAGAGCAGACGACACAAATCGTAGGCTCGATTTTCAGCCGTTTGAGGGAGTCCGGTTTTCATATCCTCCTTCAATCGACCGTACACAAATCCATGAACACTATGGGCCGGTTATTTAAACGAAGTCTAACTTAGACCACGGTTTAAGAAAATTAATGGACCTCCGTATCTGTTTATAAGTTGGTTATTTTAAGTAGTTAAGGACTTGGCGGTACCAGATCAGTTTGGCAAAACTGATCTGATACCAAGCCAAGTCTTAACTACTTCCCATCTGTTGGATTAAAAAATATAGAAAAATCAAATGAAACTATATGTTAATAAAAACAAAATGGTGCGTTTATTCCATTGCGTGATTTCCTTTGCGTTTATTTCATTGCGTGATTCCACATAATAGAATCCTTTGCGTGACACAATTCTCGGAAACACAGGAAGTCTACACAGGATTGAATTAAGGAAAGTTATTTTTTGATTTAATTCTTTTTCATTTTATAATGTCCATAAGCATATGAATTTATACCATCTTCCAGTATATATCTTTTGTCATCGAAACAGCTGAGTGATACTTTATTGATTTCATAACTTCCTAATTGATGGTTTTGACTTCTTATTGTTTTCATAGTGTGATGCATCTGTTTATTTCCTAATAACGTTTCTTTATAATCTTGATGCTTGATATTATTTTTGATAATATTCTTTTTGATTCCCTTGGCAGTCTTTCCTCCTTTTTGGTTGTCTTTCATGTAACTATACATTTTAGATCGTAGACCGATGAATTCAGTTATTGGTATACTTGCAGCTTCATCTTTGAATTTACCAATTACTTTTTTATTTGTCTTATCAAAATATATGAAGAATCTTCAGGGTAATCGCTGTTATCAAATTTATCTTTATCATTCCAAAAATCTTGGTATACATCTTCAGCTTCAATTTCACAAGTTAAACTGTCTGTATCAGTAAATAAAAGTCTAGCCTTATTATCATATTTATTTTTGATATAGTTATAATGGAAGTCATACATTAAAACCTTGCTGAGATCTAGGATACACATACCAACATATGCCGGCCTGTTTAGGGTTAGTGTTTCTTTAATCTTATGCACAGCTACAAGGTTTTTATTGAAGATCTTACTGCTTACATATGTTGGTTTAGCAGCCATTTTTAATAGTTTCTTTTCATCGGTCACTAATCTAACATCTACTCGTTTTCTGATATTTTCCATTGTTTTTCCGAAGACTGAATTGTTCATTAATTTAAAAAAGTCTTTTTCAAAAGCATTTTTAGCATTTTTTCGTTTGTTTGTGTTGAAATCAATATATTGCTTCAACCATGCAGACTGATTAAACTCCAATACTCGATGGACTTTGGTTACTTTCAAACCTAGATCAGTGTATAATTGTAGGTCTCTATAATGTAGCACATACTTTTCTTTGTTTTTCAAAGTTGGGATTAATTTATGTACAAGACCTGTTGATATATTATATTTAGCTGATATTTTTTTACAATAATCTGATAGCATGTTTTTGGTTACTTTCACTTTTTCTGGTCCCAATGGATAGTCATTATGAATGTCATGCAACTTTTGGGGATATTCCAAGTCAACTTCTAGTATTAAACCTTTTTGGGTGTTTTCATTATATTTGGCTAAATTTATGTTGTTTATCTGCTTTTCTGTCATCCATCTAAAACCGCCAGTAGGTAGGTATTGTGACATAGCCCAACCATATAGATTGTTAGCATCCAGATACATTATATACTTTGAGGGCACCTTCTCATCATATGTTTTCATGTATTTATTGTTTGCTTTACCATACCTATTGGCAATGTAGCTTATTCCACCACGCATTCCTTTTTCGATAAATTGAAACATGTCAATATCAGTTATAAGTTCTAATTTGATATCAGTCATTTTAAGCATAGCATCCCAAGACAAACCTGGAGATGTGAAATAATGACATGGATCTAATTTGTAGTATTCTAGACAGGTCTTTCTAAAGTTTTCAAACACATCAGCTAGCAAAAGGATATCAGATTTAAGATATAAATTATGGTATTCACCCATATTTTGAAGATTGAAGGTATTCCACACATTTTGAGCATGTTTGTAATCTTCATTTGATATATGTTCATCATTCAATATGCTGTAAAATTCTTCTTTTGATGGCAGTTTTTCATTGAACTTTTCAAAGCTATCCATGAAGTCATATGGATACACTCCTTTTCTAGTCATCAAATCAAACTTTTTATCTTTGAATTTTTGAGATGTATATTTTAATGCTTCTTTTGGTAGATTACTTACTAGTTTTTCTAAACTGGAACTCATGAATTGGAAACTGTCAATAAATGTTAGATGATTACCAAGCATGAACGCCATATATTTTTCCATGTTGTTAGGAATTGCATTGATGTTCATTTGACACTTTTCACCTTTCTTATTTGTATATGTATGCTTCTTGACTATTTCACCAATCTCTTGCATTATAAAATGACTGTCATACCCACGGAGATTGTGAAATATAACCGGTATCTTATCAGTTAATCGGAAGTTAATATTACAATCTTGATGCGCTGATCCTCTATACTTGCCAGTTATATGACAATGATCTCGAACTCGAATATCTTTCTCTGTATACTTTTTATCACATATATGGCATTTATCAGCTTTTTGGAATTCTTCTTCATCCTTTTTTGTCATTTTTAATGGTTTGTTAAAATATCTTTTATTCATATTACGACAATATTTAACTTCTTCTAACATAGCTTCCATAAATTTGTTAACAGCTTTTTCACCTCTATAGATCTGTATTGGTTTACTATATTTATCATCATAACAGCATACAACCTTATAACCATAACCACAATCAGTATGTTTTTGATACGATTCAGTATAGGATTTGTCATTGTTTGGCCTGCATCCTTCTATTTTTTCTGTAATAGCTTCAAAATCTGCATAGATGACAAATGGTACAGGCAACTGCTTATGGAAGTTATTGAATTTTAGTATATTGTTATCCTTTGACGGCATTTTTATGGCTTGTTTTCCATTTATGATGATGCAATTTTCTTTATGATTTAATAATACTCTTTCACTACTGAAACATTGTAAACAATACATACAAAAATGCTTTCTATGTTCATGTTTTGTTTGATTGTACATAAATTTATTGAAGTCTTTTATTAATACATAATGTCTGTTTTCACCTTCTGTTATCAATAATAAATGCATTTGATCTTCAAATTTTTCTTGGGATATGTAAATAGGAAATGGTTGTTTTTCTTCATATCCAAATACATTGATATTGATATTATTCTGTTTCTCAATTTTATTATACTGTTTTTGATTGACTGGAAATTCAATTCCTGAGTAATTCAACTTTTCAATAAATTCTTTATCACATTTTTTAATTCTCTGTGGGTATTTTTCTTGAGGATTCAAATGTCTGATGTGACACCATCTAAAGCATTCATTGTCATTGTTTTTCATGTTTATCAAACCTTTAGCACTGTTTCTGAGTTCTTGGGGCAGTTTAATATATGAAGATCCTCTCATTGGTTGATATTTTACAATATTAAGATAATGATTGTCAACAGATTTAATAGTCCATCCGGAGCCTTCAGATATCCACTGTGCAATTTTATTTAATATCTGTTGTTTGGACACTTGTAGTGATTCAGTGATCTCTAGATTGTTTATGATTGTTTGAACTAGACTGTTGAAATAGGCAGTTTTATACACTGTTTCTCCATTTGATATTTTTGTAAATGTTACCTTAAGCGTTTCAACGAATTTTAATCCTTTCATTGATGTTAATACACTGATCATATGGTATGCAACAGCCTTTCTTGTGTTTTGTAGTTGCATTAGTGGGTCTTTGTTGTTTTTTATGTCAATTTCATAAGACTTTGTATAGCCTTTAAGAGCTTTGTCTGTCTGCTCTATCTTAGTTCTAGGTGCTGGCACTGGTTTGTAAGTTCTAGATGCTGGCACTGGTTTAATAGTTCTAGGTGCTGGCACTGGTTTAATAGTTCTAGGTGCTGGCACTGGCGGTAAAATGATATTATCTTCATAGTTTTTGACCATATCCCTAACAGATTTTCTCGGTGTAGGAACTGGTCTCCTACGTTGTTTTTCGTCATCCACAATGATGATTTTAGGTTTTTTATTCTGTTGCTTTAAAAGCAATTTGATGAGTTCTGATTTACTAAGTTTCTTAAGATCACTCTTATTCATATCTATAAGGTTAGATTTTTCTGATTTCATATATATAATAATTCTATAGATAATCTTTTAAATAGTTTTACAAATGTGCGTTTAAATATAGTCGAGAATTCAAATAATCCAATCATGGATCCTTCGAACTATAACTATGAAAAGAATTAATTTTGTGTGTAATTTGGATTATTTTTTTGTGTTATGTTGATGATTCGTTGCATTATATTGTTGACATTTACATTCTTCATATGCTTTTTTGTTTTCAAGTGACACCATTTCCCTGCAAGTGTATAATTTTTATCATTTTTACAAACATTACAATACCACTCTTTATTTAACATACATAAGGTTTTATGTTTTTTTAGTTCTTCTGTTGTGAAAACTTTTGGTCTACCGCGACCTCTCTTAACATTTTGATTTTCCATATATAATACTATACTATAGATATTATTTTAAATAGTTTCATAATAGTGCGGATAATATTGGTCAAGAATTATATATTTTGCATTATTGCGTAATAGTCAGAAACATTAATATTTTTGGCTACCAATGAATAGCGAATGCAAAGATATAAATATCTCAGAAATTTCTGGGATACTTGTAAATAGTAACATCTCTTTAAAACAATTTTGTATATCCCTTTAAATCCCTGATTAGTGTTCTAATGTTACTGATTGTATTTTTTAAACCCATGTGCCTTGGATCAGATGAATATTTCTACATTTTCCAAATCCGCGTTGCTGCTTGTTTTTGTTGTGCTAGATATACGGTGTCTGACATTTGCAGACTGCAGACTGCAGACTGCAGACTGCAGACTGCAGACTGCAGACTGCAGACTGCAGACTGCAGACTGCAGACTGCAGACTGCAGACTGACTGACACTAAAGAACCATAATGCCGTTCGATTACAGGTAAGATTTGTTGTTGTTCTGAGGTTATTGTTGTTTGATATTTGGGATATTCCCGACTATGATAATTACGTGATATCACGGAGATGTTTTATGAAATCTTTGCATTATTCAAAAGGTTTCAAATATCCCTGATCTTGTTTGTTGTGGAAGTAGGTGGACTTGTGAACAGATCGGTGGTAGACTACCACAGACTGAACACTTAGATCGAGATTTCCACTTTGGATGGGGGAAATATGTTCGGCAAAACGTTTTTCGTGCGGAAATAAAAGGGAATGTGTCAAGTCTTGTGTAAAGCCGCAGAAATTCCAGCATGCAGTTTTTAACGTTGTGTGTGTGACATTGAAGCACGTTAAAAGTACACGTCAGTGAGAAAGTAAAGGCCAGTTTACACAAGGGATTTTTTATGCGATTTTAGCTGCGATTTAGGCAAGCCCTGGTTTAAACGACGCATTTTACATGGGCTAAATCTAATATCTATTTGGGTCAACTCGAATTTAAAAAGTTCCCGGGAAAGGTTGACATTTGATTCACAAACATCGAATTTATTTGTGTTGAATTTACAACTTCAGTTGAATATTCAATAGAAGTCACATTTATCAAATTCTGTCGAATTTAATTGTTGAAGCGCCGCATTTTACACATGCAAATTAGGTTTGGCGCAAAGGAGAATGGGTTTTTAATACATGTACCAACACTCGCTTCAATTAATTCTCGCGCCGCTCAAAGATAAACACCGCCTGGACAACACCTTTAGATAAGTGTTCAATAACACACTGTATAACCAAAACTTTCTTTATTAAGGGACAACCAAGACACGTACTAGTTAGCTAACATTAACCTAGCTAAGAAGAACAACGAATCGTACCTGGAATCTAACGCCATTTAATACGGTGAACGGGTCGTAGTTCCACACGAAGAAGTCCACAAAGAATCTTGGGAATGTGGCTGACTTAATTTTACGCGGGAAAAATTGTTGATGACATTTTTGTCATTAGAAATTTTAGTGTCAGTCAGTCTGCAGTCTGCAGTCTGCGGTCTGCAGTCTGCAGTCTGCAGTCTGCAGTCTGCAGTCTGCAGTCTGCAGTCTGCAGTCTGCAGTCTGCAAATGTCAGACACCGCTAGATATACTATTTTCTTGTTTGAGATATTTAATATTATCAACTTTGGTTTGTTTCAACACATTACATTCATCATCGTATCTATTGTTTTCTATCTCATTGCAGATAATATTCAATAACTCTTTCAATGTTATATCTTCATCAATTTCATGTATTTTTTTATGATAAAGTTTCAATAATTTCTTTTTATATTGTAACAGATCCAATCTACGCTCATTATCATATATTTTATCATGAAGATTGTCTATTTCATCTTCACATTCCTGAATTTGAAAATTTATTTTTTTGATATATTTCTCAATGCCGCTCATGATATATATAAACATTATATATTTTTTACATCTTTTAGCGGTATCCAGCTGTTAAAATCATCACTATATCCTTTCCACTTCACCAAAGCTTGTTTTTTCTTATAGTCTCTTTTGATAACCTTATCTATACGAAAAACATCTTGTTTAGCTTTCAATAACTCCTGTTGATAGAAAGATCCTTCTATTGATTCATCATTGAGATCTTTTAATTTGTAAGTTATAGGATTAGTGTATTGTATCTTATTGACTGTAAACACTTCTTCAGTCCAGTTTGGTGTATAACCCTTGTCGAACACATTCCGTTTATACTTTGAAATTCTAACCTTATCACCAACTTTAAATTTTGGTTTATATGATAATAGTTCCGTATCATATAGATTGAAATAAACAGTTCCTTCATTCTTTTTCATAGATGCTTCAATAGGTTTCATTTTAATACTTGAATGCTTTGTACTGTTGTATTCATTTAATAGTTTTGGTAACATGTCTAAATATTGTGTTGTATTTTGAGCTGTAAATTGTTTCCACATTTTAGATTTTAATGTTCTGTTAAATCTCTCAATAATAACAGCTTTACCTTCATTGAAAGTAGAATACATCTCAATATTATTTTTCTTTAGCCAGTCTTTGAAAGTTTTATTATAGAATTCAGACCCTTGGTCTACCCAAATAAATTTAGGTTTCCGTTTGGATTTTTTAATAACATCATCAAATGATTCAGTAATTGTATTACCTGTTTTATTTTTAATAGGGATGCTCCAAGCAAATTTCGAAAACACATCAATGATGTTTAACAAATATCTATATCCTTTATTCCATTTTGAAAACTTCTGCATTTCTACAAGGTCAGCGCTCCAAATATCATCTATTCCATTAACAATAACACGTCTCTTTTGAAATTTCCGTTTGATTGGTTTATGTAGTTCATTTGCAAGGAGTTCAGCCCAATCATTACTCAACTCCTTTTTACGTTTTTTGACTTCCTTTTAACACCTAATCCAAGTTTTTGTTTTACATCAATCGTGTTTCTAGCCAACCAATGCCCCCATTGTCTTTCATTATACGGTACGTTGTCTAAAGCTTGAACCATTTTTCGGTCTGCCTTATTTTTACATTTCCTATCATCCTTGCAGACTGAATAATCGACATCATGTTGCATTGCTATTTCATCAGTTCTTCCTGTAGGTTGGTCATATATTTCTAATATTTGGCCAGTTGTTGGGTCATATTTCACTTGACTCTTTAAATCATTATATGGGCCAGTATATTTATGGCCGGGTAATGTCCAACCGCCTTTTGGTTTCGGAAGCTTCCCAATGGCCTTATGAATATCAATCCCACTACCTTTATGCAATGGATCTAGTTTCTTACTAATATCTGAAGTTAAACTATCTAAGGCTTGATCCAAATATTTATCAGCCATTCCTTTTATTTTTTGTTTAGCATAACCAGATTTAATTGCCTTTGATGCTCCGATTCTACCTAAATTATACAAACCTTTTAAAGCGCTTTTAGCTGCTATTTCACCAAGACTGTGACTACCTTCTATATTTAAAAAGCCCCCATCTTGTGAGGGCTCAATTAGTTTCCCTGTTTTTGTTTTATAAATTTGGTTTTTGTTATACCACATTCAGCGCAAGTGCATTTCAACATAGTTCGACCATTTTTAGTTTTCACATATCGTTCGCTTCCTGGAACACATTCAGTGACTTTCTTCTGTCTAACACAATATGATTTTACCATTATATATATAAGTTAGATATTTCTAAAATAATGTTCGAGGAATCTCTCATTCTTCATTGTATCATATATGTCAAATACTTGCAATAAATTATAATATGAATTCCCTTTATTCATTTCATTCAGAAAGTATAAACAGAAGTAACCACATGTAGTCGTTTTTATGTTCTGGATTTGGTTGTTTTGATGTAACAGAATCAAATTCTTTCTTTTTGTATGATTTACGATCTCTTGAAATGGAGGCATACCGAAACTATCAAAATAATTTATCACGTTGTCTTTGACATATGTGGCCACCCAATGGCTTCCACTCATATACGAGGGTTCAAGATTGTATATGAATAACGCCTGTTTATGCTTATGTGGAACTTTCTCATCCCTCGATAGAACATCTTTGATTGGGATGTTCAAATATCTACACCATTTTATTAGATCATGATTACTTAACGGGATATCTTTATGGAATTTTGGTTTTACAGTATTGCCCCTAGTAGTGGTATGCCATTGAATGGGCTGTTTTTCCCTAATAGTATGCCTTCTCCCGACTTGTTTTTTTTGGTAGTTTTTTTTTTTAATCCCCATACCAATTGGATTATCCCATGTACCTATAAATGGAGGTGGTTGTCTGTATGCACCAATTCTCGGAGCTCCCTTACCCCCTTTTTTCTTACTAATTCCCATTCGTGGAGCCCCACTACCAGTTTTACCAGTCAAAGCATTTAGAAGGAGTGGAACACCGATGCTTGCCAACAGAGTGCCTAAAAATCCACCTGATTGTGTTTTTGTTGGTTTCACATGAACACCTGAACCTGATTGAAGGGCATTCAATATATCCTGTTTTTGTTTCGTCGATAAAAGATGCTTATATTCTATCAGCTTATTAATTTTGTCTTGTGGTACGAGAAAACCACCCGACTGTACGCCTTTGCCAGATATTGATTTCACAATCTGAGAAGCACCTTCTGAAACCAATCCAGCAAGAGCTGATAGCCCAAGGGTTTTACCTATAGTTGGTGCTAGTGTCTTGCCAATACTTAAGATAGAAGTTAGTAGACTACCTCCAACCTGTTTTCTAATATTACTTTTGACAAGTTTGATATCCATACCCTTATTCATCATACGATTCTTCTCCAATCTCTTCTTTACCATTGCTGGTACATATAGAATATCATTTCCGTTCAGAGATTCATTTGATAGTCTGAGAACAATAGTTTCCCTTTTTTTGAAAGCATTGCTAAGATTCTTCTTTTGATTGTCAGACAAATTTACTTTGATTTCAAAAAGCTGAGTCATTTGCTGTATATAATATATGTTATATAATTTTTTCCAGTTATAAAACATATATGAAATAAGGATATTTATTTTTATTAGTAATACATTACTTATTATACAATTTTACACTATAACCAATTCATTACCCACCTTGTCAATGACAACAGATTCTTCATATAGGACTACAGCATGAACATTGAAGTTTGCAGCTGCATTCTGGCTTAGTCTATACCTGAAGATTAGCTGTTTCGGATCTCTTGTTATTTTTTCAGTTTGATACGTAAGATTAAAGTAAATCAACCCATACAGAGAACTATAGTTTGCTAAGTTCAGCTGAGTTCCGCTGTTATAGTCATTTTTCCGCATAGTATATGACATCAAATCGTTAAAGATTCTCACTTTTGATTCTGTATCATACTCTGTTTCTGGATAAAAGACTCCATTTCCATATTCTAGTCTACAGTTTAAAAGGGAAGAGTTATTATTAGCAGCATTAAGTTTAAAAGTGTCCATTAGATAAGGACTGTCTTCTTCAACTGCATCATTAGGCGGGTTTGTTCTTTTCAAGTAAACAAAAATGTGTTTGACATTGTCAATACTGCTTGAAATCTGGAAAAATCCTGATGATTGTGTAGGAGCTGATGCTTCGTACATTTCCCTTAAATATTTCCACTGAGTTTCTTTAAGAAATGAACTAACGAAATTGTCATACAATGAATCCTTTGGAGTTAGTTTTGGCACCCAGAGCAAAAACCTGTTAACAACAATTCTTCCAGCATCAGTTCCATTAGCCATGTGAATGAGTTCACCATCGTTTTGTAGCTCAATGTTAAATTGTATTTGCATTGGTACAAGCATCTTATCTTCAAGTTCTTCAAAAAATGAGAACCTGTTCAATGGTATGATCACATTAATGTTTTTAGGACCACCTGTACCATTATCGCGCAGAGCTTGAGTTTGCAACCTGCGAGCTTCAAATCCTGTGTTATTCGCAGCTGTTGTAGCATTCGTGTCCAAATACCAGAAACTGTTTTTAGCAACTGATCTACTGTAATCATCAGAATACTCTAGCAGGTTTTTAACAAAAGTGACTTTATGGAGATTGTCAGTGTCATAAACTATTTTTCCTGCAGATTTAATCATTATGTGGTCAATTAAGGAATGCCCTCCATTAATTACCGTTATTCGATCAGCAGCAGCATATCCTACTCCGTCTGCTAATTTCTGTAGTTGGAATTGGACTTCAATATAGGCATTGTACCAATCGTAGAAACTCGATCGATCATTAATTGTAAATTTATAACCATTTTTCGTTTGGTGTTGACCGTTAGCTGGAGACCTGATTACATCATCGAGTTGGAATCGCACCAACTCATTTCTTTGTAGAAAATTATCTGTTCTAAAAGACATATATTATTATGTTATATAATTTTAACAATTAAAAAATATATTCATTGATTCTATACAAATCTAACTCTACGTCTTCTCCTCAAACCATCTCCAGAAATGAGTCTATTCAGTATCATATCAGTACTTTCTTGATCTAGTTTTGGCTGATAATGTTGCTGCAGCTGTTTAATGGGTGAGGATGGAACAATTGCTGTTTGTCTTGTAGCTCCTTTTCTCAAATTTGTCAATCTTTTCATTATCAAATCACCAGATTTTTGAGATACCGCCTTACCCAGTCGCTCACCTGCATGGGATATCCCCGATTCTAACGCCTTCTTTGCTATTGGCTTAGCAAATTTCTTGAAAACAGATGATGCAACACTCTTCAACGGTTTGAAAATATTATCAACGATAATTCCCGATCCTTTGTGTCTGTATACAAATTTACCAAGTTTTGGATGGTAAAATCTTTTGAATTCATACGGTTTCATTATACTATTATGTTATATTATTCTATACTTTTCAGAATCAGTGAGAAAGCTGTATCTGCGCCATTCAAGTTAACTAATCTTCTTTTTCCATCTGTGATGTATATTCGGATACTACTGATAGTGTTTTTATTAACTGGGTTATATGTAACCCGTTTAGGTTCTAAAGTGAAGCTATAACTAGGTTGGAGTACACTGGTAGAGAAGCTATAAATGATGTCTGTATCTTGACCGTCGACAAGTGAATCATTAATTAGGTCACAATGGATATTCAAAATATCGGTGTCTTGACTTAGATTTGGTACTCTAGGACCAATATTTGTTCCACTTGTCAATACTGTCTTATCAAACCCGATTAGATCATTAAAATTGGAATGCGTTAAATCAAGCTGATAATTCTGAGCCAATGTAATCGTAACCCTAAATGTTGTCTGATCAAATTCAAGAGTGATTGGATATTCATCACCGTTCTTTGTTATATCTTTTATATATTCATCGAAATCAGTATAATTCCATACTCCTGATGGAAATTGTATGTTGTGATAAGTTGTACCATTATTAGAGCTATATTTTATTAATTGATTGTTGTATCCTGCGTTAACATTGAACCATGTGAAACTCATATTGATAATTCTGTTAAGACCGATAACATATTGAGAATTACTATCCAATATCATTTGTCTAGTAAATTTTGTTGTGAAATCTTCAGGTTTATTATTTAATTGGGACTTCACACTATAGGAGGATAATACTATCTCTCGTTCCATATATAATAAAGTTACATTATATTTTTAAAATATTGACCATACAATTTATTATACTGCGATCTATTGATTTTCGATATTTTCAATAATGTGTCCAATATAGTTACTCCCATATTTCGCATCTCAATGCTGGTATTCCCTGCCAATCTTTCACCAATGATTAATTCCAATTTTTTCATAAGCTGCTTTACATTATTGAAAAGCATAATATTTCCACCTCTCTGTTTTTTTCCCCGACTCTGGATTTCAGAACCTTTTATTGTTTCCAATTTAGTATTATAATGTTTTATGTATTCATTTAAAGTAACTCTTGCATTGTCTATTCTTTTGTTTTTCATTTGTCTCTCAGCTTCTGATATAGCCCCACTTTTGAACTGTTTTGTAACATGTGACTTATAGCCACCTAATTGACTCCTTTTTGTTTTGGCATTTTTTATAATCTTATTAAGATATGTCTTAGTCTTTTGGGGTGTCATTTCTGGTTGATTTAACCTCATTTCCACATTTTCATAATCCGTAATACCAATATCATTCAAAATCTCATTACTTATATCTTCATTATCTAATCCATAATCGATCTCATCGTCGTCATCATATTCTGGTGGTAATTCATCAAGTTCATCACCAAAGTACTGAGGATCAACATAAATCTCCTTCTTCCCTTCTAAAATATCCTTCAACGATTCTTCATATGTTGGTGGTTTTGGTACAATTTGCTTATTTTGATTTGGTGGGACATAATCACCAAATAAATCATCAACTTGCATGTCTTCGAAAGGGTCAACTTCAGGCATATAATCAATACCTTGATCAGCTTTTTTAGGTGCTCTTTTCTTTCTTATGGGTACCCTTAAATCTACATTACTGTCGATAACATCATCTAATTTACTAGTCACAGGTTTGAATACCTTAGCCAATGACTCTTGACTTATCTTATGACTAAGATTATGTTTTGTGATTGCATCATGTACAAGATTAATCTTATTACCTAATAGAGATTTACTCTTTGCAAGTTCTTTCCATTTAAGTAAACTCATTTATTGTTATATTATTACGTTACATAAAATTTGGAAATCATATATAAAAAAGAGCATTTTACACCGTGTTGTACACTGTGTTGTACACCGTGTTATACACCATGTTATATTGAAATAATATACCCATATAATATAAATGATAATACCAAATTACGATGCCGATGATGATGTAACCTCAAATTATAAACAGTTATATCCTTTCATGCCTGACCGATGCTTCCGGATGCTAATTTGCGGCCCATCTGGGTCAGGAAAAACAAACGTTCTGCTAGACATGATCTATAGGCTACTCTATTTCGATAAAATTTATCTATATGCTAAAAACTTGGAACAATCAAAATATCAACATTTACTGGAAACATTGAAACCAATCAGTGAAGAGGTGGGTTACCCAATTATTGAAGCAAGTAATGATCAAATATTGCCTTTGTCCGAATTAAATTGTGATAACCAAAAGTTGGTTATTTTTGATGACTATCTTAATACTGGTAGTAAAAATGATGCAGAAATAAGAAACTACTACACTAACTCAAGAAACAAAAATTGCAGTTGCATATATCTTAGTCAATCGTTTTATGACACTGACAAATGTATCCGTCTTAACTCTACACATTACTGCATTTTTGAATTTCCTTCTCCAAACGAACAAAACAGGATTAGTAGAGAGCTTGGTATAAAAAAATCTGACTATGAAAAAGCCACTAATGATTCATATTGCTTCATATATATTGATAAACCAAGGAAATTCACAACCAAGAATTTCAATGAAAAAATATAATATACTCATATTATATATAATGAGTTATTCAAACGGATTACTACCATCAACAACAACAACAACAACAACAACATCACAAGGGCCACCAGGCCCGCCAGGCGTTGGCTTCAAATTGACAGATGATGGTAATTATGATATGCAAAATAAAAAAATAGTAAATATAGGAACAGTTACTGGTTTGAATGATGTAGTTGATTTCAAATTTATTAGAAATACATTTGTTAGTAAGCATTTACCATTAGTTACAGCAAATCTTGATATGAAAAACAATAATATAAGAAATTTAAAAACACCAATTTCAGAAAAAGATGCTGTTAATAAAGAGTATGGAGACACGCATTATTTAAAATTAGATGGAACAACTCATATGGTGGGGGATCTTGATATGCGGGGACATAAACTAATTTTACCCGGTGAGATTGATATGGATAGAAAATTAATCACAAATCTGGACACGGATGAAGACAATGATCTTTGTGCAACTAATATGATAACTCTTAAAAATTATAGTAATAAAAAAGCTAATATTACAGATGCATATATGAAAAATGAAAGAATAGTATTGACTGATCACATGGATGCCAATTATCATTCTATATTAAATGTTCAAGCAGCTGGTGATAACGATGCTTTCCCTTTTTACCATGGGAAGACACATTTTTTAAATTATGACGGTCAACAATATGATGCGAAGAATAAGAAAATCATAAATATCAACACAGATGAAAACCAAGATCTTTCAGCTGTGAATATGATAACTCTAAAAAAATATCATCCCGATGTTCCTGATCACACTCATGAAGTTACTAAAAACATTGATTTGAAAGAACTTTTTAATATTGTAAAATCGAAACAACAGACATACTTGGATTTAGCTGCAAATTACAACAATCTCGTTAGTTACAACGACGTGAAAAACATTTTTATTTCTCGTAAAGAAATGCTTTCTATGGAAACTGGTCTTGATATGAATAAAAATACGATCTTCAATGTAAAAGATCCAATAGCAATTGATCACGCTACAAATAAAGGATATGTTGACACAAAAACTGGTGATAACAACACAAGAATAAATCAAAATACGAATGCAATAAATAATTTAGAAACACTCAAACTTGATAAAACTATTTCCAGCGATCTTGATATGGGAGATAAAAAGATTGTTAATCTAGCAACTCCTAAACCACATGAGAATGACGCTGCTATAAATGTTTCATTCTTCAACACCGAACTCAATGATTCCAATACAAACTTGTACACACGAATAACGGATGATTATAAGAGTTATGTAAACAAGTCACACATAACTCCATCTACATTGAAAGATGTTTTCAGATATCTAATGGAAGATGTAGATGAGAGCTCCTCAGAAAGTAATATAGTTGTTAATGGAATTATCAATTTTGCTGCATCACCTCACCAAATCAATAAGAAAGCCTATGATATAACACTTACAACAGACAATAATGATGACTTCAGGTCAAGGATAGGTTTCAATGCATACAAACTTCCTCAAGGTGAGTTCACTTTGGTAATCGAGTTTTTTGTTCCAGATAAAGCTCATATCGATTTAACAACTGTAAATGTTGTTTCAACAGTCATTGATATTGGGCAGCAAACTACAAAGATATTTAGTGCTGAAGGATATACTAAAAGTATTGTTCATCTACATAAATGGAAGGTTTCTCCTCCCGAATATATAATGATTGATCTACATGGAAGAATAACAAAAGGGAATACAAAGAAAGCACATCTAATCGTTTATGGTGTTAAAGGACATGTTTCGAGTGTCGATCCAGATGTATTTGATACTGTTTTTGTAATTGAAAATGGAAAAATGGTTATGGAGACTGATATTGATATGAATGGTAGAAACATAATTGGTTTACCTATAAAGAAACAAAAATTCATATTTTTAGGCAATTATATGAAAAATAAGAACACTAATGATATCATATTCAACGGTTCATCATCATTTATTGCGGTAACTAATTTGAAAATAGTAAAATTAGGGTTGATAATATTGGACGATAAACCGCCTGAAGGATACAAAAAAATGGTTATATTAATCGGTAACAATTCATTTGGACCCCAAAATTGGAATAAAGCATCGAATAAAATTTATTACACTTTCAATATAGCGTCATCAGTTATCAATTTCAATGAAGATACAGTTGTACGAATCAAATTAATATCAATTGATCATATTACATATGCACCTTATAATTGCCATATCAGTGTACTTTTTGAAGAGTTTTAATATATAATTATCTAATATATTGATATATATAAATGTCAATTCTTGCACAGTCAATTAATTTTTGTAATAAATTTTTCACAACCCAAAAAAACCTACATCCTAATACTAAAGATGAAATATTAAAATCGGCTTTAATATATCAATTTTTGTACGTTAACTATTTGAATAAGCCAATATCATTTAACCAAATATTAGAAAAACACTCCGACATTGGATTAATAGGACCAGGTTCTTGTACTCTAAATACCAAATACCAATTTTTAATTAAACATGCTATTTTTCATGATGCATTTGGAAGATTTTACAATGACTATGAAAAGGGGCCTGGATACACATATTGCTGCCTTTCAATACCGAAGAAATTAAAAAGATCTCCAATAATGGGTCAAATCTCTGGATTATTATATTGCCTCATTTCAAATCCTAAAATTTAATTATTATTATCCAAATATATAATATAAATGACTAAAACAGATATATTCAATTTCAATCATATTGATAAAAACATCAGCCAAGAAAAATTATCTGAAATCAAAGCATTGTATAAATTTTATCATAAACGATTTTGGTGCTATAAGAATGCTTTCAAATATTTTAAGAGATTGAATTTAGCTATTAATGTAACTTCAACAGGCTTAATAGTTATTGGTACTGTAGCTGGTAGTATCACATTAAATCCTGCTATACTAGCTTCTATTTCTGGAGCTGGTTTAGTGCTAAAAACAGTAAGTGAAATCAAGAATTATAAAAAGAAAATCGAAATGTCTGAATTTGCTTATACGACATATGAAAAAGTATTAGTTTTTTTACGGTCTTGTCTTAGAGGAAATCAATTCAACCACACTGTTTTCATCAATGAAATGAGACAGTTAGATGAAATAATCATCGATCTTTGTCCTCTTGCTGATAAATTCGAGAAACAGTATGATAAAAAATTTGAGTAAACTTTTAGAGTAAATTTTACTAACAAACTTCATTCAATAACTCATTCATAGGGAAACCCCCTTTGCATGACGATATTGGATCATTTATTAATAATTGTTTGTATTTGATCACCTATTAACAATAGGATATTATCCCAATATTGTTTATAGCAAGTTAATGTTCTTTTCGATTTAGATAAAGGTATATCATTTTCAATTGGTAATTTTAACATCTTAAATAATTGTTTTAAAATGTAATCAATATTTATCATACGTTTTCGGTTTCCATTTATCTGTGGCAAAATTTTATCAATCTCCTCAAAAATTTTCATGATTTTAGTTCTATCATTGTAATTGTTTGATATCTGTAATTTGTGTTGGCTACAGATGTCATTTATTGTGTTTTGGATATGATATTTCCGATGATATACCGATTTTCGCCGTATCTTATGCTTATTCTCATAAAAATCAATGTACTCATTAACATAATTATATCCATGTACGGAACCACAATTTAGACAAACACTCATGCCATCTATATTATTTATATCTTGTTCACTACAACATGACTCGATCACTCTCACACTACTATCAACTTCTACTAATTTTACGTCACAAAAATCGCAAATAAAATTACCCATTGCTTTCAACTCATCGTGAATTATCTTATCACAATTCATTCTATACTATTATATGAGATAATATTTTTAAAACAATAGCTATAAGCGGCACGTGTCTAAATTCCCAGAAAACAAAAATAGCGAACATGTAAAAATCGGCTAACGCGAATTTATTGCTACCGAACGATGTCATTTCCTCACAATAAATATTCCCACGCGTGGGAAACTATCTTTGTTCCATTGCGTAGATGTTATTTTTAATCCAAATGCTAATCATGGAAGCTGTCATAAAAGGTGATGAAACAATAAATATTCCCACGCGTGGGAAACTGAACCAATATAAACAAGAGTGGAAGGCATAATATTTCGCACACCTTTGATATCACTGAAGGATAAACAGCGTTTTATTGAGTTTAGAACAGACCGGGCAAAGTTGAGAGATCTTGTAAAGTTAAATCAAACCCCATAATATGTTGAAAATATTTTCTCTCGTGATCTGAAACAATAGCTATAGTGATGACTCATTTCATAGGGGGCTTCCCCTGTTTTTTCCGAGAATGTCACACACCGATAACTCCATCCTGTTTACAATCTGATGACTCATTTCCTCACAATAAATATTCCCACGCGTGGGAAACTATCTTTGTTCCATTGCGTAGATGTTATTTTTAATCCAAATGCTAACTCTTTGATGGTTGTCATAAAAGGTGATGAGACAATAAATATTCCCACGCGTGGGAATCTCAACCAATATAAACAAGAGTGGAAGGCATAATATTTCGCACACTTTTGATATCAGTGATGGATAAACAGCGTTTTATTGCGTTTAGAACAGACCTGGCAAAGTTGAGAGATCTTGTAAAGGGAAATCAAAGTCCACAATATGTTGAAAATATTTTCTCTGAGTTAGTGAAAAAATACCCAGAACTAGCTGCTGATCCGGAAGGTTTACCTAATTTGAAAGTTGGACCTTGTACTGCAAGTTCCCAGAAGAAAAGTGATGCTGATATAAAAGACGAGCTGCTAAGAAGCATCGACATGACAAGATTTATGGATTATACGGGAATAAAAGTTGTTTTGGACAATGAAGAAACATGCCTGGATTCGTTGAGAAGCCTTGAAGTAGCTATTAAAGATTCAAGAAAGAGAATAGTTTATTTCTCTTGTTTACAAGGTCAAGTGCTGAAAAGACTACAAGACATTACAGGAAAAAAGATGACTGCGATATTGAAACTAACTCCATATTCTCAATCTCAAGCATATTTCTTAATTAATTTCTATGAATTAGTTCAAAAGTATAACAAGATCATGTATTCTAACTTACCTCTTCGATTTTGTAAGACGAATTTTAAGATTATTGCTGGCATTTGCGATAGTGAACCAGAATTGTTTATGTAAGATTTTGTACATCGCCCAACTTCCTGTTTTTCCGAGAATCATGTCACGCAAAGGAAATCACGCAATGGAATAAACGCACCATTTTGTTTTTATTAACATATAGTTTCATTTGATTTTTCTATATTTTTTAATCCAACAGATGGGAAGTAGTTAAGACTTGGCTTGGTATCAGATCAGTTTTGCAAAACTGATCTGGTACCGCCAAGTCCTTAACTACTATTTTAAGGAGATAAATGTTTTTCTAGTCTGTGCTATATGCCTTCTTGACCTTGTTTACAGTGAATAACGTTTAAATATTAGGGTTGGCCAGATGGAAATTGGGTTAGACCGCGGCTTTGTTAAACACCGTCTAAACTTCGTTTAAATAACAGGCCCTATGTTTTTTGGATCAGACATGGGCTGAACTAAAACCAAACCAAAGGATTTTGCAGTGCAAAGTCCAGCTATGTTTACAGAAAAATGACGCCCAATTACATCCTATAAATTGTGAACAAACTGTGATCGTTGTAGAAAGGTCCATTGGATTTTGAATTTACCTGTTGGCAACCATTTTTGAAAACAAAATCCAAATACTTAAATCAGGGGCACCCAACGAAATGTTTCGGTAAAATATCTGTTCGGATGGAAGGTTGGCTAAAAATTTCGAAAAATATCACCGAGCGATTCCCTAGACTTTTCGACGATTTTCGGAAAATCATTAAGTTGCCCTAGAATTTTCGGAAATAATGCGAAAACAATGAAGTTGCCCTAGAATTTTCGGAAATAATTTTGTCTCATAATTTTCGAATGTTTTTTTTGTCCGCTAAAACAAACAAAACAAACGGAACAAAGATGAATCCTGCATATGAATGCAGTAGAACAACTGAGTTAAGATCCTGCTGTTTGGAACCATAAGGAAGGACTCAGTGCCATTCGTATAATTTACGCCCCCTAACGTTTTCGGATGAATAGGTTTTACGCCCATAATATTCGGATGAGCATTTATATTGCCTAGTATTTTCGCTACATTGCTATACGCACAAGTATAAAAAAAATGTCTCCTAAAATTTTCTTATGAAAGTATTGGCTACTCCATGTCCTCGAACTTTCGAAAATACCCATCAGGATAGCTAAAACTTTCGGATGAGAAAAAAAAGCCCCCTAGAACTTTCGAAGCGACCAAAGTTCCCCTAAGATATCCGAACAGATAAATATTTTTATAGGGCAGCTTCAAATTAACCAAACAGGCTTCTAAAGCATAGAGAATACATATTAGACATTTCTGACGTATTTGGAAACATTCGGTCGTTGGGTGCCCCTGTTAAATTTAGAAATCAACAACTAAACGATACTCAACTTACAGCGCTTGCTCGTGCATGGATATCAAGATCACAAAAATAACGCCAAATACTCGGGGTTTTCTTAAAGAGCATAAATTGAAGCTAATTTGTTTCATAAATAGATATATTTTGTTCCTTAGAATACTTTTGGGGGTTTATTGGTAAATGATAGCGGATGCACAAGAACACCGAAGGAAAGAACAATAACGTCCCTAAACAGCATAGTCCGAGACAGTGCATATCAGTCAGGTTTGTAAAATCATTGGGAAAAGGTTTTTGCAAACCATGATAACAATAAACTGCAAGGCTGATCTGACTATACGTAAGAAATTAAGTTTGCGAGACATCAATACGACAGAAACCGATAAAGCAGGGTAGCAACTGCTACCCTTCGCTCCTATTGGAGCTCGTCAGCGCGGTGTAGCGATCTAAAGACGACTACAAGAAAGCAGTCGAAAATAGATTACACAATGACCCGTTCACTGTTCCGTACTTTGGAACCTACTTGTCACCGAGTGCCACATCACGTGTTCCGGGGAACAAGAAGTCCCAAAATGTCACAATGGTGTCTCGCAAAGAGGAATGTACGTGGACAAGCCACATTAACATTCAAACGTGGGGGGGGGAAAGGTCATGTCAATTCGTCGTAGCCTTTAGCTGAGCATGGGTACAATGGTAAGAAGATTGTCAGTTAATCGATATTACCGTTTCACAAAGTCAAAAAATCAAGTAAGAGACTGTGAAATTTACTAATGTCAATGATTCTTGCATGTCATTCTACATTGTCTCGTTGGCATAGTGATGCTCCTAAGTCGGTGTGGTACCATTGTGGATCTTTGAAATATCTTGATACGGCGCGGAGGGCGCTAAAACACCATTCAGTAGAGCACGGCCGGGTACAGGAATTGAGGCCAGGATCGAGGCAACTTCTCAGTGTACATGAAGAACTGTGATTGTGTCATGAACTCTTTCACATGGGTACCTGGATTCGTAGTTTTTGAAGATTGACTTTTCACTTGATATAATTCCATTATACACGCCATAGAAATTGGATACAGTGTTTTTTCAGTGGCCTTGGAAAACGGCTGAATACGACATCTCAGCTCCCAATACACTACAAGACCTCCTGAGCATTGTTCTTAATCCTTGACTGAATTCCACTTTGATTTAAATTTTTGTACACTAAAAGTTCCTTTCCACTTGTTAAAAATATTGGAATTTAGACTTTATTTCCAACAATTTAACGTTAATTTGTTATAACAGTAGAGGTTCTGAATAGCCTGAAATGTCAGTGGTCATCGTATTCTTAGTTATTCCCGGGCTTCAAGAACCGTCAGTCGAGTTAGTTGATGACGCCGATGATGATGATGATCAACATCATTATCATCATCATCATCATCATCATCATCATCATCATCATCACCATCATCATCATCATCATCATCATCTTCATCATCATCATCTTCGTCATCGTCATCATCTTCGTCATCGTCATCATCATCATCGACTATATGTTCTTATAAAAGGTTATAGAGAAAACATGTGCTTCGTATATTCTACTTTGCTTTTTCTGGTTTAGGTAGCACGACAACAATTTTTTCCGGAATGGAAACAGGCCAACGAAGAGAGGTAATGACAGAAACTGTGATTTATGCTACGTTTCACTAGTATTTCCGCCCGCTATACATCTTTATATGCAAGCTTATTACTGTTCAATGCGCTTGACTGCCTATTGAAGGTAGGTTACATCTGCACTGTAATGTATGTGTTTGTCATAAGATTCAATTACATTTTTACATTATCAAACTGTACAATCAATGTTATTGTCGGATGTTTCGAATTCTATCAGGGACTCTGTAAAAATCAAACATTTTGCGGCAAGTGATAAAATTCGATTTCTTTCATATTTTAAAGTTAGATAGGTTAAGGTATAACAAAAATCATTGGATACTTTCCTCGGCCAAATATCTTTTTATTTATATAAAAATAAAAATTTAAAAAATGAAATTCCGTTAAAATCGCCATTTAAGGCGGAAAATTATTGCACAACTTTGACAGTTTCGCTTGCAAAAACAAGTAACGCTACAGTATTTAAAACATGTTTTGCAATCTTTAGACATTTTTAAAAAGTAAGAGTGATTTGTGTGTGGAATAATTATGTTGTTCTTCCTTGCGTGCAAAATAATTTTATTTCGAAGACACACATTTTACTTCTTTAAAAGTACTTCGTAAACAAAACAATTTTTCACCATGTGCTAAACCTTCAAACGGATTAAGTTTCTGTTGGTTAATTTTTGTAAAGATGATCTCAAGATTGCCGTAAAAATTTATTTGGGCAAACGATTCAGAACGACGCGAGAGCTTTTCTAAGTTCGTTAAAATTAGACGTTACGAGGTCAACTATCAATTTGCGGATCACGCAAATATTCTAACTTCTGCTCCTGTTGTCTTAACCTATTTTGAGATTAAAATAGCCGCATTGAAAAACTTTGAAATTTCCTTACCTCATTTGCGGTAAAAGAGATCCAGAGACCATTTAAGTGTATAAATTCCTTGTTCGTTTATCGTATTTTAGTCTTGGTAAATAACGTCCGATGCACGCCGGCCGCGAACCGCCAGTGTATAAAGATCTCTGTTAAACTTTCGACACATTTCAGCATCATGGCATCTTATTTAAAGGCTATATCATTTGTCGAGTAGTGTTCCTCGGTTTGAAGTGAACAGAAAGATAAATCTAATAACTGCTTCGACAAGCATTAAATGTCTGACAAACATGTCGGGCCGTTTGAGGCCGTGATCGTGACAGCAGTTATTTGTGAGGTCACGCAATGCTGTTCCCGCCGTCTGTTAGCGGGGTAGGGGTAGGGCCAAAGAGCTTGAAAACACCGAACGAACTTTTGTCCAAAACTCTTGCAGCGAAAGACAAATACATAGACTTTTCGGCTCCGTTGGCTTTCATTCTCTATTGCTTTACTCCAGGAAGATTATTCATTAGGTTGCACTCAGGAGCCCGGAAGCCCCGGATGGGGCTGAAAAAGTTTAGAGTGGGTGTGAATACTGAGAGCAAGAATGGGGAGAGGCGTTAAAAATTGTTGCTCGCGAGAGTTGGCGCTCCACGCCTGCCTTTGCGAGCATCAGCACTTCGAAACTCCCCCGCGCACTTTCGAAGAAAAAAAGAACGGCTGTTTTGCAAGGGTGTCTGTAAAACCAGGAATCGACCAAGTAACTCATCTCTTGATGGCTCTTCAATCAAACAAACTTACTATTAGAGAATTAAATGATCTTTTCTTTGACTTCCTTTGGAACGGCAAAGGGGACAAAATTAAACGAAACGTAATAATAAGGGATCTTCAAAATGGAGGTCTCAAAATGATAGACATCTCATCTTTTAACAAAGCTCTAAAATCCATCTGGATAAAGAAATATCTCGACGAAAATTGTAAGAGCAAATGGAAACTTTTCTTTGACTTTGAAGCAGATAACCTCGGAGGCCCTGCTCTTTTTAGCAATTTAAATATGGCAGACACTAAAAAAATATCGAAAACTCTAAGCCCGTTTCTAAAAGAGGTTATAGAAATTTGGACTGAATTAAATTATCAAGAAAAAATAACGTCGACCGAATCCTTTTTTGCACAAAGCTTATGGCAAAACTCACTGATTAGAATTATGAACAAACCGGTCTTCTATAAATCTTGGTATCAAAAAGGGATTTCTTCTGTTAGTCAACTCATGAAAGAGAAACCAAATGTTTTTTTTACGGTAGCAGAATTTGAAAATAAATATTTCATCAAAGTTAGCCCTCTCACTTTCTACGGCATAACATCCTCTATCAAAACACTCTGGAGAACCCAAAAACCGAACATAAAAAACAACGAGACAAAAGAAGAAACTTTTCTAACGGCCATGAAAGCAACCAAAAAACCAAGCAGACTAGCCTATCAACGACTATTAGAAGGGAAAACCAATCTCCCAATACCCAGTCAGCAGAAGTGGTGCAATGAATTTCAATGCGATTTAAAATGGAACGTCGCTTATCAGATTGCAAAAAATGTACAAAAAGCACAAAACTTATTGAATTTCACTTCAGATATTTACATCAATCTCTGGCCACAAATATATCTCTATTTAAAATGGGTTTCAAAGAGGATGATAAATGTACCTTTTGCCAAGAAGAACCTGAAAAAATTCTTCATCTGTTTTGGTCTTGCAATAAAACACAACTCTTTTGGAAAACATTTGATTCTCTTTTAAAGTATCGTAACTTTGTCCCACAAAACCTCACTCTCGACAAAACTCTAACTCTGGGTCTAAAATCAGATAAATCGAAACACAAAAATAGTATTAACTTCCTTTACTTATTGGCTAGATTCTTCATTTGGATCTGCAGATGTAAGGAGAATCTCCCATTTATAGAAAGCTTTAAAGGTTATCTCAAACTATACAAAAACGATTTTGAACCACTATCCCTAGAGTAACTATGATTGTTTCTCTCCAAACTTTCCCCTGACATCTTTCACCGTGTTGTTTTTTCTATCGTACGTTTTGTTTTCTTTTTTCAGCAAAGACGTATCTTTTGTTTTTCACCGGCCTATCTTCCTTTGAGGCTCCTAAACTGCTCTATAATCGCACTTGTAACCTCTTTCTTATAACTGGTTGTTTTTTTTATTAATATATTTTTTGTTTTTGTTTGTTTTTGTTTTGTTTTTGTTTTTGTGCATGTGTTTTGTAAGCTAAAGGTACGTAAGGCTAAGAGGCTAAAGGTAATGTAGTAACATGTAAGTAAATAATGTGACGTAATTTAGCTTTAATTTGTAAGTAGTTTTGCATTTTAGTGTCAATAAACAAACAAAAAAAACAAAAAGGAATCGACCCGGAACACCCCGGAACCTACCCGGAACACCTCCGGAACACCCCCGGAACACCACCGGAACACCCCGGAAAACCCCGGAACACCGTCGGAACCCAACCGGAACATCCTGGAACCCACTAAAAATAAAAATAAATCAAAGGCTCCTTTGAAAAAGATTCTGCACACCTATGGACCCTCACCTCTCCTAGGCGTTTTGCTCCACGGACCCCCCAACCCACTGCGTCCAACTCCCTGCCTTAATAAATGAAATAAAAGTAAAATCTGCAAAGGACCGCAAACGATAATGCTGCTAACAGAAAAACCTTTGAATGCAGAGGTCCACACGACGCAGAAATTAAACTTGCTTGTAGTTGTCGGATCTTCCTTGTGAAAGATAATGCTGCTAACGGTATACGCAGGTATACATAGGATCTTCAAGAGACCTAATGAGCCAAAAAAATGAACAAACATACAATAAACTGCAATGGCCCTTCCAATAAATGGCTTTCATTCGTGATTCACATCACCTCACATTTTAAGGCTGGCCATACAAAATTGGCCTGTCTCCTACGCAGCGTTGTTTGTGTAGTCACGCAACTCTCATGATCCTGCACAAATAACGGCTGCGCAGGAGACTACGCGAACCCTGGACGATGCGTTAAAAAACACTGGAATTATGTTTTCGAAAATCTGGGAATTCCAAAAAGTATAAAAACGGACCTCTGGCGAGAGGAGGTAGGCAGGAGGTAGTTTTTACGCCTGAGTGAGCACTTTGTTGGCTTGTTTGACGAGTAAGGGATGGACCATTTTATTTTTGACGAAGGGGGGGGGGGGGGGGGGGGGGGGGGGGGGGTTGAAAAAATTACCAAAACTAAATTCCTGCACAGCAAAAGTAGAGAAAACAAATTCGTGCCAATTGTGAGCAAAAGAAAAGAAAATCATGGATAAATCTCGAAAAAAAAATCTTACACAGCCTCAAGACGGAAAAAAAATTACTGCACCGCTTCAAGTCGCAGAAGTAGCTGTGCTTACTTTTCAGGCGTAACCTCTCGCCAGAGGGTTTGCATTTTTTCGAAAACATAAATCGTGAAAAAAAACACAAACCCCAGTGTCCGCGAAGTCTCTTACGCAGCCGTTTTTTTTTTTGTACCATACAGTCAACTCTCTCTTAACGGACACTATAAGATGGACACCTGGTGTTGGTCCCTGCCGTTTTTCAGTCATTTCACTGTAACAAAACTCTATAAGATGGACACCTCTCTAAGACGGACGACGGACAATTTGAAACTGTCAACTGAGGTGCTTTTTTAGTGAAAAATACTTCAAAACGGAAATGTAGGTGATTTATGAACAAACGAGTCCACTTTTCTAATATTATTGTTGTTCCAGTTTGTAGGTTTTGCTTGGGTGAAAGCCGACTTTTAACAGACTAAAAACAGACGTGTATTCATTGTACATAGGTCCATTTAGCTTGATTATCTCAGAATTACTGGTGTCACGTTACCTCGACTCTCTATAAGCCTGACACCTCTCTAAGACGGACAGTTGGGGCCGGTCCCGACGGTGTTCGTCTTAGAGAGAGTTGACTGTAGAAGCAAAGACCGATACAACGTAGGTATTTACTATATTATTTCGGCTGGCCAAACCAGCTTTCTTCAGGTACAATGAAAAATAATAATAATAAGAAGGCTGGTTTTGCCAGCCGAAATATAGTACATCTTTAAATTTCTACCTACGTTGTATCGGTCTTTGCTGCTATACTATATTTTCACTTGTTAAACCGATCAGATCACTATTTTGATCCAACGTACACCAGCAGGATGTTGTCCTGTCCTGTCCGTTGAAAGTTTCAGTTTCTCCCAGTATTAGTTCTCACTATTCGGGAGTATACATTCTACGTTCTAAGTGGTTACTTGCTTGAACTTCTCGTTTTTTTGTGCGTGATCAGGAGCGTTGCGTGACGGCACAACTGTAACGGCCGCGTAAGAGACTACAGTTCGCGAAAAGAACATTTTTTCGCATAAGTTTTACCGGCCAATTTCGATGCTTTCTAAAATATGAGGTGATTGGGGCGGGGAGTTGGACGCAGTGGGTTGGGGGGTCCATGGAGCAAAACGCCTAGGAGAGGGGAGGGTCCGAAGGTGTTCAGAATCTTTTTCAAAGGAGCCTTTGATTTATTTTTATTTTTAGTGGGTTCCAGGGTGTTCCGGTTAGGATCCGACGGTGTTCCGCGGATGTTCCGGGGTTTTCCGGGGGTTTTCCAGTGGTGTTTCGTTGGTGTTCAGGTGTGTTCCGGGGGTGTTCCTGGGGTGTCCCGGGGTGTTCCGGGTAGGTTCCGGGGTTTTCTGGGGTGTTCCGGGTCGATTCCTGGTTTTACAGGCACCCCTGCGAGTAGTATAATCGGGCTGTTTAAGGTTTATAATTGTATTTTGTATTGTATTCCGACAGAAGCTCATAACAGAGAAGCGATTAACTCGTTTCCGATGCTGGGGATTTTTAGAAAATGTGGGGAGCCAATCAGAATTTACTTCCTAATATGGAGTGCTAAAAGAAGCCTACTTCTACGCATCGTGGAAAAACATTACCGGCAGAGCGAAAAAATTCCCATTTAGATTGCTTGCAATTGTTTAACTTAATACTCCACAGCGATTTGTGTCAACAGCAACATACCAGCAATTAAAATCAGTTAATGAATGAAATACGGTGAAATGATAAAAACACAGAGTTCAAAACTTTAGGACACCTGCATCAAAGAAAGATGAAAATGAAATAAAGATGCATACAACATGTAGGGTTCTCCAAATCACTTTTATTTAAAAACAAAGACAAATAGACTCAAATACAATGTAGTTGAATGAATAAATACAGATCTTCAACAGCCAGTTTATCACAGTTATAATTACTCATAACAAATCGTAACTCGAAACAGCTCATGATAGCTTCTGCTCGAAAACAATTAAGCTTAATGATACGAAAACTTAGAAATTCCTCAAGACAACTGCAATTTAGTTTTGTCGAGATGATGAAAACGTACTCCGTAAGTTCAGAACCTAAGCGATGCCACATTTACAAAAAAAAAATTAACACAACTCAGTTTTAAAAATACTACGTTAAATTATTTCTCAAGATACAAAAAATGATCAGAACTTTCTCGTACGAAATCATAAATTCGGAAAACAAGTAGGCTCGACAGCTAATTTATAAACATGTTTGAAACTTACTGATTTGGTATGCTCATTTCCTTTCAAAAATCGCTTTGAAAAACAATTATAGTATATACAAAGAAAAACCATGGTAAGGATGGGTTGACAAAGTCGGTGAAAGTTTTAAAAAGTGTTGGCTGTTTAAAATACAGCGAACTGAATATTTATAAAGCTTAAACACCGCGCCGCCGTTGATATTTCAAAATCTATACAACAAATTATATTCCAACCGATTTGGGAAGAAAAACCCTAAGCTCAAGTCAGACACGAAATATTGTATGTTTGAGCGATAAATTATAAGTGAAAGGGAGAGTAAAAACACCTTTGTTTTCAAAATAAAATAGAAAAACACATGGCATGCGTACTGAATCATGAGAATTTGCTTCGCTTCTTACGTTCGCTTCAATCTCTTTGTGAAGTTAAAAACAATTCTTATTTTGTTACTACCATAAAAACCTGACTTAAACAATCTTTTTAATTTGAAACTACATTTGAATAAGTAAAATACATTACCATATTGCACATGAAATTCTTTAAAGAGCCATGTTAGTGGTGATTTGGTAGAGATAAAACAAGGCTTGGAAAAACCTGAGTTGTCCAGATTTCGCGGTGTTGAGCTTTTTTTCGTCCCTTACTTCGTTGTCATCTTCTTAGAACTACTAAAATATTCAAATGAATACTTTTTCCTCTTCAGGTTTGAACCTCAAAATGTGATTTGGTAGCGACGAAAATAGCCGTGAAAGTAAGCTGTCCATATTTCACGAAGCGCTTGAAGTTTCCTCGAAGTTTTCTTGCTGATTTGAGCGGCCGCGCGTACGCACGTGGAGCTGAAAACCTCCTTCCATATAAGGGCAAAAATTCAATCCGCGACTCTGATTGGTCGGTTGGGAATTCTAATGATCCCCAGCATAGTTCTGAACATATAGGGGGAAGTTGCACGCTTCTACGTGATAAGCTTCTGATTCCGAAAATAGCATTCAAGGTTTAATTTCTTATCTGACTTATTTCATCACCAATTCTTCTGAACCTGTTTTATTAATGGAACTTCGTTGAGTAGTTGTTTTAAATTGTATAACGGAAAGAAATTTTTCTTATTGAAAGGATTTGAATGGTGAACCATGCGCGTTTGATAATACGAGTTTTAAAAAAGAACATCCTTCTGACATGCAATACGCAAATCTGTAAAGGTCAACCTGAAATTTCACGCATTAGGTCATAACGTGACTTGAATCGCACGTAGGTTTGAGTTACACGATTTGTGTTCTATATAACTTTGCATTTCAGTTAGCGATCGTGTCGGCTACTGAATGTA
Source organism: Dendrophyllia cribrosa (assembly GCA_024195265.1). Lineage (NCBI taxonomy): Eukaryota > Metazoa > Cnidaria > Anthozoa > Scleractinia > Dendrophylliidae > Dendrophyllia > Dendrophyllia cribrosa. The sequence continues at coordinate 17,871,270 of JAJLRJ010000005.1, forward strand.
GTGTTACTTTTCAGACAAAACACTTCAAAATCCCGGAGGGGGACTCCCATATAAAAATGACAGCAGTGCTCGTCGAGATTCAAGTACCTTTTAGGGTGTTTTTCGAAAATTTCCGACGAGCACCCCCTTCATTTTTATATGTGAGTTCTCCCTCCCCCACCCCGGGGTGTCCATTTGTGACCATCAAACACATCTCATTTCATAAGTCGTGCAGCTTGGTTTGTTGCCAAGCAGCCCGACTAACAAGCGCTATGTGTTCGTCTAAATCTGAGCGGTCTGAGGCGTATGATTCCAGAATAGGGAAAATAACCGACACGAAATCAAGACAAATAGATCATTTACATGTGGGAAAAATCTGAGACCCTTTCGGAGTGCACAGCACGGCAGAACTGAAGGATTTTGCTCAATTCCATGGCGATGGCGTAATTAATTTGATTTATGTCAGCCCGACGTTTTCAAGATTCTTAGCCAGCGTGACACATCTTGCAATGTGGCAGCACTTCACTTCCAATATGGAACTACTATGCGCCTGCTGTAATCTCCTTTGTGTTAACCTGCATGACAGGCGCCTTATGAGCCAAGCGTGGCGAGCGAAGCATTTCGCAAGAAGAGCGACACAAGCGCGAAAACGAGAGACATGCGATATGCTTCGCTCGCCCAGCTTGGCCCTTCGCGCGACATGCTTCCCTCGCCCCGCATGGCTTATAAAGAACCTGTCATGCAGGCTACATTTGTGTAAAGATATGTGGTAGAAAGTAAAATATTTGTGTGATCGGAAAATTGATAGTTGACCTCAAATTTTCGCGACTTGGTCGCGCTCTCGCAGGCTTCGCAGTCTACTAATCCGTTTAGCACACTGGGTGAAAAATTGTTTTGCTTACGAAGTACTTTTAAAGAAGTGTAATGTATATCTTCGAAATAAAATTATTTTGCATGCAAAGAACAACATAATAATTCCACAAATCACTCTACTAAATATCTAAAGAATGCAAAATACGATTTTCATGTTTTAATGCCGTAGCGTTACCTGTCTTTGCAAGCGAGACTGTCAAAGTTGTACAATAATTTTCCACCTCACTGAATGGCGATTTTAACGGAATTTCATTTTTCTTTTAAATAAAAAGATATTTGGCCGAGAAAAGTATCCAGTGATTTTTGTTATGAAAGAAATCCAATTTTTATTACTTGCCAAAAAATTCAAATTTGTCTGACTTTTACGACGACTTTTACTAATACAGTTCATCATTACTTTCATGGCCCAGCTTGAAATTTACTGACCATCTTCCCGTTTATCAGTTAGCTCCTATGTTGTCGCCTCTTGTGGCTACAGGACACATGGAAACTCCCCGAAACCAAGGTCAGAGATTCGTACATGGAATATCATACTTTGAACCTCTCCTGTTAAAACATATCACGTAATTTGTCATAACTTAGGTTCATTTGTTTTACAAACTAGTATAATTAAAGATTAGGAGTTCGTTCAAAAGGATGTTCGGGGACTGTGACACTGTCCGATTTCGCACAATATCAGGGCAATTCTTCATGGAACAGGAGAAGGTCGCCTGTGGCTTGCACATGGAGTAGTACACACTTTTCTAGGACTTGGATAATTTTGTTACTACAATAAACATTTACTAACTTATTTTAAAAAAGTTCCGAAAAAATATCCACATGGTTCCCGAGAGGTCACCGACCCGGGTACGTGAAAGACAAATTGTTACCATAAGTAGAAGCATGAGTCCCCGTGTCCTTCCGATCAGCGAAGTTAAGCCCAGTTTGGTTGGGTTAGTCCCTGGATGGGTGGCCGCCCGGAATAGAAACCATGCGGATATTTTTTCGGCGTTTTAAGAGAATAATTATTACAGTTCTAACATCATTAGAAAATGTAAACATTTTTCTTTGAATGTTGGTATTACATGAAACTGAAAAAGCAGTGAATCGGAACGCCGTAACTTTGATTCGCTTTTCTTATCGAAGAACAGCAATAAAAAAGAATGATAAAAGGCATTTTTTTAGAAAACAAATTAAACAATTTTTAAAAAAAAAAAAATCAATACAATAACAAGAATTAAATAAAAACTTCGTTACCATTTACGCCAATACTCGTCACACCCATTAATACGCAGGTTACTATAAAGATTTATAAACATCCGACTTCGATAGAGGATTTCATACGTAGAAGCAACACAATTTGAAAGCGTGATCACGAGACGTCGTGAAAGCGAGGTCAAAGTGTATACCATTTCACGACCGAACAAAAGGCGCCTGAAAAGTCTGCTAAATTGGTGTCGAAACAGAGACACTGACACAAACTCGGTTTTTTCCGCCTAACATAAAATTGGAAGCGAACTCGATCTCAGTAAGTTTTAACCCTCGTGGGTAGAGGCAACGAGAGGGAAACGCTTCACACCTCAAGATAGGTAACTCAGTTTTTATGATAAGAATTACCCTGAGAATCTTTATCAATCTACAATAGTGGAAAAAGGACAGGGTGTTCAAACCGATCTATCAGTATCCTGATTGATTCTCCTGTTAAGAATAAACACTAGGTCGAGCATGTACACAGTAAACAGTTTCAATAAGCAATTACAATTACAAGTGTGTTGCTACAATCATTCCACGTTACTTTTGTAGCTGTTATTCCCTTAAAACGTCTGTAATTCGTACAGTGTTTTAGCGATTCCTCCGATCAACTAATTGCGTAATAACCGTCATAACAATCATGATGCTGATTTTTTTGCCTTAATTCTTTTCTGTTTCCTACAGAACAAATGAGAACTATGTCATCAGTAAAAATCGAAGAAATCGCTCCAACAGAAGGAACTGTTGAGGTACGGACACGGATAACCTAGCTAACCATAGAGTGGTAGTAATGAACTCATTTATTTCAATATTAAAAGTTTAGAATGTGACTAAACACTAATGGGCATTGATTAAAGTAATTTGTGCAAATATTTCGCTTGGATATTGGATGTTCCGAGAACAAACGGTTTCAAAAAAAAGCCGAGGACTGAGGTAGTCAGTATTTAGATCCTGCTGTTAGTTGAAAAATATGTAATATATAATCATGACTTGTCTGGGTTACGTGGTTAAAACCAGATAACTCATTCAAAACCTTCTGCTGAATTATTTTTTTTTGCCATGTTATATATAGGGAGGATATAATTTCCTCATTACTTTAGATACCGCAATGGTTACCTTTATGGGTCAGTTGCAAGTGATGTTTGGTGATATCCCTGCGGATTTAGTAAAACTGACTGGTGACAAGGATCAAGTCAAAGGAAAAGTCCCTCGTAAGTACTTTTAATTTGAGTCATGTTGGGTAAGATGAAAATGGCTGGGCATAGTTTGCACTCTCATACGCCACCACATCAAGCGAAAACTCTCAGTACCTGATCCCGAGTCGTTTACGAGCGTGATTTGTTCTTTTGATAGAGTCACCTACCACAGGCGTGGTACAAGTTAAACTGTTGAACAGTTTTGGAGAAACCATCAATATTAACACGGTACCATTCGAGTATACTGAGCAGAAAGACAAACACAAAGCGGAAGCCCAAAAATATCAAAACTACTTGGATCAAGAAGTTACCACGCCACAACAATGCACCATGATGGCGTCGTTGCTGTTTGGGAAACTGAGCGAATTGCAATCAAACTCTAAAGGAGAAAAGAGTTGTGATAGTAAGCCTGAGCTAAGTCTATTTACTCATTAAAGAACACGTCAAGATAAAAATCCAAACTATTCCGTTTTGAACTTGCAATGCTACTCAATTTAAGAAATATGAGAATGGTTATCAGGAGTTAAAACCCCATTACGTGCCTTAGGGTTAGACTCTGGTAGTCACATGAACAGATTCAAAATTGATTTCCTTTTGCCTTTTTCTCATTAAACGGTGCATTCCACTATTCTAGTACAGTATAAATAATAAATTTCCTGTTGGAAGTTTTGTCTCAGAAGCACCACATCTTTTCAGTTCTCAAAGTAGTTTATAAGGCCTGGGTTATATCAAGGGCAGTTAACCAGGAGAAAGGGCAGTTAACCAGGAGAAAATTCAGTTACGTTACATGACCATCAGCATGGACAGTGAACACGTCAAGTGACCGCTTTCTTGCTGCAAATACTACGTACCTTATCCCCGAGATCAAGAAAATGTTTTAAGTTGTATCTTTTGCTATTACAGAAAATTCCAAAACTCGAGCATTATCCCTTCTTCGCATGATTGCGGAATCCGCTGCGAAGGTAAACGCCATGGAATTATTCATTATTATCTTCAGCACATCCGTTGGCCGAAATTTGTTTAAAAGCTTTAAAAACGAGGAGCTGTCATTGGAGAATATTGCAAGACAAAATGGACACGAAGAACTGGCCTGCTTTTTAGAGGAAAGACATATAAAGTATGTTTGTTTTATGCATTTTAATGTTAGGTAATTGACAACAATTACACAGTCAGTCAGACAAATAGAGTGAGGTGGGGGCGTTGTTGATTAAATATGGACATGATCGTGAATAAACAGCCAGTTCCGATATAAAAAAAAGTTATGAAAGCTATGTTTGTACTCTACATTCGTATTTTTAGAGCGCGAGATTGCCATAAACAAAAGACAACCAAAACTTAAGAAAAGAAACCCAGAGCCCTGAAGCCCGTTTGTTTTTGCTTACGGAAAACTGTCTTCTCTTCTGCGTTTTTCGAAAACACGATTTGGTGAATTCATTTCGTGTGTGCATCTTAGCGGTCCGTGTAGGATAATTCGGACCGCTCAGGAAACCAATAGTATCATAGTATATGTAGTACCATATACCCTTTAAATTTGTTTTTGCTATTATGTGTTATAAAAATGCACCCCACAACTGCGCCCTTATATAACACAAAACTTTAACTTCCAGTTGAATCTATGGCCGTAATATTATATGTGACCAAAACATCGGCTGATGCATTCTAGAAAAGAAACGTTGGGTTACGGGAAATTTACCAATTAAACAGGCTTGTGATATCGTTATTTACAGAAAATATTACACCTGAGTGTATCTTCTGAAAGCACTTGAGATTCCGCACTCAAACAAGGAACTAAAGTAAACAAAATGAACAGCATGATGTCAGTTTATTTTATTACATTTTCATTTATTTTTTACCACAGGTATCGAGAAGATGAAAGTGACAGCGATGATGAAGTAGATTGGGCATCACTTGCCAAAGCAACGAGAAACTACCAACGAGAAAAAGGTTAACAAACTGTTCATTTGTCTTTAAACGTATGGTTTATCTGGCATAGTTGACTCGCTTGTGAGCTTGTGGTGTCGAGTACCATTTCAAATTACATGTATATAAAAATAACAATATGTATATTATGCAGACGTTTTAAAAAGCGCCTCCTGAGCCAACGAAAGATGTCATACCAAAAGGATCACAACGGATCCACAGTTCAGACTCGGTGAATATGATAAAAACTGGTTAAATATATATATATATATATATATATATATATATATATATATCATATATTTAACTATTATAGCGCGAAAGCGCGCGTGATATCATCTAATTCCTAGCCGAATTCTTGCCGGAAAACATGGCCGATGAAAATTACAACAATTTCACTACAACTAGGCCAAACAAGGGTTTTTATGACCCCGATCAGCCCATAAATCACAGAGAAGAAATAGAAGAGGAAAAGGGAGCGAGAGCGAGAGAAAAAAAGACTAGCAACAGTCTCTAGTAAAAACAAGGCCAAACACACTTACAGACGCTTACTTAGGGCAACACGGTTTTCAAAAATTCAGCTATATATATTGCTCTGCACTCAAAGACATACAACAAGTAAAACAATCTAGTATTATTTATTCATTTATATATATATATACAGTTAAATTGAGAACAGAAATGTTCATAACAAAGATTATGAGTGAAAAAGTGGCTCAGCCGGGAGTTGAACCCGGGTCACCTGATGACCGAACAGATGCCTTAACCACTAGGCCACTGAGACAACCACACTAAGACTACGTTTACACTAGAGGAGGTTTTTCTGGATTCATGACGAATCCGGAACATTTTGGTACCGGATTCGTTTTGCCGTTTACACGCAGATGGGTGAATCCGAAATAAAAACGTCCCGGTTTGGTCGCGTGACTGGAGATTTTGAATCCGAAATCTAAAGTGAATACTTTGTATCCGATTACTGTAAATCCGCAATGTTTTGAAGTGTAAACAGTTGTTCCCATGAATCCGGATACTTTTTCGCCTGCTTTGTAACCGTTCCCGCATGAATGTCCTCGGATTTATCGATGTGTGTAAACGGTTGGGAATCCGAATACCCTTTAGCGTAAACGCCTGCGAATCCGAATACCCTAACTTTAATAAATCCGGAAACATTTATGAATCCGGAAAAATCTCCTCTAGTGTAAACGTAGTCTAACACAAACACAAACAACACATTTATGGCTTCATAGTGGAAAGCTCTTGAAAGACATTAACACAAATTCTGCAATTAGGATGGCGTCACTTTACCCAGTCGTTCAGTGATTCACAGTTCATTTCCCAAGGAAATAAAAATAAGGCGTGGCAATAACAGTTAAAAGCGCTAATTAATGTATGCTAAAAATTACGTAATGCGTCGGGAAAATGTGTTCATTACAACAAGCTATATGCGCCTAACGGTAAGAAACCTTAAGGTGGCTCGACTGGGTTTTTTGGCGACATAACACCCCAACTTTGAACGGCTGATACTTTACTGTCTGAGCTCGGTCAGGCAAGCTGCTTCACACATAAACTAGAGATGAAATGAACTTTTCAAAAAAGTAGGTTTGATTAACATCGGTGTTACCATAACAACGATCTGATGACGTCATGGTTTTTGCATATTAGTAATTTTCTCAACATCTAGACCTAAACTTTTAAAACGACTGTATGCCTCTTATAGTCTGGATGTATGTCTTCAAGACTGCAAAGTTTGAAAAAATTCTATGAGAGCGTTTTGAAATAAAATTGAGTTGAATATTTTCAATCAAAAATTTAAAAATTCGCATTACTTTCTGTTATTTCGTCGATGCCAGCGTTTTCCTGACAAATTGAAACAATATTTTCACCATATATTACCTTATTATAGGAAATTAACGCTCCATGAAATTAACGCGAATTCTCAAAATTCGCGTTAATTTAAGTCGCGTTAATTTTTGTAAGCGTTAATTTCCGCGACATTATTTAAGTGGAGCGTTAATTTCCGAGACCTTAATTTCACCCCAAATTCTGGATGCCGTTCGAACACATAGTAGCAACTAAGAAACAATAACCTTCTCTTTTCTGCACACTATTTTTCAATCTTTTACAATGTAAAAGCCTTAAAGTTATGTCATCTGCAATATTTCCAGTTCATTCTTGCTTTCAGAAGAGCGGTTCTCGACATCCGTTTTTTTTTCTTGTACTACACAGTCAGCCAAAATATCTTTAGAGACATCAATAATCGCGTTAATTTTCTTCATTTTGAAAATTTTCCTCCTCTCTCGCGTTAATTTCCTTTATTCGAAAGAAATTTTCCCTCCAATTCGCGTTAATTTAAGTAGCGTTAATTTCAAAGACATTAATTTACAGGAGCGTTAATTTCCTATAATAAGGTATTCATGTGCCATAAAACTACATTCCTTGAAGGTTTCATCCTGTTTGCTTCATTAGATTTCAGTTGATGTGATCGGAAGCAATGTCTTAAATATGCTCATTCTACTCACAGAAGTAACACTTTTGTTAGGGAAGCGTTTATTTAAAAACTAGTTGATGAATTTTTTTTTAAATCTTTTGATCTAAAGTTGTACATGTAATGCACTATCTCTGCAAATTTCAAGTGCATTGAATCACTTTAAGGGCGCGAAATAAAATTAAAATTATAGGGGACTTTTGCATTCGTCTTCCAAAGTTTCATTGCCGTATTATTTGTTGGCAGCTGGTTTATTTCAGGACTTTCTCTTTTGTCTCCATTCTACATATTTGTGCGCTTTTGAAACAACAAGTTTGCCATGCCTGCATGCTCCAAAGCGATCGTGAAAATTCTCTTCATAGTACAATGACTACAATGGCAATTAACATAAGGCTGCGGTCATGCACATGTAACACGTTTAAAATTTATTCAAAAGTGCACAAATATGTAGAATGTAGACAAAAGAGAAAGTCCTGAAATAAACCAGCTGTCAACAAATAATACGGCAATGAAACTTTGGAAGACGAATGCAAAAGTCCCCTATACTTTTAATTGTATTTCGCGCCCTTAAAATGATTCAATGCACTTGAAATTTGCAGAGATAGTGCATTACATGTACAACTTTAGATCAAAAGATTTTAAAAAAATTTCATCGACTAGTTTTTAAATAAACGCTTCCCTAACAAAAGTGTTACTTCTGTGAGTAGAATGAGCATATTTAAGACATTGCTTCCGATCACATCAACTGAAATCTAGTGAAGCAAACAGGATGAAACCTTCAAGGAATGTAGTTTTATGGCACATGAATAATATATGGTGAAAATATTGTTTCAATTTGTCAGGAAAACGCTGGCATCGACGAAATAACAGAAAGTAATGCGAATTTTAAAATTTTTGATGGAAAATATTCAACTCAATTTTATTCGAAAACGCTCTCATAGAATTTTTTCAAACTTTGCAGTCTTGAAGACATACATCCAGACTATAAGAGGCATACAGTCGTTTTAAAAGTTTAGATCTAGATGTTGAGAAAATTACTAATATGCAAAAACCATGACGTCATCAGATCGTTGTTATGGTAACACCGATGTCAATCAAATCTACTTTTTTGAAAAGCTTATTTCATCTCTAGTATATGTGTTAAGCAGCTTGCCTGACCGAGCTCAGACAGTGAAGTATCAGCCGTTCAAAGTTGGGGTGTTATGTCGCCAAAAAACCCAGTCGAGCCACCTTAAGACAATATAGTACAAAAAATTGAAGCTTAAGAAAAGGTTTTTAAAAATTAAGGTATAGTTGTGAAAATCAGCAGCCCTTTAAACAATAAAACATCGTCGGTAATAAATTCCCCGAACAAGACCCCCTGAGATCACCCACTCAGCACCTGCAACTAACAAAATCCCGAACCTGGGCCTTTGAATAACCAAACTGTGAGGACCGCTTGATTACAAAGTAACACTTATACACTATTAAATTGTAATTAATTCTATTTTTAGAATGAAATTCTTGTCGCTTATTTAAAACCATGGGGTGCCAAAGAAAAGAACTGAGCACTACAGTAGGCCGTCTTTAGTGATTAAAATTTTATCAATGGTAGATACATTGAAAAGAAAAGTCTCTTAAGATGTGCGGGGTCTTATTAAAATGCACTGTTACCTCACAAGTTTTTTTGTTGGTAACCATGGCAGACTTGTGATTGCGAAATCTGACCCGAAAGTCAGTGGTTGTAGAACCGACGTATTGCAGGCGACATTTCTTGCAAGAGGCCAAGTAGATGACATTTTTAGAATCACAAGATAGTTTTGACTGAATAGTGTAATTTTTGGTGGTAAACTGGCTTAAAAGAGAGGCGGATAATGGACAACTTTTGATATGAAAAAAGACAACAATTTAGTAAAAAACGTTTCGGTCTCACGGAGTTTACAACTGAGATTTAAATAGGGTTTTAAAACAATAACTTAATGCTAGACTATACTGGTAAGTTACGTAACAAATTGAAAGCGAATTTACAACAATAATACAATAATAGTAAGTGTTATGTAAGGGATAATGCCCGAGCTCCGAGGCCTTCTTAAAAATAATAACCTCCTGTTCCAGCTCACTGACCACAATAATGACCTGTTGTTCCATATTTCAGTGAGCATGTATGCGGATTATTACAAATAATAACCTGTTCAAAACAATGAAAAGGTGCATTAAGAAGTACTAATGAGCTACGGTAAACTAACAATAGAAAGTACAATTGCTAAGAAAAACAATCTGAAACGTAAATGGTAAATGTTATGTAATTGCTCCAGCGTGACAAGTTCCCTTCAGTTTTCAGGGCTCTGAATATTCATCTTGGCCAATGTCACAACAGAATCTCTGAGCTGGATGGGTCCTTAATAAACAATAAGTGATAAATTCCTCACTATGAGCCACCGAGTGAAAAAGCCAGCACAGGCTCAGGAAGCGCTTTTACCGTTGAAAAACTTGTCAGAGCTAGCGTCCCTATAGGGATCTATAACCTTTTTGATCGACGCGTCCTGAGCCAGGATTCAGAGACTTTGAACTTTGAAGGGATGGATGGGGAGAGATCTTAAACAAAACTATGGCGAGACTAGTTTCTGTATACCTGCTTTAAATATCCTTACCATACCGCCAAACGTCACGAAGTACGCACTACATTATATATATATTTTCGTCATGTACAAGATCAACTATCAAATTTTTCGAATTTCAAGTGCTATTCTAAGTAGTACTGTTAGTGTTTTTCTGGAAGAGTGGACGAGTTGTTGGCATAACATGTTGCAAGCTTTGAATTTTTGTCAAACGTAAAACGGGGCGTCCGCAACAACACGGTTTCGTTAAAAAAAATCGCCAAGCTTAAACGTAGCTTGATATAACCTCGAAATTATCATAAATTGAATTTTCTTTTATTTTCTTGCTCTTCAACAGTTGAAAGTACAGGATCGTCTTCTGAGGATTTCCGTGGTTATAATGGCGATGTGGAAGATTCTCTGTCATTCCTATCAGAAAGTGATCATGTCATCGAAACCTTTTTTGAAGAGCCGTTGGATGAGTCAGAAAAAACATCACAAGGCAATTGCCAAGAGGACCCTCAAATCGTGATCCAAGAAGGTACAATATCTTATATGTTTTGAATTGACATTTTTAGTATTTACTGAAATAGAAACGCCCTTAAATTAACCCTGGTCAGTTCCGACGACCTAAGTGACGAGACTAAAGTCGGCCGGCACGGTGCCTGACACCACGGTCTGTCATGAGGCAGGCCAGCTCCTTCTTTGTCTCTACCCCTGCATGTTCAACCATCATCTTTACTCACTTTTAATAGTGCTTAAACTGGACATCATCGTAAACTACTTGGGATATACTTTAATGTAAATAATCACAATTAAAGATGTCATCTACAAACCCCAATTAATGTAATTTCTGACATATGAGTGACGTAGGAACGAACTAGTCAGAAATTACTATTCTGATGGCACGATTTAGAGGCTTGTGTTTCGTCATTGCACATCTTGGTACTATTTAAGGTTTTGGCGGGAGATATTAATTTATGACCATTCTACTTCGGTCACTCTTCTTGAACATTACCTTTTTTCGTTTAAGTTTTTATTTTATTAAATACATTGAGAAATAAAATGTTATACAAAGTATCAAGTAAGTACCAGTTGTTGTACCTTTTCCCCGAGGTCCAGTGCCACTGCATTTACATCTTACAAGGGGAATACGTTTCCACATTATTTTGGCCACATTGAATGTCCCGTGTTAGTGGAGTCAGGACATGCAGGATGAGCCACCTTGTTCGGGCATAATAAATAGCACCGGATAAACCCCTGCTATTCAAGGGCAGTAATTTCCTACGGTGCTGTTTATTACGCTGTACAAGGTGGTTCTAACCTTCGAGTTTGACATGAAGACTTTAAGTGTGACCATTCAAATGAAAGCTGTGAACATCACTTTCCTGTGGTGCTCTTTTTATTATCCTGTACAAGGTGGTTCGAATTAACTTTTGAGTCTGTGGGCGAATTGAAGGCACCAAAAAACACTGTGGTAGAGAATAGGAGTGGAGTAAGAGGGAGATAGAAATGGATACTGGATCGCACTGGAGAAAATGGCACCCAAGTCCGATGGAGGGAACTTATGTCAATGGCTCATGAGACATGTGATATGTGCGCTATATAAGTCTCTATTCATTTATGTATTTTTTTATGATGCTATTTATAATCATGTACAAGGTTACTGAGTGAGATACATCGACATTTATCAGGCCCTTGCAGGAATTTAGTTTTATAAGGCGTTCGAGTAAATAACAATAACGAACGTCGTATCAAGGACTGTTTAGAATTAATTAGAATAGAAGCGATCATACTGGAAGGTATATCTGTCAACCGAAACCGATATTAAAGTTATATCCGGTCATCGATAGACCTTACTTTAAATTATGACAGTTATGCCTTTTTCGTGTACTACAGAACCAATATCATGGTGTAAAGGACCTTTGCCGGACCTGCCCTATTCACTCATTGGAAGAGATAAAGAATGTGAAGAGATTGTTGGCAACTTTGCCTCGAACCAGTTCCGTATTGGTGTCATTTATGGATCCTTAGGAATTGGGAAGACCTCTGTGGCTGTTGAGGTTGGACACAAACTTCTGTCAATGGGATGGGCTGTTAGTTATCATGTTTGTAGCGACGCCGAGCCCACTTCGAAAATTGTGACGCCATTTACAAATTTGTATCACGTTCCCAACTCAGCAACGCATTTGAAGAATGACAACATAAATGACACTTTTCCAGTGGATAAGTCACGCCCTACTCTTCTTATTTTAGACCAGGTGGAATATGTCATTGAAGGCAACGAGTCAGTCATTATTCCTAAGGCGTTGCAGACATTGGTGGACTTTGCAAAGCAAGTGTGTTCTGTACGCCTACTGTTCGTTTCACGCAAACGAATGAGTCTTACTGATGATCTTGCATTTCCTTTAGAATTAGATTCCCTTAGTAAAGCGTCTGCAATTCAGTTATTAGAAAGCTTTTCCCAAATCAGTTCACAACATGAGCTAGAGCTGATTGCTAAAGGCTGTGCATGCAACCCAGTTGCTCTAATGATTATCCGAGCTTTAATTCACAAAGGAATACCAGAAACGGAAATTATAAGCAAGATGTCATCTCCTGAACACTTCTGGAAAAGCCTATTTGACAGTGTCGAGAATTGTTACGGCTCGACAGAAGCAGAGACAAAGTGGGCTAAAAGGGATTCCCTGAAACTGCGTGAACTCTCTGGTGTTGTGGACATAAAAGAGACAGTTCAAATGCAAATGTTCCTTGAATCGTTAATCGAAGAGACGAACTATCTGAATGAAGTTGAAGTTGGTTGTAATGAAAAGGTATTCGATCCTCGCTATTGTCAGTGTAGACTTTGCATGAGTTCTGATGGAATGGAAAGCTTAAAGATGCCATCGAGTTCCTTGGTCTTAATAGGAGGTAGGTATTATTATTGTGATAGAACTTATCATACCACTCGAAGGCTGTCATTGTTGTTCTGATATGAGAGAAAACAAAAAGAGAGTCGATACAAGCCTGGTAATAGAGACTGTATTATTTTTTCTTGATATTGGTACTGACTCTATTCATCAGTTTTTTCAAAGGTGACTGACTGTCACGGTTAAATCTCGGTTAACAATGAATTTTATCTCAGTGGATTATAGAGATTCATAATTCATACAGACCGACACTCTGTAACTTCTTTAATTCCTTTCATATTGCCGGTCTTTGCTGTTTGTCGGAATATAATGGAATTATTTTCTGAGAATAATACCCAGTGTTATTTTATCTCGGTATTTTATCTCGGTTGCATAGGATCATTTTCATGCTCTAAAAGTTCTTTGCAGTATCTAACCTATTCAGTTGTTTAAAAACAAGTTCCCTCTAGTGCTGTGGAGATAAACGCGACATGTATATTTGTTGTTGGATTGTTGGTTGAAAGACGAGTTATCTTTGAGAAGACGAAGTTAGCTGTTATTAGAGGGCATTTGATCCTCGCTACTGTGATTGTAGACTTCGCATGAGTTCTGACGAAACCAAAAATTCAACTAGAACTTGTTTCATTTTTAGGCTCCAAAGATCTTGCTGAGGAGAATGAGCATACGAAAAGTGACGATCAACATGCTAAGGTAAAGGTAAATGAAATATCTGTATGGATTTCGCTTACTTCAAGACATAAAATCAAATGTTTGGTCTCTGAATTTTCTGTGCTTTAGAAATTCCGGCTGATCATAGCTTATCGTTGCTGCTGCGAAAGGATAGTTTTTATATCTTAATTTATTCTTTTTTATTGGTAGTGTTTACTACTAGACGATAAACATTTATTAAAATTCTGTATTTTTGGGGACTGCTAATTAACCAGAAGCGGAAGATCGTTAGCCGGATGTTTGTCAGTAAAACATAACAGTGATCTGACTTTACGCCGATCGCTGATAACTTGAAGACATAAGACAACAAACCAGGTAGTTAACGATGATCGTCAAGCTCGGCATTCTGGAACTGAAGTACAGGCAATATTCAACTCAGTTCAAATCTGTATATCACGTACATAGTTCCTTATTTCAAGACAATAACCTAGAAACAAAACAACAGATCATCATTCAGTAATCAAAAATTTATGATTTTTTTTCTCAATCCAAAGTGATACTCACAGTGCGGCCGTATTATTGTTTTGCCTTATTGAATTTTTAATCCGAAATTCGATACTTTAAAGGACCCTAGTCAGCCACACCTGTCTTTGTTTACATACGGGAGTTTCCGTATTATATTACACGCGGCGCATGACCAAAAGTAAGGAAATAGCCGCGAAAGGTCAAAGATACAAAGGCGATATATTTAAAATGTCGTTATAAAAGGTGACAGGTCTAGCACAAATCCTGCTGGTCGCAAAAAAGCAAAAAAATTCAGCCCGGCTTGGTTTCCCCAAGTACGTGCCTGAGAGATTGTTTTCTTTTCATAGTTCAAAATTAAGATAAAACAGGACTGTTGTTCTCAATGTTGCCGATTGTGTGATCTTAGGAAAGTCTCCAGAGTCTCTGATACTGACAGGAGATATTGACGCTTTCTAGAGCCGTTTAGAATATTTATTTTTGCCATCGTTTGTTTGCTAGTTCTCGGCATAACAATATTGTTTCTTTTGCGCATAGTTTGCAAGATCAGTAGTAGTCGCTGAATGCTAGGATGACTGAGTTAATTTCTCAGTCCGTGATTTTGTGTGAGAGCAAGTCTTGCGGTTAGCATGGCTTCCGAGATAGTGTTTCTTCATCACGGCTAAAGAGTCGAAGATCCATAGAATAATGGCATATTGCAATTGTTTTCGACTCCTCAGAGTTTATTCTGCGTTTAAGTTGCGTGTCTCGGAGCTGACTGTACTTTCGTTGTTAAACGTATGGCGTTATTGCATCCATCATGAAATCAGTTTGTGAAATATTTCAATCTCCAGCATGTTTGCTGTTTCATAAACTAGTATATAGAGAGTGGGTTAAATACCACTTTGCCTCTAAACCCCCTCTGGAAGGGTTTATCCCCCCTCACGGAGCCTTCCCACGGACCTCCGTACGTCGGCCCGTGGGAAGGCTCCGTGAGGGGGGATAAACCCTTCCAGAGGGGGATAAGAGGCAAAGTGAGTATTTGACCCACTCTCTTCATACTACTTGAGGCTGAAGTGTTTTTATTTGCTGAAAATGTTTAACAGCACTTAACAGATCAATACCGTTTTGTCTTAACCGTTAATTACACCTTCCGGAAGCCTATTTGAGCAATTGGTGCCGCGGTATTGCCAATTGAAGAAATGCTCACCCGTTGTATATAAACCGGTGACTCCCGTCGGTCATCAGTTTTTTAAAAAAATATAAAAACATATATATATGGCGAGATCCATGAACAACGATCGCGGTGTTTTCTTAAACATCAGTCAGCACGAGCTGATCGATTGGCTTGACGCTCAAGAACAAAAACCCTTTTCGAGGGTTTCCCCCATAAACGAGGACCTTGCGGGGTTTGACCCTTTGGATAGGGCGCATATGGGGGTCTTTCCGATTCCTGATCGGATTGTTGAGCTTTATGATAGGGGTGAACACGGGGTACAAGGCAGACTAAAGAGAAGAATGAGAATAATAAAATGGCGTTTCACTAGGGGACTTACAAAACCTCTTGTAGCCAAAATGATGAACAAAATTAAACAATCTGTTCGCACAAGGCATAAAGTTGACCTTCGGTTTGCTTTTAATCTGCGAAACATCGAAACCGGCGAACACATCGTTTATTATACAAAGAAGCACAACAGTCTTTGGTTCTCTAAATTATCGCAAACGAAACTTTGGCTTGAAGAACAGGAAGAGCTTCGTCTTCAAGGCGTCACTGGAGCGACGTTTTCTTCAGGGCTACCTCGATTTTCGGCTACCTTTGGTGGCATTCTTTTTTTTTGCCCCTCGCCTCTCGCTCCTTTCCCCTTGCCCCTTTCCCTTCGCTCCCCTCGCCCCTCGCTCCTTTCCCCTTGTTCCTCGCCGCTCGTTCCTCGCCACTCAGGGCCCCTCAGGGCTACCTCGATTTTCGTCTACCTTTGGTGGCATTCTTTTTTTTGCCCCTCGCCCCTCGCCCCTCGCCCCTCGCCCCTCGCCCCTCGCCCCTCGCCCCTCGCCCCTCGCCCCTCGCCCCTCGCCCCTCGCCCCTCGCCCCTCGCCCCTCGCCCCTCGCCCCTCGCCCCTCGCCCCTCGCCCCTCGCCCCTCGCCCCTCGCCCCTCGCCCCTCGCCCCTCGCCCCTCGCCCCTCGCCCCTCGCCCCTCGCCCCTCGCCCCTCGCCCCTCGCCCCTCGCCCCTCGCCCCTCGCTCCTTTCCCCTTGCCCCTCGCCCCTTGCCCCTCGCCCCTCGCCCCTTTCCCCTTGCCCCTTTCCCTTCGCCCCCCTTCCGCCTCGCTTCTTTTCCCTTGCCCCTCGCCCCTTGCCCCTCGCCCCTCGCCTCTTGCCCCCTTTCCCTTCGCCCCTTTTCCCTTGCCCCTCGCCCCCTCGCCCCCTCGCCCCTCGCTCCTTTCTCCTTGCCCCTCGTCCCTTGCTCCAAAGCAGCGAGCATGTGGCAAAGCGATTGTCTACTCCCAGTGGCAAGGCATGTGGGCAAAGCAGTTGCCTGTCTCCGGGAGCACTGCTTCGGGGCGAATTGGTTTTCGGCGCCATGCAGGTACAGAGGTAGCCCCAAAAAGATCGCGCGGCATTAAGAGAATTGGTAGCCCCCAAAAATTTAAAATTTAAAATCCTGTATATATACACAAACCACGATGGAGCCGAAGAGGGCTACTCTGGAGGAGATGGGTCTTCGAAGCGAGAAGGCAGTCGCCAAACACATCTTGGAGGAGAACGTTTGGGAAATGGTTCGCACTTCGAGCACTGGGCCACAATCTGCTTGGTTCCTGCGTGGTTTCTGCGTGGAACGTGGCAGGTTCCACGCAGAAACCACGCGGGAACCAAGCAGATTGTGGCCCAGTGCTCGAAGTGCGAACCATTTTTCAAACACACAGGTATATACAATGCCGGAAGCGAAAAATCTGTCTCCAGAACAAATCCAAGAGATTTTCTTCCTGCGTGGGGTGGAGCCCGCCGCCTCTATTCGAAAGCGCTTCGGGATCGGAACATCGAGGCTGTACAAGATTTGGAGGAAAGCCGACAAGGAAAGGGCAGCAGAAGCAGAGGCAGAGGCAGAAGCAACCAACCAGACAAGGGCAGCAGAAGCAGAGGCAACCACCAAGGAAGACAGGGGCGTGGAGGCGGTGCTGTCTGCAGTGGGGCGATACGAGATACTCTCCTTCGGGCATTTGCAGCGCCTCTTTGCAACTTTTGTTGGGTGGGGCCGTGCAGTGGAGCAGTCTTGTTGGCCTCTCCCTCATCGCTTCTGCCACCAAGACCCTTCTTCGATTCTCGTCCTCCAACAGCCTTTGCAGCTCCTGCAAGTCTTCTGCATTTGGGGTGGCTTGCACGGAAATGGGGTTCCAGTCTATTCTCTTTCCTTCGTTGTTCCAAAAGGTTCGGGAGTCTTGCACAAAGATCTGCAGCTTGGTGGCTTTGCTTGGCAACCAGCGGAGCGTGCGGCCAAATTGGTCCCACTCCGTCTCGAAACACTCCGCTTGGTCGTCCAAAATTCTTTCCAAGCCTTTCGTCTCCCAAACACACACGCAGCGATCGTGCCCCAAGGCCGCGCCCTCGTCTTCGGTCGCAGCACGACTCGCCTCTCGCCAGTTTGTGTCGTTCGAAACCCCAAGATATCTAGAACCTTTCCAGCCAGCGCCGCGATTTTTGTTGTATTTTCCAAAAGGGCTCTTTCGACGGTGTGTCTGGTTGCAGCCCTTTGCTCCGAAAACTTGCGGCGATCCTGGATAGCGTGATCCACCAGCTTGAGCTCTCTTTTCCTTGCGAGCACTCTTTCTCTTTTCCTTGCGTCAAACTCCCTATCTCTCCTGGCGATTGGCTCCATTCTGGCCTCCCAGTCTATGCGGGCCCCGGCCTCCAACAACTCCAAGCGACGAATCGCACGGTTTCTTGTGGAGAGGGTGGAAAGGCTTCTGCGTTCGGCTATCTCGGGCAGCTCTACTAGCTCGCACGAGGGCCTTTCCGTTCCAATCCTTTTTGGTTTTTTCTTCTCCAGGCCCACTCCAAGTGTGTTGTTGGTGGGAGTAGGTCTTTGGGGTCTGGCGCGCCTGGGTGCATCTCGCAGGGCTTGTTGTATGCGGCAAGTATGGTTGGGCCGTCTTTTGTGTAGCAGCGCAGCGGCGCGAAGACAACCTCTTCGTTCTCCACCCCCAAGATCTCGCTGCGAAATATGGGGCAGTTTCGGAGACCGAAGTCCGCCATCGTCCATTGTATGGCCCTCTCCCATGCCGCATCGTCTGCAACCATCGCTGGTGTTGGCCGCACAATGTTCCCCTGCACTCTGCCGGTTTTGCTGTGGCCACTCCTTGCGAGATAGATTGTCCCTTGTGGGCGGTCTCCCAGCAACAGGCAGCGGTCCAGATGGTTCGCGTGGTTTTCCCATTGCTTCGCTGTCGGCTGGAAAACAAAGAGGCCATTGCCGGCAATGGTGCAGCATGTGCCCCCACAAGGAGGGGTGGCCGGCAATGGTGCAGCATGCGTCCCCACAAGGGTTTGCCAATGTCAAAGCCTCCGCTAGCAACTCTTCCGCCACAGTTGTGGAAAGATCCCCCGCGCCGCAGCCGTACATAGAGATCTCGATGCGTGTGCAACCTCTCGCCACCACATCTGGGTGGAGCAGAGTTCTGCGAAGACGCTGGTTTGTGCTGTCTACAGCGTGTGCCACGTGCTCGCCGAAGGACTCTCGCACCTCCCCAGCCTCTACCTGCGACACAAACTTGTTGTAGAATTTGGTGGCGTTCGTACGCCCATTTCGTGTTTGGACGAAGGTGCAGACGTGCTCGCCCACGGAGCCTGTGTTGTCCAAGATACAGCCGCCATTGCCTGGAAAAGCGAAGCCGCCTTGGTGGAAAAATCCGTGTTGCCCCTGCAAATGCCGAACCAATGCCTGCCGGTCTAGGGTTCCAGAGAAGTCTTGTGTGCAGTCGATTTGGTACAGACCGAAACCCATCGCCTCCAGCAGGCGCTGCATAGCTGGGAGGCCTTCCTGCAGATTTTCCATTTCCAACTCCAAAACATCCGCCTTGGCAACGAAAAAGGCTGCAACTTCTTCGTTTGGATAGATCTCCAACCACTTCACTTGTACGATGGCCACTTGTACGATGGCGATGTGGATGTTTCTGCCCCAAACCTCTCGAACAGCGAGAGAGATCCGCGATACCACTCTTTTGGCCGAACCCTCCTCGCCGGTGGTGCACGAAGTCGCGCGGCCACGAACCCGCACAATATCTTTGTTTCGTAGCGGGCCATAGACATAGAAATCGTCGACAAACTCCGGCAGCCCCGCCAAGGGTTGTAGATTCGTGCGCCCTTGGTGCCCAGCCAAATAATCGACACAAGCGATGTCCGGGACGAGATTGCTTTCCCAAACGTTCTCCTCCAAGATGTGTTTGGCGACTGCCTTCTCGCTTCGAAGATCCATCTCCTACAGAGTAGCCCTCTTCGGCTCCATCGTGGTTTGTGTATATATACAGGATTTTAAATTTTTGGGGCTACCAATTCTCCTAATGCCGCGCGATCTTTTTGTGGCTACCTCTGTACCTGCATGGCGCCGAAAACCAATTCGCCCCGAAGCAGCGCTCCCGGAGACAGGCAACTGCTTTGCCCACATGCCTTGCCACTGGGGGTAGACAATCGCTTTGCCACATGCTCGCTGCTTTGGAGCAAGGGGCGAGGGGCGAGGGGCAAGGAGAAAGGAGCGAGGGGCGAGGGGGCGAGGGGCAAGGGAAAAGGGGCGAAGGGAAAGGGGGCAAGAGGCGAGGGGCGAGGGGCGAGGGGCGAGGGACGAGGGACGAGGGGCGAGGGGCAAGGGGAAAAGAGCGAGGGGCGAGGGGCGAGGGGGCGAAGGCAAAGCGGCAAGGGGAAAGGAGCGAGAGGCAAGGGGAAAGGAGCGAGGGCAAAAAAAAAGAATGCCACCAAAGGTAGCCGAAAATCGAGGTAGCCCTGAGGAAAACGTCGCTTCAGTGACGCCTTGAAGACGAAGCTCTTCCTGTTCTTCAAGCCAAAGTTTCGTTTGCGATAATTTAGAGAACCAAAGACTGTTGTGCTTCTTTGTATAATAAACGATGTGTTCACCGGTTTCGATGTTTCGCAGATTAAAAGCAAACCGAAGGTCAACTTTATGCCTTGTGCAAACAGATTGATTAATTTTGTTCATCATTTTGGCTACAAGAGGTTTTGTAAGTCCCCTAGTAAAACGCCATTATTCTCATTCTTCTCCCTGGTCTGCCTTGTACCCCGTGTTCACCCCTATCATAAAGCTCAACAATCCGATCAGGAATCGGAAAGAACCCCATATGCGCCCTATCCAAAGGGTCAAACCCCGCAAGGTCCTCGTTTATGGGGGAAACCCTCGAAAAGGGTTTTTGTTCTTGAGCGTCAAGCCAATCGATCAGCTCGTGCTGACTGATGTTTGAGAAAACTCCGCGATCGTTGTTCATAGATCTCGCCATATATATATGTTTTTATATTTTTTTAAAAACTGATGACCGACGGGAGTCACCGGTTTATATACAACGGGTGAGCATTTCTTCAATTGGCAATACCGCGGCACCAATTGCTCAAATAGGCTTCCGGAAGGTGTAATTAACGGTTTAGACAAAACGGTATTTATCTGTTAAGTGCTGTTAAACAATTTCAGCAAATAAAATCACTTCAGCCTCAAGTAGTATATAGAGAGTGGGTCAAATACTCACTTTGCCTCTAAACCCTCTCTGGAAGGGTTTATCCCCCCTCACGGAGCCTTCCCACGGGCCGACGTACGGAGGTCCGTGGGAAGGCTCCGTGAGGGGGGATAAACCCTTCCAGAGGGGGTTTAGAGGCAAAGTGGTATTTGACCCACTCTCTATATACTACTCATAATTCTCACGGCCGGATGCAAGTGATTACTGTTGTACATGATGTTCTTTAACAACAACAATTCGGCGAACTGGCTAAGGGTTATCCGTACCATTCAACCTCTCTTTTGTTCGCATTCCAAAGGTCGAAACTCGATTCGCGAAGAAAAGTTTTCTTCGCACTACTGGCGCCTTCGGTCGTCACGCTTGGGAAAACGTGAGGCCATATTAAAGACCATTGACTTTGGATGTCAAAACCTTGTTCACCGGTAGCGCTAAACTAGGAAACAATCGTTCAAACCGATAGATTAATAATTCAAAAAAGCTACGATAACAGTTACAGACTTTCATTTACACGACTTGGGACGATGCAGTAAGATTCCGATTCACTATGCAATGTTCGGTAATTTCGATGGCATTGAAAATGGCGGATTTCACCGTTTGAGCGCGCAGTGCATTTTGGATGACTAGGGTCCTTTAAGATAGATTTAGCTTTTTTTGCTTAACAATGAAAATTTCTACCAAGAGCAAGTACGCTTTTGTTTTTTCTCTTGTTTTAACCACATTTTTTCTAAAAGCAAAGAGATATATGACCGGCATTGAATGTTTTGGTTGTGAGGCTAAGCCATTCAAATTCACCGGAAAGCTCGATTTTCAAGGCCGTGTATGTCTGAGGACTAGACTATAGCCAACTGCAACGAGACAGACAAATAGTTAATTAAGTTACATTGCTCTTATTCAAAAACTGCATAAATATGAAATAAGAAGTATTCAAAAGCACTTTGCAAGAAACAAGATATAATGAGGTAATACTGATATACATGATATACTGTGAACCCTCTCTTAGCAGGACACGCACCCTTGGGGCCAACTCCAAATGTCTGCCTTAAGAGCCAATGTCTGAAATTTTCGAAAATCGGGCGTCACTCACAAAATTTCGGATTTCTTCATATTTTGACCAAATAATCTCTATAGTGAAGTATTTACAAAAATAACATTAAAAATTGTAACGGCGTTTTATTTTTTTCGAAAACGGGCAAAGTTTGAAAAACGGCAAATCGGCGGCCTTTCAGTTGTGAAACTGGCGAAAAATTACACATTTTCATCTCGCTCGTACAGAAAAACGCGATGCCATACATAAATAAAATGTGGCCACAACATAAACACGCTCCTGTTCTTCACACTACTGTTATTTACTTTGGATTAGCAGTTGAAATAAGAATATTTCGGCCGTTAGAAGAAACATGATTTCTTCCATTTTAAAAATTAGCAAATTTGAACCAATTTCAACGCCGTGGAAACCCAATTGGTACGTTGAGTTTGAAAACAAAATTAAGACAGTCTTGAAGCACAACTTCTGCTGTTTACTGTGGTGAAATATTTCTGGCGGCACTTTAAAAGTGCCCCGTCGAGAGACCAAAATGTGAAGGGTAGTTTGACACCAGGAGACCTTGTGGCACGAACCTGAGCGCCGACATTACGCACAAAATGTTTATCGCTAAAAATAGTTCCTGAGATAGAGCCTTTTTCAGAATCGTAAAGACTTCAGAAGAACTTCATCTATCCTTTGCTAACTTAAAATGATATCTTTTAAGCAGTTTGTTGAGATACGGAGTAGAGACACGAACATCATGTTGTGCGACCTTACAAATAACAGCGATCAACACTTACCCGCTTTTTCATCAGAAAATTAAACTGACCCGAACCTTGAATTGCGTTTATAATAAAGACAATCCTGAACTCCGATCCATTATATTGCTGAGATCATATCATAGCGTTATTTACTCCAAATTTGTTAAAACAACAGTCGGAAGTTTCAGTTCGGAAGGTTCCCACAATGTGTTGCAAAGAGATTGCGTGACGCGTAGCACGCTGGAATTTGTTGCGTGCTTATGGTAACGGTCACGGAAAGAACATTGCCGTGGAAAAGGTTTCAGGTCAGTGTCATTTAAGCCCCATTTACACGAGCAATTTTTCCTTGACAAGTTTACTTGCCAATTTTTATTGCTTGTGTAGATGATTAACAAGTTTTCCTTTACAATTTTCCGTTGTCAAGGAAAAGCTAGCATGCCAGCTTTTCCTTGACAAGGAAAAATTGTCCACTATTCTCCATCTACACGAGCAATTTTTCCTTGTCAAGGAAAACTTGTCAAGGAAAAATTGCTCGTGTAAATGGGACTTTATAAAGTGGGCTGGGGGTCCTTTAGTTGTAGAACTTGAGGCTCTAGTGGGGTCCGAGTGCATGCCTTCTATATTGATTTTTGACGTCGGGAGGCTCGAAAGTGCTTTTTACATCATTCAATACAAGATATTTTCGAAAACAAAAGTGAAATTCAAAGATATTTTTTTCTTTTTAGCCACTATTGCACCCGCTTTCCGTTAATAGTTCATCAGAAAATTAAACTAACCCGAACCTTGAATTGCGTTTATGATAAAGCCAATCATGCACTCCATTGTTGTAAATAAATTCCTGCACAGCAAAAGTAGAGAAAAATAATCGTTCACAGCGAGAGAAAGAAAAGTATGGAATAATCTAGAAAAAAATTCTTGCACAGCCTCAAGGCGGAAAACAAATCATGCATCACACAAGGCTTCTTCAATCTTCTTACAAGAGAAAATAAAACTGCAAAAGTGGTTAGCAATCTTGCATTACATTGGCCCTTCATTTTCTAGCTTTACAAGGGCAAATATCCTCAAAATCTTCAAGGAGGGCCATCGATGGCGCTTTTTTCTTCACTGCCGGGCACGGGCACGACGCATTTCTTTTGTAACTACATCCGGGTCGACCTTCCTGTCTGTGGATTGACCAATAGTAAATTTAGCCTCCAGGTAGGCTTTCTGCTTTTCATTGAACTGGTAGCAAGGGCTGTTCCATTTCCTTTAGCGCCCAGCCCGCCTTGAGACTTTGGCCTTTGTTTGAGCTGCTAACTGAGCTTGACAGAAAGGAAGAAGTGCAACGCTTTCGCTGAGGAGGGTGGCGTACTGTTGTTTGGCCAGGTTCATTGGAGTGTGCCTCTCCGGTGACCTGGAGCAGGCTTCTAATGACAGATGGCGTTACAGGTCGGACGGCCGTTGAAACACTTTGATGCAGCCCCCGGGAGGTACTAGCCTGCGAGCAAGGCTCTCATTCTTAGGGGTTGGGAGGAAGGGGTTCGGGGGGCCTCCTCCCCTCCCAAACCGCGAACCCGGTCCCGACCCCGAGAGCTTGCTCGCAGGCTAGGGGGGTATTCGGATATGTCTTGGCTGGGTATGTGCCGCCCGGGTCTTCAAATTTAGACCCCGTTTTAGAAAGAATTTGCACTCAAAATGTTACCCCATTCTAAAAATAGGTCAATTTTTAACACTCTGATTCTAGAAAAATGATACAGAAAATGATATGCGATCTCGGATGGCAGAGCCTCGAAGCTCGCTGGGCTGTCAGCCGCCTATCTCTGATTGTCCACGGCCTTGTGGACGTTGAAAGTCAGATTCTGGTTAGGAGTACAAGTGAGCGTGTAACTAGACAATCCCAAGGTCAACACCACTTCTGGAATATCCTGCCCAGTATTTAATTTAGATTTCGTAGAAATTGCGTAACTTTCAATAGCCCATTTTTTAAAAACGTTATTTCTTTGTTTGTTCGACTTATACATCAAAATACGACAATTCTGCTTCCACACAAATCAGCAACATAATTGCTTTGATTTCAAACAGAAGATAAAGACGATAAAGTCACGATCTACAATTTCTTTATTCACCATCTTATGAAGCTTTCGTGCGTTCGAAATATTATACCTCGTTCTAGGAAATGTCTCTAAAATGGATACCCGTTCGTTCTAGACCAGGAGTCCCAAAATTACGGCCCCGTTAGGCGGCACATACCCGTATAGGTATTTTTGGGAAGTACCCCCCTCCCCCACCTCCCCGGGATGCAGCCTTCCTGTGGGTATGAAAATACATTGGATGTTGGACGTTCAGGACTGTTTTCCTTGTCATCGGACGTGGCTGTTGAGACTGTAACTTGCGGTGGAGATGTGACAGAAACAGCTTTAAACCCACCAGCCGAAAACAGAACTGACAGCCAGCTGTAGCTCACATCTGTAATAGTATCACTATTCTCAGATACTTTTGCTTGCTTTTGAGACGTCAATATAAAGTCGTATTGACGTCTCAAAAATCTAGACAAAACTAATTTCGATTTCAAGGCGCGCGTTAATACTGCATTATATTGACGGCGTTGGAAGAAAATATATTCCGTACTGGGCTCCGTCCCCGGGGCTCCGCCGCTTTGCGACTCCGCCCAATACAGAATATATTTTCTCCCAACCAAAACCAAAACGAAGGAAACAGACTTTATACATTTATACATTTCCAAAAACGGACGTTACTCCTGTGACTTTTCCACGGCAATTAATGTTCTTCCCTTGACCGATACCATAAGCACGCAGCAAATTCCAGTGTGCTACGCGTCACGCAATCTCTTTGCAACACATTGTGGGAAACTTCCGAACTGTCATATAGCGACTGTTGTTTTAACCAATTTGGAGTAAATAACGCTATGATATGATCTACAGGGCTTAGATATTCCAAACACAGCAATATAATGGATCGGAGTGCAAGATTGTCTTTATTATAAACCCAATTTAAGGTTCGGGTCAGTTTAAAGCGGGTAAGTGTTGATCGCTGTTATTTGTAAGGTCGCACAACATGATCGATGTTCGTGTCTCTACTCCGTATCCCAACAAACTGCTTAAAAGATATCATTTTAAGTTAGCAAAGGATAGATAAAGTTCTTCTGAAGTCTTTACGATTCTGAAAAAGGCTCTATCTCAAAGGAACTATTTTTAACGATAAACATTTGATGCGTAGTGGCGGCGCTCAGGTTCGTGTCACAAGTTCTCCTGGTGTCAAACTACCCTTCACATTTTCGTCTCTCGACGGGGCACTTTTAAAGTGCCGCCAGAAATATTTCACCACAGTAAACAACAGAAGTTGTGCTTCAAGACCGTCTTAATTTTGTTTTCAAACTCAACGTACCAATTGGGTTTCCACGGCGTTGAAATTGGTTCAAATTTGCTAATTTTTAAAATGGAAGAAATCATGTTTCTTCTAACGGCCGAAATATTCTTATTTCAACTGCTAATCCAAAGTAAATAACAGTAGTGTGAAGAACAAGAGCGTGTTTATGTTGTGGCCACATTTTATTTATGTATGGCATCGCGTTTTTCTGTACGAGCGAGATGAAAATGTGTAATTTTTCGCCAGTTCCACAACTGAAAGGCCGCCGATTTGCCGTTTTTTAAACTTTGCCCGTTTTCGAAAAAAATAAAACGCCGTTACAATTTTTTAAGTTATTTTTGAAAATACTTTACTATAGAGATTATTTGGTCAAAATAGGAAGAAATCCGAAATTTTGTGAGTGACGCCCGATTTTCGAAAATTTCAGACATTGGCTCTTAAGCCCCGGCTACACGTTCTAACATTGTTATATAACATTTTTTGGTTCAACAATGTTAGAACGTGTAGCCAGCATGTTAGATGACGTTTGTCTAACATTTCTTGTTGAAAGAAATGTTTGATCGAAATGAAACCATTCTTCCAACAAAAAATGTTAGACAAACATCATCTAACATGCTGGCTACACGTTCTAACATTGTTGAACCAAGCAATGTTATATAACAATGTTAGAAAGAGTAGCCGGGGCTTTAGAGAGGAGTCCGCCTTTATAGAGAGTTTAGTTTCATACAATGATATGAAATTCGGTCGAAACCGCCGAGCCAACCACTGATGTCCGCCTTAGAAGGATGTCTGCCTTACAGGCGTGTCCGCTTTGAGAGAGTTGACTGTATCAACCATATAAACTTGCATTTATATGCAACTGGATATGAGATATTTCAGCTTAGTAAGCTGCCAAACAGTAATAATTTTTGTTTGTTCTCTTTTAGTCGAAAAATCAAAGTGTTGGTTGCCATGGTTTCCTTTCGAAGAGGTTAAACTTTCTACGCCGTCTAAATTTGGAAAAACGACATTTCTATAATATGAAAGAAGCAGTAAAGAAAGTAAAGGAAGGTGTTCAAATAGCCTACGGCAGTAAACAGTTAGTTACTACGACGTCATCTGTCAGTGTAGACGAAGAAGAACATTTTGTTGCCTCTCTAGTGTCTGAAAAGAGGGAGACGGAGAGTGCCGGAGTAGAGAGAAAGGCAACATTGATTGAAAACACAGACATTGAAGGCGCAGCCACACCCTGTATTAGTCCACGTGTCAATTTAATTGAAGAAATTCCTGCTGCGTCACCTGTGTTAGACGAGTTGGTCTCCAGAAAAAGGAGAAAAACGAAACCAGTTGCAACACGATCATTATCATTATTATTATTATTTTCTTTTTTGACAGTGACAGCCATTTGTTCTGGAATGCTTGGTGTTCTCATGCGGTCTCGCCGCCATCGGGGTGAGTAGGTTGTTATGTCTGGAATCCCCAAAAATCAAAATTGAACTATAACAGAACGAACAAAATAGTTGACTATATGTAGTTGTTATCAACAAGCATTTTCCTTCTGTGGTTATAGTGTATTAATTTGGCGTTCGGCACGATTTTGAAGAGCACACCCGGCGTTTAAAACAAAGTCGTGCCACTGCAGTATAGCAAAGCAAACGTGCTGGGCTTAAAAGCCGTGTCGCAATGAATTCAGTGACACAAATAAAGCCGAGGCGGCAGTAGTCATAAATTCAAACTTTTGCCGGTATTTTCTTAACTAACCAGTAG
This sequence comes from Dendrophyllia cribrosa, assembly GCA_024195265.1. Lineage (NCBI taxonomy): Eukaryota > Metazoa > Cnidaria > Anthozoa > Scleractinia > Dendrophylliidae > Dendrophyllia > Dendrophyllia cribrosa. Next base: position 17,899,212 of record JAJLRJ010000005.1, read on the forward strand.
TTCGTTCTCTCTTTTTTTCTTCTAACCAACGTCAGAGATCAGTGCAACCCCCCAGAAATGGCCTCAAGGGAGCGACATGCCAAATCAAATCGTGAGATTGTTTTTCTTTTTCTTTCTTGTTTTCTTTTTTTCTTGATATACCTAATTCAATAAAGGTTGCTTTGGCAATTGGTTGGTAATTGGGCATTGGCATTTAGGCATACGGAACACAATGCAATGCTTTGCTTGAGTGACCGCCAAACAATTCCCAATGCCCAATTACCAATGACCATAGCAACCTTTATTGAATTCAAGGTATATATTTATTAAAGTTTCAAGTTTTATTGGTTTACACAATTTTTGACACATTTTTATTTCAGAACATTTTTTATACATATCAAAAAACCGAAAACAGCAAAAAACAAATTCGTGTCATATACACTTTAAATAGAAATGTAGGCCATAAAAATAGAAAAATAAACCTCGCTCCTTCCCCCTCCCGAATAAGAACTGGTTTAATTAAAGGGGGACAACTATTTTTTTTTTTTTATGGAAGAGTTCTGAAGTTTTAATAATTGGTTTAAAGGTCTTGACTTTTTCATTCAAATTTAACCGTAATGCCCCCTTAACTTTCAAATGGTTGGTCAGGGTGTGACGGTTTTGACAAAGTAGAATGAGGAGGTCCATCCTTGCGGAAGTGGACCTTACTGGTTCACCCCATCTTTTGTATGACGGATTTTTTATAGCCGCTGAAAACACACAGTCATATATAGCTACCTACTTCTGTTCACACAATTTTTTGACCACATGGCGTGCTTAACAATGAACGCACGCAAACTTTAAAATAAAGTGATTGACGTAACTATTATTTTTGTATCTGATTTTATAGATTAATTCTTCTGTACCGACAGTCACCACCTCGACACACAATGTGTCAAAAACGATTTGCAAATCGGTAAGTGATATTTTTAAGGTAATTGTGAAGCTCAACTTAGCACAAGCGCAAGCATTATAAAATTCACCTATAGCAATAATGAAAATACCGCAAGCATATCAAGAAAACCAAAAACATATATACTTGCACTTATGATCATGATTGCGTTGAGCCCATTTTTACATTGAAACGCTTTTTTTTGAAGAGTTACACTGGAAAAAAATAGGTCTTTCCTAATAGCATTATAGCCATAGGTATTAAAGCATATATGAATAGTAAGTCTTCCAAGCCTGCCTGACTAAAAAAATGACTTTTATTCTCCGTAAGTTTTTGACGCCTGTTCTAGAAAGTTCTAGAAATTTCTGTTTAAGGGGTTTTTGAGATGAGAGAGTGGATAAATTGATAGCCTGCGTGGCAGGCGTAAACGGGGATGGCTTTCCCCGACGCGGCCTGCTACGCAAGCTAATAAATTGATTAAACGGTTGTTTATGTAAAGCTTTCTTTATAGTAACTCGAGGGAATCATAAAACAACTTTTGAATAGATCAAAGGCTCCTGTGAGCCAGCTCATGGATGAATTGGATTGGTGTAGAGATAGTTGAAAAAAAGAAGAGGACTCACGTAGGATTGTAAATATGTATTTTGTTTGTTTATCGAATGCGTATTTACATTTACATCTGCCATGAGAGACAACCCTCGGTGCATGCCATAATTCAGAATATTTCTGCAAATTTTTGGGCGGGGGTGTGCCGCTGAGACTCTGAGACCCTTAACCTATACTAGACCATTTTAGCTGCATTTTGCAACCCTATTCAATTCTAGACTAAACACCGAAAATCCCTACCCTATCCTAGACCTATTCCAGACTCAATATTTTCCAGAAACTCGTTCACTATCACAGTCTAAGATGCCAGCGGTCAGTAAAAATTCCGTACCGCCCGCTGTACCGATTTTTAAATGCCATTTGCCAGTAAACCTCATCTAGACTAAATTCTTCACGCAACTGATCAGTTTCGCAGAAAATGATACCCTATTCTAGCCAAAAATCTCTGAATACTATACCCTATTCCAGACTAAACTGCCTGAAAACCATACCCTTCACAGCGGCACATACCTATATAGCTCATATATGGGAGTATTCCCCCAGGCTCATAGCATGACTTGTCTTGCAATGTTGCAGACCTGATCAGATCGGTTTACGTTCACAGCTATATATTCTAGATAATTCTGAATTCTATTGTTCGAGAGATAAACAGTATGGTATCAATTTGTATGTTTTCGTAGGCTGTATTTCATAAATTTAAAACACCAATGGATATAAAATGCCAATGCCAAAGTCATTGTAATGGTTAACAAACCCTCTAGGAAAATGACACTCGTGTTATTGACTCATGCATTTTAGCGAGTGTGTCAATGAAATCTGCCATAGTATTTGTTCCACACAGGAAGTGCATCAGTATCTTGTGAAAGAACATGTACCTTGGAGACTTAGTTTTTAAACATGTTTTAGGTAGCATTATACACCTCTTCGACTCATGTTTGATGTGGTCTCACCTCGTGTTTACTCTTGAATAACGTATTACGAGGAGTATAGATCGCATGTACGAAACTCTATCTATTTCGTGATTACTTACTCTCTTGTTTGTAGGAAAATATTTCCGATTGCTTAAGAAGTTGTCCCGCAGATCAGTTTGAAGTACTTAACATGGCCACTGGACAAAAGGATTGTCTGCCTTGTCTTTCATGTTTAACTGGCTGGAAACCATCAGTTCCTTGTGGCAACGTTGTAGCGATGGGGGTGCCTATTTATTGCGTGGAATGTTCACAATGCCAACCTAACGAAACATTTGTGAGACCTTGTGGGCCATCAGCTGACACTGTTTGCGCGAGATGCGGGCCTGATCAAAATACATGGATAGATACTAAAAGAGAAATATATGGATGTTTAGATTGCCCTATTTGCTCGTCGGGATTTGAACCATCTCATCCTTGTGGTAGTGTCGTCCCACACGGTGAAATGATTACTTGTGTTCAGTGTCAAGAAGGGGAAACATTTTCCACAATGACTGATAGAGAACAATGCAAAAAATGTTCGTTTTGCCCACGTGGACAGGCAATCGTCATAAGTTGCACAAAATATTCCGATACGATGTGTAGACGTTATAGCCGTGGATGTAAAGGACGTAAACGTTTAAGTTCAAATGGAGGTGACCAAGTTATACTACTAAAAAGGTCTAAAAAAAGAAAAACTAATGTAGAATGCATAGATTGTCCAGCGGGAATGGAGCCTTCCGTGGCTTGCGGAGCAGTTGTCAAAAAAAATGCAGTACTGCGTTGCGTTCCTTGTAGTTCTGGTGTAACCTACTCTGATCACCGAAGCAAACATGCATGCAGAAGGTGCACAAAGTGTCCTCCTGGTAAAGTTGTGATATTTCACTGTTCCATTCACCACGACACTGTTTGTAGTACAACGTGTTTATTTAACCAGATAACTATTTCCAACAAATCTATTTTAGCATGCGTTGATTGTATCAATTGTTCTGTTGGAATGGAACCAGCGATCCGTTGTGGTACCTTGGTAAATGCCTGGCCTCGTCAAAAATGTATACCTTGTAAAACCGGTACTTTTTCCAGCACCTATGGAAGGGGGCCCTGTAGACGTTGTCGTATGTGTTACGGTGAAACGATAGTGAAAAGATGCACTAAAACATCAGATATTGTTTGCCGGTGTAAAGACAGACATTACCGTGACCCTATTTTGTCAGTTTGTCGCCGCTGTTCTCGGTGTTGCAATGATGGGAGAGACTTCTTCTATCCTCAAGAATGTGGCCACTTAAAATCGAGGAAATGTGGAGATAGAAGGTGTCCAATTCAAAACGACGTTATCCTAGATCCTAGATCAAGTTCCAGTCCCACTCTCAATTACATCTCCAGATTCAGATCCATTTATAGACGCAGAACCAGATCCATTTCCAAACAACAATCCATTTCCATTTTATTATCGATGATTACCGCAGTCTTCTTTGTTGCATTGATATCATTTGCAGTAATCTACCTACGCCTTCGTCGACAAAATCTAGCACGGCCTCCAACACTACTGACAAAAAAATTACGAAGTGAAACAAGAGCGCGCGAAGTTACAGGTTAGTGGTTATTTCATTAAATCAATTGCCTTATGCAGCGTAAAAATGTATGTATTTACGTAATGCAACGATAAAATGGAGTCTTTATTCAGAGCAATCTTATTAAACCTGAAGCTTAATCTGTTTTTTATTCGGGGCCTACTAAGTCTTTTTTTTAGCGGAGCTCTGCGGGCCGAAGGCCCGCGCGGAGCCCCATACTCATAGAACCTATGCCTGTCATTTTTCATGGTCATGACCAGCGGAATGTTTCGCGGGCGGCGTCTGTCATGTCCGTGTGTCCGAACCAACGTTTTTCGCGCGGCTACACAGCCGAATTTCACGTCAGCTGTACGCTCAACACTCTTGTTGAGTCAGTGGTTAACCGTTGAGTTTAGCCGAGAAAACCATTTGCAAAGTTGTTTTTCCCGGCATTTATCCGCGGTTTGCTATTCAAGACAGGTTTCACATTTCTCAAACAGTGGTCAAGACCGCATTTGAGGCTGCGTAACTCTGCAAGTCAAGCGTTTTTGGAGGAATATAGAGCTAAGTGCTTATTTTTAAACCTGATTTCGTGTTAAATTGAAGCTAGTAGATTGTCGAAGCATTTGTTTACAGCTAAACTCTTTTGAGTTTAATTCTTGTGCTTCCGACCTTTTCACAATATCATTACTTTCAGTACTGTTCTATATTGTGCAATTTTGGCTTGCATTTAAAAAGGTTTCAATTTTGAATAATTAGGTTATATAAAGCGTGCTTGAATTCAGTCGTTTCATGATTTCTTTCATCGAAGACAATCAGCTCGGCCTCGATGCGCTATAAATGGTTCGCGTTTTGCGTTTAAACAGAAACTTATGGAGATTTGAATAAAATTTTTCGAAAGAAGATAGTGTTGTCCATTTTTATGTCTTTGTTCATTCATTACATAGGTTGAAAAGCGATTTTATGAAAACAAAACAAGACTTGAATTTTATATAGTTCTAACTTTACTCGCGTGGCCTTATGCAAATATGTTTGTGTATTTTTTGCAATTTTGATTTCCAAATCAGTTTCTCGGGCAATTTTTGACAAGCAACAACTGTATTTTATTTGGAAAGTAGTCGTACTAGTTATTCCAGACGGAGAAAAAGTTGTTTTTGTGAACTTTTGTACGGTCGCGTAATACTGTTTTTGAGAATTGCTAAAATTAAAAAATAGCCGCGGTCGTCAATCTTAATTCTTGTGCTTCCGACCTTTCACCTTCGTTAAGTTTCACCTTAGTTAAGCTTTGAATTTGTTAAATAATTTCTTGTTTTACTCATTACATTATTGCTGCAATTCTTGTTACAAAATACTCTCTTGTTCAGAACAAAACATTGTCGTTATTGTTTTCAGCCACCTGTGTGGCCAGATATCGGTACTATGCTAATATCTCACGTTTTTTTGGCGAGTGTTTTAATTTCGTTATTTTCGTGCATCGTTTAAAGTTCGTGAAAATTTAATCTGCGAAATTTTATTCAGAAAGAAAATGTACCACATGCTTTCTACAAAATAAATGTATAGACGTTACCACATACCGTCTCCTACTTTGTAAATTTGTTCTTTAATTTTTCCCTTTACTCACCTCAAAGAAGATCAGTTAAGAAAATTAGAAATTTTTATCATCATCTAATTCGTTTGGTAATAGATGATGATGATGATGATTATGATTATGATAGCGCAAGCCAAAGTTCAATAAAGTAAAAACATGTTGCTTAAAGGGACACTGTCACGAGAGCGCATGCGCGAGTTTTTCGAATCGAAACTTGAAAAGTTCAGCCTGAATTTTTCAAGTTGAACCGTCAATTTCAAAATGGCGTCGACTAGTGGCGGCGGTGGAGGGAAAAGAACCAATTCGGGACGGAAGAGGAAGTTCGAGGATCAAGCAGAATATAAGATAGCGTGGTCTAGAAACCACAAACGAATATATTTGGAAAATCGGATATTTAGGTCGTGGCTTCAGGCTAAATTCTATGCCGGGTATGAAGCTTCCAGTGACAGCGACTTCGTCGCCCATTTGTTGTTGTTGAAATATCGTCGAAGGTATGCTATGTTTTCATGACTTTGGCTTCAGTTTGCCCTCCTCAGGACGAGTGGCTCCTTGACGGAACCAAAAAAATAAAAAATGAAAGGGAGTAAAGGAAAGAAAAATGATGAGCCTACGACACGAGGTATTCCCAGGCGGTCACCCATCCAAGTAATAACCTCGCCCGACATGGCTTAACTTCGATGATCGGACGAGAACCGGCGCATGTCAACCGGTGACAGTGTCCCGAAAAGGATCGTCAGGGGAGAGTTCGCTTCGGGCTTCCAAAATTCCCTCTTACGATTTTTCTTGTTAGTTAGTTGTAATTATCTTTGAAAAGCCCCCTTGGGGAAAGGTAATAAAGTATGTATGTATGTATGTATGTATGTACGTATGTATGTATGTATGTACTTACAGAATATCGCAAAAATTTTACATGCAAAAATTTAGCAGATTTAGCGGCCAATTTTGGGTGATTTTCGCGATTTATAAACCCCACGAAAATAAAAGGCATTGGGGTATTATACTTCATGGCTGCGTTAAAAAAGGAATACTGCTTAACGGAAAGTATGAAATTGTGTTTAAATTTGAATTGTTTTTCTCAGGTGAAATCACACTTGAGGAGCTGGATGCAAAGCATATCAAGATGTTTGAGTGGATGTGCAGCAAACTTGATGACGGAAGATGGGGCCGGCGGGACTATGAACGCTTAGCTACCAAATATGACCGAATTAATGTTGAACAGCGTGCAGCCTTGCGATGTGAGCAGACCCGTGGTAGAAGTCCATCCAGGTTGTTAATGTTACATATTCAGACTTTATATCCTGATCTTCCTCTTCGCTACCTTGTTCATTCACTTAAAGAGATTGGACGCAACGACATAGCAAAGAGACTAACCGAGCTAATTTTAGAAGGTAATTACGGAGTATCCCGTTCAATTGAAGAACTCCCCACGTTGGTGTAAGCACTGGTTGGCTGCTCTCGCCATTTACTAAAAATCATGGAACTAACGTTTCTCTCCCGTTACATACAGTAAGCTGCGGCGGATTTATTCAAATGAACTATCCAAGTAAATAGTGTTTCTTAAAATTTTCCCCTCTAATGTTAATTACATGTTTAAAATGTTCTTTTTCTTTGAATGCAATTCCTCGAGGTGACAATTGTTATAACTGAATGCGCAGTTTACCTACCTCTTTCGTGCACTTAATACCCTCCCTCTGGCTTCAAACAAATAAGGCGGAAAGTGTATTTTTTGTTCCTTTGTAATGTTACTCGTTACACATCATAGGTACATCACAGACATCATAGGTACATCATAGGTACATCATAGGTACATCATAGGTACATCATAAGAACATCATAGGTGCACTCAAGATGAGAGCTTACGAAGATATAAAATATGCGAAGGAAAACACGATTTATTTCAAGCTCCAAATAGCAGTCTAAGGTGGAGATCTACGCATCAAGCTGTTCGTAGTCAGTGTTTCGCAAGGTTATTACAGTACGTTTTGGCGATTTACATCACTATGATTTTTATAAATTGAAATCTATAGGGAATAGGCTTAAAGTTGTCGTCGCTACGTACAATTATAATTGCCGACATTTTATGACTTTAACTCTTGTTTTTCTTTTCTATAATGGTTACTTTTATACCACAAGTAGACTTACAGTCATTATTTTAGCAACATCAGAATGCTTTTTTGACTAAAAAAAAGACAATTTGCATCATTCTGTGAGTAAATTAATTAATCCCATTAATTGTAAAACGGGATATATTGATTCATAAACACCCATGTGAGGCATAAGCTAAGGTGCATCAAGCAAGTAGTAAGCGCAGAGCCATTCCTCGCCTGTAACGTACGCTCCTTGCTCGCTCGTTATGCTCGCCCTTCAAGTTTGCGCAGCGCAAAAGCGCCTGCGTGTTATACAGGCTAGGTCGTTAGAAAATGGGAGCGAATTTATATTAATATTGTCGTAGTCTATGAAAAATAGGGAGCTTTAGTAACCACGACGGCGACGGCAGCGAGAACAGCACAAAAAAATAGGTTTGATGACGAAAACAATGCCTCTGCACGTGCGTTTCACGTTTCTTAGTAGATCCCTGCAAAACAACAACGTCAAATGATCAGATTATAGGTTTTGTGGAGAACGTGAACATACGACGGTCAATATTTTCCCCTGCTCTATTTAAACTTGAAAGCCGTCACAATGAATTCAGCTCCTGGACAATTCACTCACATCAGACAATTAAATTCAACAAATTGGAACAATTGCAAAGAAATTTCAAAGAACGTGAAGTTTTTTTTTCAATGATGTTGTCGTCGTGGTTGCTAAAGCTCCGTATTTAATATGAAATATTTACGTGTACTTCAATTACATAGTTTGTTTAATACGGTATAACAAAAGTTGAAAAACACATTTCAGTTACATTGGTCAGTTTGGTCTCTGATTGAGATTTATTTTACATGACAATACAATAAGAAATAAAGTAGGTTAGGTTGAGGCAAGAAATATAAATATTAGCACATGCCAGCTGTGACGGATCTAGGAGAGGGATTTCCCCCTTAATTATTTTGTTAAAGACATTCGGGTCCAAACATATTTTTATTCGAACCTCTTACACTCTGGTGCCTCCCTTTTTTATCCCCCGGCGGCCAAACACTAAACAAATTTTAAAATTCAGCGCTCGCCCACCGAAAAAATGCCTGCACTGTAGGCTACTGATACAAACGACTCAAATGAGTCTGGAAAAAAAACTGGCTTGAAACTTTGGGAGAACCCGAACCGAGGGGTTTAAACGAGGGTTCTTTCTTGCCCAAACTCCGCAGGGTGCTTGCAACAGAAACACATACATTTTGCTGAACTTCGTGATGGCATATTCGTGATTACATTAGGACATATACAGCATTTTTATTGTTTGTATTGAGATATAGGACCCGACATGAATTTCGACGTTTGCCAACTGACTTCTAGTCGTGTCTATTTATAGAAAGACGAGAAACTGGTTTTGTACTCTAAACAAAAAATATAGAAAAATTACCGTGTTTCTATTAGGGTTATAAAAATGATCACAGCGCACATTAGCTATCCAATTGCATTATATGCTCAACCACTTATGAATAACAATCTATTGTAATCTGTAACAATCGATAACAATCATTAGTATATACTAAACAGGTGATAGCGTTGTTGGTGGGCTCGAATTGGCTACTGAAACTGGGAATAGAAAGTGATATTCCCCTCCAAGCAATTTGCACGCGAAAATTGTAATCGTTGACAGGAATAAATGTGTTAAAAATCATCATTTGCTTGCTATATTATCTCGCTGTTTTAGTATGCACTAAAACAATTATACACCTCAATGTCGGTGGCCAGTGGTGGATCAGTTTACCATTATATTATAATTCAACACATTGATACACTGCCCAAATATGGTCATAAAGCTCTCGATATACGTTAGGTAGGTCTACATGACGGTCTATCCAGCGATGGAGGTAAATTTCGCATTTTCAGTGAAGGAAAGTGGAAATGACCGCTGCCTGCAATTTCGTGTTTTTGGTAGAAAAAATGCGTGAACTATTTATATTCGATAAAAAAGGGAAAAGAAAGAGAAAAAGAGAAGTAAAGTAAACAGAAAAATTATTGATCACATGATTGGACAAAAAATCTTCGAAATTTTCGCTTTGTGTCGCAGTGCTTCTTGGCGAAGCTGAGTGAGAGCTGACAAAACTTGTTTAAAGTTAAACCGCTCGACACGGAGTGAATGAAGGAGCACGATTTTCGGAAAATGCTTTATAGCAATCACCTCTGGAATATGATATAGACTTAATACTTCCTAGAAAGGAAAGTTTCTGATCTTTGTTTTAAGCGAATTGAAGTTTTAAAACGATCTCGCCATTACGGTTGTAGGAACTAAAACGAGCAATTTTGAACGTAACAGCGATCGACTTAGCTCGTTCTTCGATGTTTGAAAATTTAATTTGGTGCTGATGGAAGGGACTAAAATGCCACGTCAACTACAGGTAACGATTTTTTAACCGTTCCTTGTATCTTTTAGCTGTGAATTTTTGTAAGACTGTCCACGCTGAAGTTCTTTCAGACTTTTCGCCACTATGTTTAGTTAGCCTTGTGTTTGTTCAATTTGTTTTGATTCTTCAACACTCGTAACTAAGAAATTCTACGTCACTACTCTTTGCCGTTCTTTGCGTAGACAAAAGCTCTACGTAGAGACTCTCAAATTGTGTATGCTTAATTAATTTTAGCTTGGCAAAATTTTTGCCATTCGCTGCTTACTGCGTAAGAAATGGCGCGAGGTAAAATATTGTTGTAAGTCTTTTTACTTTTAACAAGAAGCTGTACACAGCTTGAACTCGTGGCGTTTTTAAATTTTTGCAGCATTGTTTCCCGAGTGTTTTGAGTGCTTTGACGGAGAAACAGAAGCTTAAAATTATGTCTAATCAAAGGCTCCTAAGAGACAACCCGTGTAGAAGAAATGCGAACGCGTAACGCAATATTGCCGTAAGCTTACGTTTCCACACTGACACGGTTCGATATTTAAAAAAAAAAAATTAAACGTAAGGATTTTTGACGAACGGGAAAAAAAAACAGAACATCACTTTCATAATGTCCAGTCCGAAGAAAAAAGAAACAGGACAAAAAAAAAAAGAAAAGAAAAAAAGAAGTCTCGAACGTGACTTGAACTCGGGCCGTCCGGGGCTAAGCCAAAACATCTATCCACTGCGCTATCGAAGAATACTTGCTCGATAGGGTCTAAATTTTATCATTTTAAGGTAGATACGCATCAAAACGCGTGTCTCGGTTGAAAAATCCTTTTAAATAGATTTTAACGTTGCACTAAAAACTCCAAATGTGAAACATCTTTAAGCTTATTGTTGTTTATATTCGTATAAATCAAATTAATTATTGTTATCGCTGGATTCACGTTGTTCTTGTTACGAAACGTATTCGTAACAAAGCATTTAATACTCACGAAGTTTACAGCTGATGGAATTGAGGAGCGAGTGAGTGAGTGAGAGAATTTTATTAAGTCACCGTTTCCGATAACCCGTGCATTAATATGCTTGCGTGTATACACGGGTTTAAAAGTAGCCGACACTTCAAAGCTCGATCGCTAAGCAAATTGCAAGTTACATGAAACACAAAACTTGCCGGAACAAAAATCCCACAGGAATAATATCAAACGGTCCTATCCATCCATGAACGCCTTGCATTGTCGGCTTGAAAACGTGCAATTGTACGCTGTAGTTCTTTACTTTGCTTGTCACTGTCAACACAAGGAGAAATTCTGCGGTATGTATTTCATGGCTGAAAGCCATATAGTCGTCGACATAAACTAAAGTATGCATGCATAAATTTGCATGCGCTAATGTGACACGAAAAAAAAATAAGAAAAGTCAAAGCCGGATTTACAACTCGTATGCTTCGCCACGAGTAATAAAAGGTTGTACATCTCAATGATTTTTTTCGCGAAACTGTAATTTGTTATCAATGTGTTGAATTATAAAACAGTTGTAGTTCTCAAGCTTGCGCAATATCGCCTTGATTTTAGCCAAGTAAGTATTCGGCAATATAGCACTTCGCTTTCGCACTGTAACTGTTAACTAGTCACCTCCACTTCAGCGAATAGTTGTTAAATAGTGTACGTTTCGTTTGACTATCGATTGGCGGATACCAATCGATATCAATTAGCTACTTATATTGATCGGTTTCGATTGATCAATTAACTGAACGGATCATCGATTGTCATCGATTGGCTACCCCAAGCAAGCAGTCAAAAGTAAAAAATTACCATCAGGGTCATTTTACTCATTACAGTGGAACCTCTGCTTTAGCACACTCCATTAAGGCGACACCCCCTTAAAGGGGACAGAAACGTTTGTCCCAGCAAAACGCTCATATAATATAATTACAAGAAAGAACCTATGGAACCAAACCTATGGCCTTCAACACACAGGTCGGATGCTCTAACCACTGAGCTACGGGAGACTCGTGGCGAGTTAGGCCATATACTAGGTTCACACACCGGTCGGATGCTCTAACCACTGAGCTACGAGAGACTCGTGGCGAGTTAGGCCACATACTAGGTTCACACACCGGTCGGATGCTCTAACCACTGAACTACGAGAGACTCGTGGCGAGCTAGGCCATATACTAGGTTCACACACTGGTCGGATGCTCTAACCACTGAGCTACGTCGGGGTATGTGTATGGTGTTCATTACACTCTACACGCTACTGAGTTCTGAGTCATATATTTATCTATACTGACTGAAAGCAGAAAGCAGATGAAATAAAAATGTGAGAGTGGGTTATTCGTGGTGTCCTTTAAATCGCTGCAGGATTTCCTGAACTGTATAAAGCAATATCTATGAAATAAATGAAATGAAAACAGCTTTTTCGAATACTTGAGCGTAACAATTAGCACTATCCAGAGCCTAATATCGATGCACCAAGCACCTTCAACACAAATTTAACCAGATTTTTACTTATTTCAAAACGCACATTAAAGGAGCGTTTGATTTCTATTTTCTTTCAGTGACTACGTTAAATTCCTGCGACATTATTCACATGTAAATGACTACTTATCGTTGTCCAAAATGGAGAACGCTGACACAATATTCACTAAAGGAAGCTTTTGTGTACAGTGTAGTACATTACTTGAAACATAATAGCATAAAAACATTACTCCAAGAATGAACGCTAACTAAACTGTCTTTTCGTTATCAAACCTTTTCATCCCCTTCTTTTTAGTCCGTCAAAAAAAGAGCGTTTTAACTACTGAACGCCGAGTCCAATGCCGCCATCTTGTTTAGTGCACCGTCACGTACCAAAACAAGGTTTAGAGCACTAGTGCACCGAGTGCACAAATGAACCGGTGCACTAGTGTGCACCGGTTCAACCTGAGTGCACTGGTGCACTTGGTGCACTTGTGCACCGGTGCATTTGTGTAACAGTCTTGGGGACTAATACCATACACATAGCCTACGAGAGACTCGTGGCGAGCTCGGCCATATACTAGGTTCATACACCGGTCAGATGCTCTAACCACTGAGCTACGAGAGACTCGTGGCGAGCTAGGCTAGGTTCACACACTGGTCGGATGCTCTAACCGCTGAGCTACGAGAGACTCGTGGCGAGCTAGGCCATATACTAGGTTCATGTATGACATGCGTACTGCTAGGATCAGGAATGTCGAAAGCGTCATGTAAGGTGATAAATAAAGAAAGATGGTAAATGTCGGGAACTTTGAGCAACCGACTGGATAAAATTTTAATAATCAGCTGTGATCAGACCCCCACCCCACCCCCACGAAGAAATACAGAAAGGATGTGGTTAATTTTTTCATTCCCTGTCCTCTGCAAGAAGAGAAACAACGCATGATCGCAGGACTGGTTAAAACTTTAATAAATATGACAATACATTTTAATTTAAAAAAAAAAAACATATTTCGATTAATCATCGATCACTGATCTAAAATCACGAGAAAGGTAAGTTATCCAATCAGAGCTGGCGTAATATGACAAAGCTATTCTATATTGAATTTTCACCATCATTGTTATTTAAATAATCAAACTTGATGATAAAACGGACGGTAATGTTTACACATTCTCCCGTTTAGGTGGTCACTTGGTAAGAAGTCGAAACCTTTTTCTCAAGTACTTTCAGACAATATTTTTTATTGAAACAAAGTGTTACATTTCTATTTCTTTATAAACTGCTTGGCCACTAAATAAAATGTAATCTTAAATCTGAATATTTCATTTGTTCAATTTTTTCCCTCTAGGTATATTTGTCTCCATTTCGTTTGATTTTAAATAATATAGGCAAATTACCCTTGTATGGCTATCTAACAACACCTTGAGTCGCATTTTTAGGATTGTTTTCCCGTTATTTCCTTTCTATTTTCTGCTATATAACAGCACACGCTGTTTAGTTTTAACGGGCCAAGGGACAATGCAAAGGCATCGGATCCTGGTGGATCTTGTCAGCAAATTTTATATAAATACGAAATAACTGATAAAAAAAGGTGACTGTATATGTGTTCATGACATCATCATGACATCACTAACTTGTAAAGCTTATCTCTATAGAACAAAGGACAATGAACGGTCGCTAGAAATTACAACAGAAGCTCTCAGCTCAACCTGCCTTTCGGCATTGGAATGATTATAATCACCTTTGCACAAATATATGTTAGCCAGCTTGCAGTCTAGAAGCCCTACTTTTTAGATACTGAAGTTCATCTCGTTCAAGACATCATTTCTTTCGTCCAGGCACAAACACTAGTTAGCTAGATTCCAACCTGGAAGCCCTTTTCTTCAGGTATCGAAGTTCATCTCTCTCGTTCAAGACATCATTATACAAAGCGTTAGTATGGGTTTTCAGTCTGCGCAGTGTATCCAGGATATTACTGGGGTCCAACTCAACTGTTATTTCGTCGTCATATTCGTCGAGCTCGTAAAACTGAGCATTCAGGCTTCTCCAGCTCGCGGTCAGCCGTGTTCTTCTCAAGTGCTCGGTTTGGGACTGGAGCGTATTTGAAAAGCCAGGTGAGCCACACCTAGCAGATGTTATTTCACTGTCAGTCGACAGAAATCGACTCTTTCTTTCCAATGGTCCCGAAGGTTGGTCGGGCGCTGCACATAATCCCGTAGACTCGTTATCATCGCCGCCTTGTTCAAAGCACAGTTCATCTTCATAACCATCTCCTTCGTAAAACAGATTCAATTGACTTTCTCTAAGTTGGTCTCGCGTGTCCTCCAGCTCCAAGTACAGATCTTCTTTCTCAAGCTGCAGCTGGGCAACTTCATGCTCGGAGTTCTCGCGTCTTCGTTTCTCATCTTGAAGCTGCTTCTCTAGAATCGCCACCTTGTCTTCTAGCGATTCGAACTGTTTTTCGTCCTTCTTTTCTCGGTTAAGAGAATCAGACGAATTCTTTCTTTGTTTTAGAGTTTTTACACTGCTTCGTTTCGCCAATCCGGAACCTTGCGGTCGTTCGTTCAGCCTTCCGAGGGAAGCGCTCTTCCACAGTGAATCAACCAAACCATTTTTAACCTTTTTGCCAGATAAAGTATCTAGGGTATCAACACTTCCAAACTTTCGCCAGCCGTCTTCGTCTTCCCATTCCAAGTCGTCATTCTTTGCCAAAAGCTGCTCAGCATTTTGAAGTTCGCCTTGAGTTTGGTCATCATTCAACAACGAATTGTCTTCATCGCCGCTCGCTCCGTTATCCAGCACTTCTCGAGGAGGGAAGATGGCGCACTCGCCGTCATCATCATCACTTGGATTTGAGTCATAATCAGGGTAAAGGCCTGAACTGCTGGAATCACTAAAGACGATGGAGTTTCGTTTGATCTCATCCAGTTCTTTCATGGTGTTCCTGTGGCGTTTCTCTTCTTCAATCAGTCTTAGTTTCAAAGACTGTGTCTCATCAAGGTCATTTTCCAGCTCAGATAAAATGGCGCTGATTTCTGCAAACAACAATAACATACCATAAACGCTCTATAAGTCCTTCTATCTATTAAACCCCTCTCTAATAAAATAAGCCGCCCTCTTTATTTAGCCCACCCCCACCCCCTCCCCCCCCCCCCCCCCCCCCCCCCCCCCACAAAACCACGGAAGACACAGCCACTTAGGTCGGGTTAAAATCACATTATATTCTTGATCTCAACATTTCCAACTTCCATTTTCATATAGGACAATTTCAGAAAATTTGCGTCGTCTTTAATTCCTGGAGAGTTTTAAAAAAGGCCCCCCCCCCCCCCCCCTTCTCAATTAAGCTTCCTATCTAGACTCTAGAAGGATTGAAAATAAATAAGCTCCCCCCCCCACCCCCTTAATAGAGCGTTTACGGTACACGGATTATTTCTCTGTGGTTGAAACTTTCGACTGTAGTTTTCTCTGGACCTTTATACTGCCTGTTCAAACTTCTGTCATTATAAGCTGTCATATGTGTGAAAACAATGAACATTATTGCTTAATAATATTTAATCCTCTCACCCTCATAGTCAAACCTTAATGGGTCGTGCGATATTTTTCTAACTTTTCAGTCTGCGGACGAAATCGATCCTTCGGTGTGACCATTTAATTAAATGCTCTTCAGCAGTTCTTTTCACCGGTATTTTTTTATTGATTCATTATCTTGAATTCTGATTTTGGGCACCCTTGGAACAACATGAAAGAAGTAATTATAGCTTTCTGCACAATTTACCAGCTCAATCCCTGACTTCTTCCCCCGCTCAACACACACATGTCTGCAGCCAGATCATTTTACTAATGATGCATACATACATACAGGACTGGCTAATTCATACTCCAAGTGAAAGTGTTTTGAAGCAGGTAAAATCTGGGAAACGCCTTGACTTTAAAAATATTTAACCCTTTAACTCCCAAGAGTGTGAAACATCAAAATTCAAGACAAATCCCAAAATTCATTTTGTAAAATAGTGAAAAACAAATGGTACCATGCAAAAGTATTGAAGAAGAGGTTTCATTTGGATGGTCAGATCATAGGATTTCGTCCACAGACAAAAAAGTTATAACTATACTACATGTCTCCATAATTGACTCTGGGGGTGAAAGGATTATGATGAGGAAAGCAAATGTATTTAAAGAAGGGATTTTTACCCTGGCTTCAACCATTTTGTTGCCAAAACGTAGAAAAGGGCCGGAAACACTGGAAAGTAATATCCAAGGCTGTCGTGCTTACATGGTCATTAAAAAATGATCACAGCTAAAAATTACATACACGCGATCACAGCACCACAAGAACTGTAAGTACAGCTCAGTAGCTTCCAGTATTATGGCCAAACTTAAGAATTTCAATCACAGACGCAAACTGTGCAGCCATGGTATAGAAAGAGTTGCTAATGAAACGTTCGTGGTATGAAGGATGGATAAGTGAGGATTCTTCAAGCTTTGTGGCGTTGACGTTCTTTACATGTATAATACAGGGATAATATGATGATATTGTGGATAAAAATATAAGCCACTTGAACAGTAAACATAATAACCGACCCCTTGGCTCGTCTAATTTAATCTTACACTTATTCACGTATCGTATGGGTTTGTAGTGTCATTCGAGGATTAGTGCAGATGAAACTTAATACACTCGAACCGTCAGGAGCGGGAAAGAAAACTGTTTTGGTCACGGAAAGTTCGAGTTATCGAGGGCTTCAGTGTAACAAAGCGACTTAGCACGGGAAAATGTATATATTTCAAGATAGCGAGATATTACTGTATATTGCTTCACCAATATACGAAAGATATAGCTCTGTATTTGTTAAGTGCTGAGAAATTAAAACGTTTATCTTCTCAATTTAGAGGCTCGTGATTCTACAGTGACTACAGTGGAATCCCAATTTTTCGAACCAATTGCCATTTCCCTTGGAGGTTCAAAAAATCGGGATTCCGCTGTATTTGAATCAGTTCTGGTTTCTGACGGCAAAGTTTTTTTTCGTCGATGTTTTCGAACTTTTAATCACCTGTCAGTTTGGCAATTTATTGTCTGTGACGCGCCACTCGACAGTGTGCGGTTATACGCGGTTTGTCATTATTTGGGATCCGGTATAGATCCAAACTGGATTCATACTATCACGTAACACACTACCAGATTTCTTTTAATGAATAAACATTTTTTTTAAATCAATATAAATCTTGAAACACCTTAGCTGAAAAAAATCTTGATTTGGGGCAATAAAAGATAAATCGTAAACGGGAAGTTGCCAGTTGTCAAAGCCATATTTTTATCCAGTAGTCAGAGTAGTATTAAAGCACGTTTATGAAGTATGGAGTTAAGTTGCAGTCGATCGTCTTGATAAACACGTGCAGTTAGAAAGAAAGGTTAGGCAAGCCCCGATAGGAAGTGGTCACAAGGCGATTTAAAACGTAAGAAACTTAACTCTTTCACTCCCAGAGTCAATTTAATATAGGCTCATTATAAAGACAGGAAGTTTGAGTCTAGGAAAGAAATCCTATCGCGTGCCCGTTCAAATGAAACCTCTTTGCCTCTTTGGCAGTACATTCGCATGGTATCATTTGTTTTTCGATATTTTACATAATGAAATTTGGGATTGTTCTTGAATGTCGATCTTTTGGCACTATCAAAACAAACTTAAAATGTTCTCAAACCTTCTTCATTGTAGACATCATCTTCAAGCAGTTCTCGTGCCAAGAAATCCTGCACTTTAGATTTCAACAAAGCTTGTAGTAAATACATGAAGCCATATTCTCTTCTCTTTATAATATCAACAAAGGTCGCTACTTGGACTTCCCTCGACCGTTCACGTTTCTTCTCGCGAATCGTTTCCACATCGTCTTCGTCTAGCACACCGACTGCTTCAAGGTAGCGTAAGAGTTTAGAAGGTTCAAGGCACTGCTGCAACCTCGGGTAATGTCGATCAATTACAGCACAATCTCGGGGATCCATTGAAACGCTGAGAGGACAAGCAATACAAAGCGCTTCATTAGAAATTCTTCTTGAACTTCACATGATCAACCAAACGCGTAATTGAACACCACTGTGTTGCAATCCGTGTGTTTACGTTATGATATGACCCAGCCCGTCTGCTGACGTCTCTTTCAAGCACGCACACATGCAAAAAAAAAAAAAACATCTGGGGTGGGGGAGTGACGTACTCCCACGGTTTCGATCGAGCCGTTAGCGTTGGGGTCTAGACCCCAACGGTAATAGATATAGAATTTGACTGCCTTGGTCTGACAATGGAAATGTTTTGCTTGATGAGTGCAGTCAAACTTGCATTAAGCGGACACACTCGGAACCCTAGTGTCCGCTTAATACATTGCACAGAAATAGTTGATTACTGCCTCTCTTACGTACATCTCCACTTTTATTATGCCCACAAGTACTGATTTTGTTGTATTGTAGTCCCGGGAGGGGGGGGGGGGGGGGGGGGGGGGTGGTACTCCCCGAAAATCTGTGTGGGAGTGTGCGGCACGCTTCTTAAAACCCTCACCCTATTTTGGACCAAAACATGCGATTTTCCCTACCCTATTTCACACCTGAGACAAAATTCGATACCCTATTTCAGACCAGGAAGTGCTTTCGTTTGAGTAAACATTTGAGAAGGTCTTCTAATTCCTGATGTTAATCAAACCGTATTTCCCAAGGGATGAAAAAAGTAGCTTCTTCCAAAAACCGCCATACCTAATTTCAGACCAGTAACTGTCTATATCACGTTGAATTACTTTTTACCGGAAAACGCGCTTTTAGAAATCGTAGAAATATATAGACGGTAATCCCACAACCTAATAAAAATACATTCTAAAAGCACATGAAACGTCCGCTTAATACAAGTTTCGTGAATCAAAATGGCCTAATTTTGATGTCCGCGTCCGCCAATAGAGGGGTCCGTCGGCGCGCTGTACACAGGTTCGATTTCACAGCAAATGTGGGACAAAATATTCGGGACTCAAGCGGATGCCTGATAAGCTGTTGTCTGAAAATAGGTTTTTGTTCAGCAGACAAATTTAAATGGTTAGGTCTGAATAAGGGAAAGGGAAATCGCATTTTTTGGTCTAAAAATTGGTAAAGGTTTTAAGAAACGGACCATTCACGACCACCAAACAAATTGAGAGTACCCCCCAGGAATGAAAATTAGCTAGGCTCCTGCTAAGCGTAATCCCCCCCTCCCTAACCCCGAGAGAGTTTGCTGATGCGCAGCCTAAATTTAACAGCGGCGTGCAATGTTTCTTTAAGTCCCCAACTGAAAGAGAAGAAACAATGCCCAGATGAGTCAGCAGATCTCAAGGCTCAACGTGAATGACTATATGCAGAAGCCGATTATCGGCACCTGCTGTATGGCTTTATCTTTTAATCTTTAACTGGAATAACTCGGCCTGTTGTAAACACTAATCTGGCAATGGGAAGGTTTTATTATTTAGCGTTATAAGTTACAGTATAATAACTAAGTAAGTAAGTTACAGTAAGTTGTAGTACAATAAGTAACAATGTTTTAACTTTCAGTTTGAACTTTAACGAATATTTTTTTTGTATTTTAATCATATATTTCTGGAAAACTGATAATTTTTTTACATTGGGTAAATAAACTAAAAGAGTACTTAAGTACCTACTTTGGTTCAGTTTTAAGTCCCTTTTTCCGGTTGTGAATTGGAACTGGTTGAAGTTGTGAATAGGAATTAGTCATAAGAGCAAGGGCTTTCCGTGAATTTAGTTTTCAAGAAAACCGCAAATCAATTATCTCAACATCCGGCACGGAAAACCAACCCAAACCATACCGGCATGCAGCCAATATTGATACTGCGAAATCATTACGCAAAGCATTAAAAAGTATATGCATAAAATGTAAACATTAACTAATAACTACGATTAATCAATATCTTTAGTTTCAAAGCCCTTTTAGTCTTAATGCTATAACTTTGTTCAAAACTTAAAATTTAGCCAAAACGTGAATTAATTTAGGGTTGTACCGAAAAAATCAGGGAGTACATATAGTCACATATTATGTGAAATCTGTAGACACGAATGTTAATCAGACTTACTTATTCTCTTACATTGCTGCTAATTTTCCAAGAGTACGAAACTGCTGTAAATCAGTAATACTCTCTTATCCTGCATGTTTTACAACTTCGTAAAATGATATGCCTATGTAAACGTGGCCTCCTGTGGCCTGATAATACATCCTCGTTGTCTTTCTGAGTGAATGAGAAACTTGACACGAAAGAGCCAACAATTCTGTTTTGAGGTATGCCTAATTTGCAGCAGTGCGGATTATGAAAAACATTCTATCATTTCGATATTCGGCGTAATCGCCTTCAAAACAATTGTCCTGTAAACGGTCATACACACAAGTCACTCAGTTTATACTGTTAGTGAGCCGTTGTAATATTCACATGTCGCAATTTCAATGAATAAACAAAAAGATGGAAGCAACACTTACCTTAAGATACTCTCTGTTCAGCACTATTGGAGTCAGTACGTTATTAACATGCTAGCGCAACGGTACGTTATTTATGGGTTTCACGCTTGGTCCCATCCGTTTTCGTCCTGTTTTTCACTGCATGACACGCCTGATCGAACAAATAAGGAATCCACGTGCGTAAATATCGGTTTTATTGTTCCTTTGTTATGCATCTCACTAAAATTAGCTCTCGCGTTTGTTTACGTAAAAAAATTGACATAACAATAGAGCGGTCACCCAAAAAGGGCGCCAAACGTGACCTCTTCGTCCTCTGAGAAAATGAAAAAGAACCCAAGTCACGTACATAATACCAGCGTCTATGATCATTTAGGGCCTGTTTATATGAACTCGAACCCGTCCATGAACGCCTTACATTGTCTTGAAAACTTGTACGCTGAATTCTTCCATCTGCTTCGGAGAGTTTAACGAGATCACGATCGCTTGTCAACTGGTGTGCGTCGTCCCGCGGGATACGGGAAACTTTAAAAAAACATTGCGATTTGTGACTACGATGAAGACAAAAAGCCGAATTTATAACTCGTCAGCTGCGCCACGAGTAAATTAGGAGTGAGGCGAGATCTCGGTAACCGGGCTCATATGAAGAGGCGCTAAATGATCATGGACGCTGGTATCATGTCCGTGACTTGGCTTCTTTCATTTTCTCAGAGGAAGAAGTAGTAGAAGTCACGTTTGGCGCAGTTTTTGAAGGACCGCTGTATTGTTATGTCCGATTTCTTTTAACGTAAACAAACACATCATGAAAAGTGAGATGTGGTGAAGGATTAGCAAAAGAACAATGAACTCGACAATCTTATGTTATTAAACTGTTGGCTCAATAGTACGATATTTATAAGCATGTGTCACGCGTGGTCTTATCTTCTCATCCTTTTTCCGCAGGAAGTCCACCGCGCAAACTAAAGGAACTTGGACGACACACCTGAATGAATAATGAATCCTTGTGCGTATTGTCGGGTTCACTATTCTTCACCGCATTTTAGTTTTCAAGGTACAGAAACGTAACTGCTGAGGCACAAGTTGGTAAAACGCATTTTTGTGAGCCATGAGTTTTTGGTCAGAGATGTGAAATGGCTTTTATATTTTTAACCCTTTGACTCCCAAAAAAGTCATAAAAATTCATATGCAATCCCAAGTTTCATTTTTTAAAATATTGAAAACAAATGGCACCATACAAAAGTACTGCCGAAGAGGTTTCATTTGAATGGTCACACCATAGAATTTCGTCAACAGACTCAAAAGTAAGAACAAATGGTACCATGCAAAAGTACTGCTGAAGAGGTTTCATTTGAATGGTCACACCATAGGATTTTGTCAACAGACTCAAAAGTTAGAAGAAATAGTACCATGCAAAAGTACTGCTGAAGAGGTTTCATTTGAATGGTCACACTATAGGATTTCGTCAACACACTCAAAAGTAAGAACTACACTACATGTCTCCATAATTTACTCTGGGAGTAAAAGGGTTAAGCGATGACGTAAGCCGTCGATCTTTGGCTAAATTTAGCGTCCGTAATGAGCTTTTGTGATAAAAATAGATTACCCTAAATAGAGTAAACAGAGGGGTAGTACCAAAATGTGGTGTTGCGTTGGTGGGGGAGTGAAACATAAAAATTTGGTTTATAAGCAACTGAGTTAAACCTTTAACTCCCAAGAGTGCCCAAAATCAAAATTCAAAAAAAAAAATTCCAAATTTCAGTTTGTAGAATACTGAAAAACAAATGGTACCATGCAAAAGTACTGCTTGCTGAAGAGGTTTCATTTGAATGGTCACACCATAGGATTTCATCAAAACACTCAAAAGTTAGAACAAATGGTACCATGCGAAAGTACTGCTGAAGAGGTTTCATTTGAATGGTCACACCATAGGATTTCATCAAAAGACTCAAAAGTTAGAACAAATGGTACCATGCGAAAGTACTGCTGAAGAGGTTTCATTTGAATGGTCACACCATAGGATTTCATCCACAGACTCAAAAGTTAGAACTACACTACATGTCTCCATAATTTACTCTGGAAGTAAACGGGTTAATAAGGTAAATTGGCCACCGTAGAGATATTCAAAAGCTGACCGTTTCGAGCGCTAGCCCTGCAAATCATTGATTTCAATCTCTTTACGGTGGCCAATCCACCGTAGGAAAAAAGATGGCGGCTGTTCATTTTACCACAATACCTTGCGGACCTAACACAGCACATAAGGCACAAAGAAAGCCAAATTTTTAAAATATTTGTTCCAGTACTAAGGACAATGTGTAGACTAGGTTTGAAGATTTTATAACTTTTCTTTACATTTTTATGAACGTTGTTAAGGTTTTTATGCGCCAAGAATTATGGGTAAATGTACCAGTCGCCATCTTTTTTCCTACCGAGGATTGCAATTTACCTTATCAACTCAAGCATACAGAAATTAACGTACGCAGAATTATGTTGTTCAAACAAATAAACGAATCAACGCTGTTGAAAAGAAACACAGTACTTTACATTTGTTGTCTAGATCAATAAAAGTTTTATATTTGTTGAAAATTGTCAGTAAATGTCCGTATCAGATCACAATACAATTGACGTCAACATTAAAAAAATCACTTACATATTAAGAACGGGTTATGGTTTTCCAACATATAATGTTGTTTAAAAATACATTATTTCAGCAATCTTCTGCATTATTTGACAAGGATTATTTTTTCAGGGGAAAAATTTATTAGCCTATTTTTCATGTTGCAATTCATTTCCATCCTGCCCATCCGCTGCTAAACTCAAAATTCTTTTTTGTAGTTATAAAATTTGCTCTTGAATACACGATTCCAAAGTTTGAGACGTTCAAGGTAAAAATTGGCGATGTTACAAGCGTTCAAAGTTACGTTATTTTGCCCTAAAAATAGTTTAAAATCGCGCGGCCAAAAATGTAATTTGTGATTACACCGTACTATCATAAATTACTATTTTGCCGGCACGTATCAGGGGTCTGGGGAGGGTGTTAGCGCGCAGTGAGTCATGGGATTCGAGTTTGTAATTTGGAGCCGTTAGTAAGGTGTGACATTCTACGGTCAGCCTTCGCAGTGCTAGGTTCACTTTCGTTTTGTTCACGTTGTCTTATTCAGTTCGTCGAGTTCTAGTTATGGATGAGTCTAAAGTTAGAGAGATCGTTGGCAATAGCAACAAAGATCTGCTCTCCCAAAACAAGGTTCTTGTTTCTTCCTCGATATCCGATCTAAAAAGATCCAGCTAGTCCAACTCGGCCGAGCAAATGTCGGAGATAAAGAAGTTGAAGAGAGACGCTCCCCCTACGTTTAACAAAAAGAGCAACGAGGACCAGTTTAAAACAGTCAAATCTGTGCTTGAGACAGTACAGGACGCATCTTCTGCGTTGCAGCGCAATGATCTCGCCAAAACCAAGGAACACTTGGATGAAGGTATGTCTCTGCTTAAAGAGCGCCAGAAATTAATTCTCTTAGCGGACAAGTCGCCGTATGGCTGGAAAACAGTCCTTGAGTATAAGCATCATGATTTGGCTGAGGATGACGAGGACGAGAAGAAGATTTATAGAGCTGAAGCCAGGGCTGCCAATGCTTCTAAGCGTTTCGCCTCGCGGGGTTCTCTTTTCCAGCGTCGTGGATCGTCCGCCATGCAGCGTTCGCACCCTACGGTCGCTCATTTTCCTGGTCCTTTGGCAAGGCTTAATGCTCAATCGTCGACGGCCAGATCTGTGCGCCTTTGCTTTGCTTGTGGAAAGCCAGGTCATTGGCGGGCCGCATGCCCTAGTTTGCTTGTTCATTCTAATGCCCAAAGTCATCAGGCGAAATGATCAGCCGTGAGCGGAACGGATTTGTCCAGGCGAGCCGCATCTTGTTGCCTTGAGCGTTTCAATTTTCATTCAGTTGTAATCTTTACTGTATTTCGCGTTTTTGTTTGTTAATTTCTTGTTACAGATTTCAGTTCTTTCCATAAGTCTATTTGTTTTCATATTGCGCGTTATTATTCTGCTCCTAATTGTTTTTAAGCTATTTATTTTATATTCCCACTTTATTTAATATTTTTCAGACCTTGATTTTGAGGCCTTGTCTGTATCACGTCAGAGCGATCGCACTTTTGTAGATGCTCAATTATCTTGCTATGAAGTCAAATCCGGTGATGTTCCTGTTTCTGTCAGAGGCAGATTACGAAAATGTATTCAGTTTTGGAAGGATATTGGCGCGTCGCCTTTTATTCTCGGCGTTATAGAATTTGGCTACAAATTACCGTTGCTGCAAATTCCACCGCCTTTTGTTGCTGCGAATAATAATTCGGCACTTCGGGAATCTGTTTTTGTAGACGGTGCCATTAGCGACCTCCTTAATTTGGAATGTATCACTGAGGTTTTTCGTGCCTCCTGCAATTATCAATCCATTGTCTGTTTCCATTCAGAAATCGGGGAAAAAGCGCCTGATCTTGGATCTTCGACACGTCAACCAGTATCTTTTCAAATCCAAGTTTCGATGTGAAGATGTTTCTATTGCAAAGCAAGTGCTTAACTCTGGGGACTTCAAGTTTTCCTTCGATCTCAAATCTGGGTACCATCACGTTGACATTTTCCCTGAACACAGGCAATATCTGTCGTTTTCTTGGACATTTTCATCGGGGATTACTAGATATTTTCAGTTTTCAGTTTTGCCCTTTGGTATTAGCTCTGCGCCTTATTTGTTTACCAAGCTTCTTAAACCGTTAGTTAAGAAATGGAGATCCGAAGGCAAGTCGATTGTTGTTTTTCTGGATGACGGATTGGGGGCTGCTCCGAATTATATTAAGGCAAAAATTTCAAGTTTGTCAGTGCATGCTGATTTATTGAAGTCTGGCTTTGTCCCTAATGAAGAGAAATCGCTTTGGGAGCCAACTCAAGTTATCACCTGGCTGGGGACTGTTATTGACACTTCTAAATGTCTCATTTCTGCTACGCCAAGAAGAATACAGTCTCTGTCGGAAGATTTATCCTGTCTTTTGGACTCTAGCAACCCCTCTCACCAGACTCGGGTGCGCAAGCTCGCCAGCGTCTGCGGTAAAATTATTTCCCTTGGAAATTGTGTTGGCAACGTAGCCAGGCTTATGACTAGAAATATTTTCGCTGTTATCCATACCGCTGAGACTTGGAATTCGTCGGTTTCTTTGACGCCCGAATGCGTGGATGAATTAAATTTCTGGAAGCTTAATGTCGCTCACATTAACGGTGTGCCTCTGTGGCCTATTAAGCGTAAGCCCTCGAAGATTGTTTATTCTGATGCGTCTAATTCCGCTTGCGGCAGTTTCATAGATCTTGAAGGCAAAATTTTTCACCAGAATTGGTCTGACTTCGAGAGGTCGCAAAGTTCTACGTTTCGTGAGCTCCTTGCAGTGTTTTTGTCTCTGCAAGCGTTTATTGATTCACTCCGTGCCCAGACTGTCGTTTGGTACACCGATAATCAGAATGTTGTGCGTATCGTGAACATTGGCTCCAAGGTTCCGGCTCTGCAGCGGATAGCTCTGGATATTCATCGCATCTGTCTTCGTGCCTCGATTAGTGTCGATGTTCAGTGGATTCCTAGGGATCACAACACTTTTGCCGACGACATCAGCAAGCTAGTTGATCTTGATGATTACTCGATCAATGACGATGTTTTCCATTCTCTAGACGAGCGTTGGGGTCCTCACTCCTGTGACAGATTTGCTTCTTGTTACAACGCCAAGCTTCCGAAATTCAACACCAGATTTTATCAGCAAGGTACCTCCGGCGTTAATGCCTTTGCGCAGGATTGGGCCTATGACAACAACTGGCTCTGCCCTCCTGTTTGTCTAACGTGTAAAGTTCTTGCCCACATGCAGGTTTGCAATGCAGCTGGTACTCTCGTGGTTCCCCTTTGGAGATCTGCGCATTTTTGGCCTCGATTATGCTTCGATGGTTTGCATTGGAGTAGTTTCGTCCATGACTGGATCATGCTTCCTGACCTTCCAAATTTGTTTGTCCGGGGCAAAGCTAAGAATTCAATCTTCGGTCGCGGTTCCCTAGCATTTCCCTCGGTGGCGCTGCGTATCGACTTTAGAATTCCGCCCAGGCAAGGGTCTGTTCTCGTTTGTGAGGCTTTTCGAGTTCCGGACGTCTAGATATTTCATAGTATACTTGCAACTTGGTGCTTACATGTTTTTGTTTACTTGGATGGGCTAGATGCCCTTTTCACCCATGGTGGGTTTAGTACGAGAGGCTGTTGTTTATTTATATCGTATGCAACTCGATGTTGCAGAGACTTTGGGGTCTTAAGTTTTTAACCCTTGGTGGGACAGTACCCTTGATGGGTTATCTGTTACGATTGTTGTGTAATATTCACCCTTAGTGGGACAGTACCCTTGATGGGTTATATATTTTCCCTAGTGGGACAGTACCCTTGATGGGTTTTTTTTTGATATCCGCCCTTGTTGAGCTGTCGTTTGTGTTTATTTTTTCCTCATATACGAGTTTTGTTGTGAAATTGATTTTCTTACAGAAACGCTTGTGTATTTGACGCATTTTCGCCTTTGATGCAATTAAATTGTTGACTATTTCTTCTTTACTTTACAGAGCCCTGTTAGTTTTGTATTGTTATTGTTTGTTATTTGTTTTCTTTTTGTTTTCGGTTTTTTCTTTTAGACATTTTTACTATAGATTTCTGGTGTACATCTTCTCCGATGTCGCGTGAGGTTGCCTCCTTACTGGAAAAGCTCAAGACAACAGTTATTGCTTCCAGGGCCCCCGGTACTTCTTCGAACTATACGAGGATGTTCAACAAATGGAGGTCTTTTGCTACAGAGCGCCTTGGTATCGTTGCAGTTTTTCCTGTGGAGCCCATCGGTTGTGCTTTGTTTCTGCAGTATCTGCTGGATTCAACCAATTCCGTTTCTTCGATCCACTGCGCGTTCTACGCGTTAAAATGGTTGCATGTTCTTGCTGGCGTTCCTTCCCCTACTTCACATCCTACAGTGATTGCAGTCAAAGAAGGAGCGGTCCGTCTCGCGTCGTCTCCTGTCAGTCATCGGAAAGAGCCACTTGATGTTGCGCATCTCAGGAAACTAATGGATAAGACTGATCTGAATGATCTTTTGTAGCTGCGTAGTTTAGTTATGTTTGTCTTAGCCTTTTCAGGCTTTTTAAGATTTTCTGAATTGTCACTTATTCGTGCTAAAGATATTAAGTTTAGTGATGGCTTTATTTCTATTTTTATTGAGAAGAGCAAAACGGACCAGTTAAGGGATGGTCAGTCAGTTGTAATCGTTAAGTCTTGTTCTAGCCTGTGCCCCGTGGCTTTGCTTAGATTATATATCAATTCGTCCCATATTTCATTGGATTCAGATGAGTATATTTTTAGACCTATCTCGGCTTCTAAAAGTTGCAAGCGTTTGGTGTCGGTTAACAAGCCTTTAAGCTATTCTACTTACAGGGAATCTTTCAAGAAATCCTTTCGTGACATTGTCCCGGATATTACTAGCTTCAGTACTCACTCTGCAAGGTCAGGTGGTGCAACGTCTGCTGCGAAATCTGGAGTTCCTGATAGAAATTTCCAGCGTCATGGCCGTTGGACTTCGGTTTCCGCCAAGAACACTTAGATGTTTAGATTAGATTAGATTAGATTAGATTAGATGTTTCTAAGTCATTGTCACTTTAGCTCAAGCCCCTTCTTTTACCTCTATCGGTGGCTTGGCTGGCACACGCGCCCATATCTGACAACTGTTGTTTTCTGTGTACCGGTTGAGTAGTGGAGGCAAAATATGTAATTTGTGATTACACCGTACTATCATAAATTACTATTTTGCCGGCACGTATCAGGGGTCTGGGGAGGGTGTTAGCGCGCAGTGAGTCATGGGATTCGAGTTTGTAATTTGGAGCCGTTAGTAAGGTGTGACATTCTACGGTCAGCCTTCGCAGTGCTAGGTTCACTTTCGTTTTGTTTTCATTTATTTCTAATCAGGTTTAACTATGCTTAGCTATTGTTAATTGCGTGTTTATGGATGTTTATAGTTTAGTTTAGTTTTTACCATACCCTAAAACCCCAAGGGTTGCACCACTGCTTTGGTCGGGGGTACACGTTCCCCGTGTTTTTTCCACCTGCTGGTTTTTTGGGGTTTTCGTGTCCGGCTTTGGTGCTTTAATTTTCGCTAGATGCTTTGTAGTTGTGTTTATTTGCTTATACGTTTAATAAATGGCACTGTGGCTTGGCTGGCACACGCGCCCATATCTGACAACTGTTGTTTTCTGTGTACCGGTTGAGTAGTGGAGGCAAAATTATCAAAATGTCACGTGATGTGACGTGATTTCCTTAGTTTAACTACGGAAAATACAGGGCCACCGATTGCATAAATCTGTTTGGTTAAAAATAGACTTTCTATTTTGAATCGAATGTTGTCCTTCTGTCGGTTTCAAGCTCGTTGATTTTCTCTCGGCTAGGCGAGAAAGTCGAAATTTCAAGAAAGGCAAAGTCTGTAAATGAGGACTTTTTAAAGAGCTAAATTTGAATGTTAGATTCGTGGTAGAAAAAAACAGCACTGAATAGTTTCCTGGTGTTAATGAAGGTTTTAAAAACGTAAAAAGAAAATTGTTGTCTGTTTACATTATGTGTACGAAGGGACATGTGACCGCTTATCTCGATGGTTTCTAAATGCTTCATGTAGCTGATGTGCTTGTTCTGAAAGCGTAAAGAATTTTCAAGATTCAAATGCTTAGTCTGAATTTTACAATTATGGAATGTGGGTTTCCATAGGATTGCTAAAACTTGCGATATATTCATTAATTTTATTACAGCTGACATGCCATGTGAGTTACTCATGTCTGTTTGGCTAACCACAATAAAACAGGGTTGTTGGTTATTATGATTTTTGCCTACAGGAATGCAGAGAAAATGAAGCAATCATGAGAAAATTGTGTCTTGAAGGGGATTGGGGTAGAGGAGTCACTTTTTCCCGCTCTCGCACCGCAATCTAATCTCTTCCCTGGCTCATTCCATTGCCAAAACATTCACCAGAGTGCGAGATCCTAAACCATAGTCTGCTTTGGGCAAGGATGTCATAACATTGCCTATATTATAATACTCCTCCACTTGCTTTCTGCTTTCAAGGATATCATTGTTTTTGTTCTAAAGCAACTTTTTAAAAAAAATTATGTTATTTATTTTTGTGCAGGCACAGAGCAAAACAATTTGCAACAAAACAACTGTGTTGTTGAAACAGACATGGTCACTGGTACCAGAACAATTTGATTTGAAAGTATTCTACAAGCAACAGGACAGGTCACAACAGGCCAGGTCACAACAGGCCAGGTCACAACAGGAGAAACTGCACTGTGTGAAAGCATCTTATTGAATAGTGCCTATTGTTTTATGCCTAGTGTTGTTTCAGAATATGTTTCAACACTTGCAAATCGGCTCTCTAAGTTCAAGCTTACATATGTACCGTACTTAAGCCTGGTTTCCATATGATCGCTATGATCGCTGCGATCGCTGAAAAAAACGTTCAGCGCTTGTAGCGAAATGGACTAAGCAGCCACTCTCCAGCGATCGTAGGGATTATGGTGAAAGTATCGAGAGTGGGTTAGTCCATTTCGCTACA
This sequence comes from Dendrophyllia cribrosa, assembly GCA_024195265.1. NCBI lineage: Eukaryota > Metazoa > Cnidaria > Anthozoa > Scleractinia > Dendrophylliidae > Dendrophyllia > Dendrophyllia cribrosa. Next base: position 17,929,837 of record JAJLRJ010000005.1, read on the forward strand.
AGCGCTGAACGTTTTTTCAGCGATCACAGCGATCGTAGCGATCATATGGAAACTTAACCAGGCTTTATTTGGATACTTGTGAATAAGCACTCTGGGCGCTTATTTGAGGGGGGCGCTTACTATTATTTCAACATCATTCACAGGTTAGGACATTTATAAATAATAAAAAAGAAGTTTATTTAATTTCAACCAAACTAAACAAAGTGCAAAAGCGAACATGGACAAAGCATGAACAGTATACAGTTCATTGACTGTCATTAAAAAACTAAGCAACTGTCAGTCAGGTCTGTATTTCTCACTTAGAACAGAATTGATGCTCCTCTTATGTCGGGCTAGTAGAAACATTTTTGGGTGGAAGTGGGTGCTTATATGAGGGTGGGCGCTTATTCGAAGTAGGTGCTTATTTGAATAAATACGGTATACAGTTATGTGCTATTGTCTCGATTAGTGTGAATCAACAGTCTATGTATTTTTACATCTGCATTTGGTAACTGATTTTGGGCTGTTATGTAGATTATTTGTAAGGGGCTGTTTAAATGACACCAGTTCGTTTCGGTAGTTGTACAGAATCAAGTTACACTTTAAGAAGTTTTCTAGACTGCGAAAAATCTCAGCAGTGTAAACATTTTATATCTGCACTGTGTGCAGCAAGAAAATGTGTAAATAATTTTTGATCAAAAGGGAGATTGTTTCTAAAACAAGACGCTGTGGGAGCGTATACTTGGGCGTCTTGTTTAGCGGAAAATGAGGCCAATTTTCCGCACTCTGTCTCTTTTAAGTTACAATTCATTATTGTATAAAAAAGCCTCACTTCACGGTTGACTGACAAAATAAACACTACAAAATTAATTAATGTATTTCCCCTGCGTTTTACCTACATATTTAGTAGGTGTTTTCACAATAGTGGATCATAATAATGATAGTGCATATAAAAGTGGGAGTTATGTGAAAGATCTCTTCTATGCCAGCCACTGAACGTTGCATCTCTAAATCAAGAAGCTACTTTGGGTTCCGTCCTGGTCAGGGTACACGAGGACAAAAACAAAAGACTAAACAATACACTACACGGACATAATACCCTATAAACAAAGGGAATACAATGTGAAATCCCTTGTGAACCGGTACACGAAGACAGAGCCCCACTTTGTTGAATGTAATGAATTTAGTAAATAGATTTACCATGCTGTTTACCGGGTTTTTTTTTTCGTGGAGAAAAGTGAAAGTCGTCGAAATGAATATCCATTGTTAATATGTTACTCCTACAAATTGAAAATTAGTTTCTAGAGTATATGAAAGTTAAAATCTACGAATTTTAACGGCTATAAAACTTGTTGTTGAATGCGCTGAACTACTTGGTCTATTGGGTGGACTACAACCGACTCTAACCCTGACGTGGTTTACCCAAGCAACTTGCTATTCGAATTTTTTAAAGTAACTTGTGCATCAAATTATTTTGTGTAAATATATCTCAAATTCAATTTTAAGTTTGCAAACACAATGATGGCTAAAAACATCGCCCGCACTTTATATCTATAGGTATATAACACCGTCCTTAATCGCTTTTTTGCATAACTTTCGTAAAGTGAACTTACCTTTAGTTAAAACTTTGCGAAGTTGAACTGTCGGAATGTAAGACTGGAGAACTTGGATTCCGCACCCGTCGCTTTTCACAAATGTGACTGCAGTTTGGATAAACACTCCGGCATTCTATTTAAGTCGAAAACTAATTGATTTTTAGAGAACAATTACACGGTGCTTTCGTCACAAAAAGGGAATTAATGAAGAGAGACACCCTTTCAATGCCGAATGGTATAGAAATGAAAGGAGTTGAATGCCTATACACAGTTTAAATGACTTAACTGACGCGGGCGTTTTATATTCTTTTATGACGCTATTTCATTTAGTTTAGTGGCGCTTCACAGTCTGCAAAATATTTAAATTAAAATACTAAAAGGTATCCGGCTGAAAAAACACAGTCGTGAGCAAGTTTAGCGATCTCTGCGCCGCGCTTCACGAAATATCCGAAGCTATTTTTCAGTCGGCTAGGTTTTCTTCGTTTTTTTCGGGTGTTATAACCCCTGACATTAGAAAAGCTGGCGGTGGCTTCGCCGGCTCAATAGTACGAGAAACTGTGTTTCACTTCCGCGGATTTTCCGCTTAATCGGTAAGCCCTACTTAAACAGAAACATTCTGATCAACTTCGCAAAGTTTTAACTGGAAGAACGTCCACCTTACGAATGTTATGCAAGAAACTACAAGTGATTAAGGATGGTGTTATAAACCTTAAATTATAAAGTGAAACCATGTATTCAGCCATCGTTGTGTTCGCAAACTTAAAATTGAATTTGAGATCTATTTACAGAAAATATTTTGACGCACAAGTTACTTTAAAACGTTCGAATATCTATTTCTTGGAATTGTGCACCACGTCAGGGTCAAAGTCGGCTTCCAATTGGGAGGCTTTTCGCATATTAACAACGGAGTATAAAAGATTCCATCGAACATGGTGTCGGCGTCAGTTGAGTCATTTGAACTGTGCATAGAAATTCAACTGCTTTCATTTCGAACCGTTGAGGTTTGGCCATATGGTTTTGAATGCTGACAAACAAAAGATGTTTACTACAGCCGAACGCTAGACAATCCTTCAAATTAATGTTTTTGCGAACTAGAAAAAAGATTCCGTCGAACATGGCGTCGGCGTCAGTTATTGGAATTGTACACCACGTCAGGGTCAGAGTCGGTTGTAGTCCACCGAATAGACAAAGTAATTCAGCGCATTCAGCAGCAAGTTTTACAGCCGTTAAAACTCGTATTTTGTGGATTTTAATTTTCATATATACCGTAGAAGCTAAACTTCCAATTTGTAGGTTTTTCACATATAGGGCGTTTTCACCTGACGTCACGCTGGAGGTACAAAACAAAAGATTTATCATTAGCTTCTATTAATTTCTTTTAAATTCTCAGAAAATGGAAAACAAGCACAACTTTGAACGCTTGTAACTTCAAGATTTTTTACCCTAAACGTCTCAAACTTTAAAATCGTGTATTTAAAAGGATAAATTTTAAAACTACGCAAAAATAATTTTCAGTTTATATGCACTTTAATAGTTTCAGTGCACTAATACAGCAATTGTTAACAAAACTAGGCCATTACTTTTAGATTTATTTTCATACAAACATACTGTAAATGACCTAATTAACGCCCACTCTATTAAATTAACCCCCAATATCTAATTAACGCCCCCATGAAAATGCATTTTTTAACGCCTCTCTTTAATAAACGCCCCGTGTCTCATTAATAAATGCCCCCACACCCTTAAAAATTCAACGAAACTACCAGTTAAAGGGGGGTTTTACCTGAATTTTAATGAAATTTTAAGAGGTTTTAAGAAGGGATAGGAGAAAGAAAATGATTTTTGGAACACCAACAGACAGTTGATACCCATGCAAGAGCACCCCAGGTTGCTAGTGGACTAGCTTGGTATCCGTCTATTAATTATTAACTACAAATTCTAATTTTAAAACTTCACTAAATCTTCAATATTTCTTATTCTCTAAATTCTACAAATCCTTTGAGAAAAACTATTTCCTCCCAAAAATACCCAAAAATCACCCAAAAATTTAAAAACATCCCACAACATAGATTCATGTAATGAACTAAGGGTTTTCGGATTGCTTGAAACGTGAACGAGATATTTCCATTAAAGCCGTGGTAAGTGGCGGAAAAATGGCATTCAGGTAGACCCCCGTCTTAACCCCATTGCCAAATGCGTTCCCGGAAAGGCATGAAAAGAGCACACTTACAAGTGAAATCAGTCAGTTTATTCATCGGGTTCTTGCATAATTAAAAAAGGTTTGCGAGTCACATTCTGTTCTATTTCAAATTCAAATTATGGATAGCGCTCCTTGATGTCCTTCATCTCCGTACTAAGAATGTTTGCATAGAGTACCGAAGTGTGACGTCACACTTGTGAAATTATGGGATTTGATTAGATATTCGGTTCATTACGTAATGAACCAAGGCAAAATTAGAAAGGTTTGTATGGAGTCATCAGAGCATAACGGTGCCAATATCTCACCCCCAAATTGCAATAAGATGCTGATTTTTGGCAAGCGGGCATTTTTCGTCATGCCCTTTCCGAATATCTAATCAAATCCCATAATTTCACAAATTTAGTTTTTGTGACGTCATCACTTCCGTACTCTATTGACATAGAAAACTAATGGAGTACGCTCCTGATATTCCTCTAGTACCTCTCTCCTCCGCAGAGGCCTGCTAGTCACGCTCCACGCTTGGCAAAAAACGCGCGGAGACTGGGTAGAGGTAAAAAGTAAAGTGCGCGGGGAACTCTGGGAAGGGGAAAGAAGGAAGGGAGACCCGCTCTTTCGCTCTTCCCATCGTTCCCCGCGCTCCCATTTTATATTTTACTGTTCTTTACTGATAGGAGCCTCTGCGGAGGAGAGCGTCCTAGTACCGTTGTTACAGTTAAAGTTCAACGTTAACGTTGTAAAAATGTGATAAACGCCTCTCTCTAATGAACGCTTCTTATCTTATAAACGTTCCCAGGTCGTTTAAGTGCGTTAATGTGTTAACTATGGCAGTTAGTTAATGTAATAAATCATACGACAGATGTTTTTTCGGGCTTCAGGGTAAAATATAGCATTTTACTGAGTGTTTTGGCGGAGCGGCTAAGCGTCTCCATGTGCAAATCAAAAACTTTTAACTTAGTTTGTAGACTTTTCTGAAGCGAGGATGCAAACTTTTTCAATCTTTGAACTGAACTGAAACAATTATAAAGAAAATTTAGTCATATTTCAAGAATTTCTTCAAAATGCAAATTTGGCCACCGTGTTAGTGCACCAAAGTGGCACACCAAAATGACGGACATGCGCATAACAAAGTTCCCCTAATTTTCGAAATATTCTATTCCCCATCGTTTCATTTGGCATTCTCTGCAACATATTCTTCTGGTGTTGCTCTCAAAGCCAGAAAAAACGTACTGCTTTCGTAGGTGAAAACAATCTACTGCACATGTCCCAGTGCTTTAGACTCAAAATGTAACAAAATATTGTGTCATTTCACCATGCACCATGGCCACAAACTCTTACGATTGAATGGACACGTCCTCTGTACTGGCTTTCTTTGGTTCATCTATACCCTTGTCAAGTAGTTTAAGCAGCTCTTCTTTCAGTTCTTTCAGTTTCTTGTTTACCTCTGCCAATTGAGCCATCAACACTGTAGAAGACATCTTCACATCCTTCATAGCATTGAGGAGTTTAGCTCTGAGCTTAAATTTCACCATTGAGCTCGTCTTGTTGTCTTTCGCCGATTCCATTTTCTTGTCTTCTTCGTTCTTAATCTCCTTTGCAGCGTTTTTCTTGTTGTCGATTGATGACCGCTTTGGTGTGCTGGAAGTAAAGCCGGTTTTCTCATCAAAAGAAGATGATTTAGGTGCTAATTTCTCCGGAGGATCGTCAATAATGTCTATGCCTTTTTGAGGTAATTTGTTATCTTCTGAAATAACAGACCTCATTTTCTCTTTTACTTCTCTTTTTTCAATCCCCACATGACTGTCGCTTTGATACTTCGATGTTCCTTTAATGTTAGCTTCGAGTTTCAGAAACTCGTCGACTTGTTCTACCAGCTGGCTCTTTTCATTCTTGCTGACTGTTTGCACCACTGTCTTTTCGTCTCGTAAAGGGTCATCAAGCCGCCCTTTTTGATTGTGGACCCCCTGCTTTTTTGGTGTTGCAGTTTCCACTTCTTCTCTCATCTCTTCGGCGGCAGCATACCCAGCATTGGAAACAGCTGTCGATACCACAGTATAGACCCACTTTTCTTCAGAGCGTGTTATCTCTCGATCGTGTACTTTCTTGATGTCTTCCGCTTTTTCTCTTGTTTGGTTTGTTTCAGTTAAGATGACAGACGACTGCAGCGACCTCTCGTTCTCGAGCGATTGAGCTGTAATGTTCTCAGGACTTCCTGTCCGAACATCGCTTTGTAACTTCGCCATATCTAAAACAGTCTTGTCAGATGGTTCAGATGTTTCGGCTGCTACTGATTTCGCGGATCCGCTTGACTCCTGAAGCGAAAACTCACTTCCACTTCTGTCGAAATCAGTTGAATTTCTGCTTTGCACGGTCAAACTGGGTGAGACGTTTTCGGCTTCAAGCCTCAGTTTTACACTTTCTTCTCGGTCCCCTTTTGCTCTTGTTTGGTCTGTTTCGGTTACGATGACAGACGACTGTAGCGACCTCGAGACGATCTTGAACGATTGAGGATTGATGTTCTTAGGACTTCCTGTCCAGACATCGCTTTCTAACTTGGCTGTCGCACTTTCTTTCTTCATATCTATAACAATCTTCTCAGATGGTTCGGCTGTTTCGGCTGCCGCTGATTCCGCGGATCCGCTTGACTCATGAAGCGAAAACTCACTTCCACTTCTGTCGAAATCAGCTGAATTCCTGCTTTGCACGGTCAAGCTATCTGAAGAGCCATATTTTGAACCTTTAGATTTCATTCCACTGAGCCGAAAAATGCCAAACACCTTTTTTGTTTTCGTCGAAGAAGACTCCTGTTCATTTCCTTCAGTCTGACTTTCATCACCAACCGTGTCCTTTTCCAGATTCTTCGAGTCTTTCTTTTTGCTTTTCTCTTTCTTATCTCTTTCTTCTCTCTTTTCTTTCTCTTTTTTCTCTTTCCTCTCTTTTTTGATTTCTATATATAATGAAAGAAACGAAACCAAGAGATACATGACAAGAATTGGCATATTAGACGCGGGTTAGTTTTGTAGACACACTAGTTTCTTGCGAGAAAAGCGAATGATACACGGTTCAACATCGTTCAACATTTGTTGCTCAAAAATTTTTGAACGATGCTGCAACTTGTTGAATGAGTAGAAAACACATTCAACCTTTTTAAACGATGGACTGAGGCTGTTCAACAAGTTGCAACTTGATGAACTATTTTCGTTCAACAACTTTTAACATGAAAACGATACACACTGCGGTTATAAACATGACAAAACAACGCATGTTGTAAAAAACTTTGATTAATGACTTGACGTTTCGTATGCTTCAACATACATCTTCAGAAGTGACGGTTGGATATAATACAATAAATTTAAATGTTACGGAGAAACACTGGAACCTAATTTAAAAGAAATGACAATAGTAAAAAAAAAAGATAATATACAGACCTTTTAACATGTTGAATGGCCTCATTTCAACATTCCACAAGGCATGATACACTGTTCAACATTTGTTGAACAGTGTATCATGCCATGTTGAATGGCCTATTTCAACATTCCACATTCGATTATTCTTGTTAGATTATTCTTGTTAGTTAGTTTTAATTATCTTTGAAAAGCCCCCTTGGGGAAAGGTAATAAAGTATGTATGTATGTATGTATGTATGTATGTATGTATGTATGTATGTATGTATGTATGCATGACACACTGTTCAACATTTGTCGAACAGCCGTTGCAACATTTGTTGATCAACAAATATTTAAACGTGTATCGTACGCTTGCATTTTGTAAGTAAAACTGCACTTAGTTTGTGAAACAAGCATAAAAAATTAAATAATAAAGCATTCTACACATATCTGATCCTAGCGGAACAGGAGGTATGCAGTGGCGGATCGATCCAGACTCCAGGGGGAGAGGAATCGGAGTGTACAAGTGGGTGGGGGGAGGGGATGGTGCCGAGTGAATTTAAGATTAAAGACTGAAAAAAAATCCGCCCTTCAGGCCTTATTTTTTTTAGCAAGATAAAGAGGGGTGTCCCCCCCGGAACTCTCCCCTAGATATGCCACTGGTATAAGTGTAGAGTCTTTCTGAAGCTCATCCGACTGGTATGCGGAGATCATGGGTTTTACCCAGTCCTATTGGGAGCACAGCTGTTTTTGTTGTTACGCTCTTGAATCGCTGAATACAGATCTCTTACAAGTTTTCGTAAGCCTCTTTTTCTTCATGAATAGACTCTAAGTATTTCATAAGATGAATCCAACTTTCCGACAATGCATTTCGCGTCATATTTGACCCATTTGCAAAACAGCGAGGAAAAGCGAACTGATCTATAAAGACGTTCGTGAACAAAAAAGGTCTCCACGAACTTTATATATCGATTCAACAAAATCTACCGGCCACCTAAGTCATTTGTGGTTACCTTTTCTCTGAATTTTTTCTATGAATGAGAGAGATAAACAAAACAAAAATGACAGATAATATTTTTCTATCTTCATTTTTCTCACCTTTCTTTTCCGTGTCCTTCTTTTTCGACGAGTCTAAAACGCCTTTGGAACTCATTTTTCAGCAGTTTTGAATAACGCAACCACTTTTCTTTGTTGGTACAAACTGTAAATAAAAACATCAAAGTGTACCATGAAATATTCCATGATAAAATCAATCCTGAGAAAATAAAAGTAGGAAAAAAAGATTGAAGCTAAAGAAAGAAATCGTTTAAAGCAACCATATGCATGTCATTCAAAGGACAACAGACGTCACCGGTGCGTGCCTCTTTACAGTGGCATATTATGCTACTAGCAACGCTCCCAATTTTGTCGAATTATGCCAAAAATTATGCCAAAGTGCACAAATTATGCTCCTTGATTCCAAAATTATGCTCACAAAATAACAGCGTTTCTGTGTTTATAACAGCGAAAAGATGATTCAGAAGTAAATAATTCCAATGTTTAGCACATTTTTCGAATATGGTGTTTTTATAAATTTTATTAGTTTACATGCGAATTACAACAGTTGGCCTATTCGGCTGCCATAATATATAGCTACTCTAAATGCTCTACAAAGCTTAAAGTTCTTAATGCTTCTTAAATCACACGTTTATAATAATTTGCATAAAGACAACAATAATAGATCAGTGGTATAGATATAGCCAACTGTAACACTCAAAGCATCAAGACAACGGACCGACTCCTCTACAGTTCTGTCTGGTTCAGGCATTCTTTCAATCAGTATATACTAGGGTAGCAACATCAGCAAATCGTCGTTATATCTCCCTCAACGCTTATTGTACTGTAGCATTACGCTTGCTTGCAGATAGTCAATAAGTGCACCATCTTGCTGATCGTGGAATGCAGCTGACAGAATGGAGAATGCTCGCTCGGCTGCAGCAGAGGAAGGCTGCACCAGTAGGACCTATTCGACTGCCGACGACCAACATGTAGAAAGCTTTGCAAGCTGATGCCACCACTTCACTTTCTCCTCTTCTGTAGAAACCACCACGTCCCGGCTGCAGCGATTGGTTGGGCAGCTCCGCAATCAGTCCATCGATGACATTACGTTACTGTCCAAGAAGGGAAAGATACGGAGAGACGAAACGTTTGCTGCCAACCACTGTACTGCAACTGGACACATGAATCGTGCAGCCTTGATTGCTGTTATTAATACAAGGTCATATAACTGAACATCGAACTTCCGTAAAAACCACTTCCAGGCTAGCAACGTTTTATGTTGGATCTTCTGCTGTGATTGCAGCAGAAACGGCACGAACATTGGGGAAGTGGGGTGGTCGACATGCTTCGGCAAAAGCTTGGACTTTCTCATAGTTTAAGAATACGAAAGGTCCATCTTCTTCTAAGTAATATGTGGCGTTAACAAAATATTCACCAACATGTTCACCAACACCATGATGTTCGCGAACATCGTTCCGTCAGCTCTTGCCAGATAAGCTTCGCTCTGTGACAATCTTCTGCTTCCTGGAAAATTATCCCTAACCAGTGTGTAAATCATCTCGGAAATTTCTCTTTCCTGACAAAATGTAACTATAAAACCGAATTACTTAAGTTAGAGAACCTCCCTATTTTTTATCGCATGATTCTCGATTATTGGCGCGACTTCAAAAACTTACCTGATCGTATTACTACCAATATCAAAAATGAAATTATATGGAACAACTGTAATATTTTAATTGATAAGAAGCAAGTTTTTTATAGAAAATGGTTCGCAAAAAATGTTATACATGTGCAAGATTTACTGAATGAACAAGGCAACTTGTGTAACTTTTTAGAATTCAAAACAAAGTTCAATTTAAATGTACCCTTTACGAAGTTTTATGGTCTTATCAATGCCATTCCTCGCGCGTGGAAAAACGCTTTAAAACAACATGCTCAAAACAACCTCAACGATTCTTCTACCACACCTCTAATCACAAGTTTTATTTATTCCGCAATCTTAAAAAACACTTTCGTACCACCAACCTCTCAAACCAAAATTTTACGACACGGTTTTTTAGAAAATAATGTTCATAAAGTTTACCAAATGCCTTTCATAGTTACAAAAGAAGTTAAACTCATAATGTTTCAATACAAAATTATACACAACATACTCCCTACTCAAATGAGCCTTTACCGTGACGGTATCTCTGAAAGTGATTTTTGTCCGTTATGTGGGTGTGAGAAGCAAACTTTAAACCATATGTTAATCCAATGCAGTAAATCGCTCTCCTTCTGGAATACGTTTCAAAAATGGTGGTTCGAAAAAGCACGTGAAAGACTTTCTTTAAAACATGGTAGCATTTTATACGGCTACTTTGACAATACAAAATACTGGCAGGCATTAAACTACTCAATTCTAATAGCAAAATACTATATATTCTGCACGTCAAACAGGCGCCAAGGTGAACTATACTTTTGTAACTTCCTGCTGCGAATCCAAGAAAAAATTGAAATAATTAAAGAAACTGCAATTACAAAGAAATGCTTGCCTGCTTTTCGCCGAAAGTGGACAGTTCTTCTATAACTTCTATAATTAGTATTAGTAAATTTGTAAATGTAATTGTACCTCTGCGTAGTTCGTGTAATATCATATTGTAATTGTAGTTATGTAAATAATGTATTGTTTAAAATAAAGTTGTAAAAAAAAAAAAAGAAAAAAGTGTTTGTGCTCTTGCCCGTTTACAAACTTTAGCAGATGTCAATCCGAATCAGTCGTTGAGCAACTGACCAGTTATCGTCGACAAAACTGGCAATTATGACGATAGCTTCTTCCAGTCCAGTACTACTTTGAGTGCTTATAACTTTAAAACGAGCTCGGTGACCCCCATTTTTTATTATCGAATTGTAATTAGCATTTGCTATTCCGAGTTTCAGTAGCCAATCAGAGCGCGCCAACAATGCTATCCACTGTTTCAGTATATACTAAACGGAATTATTATTTTTTAAAGCTTTTGATCTGAATTCAATCATGTAATGCACTATCTCTGTTAGAATTTGAAGCCCATTGAATCATTTTAAGCATAAAGGCGCGAAATGAAAAAAAAAAAAAAACGTATAGGGGACTTTTGCATTCTTCATTCTGACTGTTTTCAATAAACTTCAATTTATCGGGACTTTTGGAGGTATTGAATTTTAGCACCTTTCTGTCATTTTTTAACCCGACAAAGAAACATCCTAAGCTGTACCTTGAAAGGAAAACAGTCTTGAATGCGGTATTTTAAACCATCTATTTTAGACTAAAATAAGATAAGAGTTTCATGAAGCGGGCTCCGTCGAGTAATGACATCCAGTAAATCAAAATTCGATAAATAGTACAATAAAAAGATGTATGTATTATGTATGTAAAATTTAACATGGAAGCTTACTAGTACAATGTATTTTTAATTTTGTTTTTGACTTTGATGATATTTCGGCTGGCCATTAGTAGCTGCTACTGGCCAGCCGAAATATTGCAGTAACGGGGCAAAACAGACGTTGCACTGCAGAGTCAGCTTCCATTTTAAATTTCATATATCAATACATATTCATATATAATTCCGAATCTGTTATCAAGATATGCCACTAGATCCAACGTTAACATCGTAATTGTCTAGGATTCGTTGCATGGCCAGTTAAACCCTCATCTTACTCTACAGTCATTCCTCGCTTACATGAACATTAAAAGGACAAACACGAATGTCCACGGTACGGAGGTGTCCATGTTTCACTGGACGGATTTGAATGAGTTTTGATCTGGTACCAACGGCGAGCTGTCCATGATAGATGAATGTCGGTTTGTATTTATATAATGGCATCAGCTAAATTAGGATTGCTTATTTAAGAATTTAAGAATAAGAAATGGTGTCCATCAATGGAATGTCGACAACAATAACAAAATTTCCTACCTTTATCTTGCTGGTTTAAAATGAATAACTGAAGCTTATCGTTCAGGGTTTAAATAAACTGCCTGTCACCACGTGTTACGCATCGGTATGCACAAAAATCTGCTTGCTTGCTAAATGATTAAAACTTCCCGTTTTAAAAGCGGCGAGATCAGGGCAGAAAAAAAGTGAAATTGTCAACACAACTTACGTATATGTGTGAGTTATGCCTATTTCTATTTACGTTTCGTAGAGCTAATTCTCTGACTTACACCGGTTTTTTTATTTATTTTTTTTCTCGCCAAAATTTTACCTTCAAATCTCAAGGTGCAGATCATGTATCATTTTACTGGTTTTTTTTTCGCTCTCTGTTTTAGCCTTATTCGCTTTAATCGCAGCCCGCTGCTCCAAGGACATGAAGCGCCGAAAGAGTGGATTCTCGCGTGTATCTGCTAGCGAATTTAAAAATAAAATAACCCTTACTCCCTCGCCCCCGCTTTTATTTTGTATTCCGCCCTGCTGGCTGAAACAATGGATAATTTTCCCGGGGGGTGGTACTCCCTTATATAAGCTATATAGGTATGGTTTTCAAGCCGTTTTGGTCTGAAATAGGGTATGGTTTGCGCACTCTGGTCTGGAATTGGGTATGGTTTTTAGAAGAAGCTACTTTTTTCATCCCTTGAGAAATGCGGTTTGATTAACATCGGGAATTAGTGGTGGACCATTAGATAACTGATGGGAGGTTGTAGGAATTTTAGGGTGCTCGTTATTTAGAAGCCCTTCTCAAATGTTTACGCAAACGGAAGCATTTCCTGCTCTGAAATAGGGTATTGAATTTTGGGTCAGGTCTGACTAGGGTAGGGAAAATTGCATATTTTGGTCTGAAATAGGTAACGGTTTTAAGAAACGTGCCGCACACCCCCACCCAAATTTTCGGAAAGTACCCTCCCCCCCGGGATAATTTTTCGAAGTTAAAGGATTATCAAAAGCTTGAAACGTAATTACAAAACATCAAGAACAACTAAAATTAACCTTACGTTGTTTCGTATTCACGAGATGGCTCTTATATAATATTATAGCCCTTTGATTTTATTTTTCAAATGAAGCAGTTCATCCAAGTGGCGAGTCTCTGTATAATGTCTTTCCGTTTCTATAACGTCATACCTACCCTATTTACGTTTATTAGAAATTCGTTACGTTGGAAGGGGTCTTTTTTTCAACAGAGGTGTATAAACGTAACGATGTGTCTATTTTGGGGATGTGAATTTTGATTAACTATATAAACCATGGTCTGTTACAATGAAAGGAGCTTTATGTCTTTTATTTATACAACAAAAAGATTAACAAGCTAGTCTGAAATCAATTGTGTACGCTAACGTAGGACAAAAAAAAAAACAAATAAAATCAATAATGAAGCCTGGTTCACACTAGAGACGGCGAGGTCACGCAAATGCAAGACACAACTATGTCACCAGTATGAACAACACATCATAACGACGTAACGGCGAGGTCACGCAAATGTATAACACAACTATGTCACCAGTATGAACAACACTAAAACGACGTAACGGCGAGGTCACGCAAATGCAAGACACAGCTATGTCACCAGTATGAACAACACATCATAACGACGTAACGGCGAGGTCACGCAAATGCAAGAAACAGCTTATATCGATGTTTTATGTCACCAGTGTGAACAGCACAACATAACGACATAAAAAAAACTGATCCTTGTTATGTCGATAAGGGAAGTAGTCATAACCAGTATACTCGACGAGGACTCACCTTGTGTAGGGGTAGGGGAGTTATGCAAGATACCACCTATCTGATGAGTGTAATGGACATAACTTTTTGGCCTAAAAATTGGAGATGAGACTTAAATATTCTGCGTGCATGAAGCTTGCATTGCTAGTAAAAACGGCACAGAAAGATTTGAATCTTTTTCTCAGTTTCTACTCCTGATACAATGGGGGCTATACCAACACGACACCATCTTTTTAGGTGGAGGAGAGGGGGTACATAAAGAGACCACCAGTCTTTTTGTAAATTAAATGGTGGGTCCGAGTACAATAATAGTTTTGACCATTTCCCTAAGTCGATGTCGCTCATAGTAGCAATAGCGCAAACCAGCCTTAACTATAGGAAAGCCACTTATTTCGTCGAATTACCTTTTTACTTTACCATGGTAACCATGGTTATTATAACCCTTATAGCAACCCTTGTAACAAGTTAATCCCACAGCTTAAAACCAGCTCTTACAATCTTAGAATGGGCTGCCTCTCAGTAATATCACGCAGGCATGCAGCGACAAAAAAATGTTATTATTCTAAAGAGCAGTGTCCCTACTGCAAATATTTTATAGTATTCTTCGTTTTCACATGACGTGAGCAAAATTCTGAAATCTAAACAGATTAATCTACACGGCTCTACTTTTAACAGGTTCTTCATATCAGCAATAGTAATTGCCGTGCCAAGGTTTATGTCAATACATTACATTGCTTTGGAGAAAGAACATTTTAAATTTTTTTGGAGGTGCAGCTGAACGTCTCCATGTGTAAATCAAAACAAATATTTGTCGCTCAATAGACCTCTTTAGCTTGTATGTTTTGTTTTCCCACTGTGCATCATGTGATGTTACCATAGAGAACTGTTTCTTTTAAATTTTGTTTTCTTCACGTGCATATGTATGCATAATTTATGAAAAGACAAAAGAAAAATTTATTACAAAGTTATTATTATTATTATTATTATTATATTGCAATGTTTTCTAGTAATAAAACCTTTCTTGTTTCGTACTGAAACTGTTAGTTGAGAGGTCCTGCCAAGACTTTGGAAATTCCTTTCCTTGAAACCTAGAGTCGTTTCTTTGGAATTAACTTTACCTCAGATTGAAACCAAAGAAGACTAAAATACGTTCCGTGTACACCACGAAAAAAGAGCAAAACTATAGCTATTTTAAAAATTTAAAACATGTTGGAACGAAGAAAGGGTAACGCCTTTGTCCGTTCTAGAAATAAAGATTGATCTCAGCACTTTGACTGTAAATCTGGTGGTCACGTTTAACAGTTGAAAGTAATATATCAAACACAAGGAAGAGTTTTTCATCAGGATATCCAAACATCGAGAAGTGGGTTGAAAAACGAGGCGCAGCCGACCTTTTCTTGACCCACTTCGAGGTGTTTGGATACCTTATGAAACACTCTTTGGAGTGTTTGATATAGCTTTTCAAACTGATTATTAAATACAGAAAAAACGATGGAAGAAAATCACCAAAACCTATGCAAATGAAGACCGGGTATCCAAACCTATTTTCCTTTGTGTTCTCTTCATGAATTATTAATGAGTTTTATAACTATAATTATAAATGATTTCACTACCTCCTGCAGCGGTAAAAATTCGGGAATACAATTTCTTAATGTTAGTCAGGATCCATAAATTTAGTTTCTGAAGCCTTTGTCACGATCTTGGTTCCATTCTCGTGCGATTTTTGGTGATATGTTTCCCGCGACCATAAATTACAGCGGTCAGTGTCGGGTGACAAAACGTTAACACATGTGACCAATCACAACAGTCGCGAACATTGCAATAAATCAATCACAGCTCGATACTATTAGGCTTAGATACAAATTTCCCCCAAAATGAGCTAAAATTCTTTTCGGAATTTCTCCAAACAAGCTCTAAATTTCTTTCAAAAATTTCAAAAATTCTCTAAAATTCTTAAAATTTCTCTCCTGTTTCTGACTGTGAGCTGGTATATTGCTCGCTGGAATCACGAAAAAAGCAAGTGACACACTCGAACACCAACCCCGCGATCTGGTCAGTACCTTGCGTATGCACACAGCCATTTCACGAAAGCCCTATGTAGAATAGGACAATCACATGACTTTTGGAGGGCATATAGTTTATTTGTGTCCCTCGTAGCATCATTTGCACCCTCGCTCCGCTCGGGCGCAAATGATGCTACTCGGGCCACAAATAAACTATATGCCTTCCAAAAGTCATGTGATTATCATTATCAATACACAAGGTCAAATCGTACAAATTCATTTAATAAGAAAAAAAATGTTTAACAGAAACAGGGCCGTAAATGCGTTTGCAGTCCGTCAAATTCAATATCGCCCGCCACTCACGCGTGTTTTCTCGAAGGCAGTTTCTTATTTGGCCGCGTATATTGATAATAATGCCATTTTATGCCAAGGCTTATGCAAAGCACCCCTTTAAGCGCCAACCCCAGACTACACATGTAGTAGCTAGCTGTTGGTTGGCGACAGCACGGCCGTCCTCCCCACGGCATGCGTATGGAGAGGTGGATCAGACCGCGGGATTGGTGTTCGAGTGTGTCACTTGCTTTTTTCGTGTTTTCACTGGAATCAGCCATACACCTAATTCAAAAAAAGGTTGCTTTGGCAATTGGTCATTGGTAATTGGGCATTGGCATTTGGGCATACAGAACACAATACCATGCTTTGCTTGAGTGACCGCCAAACAATAGCTTCCCAATGCCCAATTACCAATGACCAAAGCAACCTTTATTGAATTAGGTATGTTTGCTGCTAACAGAGATGGAATTCATGGAAAGCATAATTTGAGAGGACAACCGCTGATAAGTTGCACTGAAGACACTAATGTGAGGGTAAGCCCTCAAGTTGGTCAGCAGTACTGAACACAAAATAAACGCTTTCGCGACGTTTTTGCTCGTGTGAAATTGTCAGTGTCACCTGGAAGCTGATATTTTCTAAAATTATACCAAATTTTACTCATTGTCTAAAATTCCCGAGATTTTCTAAAATTCTTTTCGGTGTCTAAAATTCTCAAAAAAATTCCGGAATTTTGTATCTAAGCCTACAACTCGATCAGTACGAAACATGCAACTGGTGCAAAAAGGCATAGCTCGAAAATGTGGCACCAGTTTTCGTAGACAATCACAGAGTGTGGAAATTGAAAGCAGTGTACGCTACGATTAGAAAACCTCTCTAGCCACGGGCATAACGGAATTGTCGAATTCAAAACTGCATGTTTTACGTACATATTCTTGGAGAACAAATTAATTAGATAAAGTAGGGCGCTATGCCAATTTTTTAAATTAGAAAGCAGGTGAATTCTAATGCTTATCCTAATCCTTAACATTAGACACTACCAGCTATATCCCAAACAAGCACAACACATACTTATTGCAGACCTCTGTTTCTTTTTTTCTTCTTCCCGATGTACAACCGGCTCTGCATGATTCTCGCCTTCGTTCTTCGGTCTTTCTTTAACGTCAGCGTCGTGTTTGAGAAACTCGTTGACTTGCTCTTGACGTTGACCCACGTGATTCTCAACGACTGCTAACACCTCTGACTTTTCTTCCTCTGCAGGGTCATTTTCCCGCTCATGTTGATCCTGGACTTGATGCTTCTCTTCATTGTGTGGAGGAGCTTCTTCTTGTACTTGTCGGTCAACTTGCGCTGGAACCTTACTCTCTTCGTATGTCGAAATGATTGGTTCTGCCATGTCAAACTCATCGTAATCTGTTATCTCGTGATCGTGTACTGTCTTGATGTCTTCCAAGGCTACTTCATTGTCATGCGCCGATTCTGATGGTACATCGTATTTCGTTTCCTCTACAAAGCTGGATGAAGCATCTTCTTCAAGCATCGGTATGACACTTTCTTGGTTCTTACTGACTGCTGGCACCACTGGAATTTCTTTGTTTACAGGGTCATCTAGCTGCGCAGTTTGTTCCTGGACTTGCTGCTTGTCAGGATACACGAGGAACATCGCTTCTGCATTCTCTGGAGCTTCCTCTTGTTCGTCTTGAGACTCATCTTGCGGTGAACCTTTTCTCTCCTTGTGTGTGGAGATGATCAAAGTTTCCATGTCCCCTTGGTTAAATGTTCCAATTTCAACTTTGTCTCTCATCTCTCCGGTGACATCTCCAGTGTCTGAAATTCCTGTTGATACCATAGTATCCATGCTCTCGTCGTCGGAGCTTGTAACCTCTGGACTGTGTACTTTCTTCGTGTCTTCCAAGGCTACTTGAGATACAACGTGATTAGCTTCCTCTGCATCAGACGAGGCATTTTCTAGAAGCGTCAGTGCTACACTGTCTTTCTGCTCATCTTTTTGTCTTTTGGTAGAACTGGCGTCTGTGTCCTCGTTGGGTTCGGTTAAGATGACAGATGACCGTTCTAACTCCAGCGATTGAGCTTGCATGTTTTCAAAAAATGTGTCCTGTTCTTGGATGTTCGCTGGTTCCTCCATCTTCTGCAATCCGTCATCGACGCTGTCTTCGTGTGGCAAAGGTTCGCTTCTATCTGGTATTTCATCGCCCGTTTTGTCGATGCCTCGGTGGTCGGTCGAATCCGGCTGAACGACATTGGAGCTTTCTGTCAAGACAGCCAACGTGGCTTTTGCACTTCCTTGCTTTAAATTCAAAACAACTTTCTCAGATGGTTCGGCTTTTTCTGCTGTCGCTGATTCCATGGATCCAGTTTGATCCTGAAACGAAAACTCACTCCCAGTGAAATCAGATGAATGACCTTTCTGCTTGAAGCCGTCTAAGGATCCATGTTTTGTTTTTCTTCCTCGAAATCGAAAAATACCAAACTTCTTTTTTCTTTTTGCTGGAGGAAACTCCTGGTTTTCATCGCCAACATCATTATTCTTGTCCTTTTCTCTCTTTTTGCTTTTCTCCTTCTTCTCTTTTTTCTCTTTCTTTTCTTTCTCTTTTCTCTCTTTCTTCTCTTTCTTGCTTTCTATAAACAAAAAGAAAGAAACGAAGCCAAGGGATACATTACAAAGATTGTACTGTTTTCATTTATTAAGTACTGTTCTTTTTACGAGAACATTAAGGATGATAAATATGCCCGTGGGGACTTTCATGTAAAAGTAACGCGGGTGATCGTCGTTTCTTTCAGGGATTGGAATTTGTGGTTTGGTATCACTAAGGGTGTGGTCAATGTCTTTTACTGTCACGGCAGCGAAATTTTCACTGTCAGTTTCTACATGGCTTGGAATTTTAATGTTAGCTGTTATGCAAACCCCCAGCTACTAGGCCCAAGCTAGAGGTTAATTAAATGAAACTAGCAAGTGAGCTGTATTCAGTGTCAATTCGAGAAAGTGACAACTTATGAAAATTCTGTGCTCCCAGTATAGGACTGAGCAAAACCAATGACATTCGGCACACTATTCAGCATTACCTTTACTCACGCTGCATATGTCCCTGCTTTTTTAACACGTGAATACGCGAAGCGTTGAGCGAATTAGAGCGTTTGGGCAGACATTTCACTCGATCGTTCGATCGGCTGTAAACGTTGAGCCCGCGATATTTGTTACCCATTGGGGACGGCGTTGGAGGATGGGGAGGATGAGTAGTTGGGCGCAAGGTGGAGCAAAACGCTTGGTATGTCGAATCGGTATGTAGTGCAAATAAAAATAGATTGAAATGGTTCGACGTTTGCCGGGGACTAATTCACCACAATTATACTAAGTGCACCGATGTCTGAGCTTTATATTTATCCGGAGGGACTCCCATGTAAAATCGACGGGGTGATTGTCGGACATTTTGAAAGGAACCAATAAAAGATACCAGAAACCCGTTTTATGGGTACTAATTCTTTCCCAAAGTTGTTCTTGTCAGCATATTTTTCTGGTAAATATCAAAACAGGTATCAGAATGACTCTGACAGTGCTCATTTTCGATTCATACACCCTTAGTGATACCAAACCACAAATTCCAATCCCTGAAAGAAACGACGATCACCCGCGTCACTTTCTTTCTTGCTTTCTATAAACAAAAAGAAAGAAACGAAGCCAAGGGATACATTACAAAGATTGTACTGTTTTCTTTTATTAAGTACTGTTTTTTTACGAGAACATTAAAGATGATAAATATGCCCGTGGGGACTTTCATGTAAAAGTGACGCGGGTGATCGTCGTTCGCTGCCGTGACAGTAAAAGACATTAACCGCCCGCCCTTAAATTTCCAATGTGTTATGTGAAGTGTGATGTGAAGTACACTATCTTAGAAACGTTAAAATAATTTTTGAACTAAAGGTCTGTGTGGCAACCTTTTCTCTGTATTTTCGTTCTATGAATGAGAGAGAAAGGCAAAACAAAAATGATACATAATGTTTACCATCTTCCGTTTATATTTTTCTCACCTTTCTTTTCCTTGTCCTTCTTTTTTGACTTGGAAAGCAGCGGATCTGAAGAAACCTTCGAATTCATTTTAAAGTACTTTCTGGATCGGTAACAGGTCAGGTCAGCGTTAAGATTTGGATTGGGACGTTTGGAACCAAGTGAACTCACACACTCAATCTTTTCCTTTCTATTTCACGTACAGCTGTGTAACATGAACCACGAGAAAATCAATCATAAAGAAATTAAAGAAGGAGGCTTAACCCAGAATTAGCCCCTGGAAGGGGGGGGTGGGGGGGAGGGAGGGTACTCTCATATATAAGCTTTATGGGTATGTGCCGCTGTGAAGGGTATGGTGAGGGGTACTCTCATATATAAGCTTTATGGGTATGTACCGCTGTGAAGGGTATGGTGGGAGGGGTACTCTCATATATAAGCTTTATGGGTATGTGCCGCTGCGAAGGGTATGGTGGGAGGGGTACTCTCATATATAAGCTTTATGGGTATGTGCCGCTGTGAAGGGTATGGTGGGAGGGGTACTCTCATATATAAGCTTTATGGGTATGTGCCGCTGTGAAGGGTATGGTTTTCAAGCAGTTTAGTCTGAGATAGGGTATAGAAATCAGAGAGTTTTGGTCTAGAATAGGGTATCATTTGCCGGGAAACTGATCAGCGAATTAAAATATAAATGGTGTTATTGATGTTGTAAATAAACATATATACATCATCAAGGACGCCATTTACATTTTTATTCTCTGAAGAAGGCAGCAGCAGTACGCTACAGAAGCGTCCATATTTTTTAAAACTGCAACCAATGTCAACTTTTTACTCTTTTAATATTTAATATATTAAAAAGGCAGACAATAATGAAGACTTTTGGTGCACTGACGAGGACCAAAAAGCAAAAACCAACTGTCTGCTTTTTAGTTTTGAACGCTGATCATGTCAGGTTTGGCCAAGTGCCATTTTGAGAAAATGCCTTTTCACATTGCTTGACTCGATCCTTGCAGTGGTCCTGTTTTTGCTTATCACTGTTTGTAGTGATCCAATGTGGTGCAATAGATCGTTCATGATATTGCAGTGGTTTTCATACCTAATTCTTTCAGTTCAATATTTGAGATAGGCGAACACAGGACACCCAAACATAATTCCATACAATGTCTCATATTTTCAAACATCATTTTAAAATATGCAAACATTACGCTTGGGTGTCCTGTAAGGCGAGGTGTCACTGAGTCTCATTAGGTAGCTTTAACAACCACGACGGCAACGCCAAGGAAAACGTCATTGAAAAAATGAACTTGCGCTCATTTAAACTACTTTGTATTGATCCAGTGTGGTGCAATAGATCATTCACGACATTGCAGTGGTTTTCATATAATTCGTTTCAATGTTTGAGATAGGCGTAGTGTCACCGAGTCTCATTGTGTTTTAGCCTTACGACGCACTGACGAGCCCCAATAAGGGTGAAACAGCCGTCCGCGTCTGCTTTCTAGTTTTGAGCGTTGATTATGTTAAACACGAAGTTCCGGTATAAAAGGCTTAGCTCCTCTCCCATTTCACCCCTTTTGCGCGTTCTTTAAATATAATTTGCTTCAAAAATCCAATAAACCAAGATTTTACCTAAGCAAAAAAATAAATAGAAGTTCATAAAGACTTATGATATAACTTTCATAAAGTTTTTCCAAATTGTGTTAGCAATGGTCTTAGCCAATGACGCATGTTGTTTGTCAGTTGTTAATGCTTCAGTGGTTGATTGACGACTGGAGGTGAGAATGGCCAGGCCAGGCTCCTTTCATACCGGAACTTCGTGTTTACCTTAAATACGGTCTTGCAATTAACATATATAGATAGGCTGAGCTTAACAGCGTCGCTCCCTGAACAGAAAGCCGATGATACGGCTTAACTCAGAGAAGGTGAATGGTCGGAAGCACAAGAATTAAGTTTGACGACCCGGCTATTCTCAAAAACAGAATTACGCGACCGTCTACACAGAACATTAAGACAGGGACCGCGGAGGGGGAGGGGCTGGTAGGGCCGCGGCCCCACCACTTTTTTGCGCCCCCGCCCCCACTTTTTGCGCTATTTCAATATGAAAAATTTTTTTTTCAATTGTCAGCCCTCCCACTTTTCACCTTGCTCCGCGGTCCCTGTAAGACCGTACAAAAGTTCACAAAAACAACTTTTTCTGGGTCTAGAATAACTAGTATGACTAATTTCCGAATAAAATACACCTGTTACGTATCAAAAATTGCCCGAGAAACTGATTTGGAAATCAAAATTGCAAAAAATACACAAACATATTTGCATAGGGCGACGCGAGTAAAGTTAGAACATTTACTATAAGATCCAAGTCTTGTTTGTTTTCATAAAATCGCTTTTCAACTATGTAATGAATGAACGAACACATAAAATTGCTCAACACAATCTTCTTTCGAAAAATTTTATTCAAATCTAAATAAGTCGGTTATGTTTAAAAGCAAAACGCGTACCATTTATAGCTCATCGAGGCCAAGCTGTCTTCGATGAAATTCAAGAAATCAATGCAACTGAATTTAAGCACGTTTTATAAACTATTCTCCAAAATTAACGAGAGCACAAAGAAAAAGTCAATCACAGATTTATATTAACATAAATTCCCATCGAAAATGTAATCTGTTTTACCTTTAAGTCCCTCGCTTGCTTGGAAATTCTTTAAATCTCCGCTTCTTTGGTTGTGAAATCCGTAATGAAAAAAACATCTCGGATGTTGTGTGGCGTCATACGCGCATGTTTCGCCAACACGGGCGGGCACACACGCGCCCGCGAAACATTCCGCTAGCCATGACCATGAAAAATGACGGGCATTAGTTCTATGAGTATGGGGCTCCGCGCGGGCCTTCGACCCGCAGAGCTCCGCTATAAACAGGCGGACTGTGTTGAAGAGAACTGCTCTGCCTTAGGACCATTTGTTTCACAGTTAAAAATAGACCGACGGCAGACTGATCCCAACGACAACGCGAATGAAAACGGAAAACGTGAAAATAATAAGAATATACAAAAGCTGAAACGTTACAGAAATACATTACAAAGTAATATATTTCTGTTTGCAATACCAACCTTCTTTGGGGTTTAAACGAAAACCAAATTAAGGTAATTACAAACGTAAAAGGACAGTGATATATAAAATATATAAGTTGTATATGTCAACCCTATTCTCCCCCAGGAGATAAAGGAACATTGATGATGATATGTCACTAAGGAAGCTCGTCACATCTATTAATACCCGGGATTTAAGCCATAAAGTTTATAATACGGCGTTGCGAGAATCGTTGCGAAAAGTAGAAACGACTTCTACTTCTCGCAAAGATTGCGGCAACAAAAAAGTTGCTATTTTTCACGCAACTTGTGTCACAACAAAATTAAAATTGCGACGCAAGTCTCACGCAACATCGGGAGTGTAACTCCGCCTTAAGGTTCCAACGTTTTCGCTTCGGCCTTGTGAGCATTTCTTACACAGTCAAAATAGACCGACTAATGTTACAGCTAATTTTTTTATAATCTTCCTTACATATTGTGTAGAAAAGTTATTTCTTAAATTTAAAAAGGGAAAATTAGATCAGAACATTCCGTCGGACCTCGTTAATATGAACACTACAAGGACAGAGATCAATGTCAGCGAATGTTTCGTATTGTAGGTATTGCATTTGAATGAGTTGTCAAGTGAGCTGTGCGTAAGAGAGGGAGGCCTTGATATCGGCCCGCAATATGGTGGTGTTTATAACGAGAGGTTCGACAGTACTAACAGTGAAAATTACCTACCCTTTATCTTGCAGGTGTTTAACTCAATAATTGGAAGTTGTCATTCGATGGGTTTAAATGCGTTGTAAGTTGCGATGTGTTACCGCATACTTTATTCACAAACATGTGCTTCCTAAGTGGTTGAAATTTCCCGTCTCCAAATGCGTTGTAAGTTGCCATGTGTTACCGCACACTTGATTCACAAACATCTGCTTCCTAAGTGGTTGAAATTTCCCGTCTCCAAAGAGAAGAGCGAGAAAAATGTGACATTATCATGCTTGCATAATTTTTTAATTATCTTCGTTTAATTTTGCGGCATGACTTTCACCTTGGAGAGAGAGTTCTGGTAAATTGTGTTATGCTCATTTTTCGCAACTTACTGGTTTTAAGTAACGGTCATTTCATTTCTTTTCAAGATTTTGACTTCAGCTATATTTTACAAACGAAGCCGTTATTACGCCTTGTTGGGCCTCCATGTTATGTTGCTGTAGGCGCAAACATTTACCCATATTTACTCGAATAAACGCTACAAATTTGTAAGATTGACCTGGTGCGAGGGGATACGTGATATATTCCTCCCGTGGCGTACCCGAGGGTATTCGCCGCGTGGGGAATATATCACATATCCCGAGGAACAAGCCAATAACATGCTTATATTTTACCTTGTGAGGCTTTCTAAAACAAAGAAATTAATAATTTTTCGGAAAGTAACATTCCGCTTAATTCAAATGCAAAAAGCACGATTCCGCGAGGCAACATTTCGATCACGGCACATGACAAAACAAGACGGTAAATTAAGAAAAACATATTTTGCTTTTTGCCAAATTTGCATTGCGCAAGTTGCTTCGTGAGTAGAAGAAAGGAGAGAGAGAAGAACGTGTATGAACAGTCCTCGTGGTCTTTCCATGGCCCAACTGCCCGCCTTCATCTTTCGAAGATCAATGGAGTGGATGTCGGTTTGTTTTCCAAGGGAAACCGGCGGAAAAAGATTCCGGTTCAAGCGTTATACGAGACCTCATACATTATCACGTGACCAGGTTTCATTAATTACCCTTTTTCCTGGAAAAGATTTTGACGAATAAGCTTAGTGGGTTTACACCAGACAGTCGTTGTACGGTCAGGCCAAGCCTGCTTAAGCGTTCAAACAGATATAATATAGGTAGTGGATAGAGTGGCGGCCTGATTAAACCTTCAGACAGATAGGTTTTCGATAGAGTGGCGGTCCGCTAAAGCGTTCAGACAGGCATTCATGGTATAATTATTGTCATGAAAAGCTGCCGTCATTAGCGATGTAAATAAGTGCTATCAAAATAGAGAGCAGATAAATTGTATTTTGGGCCCGGGGGGGGGGGGGGGGACTCTCATAAAAATAACGGGGGTGCTCGTCGTACCTTTTAGAGGTCAAAATTTGTACATTGGTACCTCTTAGGGTGCTAAAATTCAAAATGACCCCCGTTGGAATTATATCGGTACCTTTTAGGGTATTAAGCCCAGAATATGACGTGTGTGTTTAAGAATTGGTACCTCTTAGAGGTAAAAATTCATTTGAACCACGCCCATTAAGGTGCTTTTCGAAAATTTCCGACGAGCATTCCCGTCATTTTTATATGGGAGTCCCCCCCGGGATTTTGGGATTTTAGATATCAGTTTCGGTGTTGTTTGTTTTGATTGCATAATTCACGGCACACTAAACGGCAAGCATTTTGAAAAATGCATTGGCAAATAATTTTCGCACTCTAGTAGATCAGTAATATGTAACACATTGTTTGTATGAGGCTCTTGCTAGATATTTTGATAGGTTTAAGCGTAATACAAGACCTCATACATTAACTGGTAACATCATGCTGTCTGTGCTCAAACACCTTGTCTTAGTTCAGTATGTCCTGTTTCTTTTTCCCGTCACGACTACAAAAGTCGGCACTGTGACAAAGTGAGTAGAAGAAGTAGAAAAAGTTATTGAAGACCCACCGTACCCGAGGTACGATTCCATCGAATTATGTTATCAAAATGTCACTTTTTGGTCGCGATCCAGCGGCAAGTTGATTATGTAAAAAAATAATAATAAATAAATCAATAAATAAATAAAAAAAAGAAAAGAAATAAGAGTGAAGTCGTCTTTTATATAAAAAAAAATTTTGACTGACGCCAGCGTGTTTTTTCTTGTTACGCCTATCATGTTTTCCCGTCGACCTGTGTTATTTTATCATTGGGGGACTAAGGCGAGGGAATTTGACAAGGAGATTATGACGAGGGGAATACGACGGGAGGAATATGGCGAGGGAAATATATTATCCGTTGTTTTCAGTGCTCTTGTATTCATGTATCACCTACTGTTTTCAGCCCCCGCCACTCCCCTGTTACAATCAAAGCCGCACCCAGCTTTTCAGACACTGTAATGAACGGGGTTATGCGATATATTCCTCTGAAAATAACAAAGAAAACCAAGCAAGGTGAAAAATAAGTGCGTTTATTCAAGAGATTGAAATGCTTAATAAAACTGGGTTTTATAAATTACCCTTTTTCCTGGGAAGGATTTTGACGAATAAGCTTAATGGGTTTACACCAGACAGTCGTTGTACGGTCAGGCCAAGTCTGCTTAAGCGTTCAAACAGATATTTATAGGTGGTGGATAGAGTGGCGGCCTGCTTAAGCGTTCAGAGAGATAGGTTTTCGATAGAGTGGCGGTCCACTAAAGCGTTCAGACAGACATTCATGGTATAATTTATTATTGTCATGAAAAGCTGCTGTCATTAGCGATGTAAATAAGTGCTATCAAAATAGAGGGCAGATAAATTGTATTTTAGAATTTTAGATATCAGTTTCGGTGTTGTTTGTTTTGATTGCATAATTCTCGGCACACTAAACGGCAAGCATTTTTGAAAATGCATTGGCAAATAATTTTCGCACTCTAGTAGATCAGTAATATGTAACACATTGTTTGTATAAGGCTCTTGCTAGTTTTGATAGGTTCAAGCAGGTTATGAAACTCAGTCAGTCCTTTGTTATATGTTTTTGTTCTCCATTTCTTTTGTTCGTTTGCCTTGACCCTGCACAAAACACAAAAGGTATTGAGCAACTGACCAGTAGAAACATTTGGGCTCACACGTTAAACAAAACAATGTGCAGGGTCACGGTTTGTTCAACATAAAACAAAGCAGCTTTGTACAGTCTTTTTGAAATTTGTTGAGCTTCATAACCAGTTTGTTCTATTAACTATGGTTCAAGCGTAATACGAGACCCCATAAATTAACTGGTAAGATCATGTTGTCTGTGCTCAAACACCTTGTCTCAGTTCAGATGATCGCGTCATTGGGCGGTGACGTTAAGTCGTTGGTCTTGTCTCCTACACCTTCTCACATTAAAATAGTAGGGGACGTAAAAGAAACCACATCACTGTTCGAAAAAGAGTAGGGGACGTAGTCCCTGGTGTTGTGGTCTGGTCTCCATGGGGGATTGATATCAATTGGGACGTGCTGTTTCTTTCTCCCGTCACGGCGACAAAAGTCGGCACTGTGACAAAGTGAGTAGAAGTAGAAGAAGTTATTGAAGACCCACCGTACCCGAGGTACGATTCCATCGAATTATGTTATCAAAATGTCACTTTTTGGTCGCGATCCGGCGGCAAGTTGATTATGTAAAAAAAATAAAAAAATAAGTAAATAAATAAATAAAAAAAGAAATAAGAGTGAAGTCGTCTTTTATATAAACTAAAAATTTTGACTGACGCCAGCGTGCTTTTTCTTGTTACGGCTATCACGTTTTCCCGTCTGTGTTACAGGTGGGATACTCATTTAATAATTCACTTCACTGATCAGTCTTCACCGATCGGATACTCATTTCATCAATAATTAACTGCACTGATCAGTCCTCGCCGGTGGCATACTCATTTCAATAATTTACTGCAGTGAGGATCAGTGGCATACTCATAATAACTCACTGCACCAACATTGTTCACCGGTGGGATACTCAAGCATTT
The DNA here is from genome assembly GCA_024195265.1 of Dendrophyllia cribrosa. Lineage (NCBI taxonomy): Eukaryota > Metazoa > Cnidaria > Anthozoa > Scleractinia > Dendrophylliidae > Dendrophyllia > Dendrophyllia cribrosa. Next base: position 17,957,811 of record JAJLRJ010000005.1, read on the forward strand.
TAATAACTCATCGCACTGATCAGTCTTCACCGGTGGGATACTCATAATAACTCACTGCACTAACAGTCCTCACCGGGGGGATACTCATGCATTTTAATTACTCATCGCACTGATCAGTCTTTACCGGTGGGATACTCATGCATTTTAATAACTCATTCAATGATCAGTCTTCACCGGTGGGATACTCATAATAACTCACTGCACCAACAGTCTTTATCGGTGGTATACTCATAATAACTCACTGCACCAACCGTCTTCACCGGTCTTCATCATTGCCCTAAAACAGTCTTAACCGGTCTTATACCAATTCGCTGTGAGACGCGGGATTGCAGAAAATTAGACATATACTAAAATGCATAAAATGAGCCGATGGTAAACGGCAAAAAACAAAAGAATAGAGCCAATTTTCTGCAATCCCGCACCACGCCCCCAATTTAGGTGGAATATTCCTAAATAACACGCAAATATACCGTACCCCGGCGGCAAACCCTTAGAATTCCACCGCGAAGCACCCCGAAATGCAAAGTTACCCGAACGAAAATAAACTAACGATGCTAAACAAACGCCGAAAAAATGACATGCAAAGGGCGACGATAAAAGCAATGACAAAATTAAAGCCGTTATGAAAGTAATAACAAAGCCGCGATAAACTTAAATGGCGCGAACTTGAAAACTATGCCAAAGAAGCGCACGGAATGTATAACAAACACTGAAGTAACAAAAGGCTACCGGTAAAGGCTGGTTTTCACTAGCGCATAAGCATAAGCACAAGCCAACATACGCAGACTCAGTAACGTGTTGATCATTAGTGCCTATTGTTCTGTTTTGTTCAAACAATTGGAACTAATGATCAACATGTTACTGAGTCTGCGTATGTTGGCTTGTGCTTATGCTTATGCGCTAGTGAAAACCAGCCTTAAATCCATGTGGCGGCAAGAAGGAAAATATAAACTTAAGAGTAAAAATAGGCTTTTAGAAGAAAAAAAACGCGAACTACACCGGAAAGCGAGAAAAAAAGGAAGATAGCGTAGCGGGTAACCAAGGGATACAAAAACGGAATAAACGCTATCGCTGAAAGACTAACCGGATTACCCAAACATTACCTTATCTGCAGCTCCAAGTGCCGGAGCTGGCTTTGGTTACAATGCTGGCGTCGGAGGCGGATTAACTGCAGGTTCTGGGTTATCAAAAATATCTTGAACGGTCGGGTGAGCGTCAGAAACGGGTGGACGAGGAAGAACACAGTCGGCCATAGCGCTGGTGGACCCTGGTGACGGTTGACGAACACACACTAAGCGAACGTCGACTATCGTCCCGGAGTACCGATGAAATGACCACATTTTAGGCGGAGCGACCAAATTTATACTCAAGGAGCGCAAAGCATTACTACTACTTCAAGCGTGCGCAATCACGGAGGAATGTGAAGAGATTACTTAAACTTCCGCTATGGGCTAATTAATTATGCAGTGATAACAGAAGGAAAAATATCGCTGGTACTGACGGAGAAAGATAGGCGCGAAAGGGGCTCACTCCTCTCGTTTTCCCTGCTCGTTCACGCATCGATTTCTAATTTAACTGAGTGTTAGCTGTTCCCCGGCTCCACAATCTATCTATCAATCTGTATATCCACAATCTAGCCTGGGCCAGGCTAGTCGGCTGACTGCTAACATGCACGAGAACTGAAAACTTTCAGGGGTATATTAAAAGTAATATAAGGCAGAAATGTGACCCGAGTTTTTCTAACCGATCACATTGTGCAGAAAGAAAAACCAATGTAAACATTGATAATGTTCGACATTAATTAATTGTATATTTATTATATAAGCACGAGCATAACGGAGTCGCAAAATTCAACACTACACGTTTTATAGTACATATTCCTGGAGAACAAATAAGGTGCTTTGTGACAGTTTTCAAATTGCCACAGTTCTTAAATCGAAGCTTTTGTTGTGGGAACCGAATACTAGACGCTGGCTAACATCCACAACACAGACTAATTGTCAATGAATTTAAAGGTCACTAAACGTGACAATTCGCTGCATTCGTCTGCTAACGAAAAATCTATTAACATGCCAAGGCCACAATTTTCTAGGTTCTTTAACTGTTCAGGGCTACACTTTACGTTCTACGGCATCTGTCCCAGTGCCTCAGAGTTAAAATCTAAAGAGATATTAGGTCTATTCACGACAAAATCACGATTGAATAGACACTTCCTGTGTCTTTGGTTCATTCTTTACATGTATCTTTGTCAAGTAGCTTGAGCAGTTCCTGTCTCAGTTCAAGCAGCTTCTTGTTTATCTCTGCCAATTGAGCCAGCAACACTGAAGAAGACATCTTCACATCCTTAATAGTATTGACGAATTGAATTCTGACCTTAAACTCATGTGACACTGAGCTCCTCTTATAGCCTGTTGTAGCACTTTTGTCTTTTGCCGGTTTCATATTCTTCTGTTCTTCATTCTTAATCTCCTTTGTGGTGTCTCTTTTGTTGTCGAGTGATGACCGCTTTGGTGTGCTGGAAGTAAAGCTGGTTTCCTCATCAAAGGGAGATGATTCAGATGTGAATTTCTCGGGACGATCGTCAACAATGTCTGGATCCTTTTTACGCATCTTTTTCTCTTCATTTTCTTTAACAGCAGACCCTGTTTTCTCTTTTACTTCTCTCTTTACAATCCCCACACCACTCTCGCTTTCGTGCTTCAATTTTTCTTTAATATCAGAGTCGAGTTTGAGAAACTCCTCGACTTGCTCTTGAAGCTGATTCTCTTTATTCCTACTGACTGCTTCCACCACTGGCTTCTCATCGTCTGCTGCGTCATCTTGCCGCTCATTTTCATGATACTTCTGGTCAGGATACACGAGTAAGATCGCTTCCTCGTCCAATGGTGCTTCCTCTTGTACTTGTTCGTCTTGAGACTCATCTTGCGGTAGACCTTTTCTATCTTTGTAGGTCGACACGATTGGTTCTTCCACATCTTCTTGGTTTAGTGTTTTAATCTCCACTTCTTCTCCTATCCCTCTGGCGTCATAAGCAGTACTGGAAATTCCTGTCGATACAACAGTATCGATGCTCTTCTGCTCAGAGTGCGTAATCTCTTCGTCTACAGGGTCATCTTGTCGCTCATTTACATCGTGGACTTGTTGCTTGTCAGGATACACGAGTAACATCGCTTCTTCGTTTACTGGAGCGTCTTCTTGTACTTGTGGTTCTTGAGAATCGTCTTGCGGTGGAACTTTTCTCCCCTTATATATGGAAATGATTGATTCTTCCACGTCTGCTTGCTTAAGTGTTTGAAACTCTTTGGAATTAGACATCTCTCGATCGTGTGCTTCAATGTCATAAGCAGATTCTGATGATACATAATCGTGTTTCGTTTCCTCTGCAAAGCTGGATGAGGCATTTTCTTCAAGCATCGGTATGACACTTTCTTGGTTCTTACTGATTGCTAGCACCACCGGAATTTCTTCGTTTACAGAGTCACCTTGCTGCGCATTTTGATCCTGGACTTGCTGCTTGTCAGGATAAACGAGTAACATCGCTTCTGCATTCATTGGGGCTTCGTTTTGCACCTTTCTATTTTGGGAATCATCTTGAGGTGGAACTTCTCTTTCCTTGTATGTCGAGATGATTGCTTCTTCCACGACCTCTTGTTTTACTGCACCGATTTCCCCGCCTTCTCTCATTTCTCGGGTGACATCTACAGTGTCTGAAATTCCTGTCGATACCACAGTATCCACGCTTTCGTCCTCGGAGCTTGTAATTTCTCGATCGTGTACTTTCTTAATGTCTTCCAAAGCTACTTCATAGCTACGCGCAGATTCTTGAGATACAACGTGGCTAGCTTCCTCTGCACGGGATGAGACATTTTCTTGAAGAGTCACTGTTACACTTTCGTTCTGCTCCTCTTTTGTTCTTTTGGTGGAACCGTCGTCTATGTCCTCATTTGGTTCGGTTAAGATCACAGCTGACTGTGGTTCTAGCTCGAGCGACTGGGCTTCGGTGTTCTTAGGAGATGTGTTTTGTTCCTGGATGTTATCTGGTTCCTCCATTGTTTCATTCGAGTCTTCTTTTGGTGAAGGATAGCTTCCATTCTCATTTACTGCACCTGCTTGAACGATGCCTCCACCTTCGGCCAAATCTGGCTGGACGATTTCGGAGCTTTCTGCTAAGACAGTTTCTTCTAAAACTGTTTTGTTACTTGCCTTGAAATTGCCTTGTAAGTTCGCTTTTGCACTTTCTTTCTCCATATCTAAAACAATCTTCTCAGATGGTTCGGCTGTTTCTGCTGCTGCTGATCCTATGGATCCACTTGACTCCTCGAGTGAAAACTCACTTCCACTTCTGTCGAAATCAGCTGAATCTCTGCTTTCCCTCTTCAAGCTGTCGGAGGAGCCATGTTTTGTACCTTTGGATGATTTCCTCCCACTGCGTCGAAAAATACCAAACGTCTTTTTTGTTTTCGGCGAAGGTGACTCCTGGTCTTTTCCTTCAATCTGGTTTTCATCACCAACCGTGTCTTTTTCCAGATTTTTCGAGTCTCTCTTTTTGCTTTTCTCTTTCTTCTCTTTCTTACTTTCTACCAAAAAGAAACAAAAGAAACCAATTGATACGTGACGAGGATGTACAGATCATGTTTGATGCGAGTTAGTTTTATGGACAAACTAGCTTTATAAATAAATAAAAAGGAATTTCAGTGAAATCCACGCGGTGTCTCAACTGTTTCCGGATTGAATTGAAATTGAAAACGTTGGTTTTTGTAAAGGAAGGAATACCGGAGCAGGACAAGAGCTAACAACAAACTCAACCCACATATGGCGTCGCCTCCAGGAATCTAACCCGGACCACATTGGTGGGAGGCGAGTGTTCTCACCTGCTCCTCTCCTGTGCCACCCCTGTTCTCCTGGTGTGCCATCCCTGCTTTACGTGAGATAATAGATGGAGCTTAGACACGTGGTAAGAAACTTCAACGTAGCTTATCGCACCGGCATGAGAAGTCAAGAAAGAATTCTTAGCATCCGACAAATAATATCTCCTGCTTCAACATACAGCTCATCCCGACTAGTGTATAAAGAAATGTGATGGGTTTTACTCAGTCCTGTATCAGGGGCTCCGAGCATTTGAGCATGCATTAAATACAATTCTAATACTAGTACAGCCTCTTCTAATTTTTCGAGTTATGAAAAGTTATTGGGAAAGAGGCGTGGTGATCTTGGAATTGAGCGAGTTAGAGTTTAGATCAATTCCTGGTTATTGTCCTCGTGTTGTCTAAACATAAAACACTCTACAGTACTCTACTATTTCTCTCCACCAGCCCAAGTCCCGGTTGTCCAAAAGTTTGATTGCACTATCCATCGGATAAATCACTATCCTGCAGTGGATAAGTCTAACAAAATCGTTTGTGTTATCTGCTGGATATAAATTTATGCGGTGGATAGCGCTATCCACCTTTAAAACAACCGGGGCCTGGTGTATAAATGGAGTTGACGAAATGTTGCCAGTAAACGCATTCAGGGGTAATATTACTCCCTATCACTTTACTCTTGATGGCTCAGAAACTCCTCTTTGGTCATTGTCAAGTACACTAAGTCATACTCTCCAGAAAAGAGCATTTTGGTTGTAGACATGACATGATTTGAGAGAAAAGAAATGTGGGGGGAGGGGGGGGGGAGGGTATTTGTGAAATTTAGTACAATAAGAAAATTGAAGTTTTAAAATTACAATTTGCAGTTAATAATTATCATTATCAACCTGGGATGCTCTTGCGTGGGTATCAACTGTTTGGTGGTGTTTCAAAATTAATTATTCACCTTCTGTTTCTTCTTTAAACTCCATACTACTTCATTAAAAATATTAACATGGGGGAACAAGTACATCCGTTTCTCTGTCCTTTTTTTTTCTTTGAATCAAAAATAAGGAAACCAAAAATGACACAGAAGGTTTTTTCTATCTTATAACTTAATCTTCCCCGTACCTTTCTTTTCCTTGTCTTTCTTTTTCGACTTAGAAGATAGTGAGTCTGGAGAGTCTTTCGAACTCATTTTGTGGCAGTCTGGATATTAGGTCCGATCAGCGCAATAACTTGGAATAACACGAATGCAACCAAGTGACAAGACGCACTCTGTCTTGTTCTTTGTGTCACGTGCGGCTGGAACAAACTGTAAAAAGGAGTAAGTTATCAGTCAGTTATCAGTCTGTGCGGAAACAAATGAAAAACTCGTCGGCCATTTACCTTGGCCGACGGCTAAACGTCCAGGTAAATGCCGGGTATGCGGCCGACCGAAACGCTTCACATCGCTAAAATTTCACAGTTTCAGCTACAAGAACGACAATTTAACAACACACTACATTTAATTACATGTTTGTAATAAGCGCCTTTGAATCTCCGAGAAAAGGCACTATAGGCCTGTAGAAATGTATTATCATTATTTTGAACTTAGGGCCTGGGGCCCGTTTCTCAAAAGTCCCGATAACTTTTCGGGCCCGGAAAGCTATATTCTGTCTGCAATATTCACATTAAAGATTGTTGGTTTTAAAGGCTAAGCAATAGATTTCTATGGCGACAAAGCAATTCCGGCTAGTTTGGGGGTTAATACATCCTATAGATTCTGATTTTAAAACTTAGCTCCGCGCCCGGAAAGTTATCGGGACTTCGGGAAACGGGCCCCTGGTCGCACTACAGAGAAAAACAAAAATTAGCCCGTGTAAAATGACATAAAAACAAAAACATTCCACAAAAAGCGTGTCCCACCGGAGCGGTTTCTTTTGTTTTCCTCGATTTTTGCACGGGCTAATTTTTTTTTTGACTGTAGTGCGACCAGGCCCTTATATGTAAATATTCATCACAGTAATTTACAATACAGTAGAACCCCGCTAACTCAAACTCTGAAGGGAAACAAAAATCAGTTCGAGTTAGAGGGGGTTCGAGTTATCGGGATCGGTGAATTTTGTTAATTATTAATAATAATGACGATATATAGCGTGAATATAGTTTTTTTATCTACTTCTGTGATAAACATCGCTCAATTTGCGTTTGGTAACAAGAAATTCCAAAGATTATGACTTCCAGCTAAGTGTAACTTTAACATTTGTTTAAATGTTTTTTCAATTTTTTTTAAAACGAAGTTTGTAGTGTATTACTACGGTCCAACTAATACAAAACATTACATAAAGAAGTAACCATGTCCGTTTTCCTATTTTGACTGCCGTTGGGACGTAATCAGTCCAAAGTTACAATCAGATAACAACAGAGTTCGAGATATCGGGGTAAATTTGGGCCAAGGGAAACGAAAAATAGTTCGAGTTAGCGGGGAATTCGAGTAATCCCAGTTCGAGTTATCCGAGTAAAAATGGCTCAAAAACAGGGCCAAATCCAAGGGAAATCGAACTTAGTTCGAGTTAGCGGGGAGTTCGAGTTTTCGGAGTTCAAGTTAGCGGGGTTCTACTGTAATATTAACCATTATACATTACCATACATACACATTTCCTCTGATTACGAAAGGTCAACACAGTTTGTGTGACAGTTTTCTTGGTGTTGCTGATGCTGTGATCACCAAATGACGTAAAACAAAAGATTCTTCAAAAGGCAATGAACAATACCCACACCACAACACAAAAGCTAACCAACAATGGCTTCCGCAACAACAAACTTAATTTGAATAAAATGCAAGGTTGATCAAACAGCTAAAACTGTAAATTTTACCAAAACCTCTTAATATGTCCTTTGGGCGAATTATTTGCATCAGAAAGTGGGGGTGGGGAGGGGGGAGGGATTATCGAAATAAGTTTTTGGGCAGGGGATGCTATTTTGGATGGAGGGGTTGAGACCTATTTTGGAATTGTCGGTAGGTCAGACCTATTAAACACAATGTGTTTTGGTCCACTCTGTTGATTTTCTTCACAGACAGTGGAGCGGTAGGCAAGTTAGCAGCCGAGCTACAATCTTGGACGATTCAAATTAACACTTACGACCTCTCCTCCTCTTCTCTCCCCCCCCCCCCTCCCACAATTTTAGTGATGGAAAAATGGCGTTTTGATTTTCGCGCGAATCCATCATTGAACAGCGGCGGGGGGGGGGGGGGGGGGGAGGTCTCATTTACCTTTTTATTCCATCCAGGATTGAAGCTGCTTTGAACAAAAATAAGAGGCCGTTCACCGTATACCTGTCACGGTGCTATCTTCGCCATCTCAGAATATTTCGGGACCTTTGATTAACATTAGCTTTTTCTTCAAACGTTTTTTTAAAGTAACATTCCAATAGATTTAATTTCGCGAGCAAGTGAAAGCCAAAGATTTTAATTACATTTCAGTGTTTACCTTTTCTTCTTTTGTGCCTCACTGGTGCCTTTATATATATTTAAATAAAAGTTGTACATACTTGCTTCCCAAATTAATATCCAAGAGCTATATATTGACAACCATGCCATAAAGTAAGATTATCGGTGTTGACGTTAATTTAAAGGCCGCTTGTATTATTTCTATATTTTGCTGTTAGAGTTGACTGTACTCAACAGATGTCTGTTACATCTTACTCAACAACATAATGTTTAGTTTCCACATTTCATTATTCATGCTACCTAAACGAATTATGCAGCCTGACGATTTTAGTTTTTGCTTTAATACGAAATCTTACCTTAAACGAAGAGAGCTTGGTGTGGTATTGCAGATAAAAGTGTTTCTGAACGTTCAGTGGCGTATAAAGTTCGGTCTGTTTGGGCTCCCGGTTGTAACAAGGTCTTTTCTCAGACTGCCAACAGGTATTGGCGACAACAACGGACCAAGAGCTGTTCTTTGATCATGAATATAAGGACAGTTTTCTGGAATAACAAGAGTCCGTCTGTTATCTTGGAATAAATTGGTTCGCAGCACGCGAACCTTGAGAAATAAAAATATCAAATGACAGATTTCCAATGACAGATAACAGAGATTGACCCTTTCTCTGGACAGATAGGTCATTGCGCGCGCGTGTTTAATTAAATTTATGCAGAAACGTCTAGACTACTCGCCAGGAGAGGGGTGCAGCTCAATGAAGCATCCCAGGTGGGCAAAACAATACCCAAAACAACTCAGAGGGTTCTATTTTTACCACAAGTCGAACTTCGTGTTCTTTGTTGAGTTTATAATAAAAGCGATAAATATATTTAATTTGTGAATCAGACCGTACTTCCCATCGATGTTCATGTAATTAGTACGTAATTTAATAATGCATAGCTTTATCTTATATATTGTTTGTAATGTATAGTTAATTTTATTTTGATGGTTTTTGGGTTTTTAGTATATATTTATGTTTATATTTTTATCCTTAGTTTCACTTTTATAGCATACAACGCGTGGGTTTATACCAATCGTCACTTTTGTATCCGCTGATCCATTTTAATTTTGTAGGATAAATAAATTATTATTATTATTATTAGTATTATTATTATTAAGTTAATTCCAACGAAAAAACCTAACTTATCGAAAATTATTATTGGAAGGGACAGCGTTATATAGTCTGTAGATTAGATATTGTATATTTATTTTGCAGAGCCACATTTAAACCAGCTATGCTGAACTGGGCACCTCTGTTGAAATATTGTTAATAAATAAATAAATAAATAAATAAATAAATAAGAAAGTCTAAGTTCCCAGTGAGCTAATTGAGCCATGCAATAATACTAACTGAGTGACTGACAAGTTACACTGCAACACAGGGTGCATATAATAACATAAGGCGGGGGTAAACGTGAATTTGAATGAAATTTTAAGAGGTTTAAAGTAGGGATAGAAGAAAGAAAATGATTTTTGGAACACCAACAGACAGTTGATACCCACACAAGAGCACCCCTGGTTGCTAGCGGACTAACTTGGTGTCCGTCTATTAATTATTAACGACAATTTCTAATTTTAAAACTTCTCTAAATCTTCAATATTTCTTATTTTTTTTAATTTTACAAATCCTTTGAAAAAAACTATTTCCTCCCAAACATACCCAAAAATCACCCAAAAATTTACAAAACACCCCATAACATAGATTCACGAGATGAGCATAGAGTTTTTGGATTGCTTGAAGCGTGAACGAGACATTTCCATTAAGTTCATGTGGATCCCCGCCTTAATATACGTTAACGCTTGTAGGGCGAAGGATGGAATGATAGATTTCCTTGCATTTTAAAATACCATGCACCTCTTCGGAACCTTTGATTTCATTTACTATTATTGGACCTGGGTATTACGCAGATGTATTGTTTTCAGGGCAATGGTCCATTGTTCTGTTGTTTGTTATATTGTTTTCTCGGCCAATCCTGTGAGGCGTTCCAAGACGTACGTACGTCTCTGCATTTTAATTTATAGTTGCGCGTGAGCGGTCTTCCAGTATCACGCGGGAAGTGTTACTGTTATCTTTTCACAATGCATTATGGGATAAGGGGAGCCCCCTTGGCCTTCAACACGTGCCATTAGTCGAATCAGAACGCAAATCTTTACAAACGTCTTGAGTTAATTTTTTTTTCGGCAGAATGAGTGTTACGCATATTTCAGGGTATCGTAAATTTATCTTTTCGTTGTGTAAAGAACTTACGACGGAAAATTTAGATTCCATGAAATATTTATTGTGCGACCTGCTGACAACGAGAGAAATTGAAAGCATCAGTAACGCAACGAATTTATTTGTTTTTCTCGAACAAAGAAATGAACTTGGCAGCGACAACTACTTTCTCCTGGAAGATCTTCTCTTACAGATAAAGCGACAAGATCTAGTCAAGAAAGTGAAGAATTTTCAAAGGAATCAGTTCGCCAAACGTGGCTGTGTCGCCAATCATAAAACCCAGCGGAGCGAATTTTGTGTTGTAAACAAGGAAGACTTGCAGTATTGTGTTACAGACGGCAAGCAAACTTCTATCGTGTCTGAAAACAACAATGAACATGGTCCTCGCGGTGAGTTAAATTTATTAATTGTTCTAAAATCTATATTTCAATTATTTTTTTTTCTCTGATTTTTCGAAAGAAACATCACAAGTCATGTTGTTTTGATTTCGTGTTGTTTAAGTCACGCTATTTATGAGACGGTCACGCGATGTTTTATTGCAAAAGTAACTGTGGCCACTGTCGCGTAACTTTTACGTGCGCGCGGACGTAATTTTAGCTGGATTGATTTGCGTAAATCAAATAAGAGGCGGGCTATGGACAGCTCGCGCAAACGTTAGAAGTTAAACCGCGCTTACGCAAGCTGTTCAGATGTCATGTAGCTTCCAGAGTGAAATTACGTCCGTACACGTAAAATTCACGCGAGGCTTTTGTACCCAGCTAGTAATGAAACCTAAATAGACAGCGATATTAAAAATAGATACAACCTTAAGTGCCCCTTCCCATCCTGTCCCTAAAAATTTAATGACGAATTTGTGTGCACGAGTAACTTTCTCGCTGGGAACAAAAACGTTGCCCTCATTTGTTGTCCCATTTTGTATAAAGAAGTGTGTGCTACCCACTGGCATGCAATTTCTTTTCTATACCAGGGGAATAATTACCAAAAATACCAACTAAGGGACGGACCATTTAATTTTTGTGGGGGAGGGGGGGTTGGGCAATTACCAAAAAACAATTCCTGCAGAAGAAATTTAAGAGAAAAAAAAACGTGCACAAGAAAGCACGTGAAAAAAAGAGACTTATTTTGGTAAAAAAAATTCTTGCAAATAGTGATGCTGAAAAAAAAAATCATTGCTTCTTATAGTATACTCAGAAGAAATTGCCCAACCCCCTCCTCCCCACAAAAATTAAATGGTCCGTCCCTAATAACTCGCGAGTCTTATCTTTCAGATCAAGTCTTGTTAAGGGATGTCAGCGCCGAGATATATGAGAAACTTGGCTTCCTGTTAAATCCAACGTCAATTAAAAACTGGATGTACCTGGCTGGGAAGCTAAATTACACGTATGCGCAGGCCAGCAATTATAAACTACGCCCGATGCAGAGCACTCAAATGCTGCTAGAGGACTGGGCCACAAGAGCAGATGCCACTGTTTTAAAATTATACCAGGCCCTCAAGGAAATCGGGCGCCAAGATGCCGCAAGGGAACTGGAACCCTTCTTAGTTGCCTCTACGCCAGTGTAAAGACTATAATTTTGAAGGTTGTTTATGACATTACGGAAACTGTTATCTTTAAATTAGCTGTCGTGGGAAATGTGCCTCTATTTAAACCAGTAGATATATAATGTTGCACGTGGCTTGTCAGATCTTATACGTCATAACTTAGCTGAGCTAAACAGGTTCAACCTGTATATATGTGAGATAGTCACGTGATAGTAAAAATTGAAGCATTCCCACTGATTACAAGCGCAAGCCAATACGGTATAATCATAGTTTTGTCATGTTCGGCCGTCGAAGGAAGTCACTTAAATTTAGGCTTCCTTCTCACACTTGTTGATTGTGCCTCAGTCATCAAGGTGAGTATTTGTGTAGGAATATATTTGTCTCAGTTTCCAAGTATTCAGAATATTTTTTTTTAATGATCCTTCCGATACCGGCGATGCAACGATTATGGTCACTATAGTAAAACTTGTGCATGAACTCAGAACTGATTTTCGTAACATGTGTCTTGTTTAACTTCCTTAGCATTATTTTTTTTGTATTAGCCATTTACCTTTACAGATCTTTACAATTAGGGATACGATAAGGGTATGTTTTTAAACCGATTTGATATATACACTAACATTCGATCAAATTAAACTTGACAATGAACCAAGAAGGTAGTAAAGATTCACGGTAATTGTCTAGTACTTTATTTTGACATAGATGATTACATGCTTTTTCCGTTTATGCAGGCTTTTTTACGTTTTGCGTCATCACATCGAAATGTGCTTAGAAAGCTGTTTTTCTCCCGCTCCAGGGAGCATGGTCTAAGTGCATATGTCACGTGTACACGACTAGATTATTGCACAAAGAGAGACATTAGATACCAACACTCTCAAAATAAAACTAAAAATACAGAACAGTTAGGTTACTGCACTGAAGTTTCATTCAGCGTATATCGAGTGGTGATCAATTACAGTTGTATTACATTTTATCAAGACAAACCGTATCTTTTAATTTTACGGGTGGACATTATTTCATACTATTTTTCAGTATATCGTACTGCTCAAAGCGGAATACCGCCAAACAGAGAAAGCTCGGCAGGGTCGCATGTTTTATTTTTTTTTTCTTAATAATACAAGTTGAGGTTACTATTTAAACAAGTCTTTTTCGAAGCAAGCTGTTAAAAAATATATTAATTAATTATGCGACCTTTGACTACTGAGTTGTTTTACAGTATAATATCCAGCCAGGCGTATTTATTTTGCTCACAATACAATTTCAAATGTATTTACTTTTGATGTAGTCTCAAAGGTTGATGTTCAATAACTCTGGGTAGTGTGGTAAAACGGGGCCACAAGAGGTTTTAATAGCATGCTGCTTGAGTTCATTTTGCCATGTTTTTTTTTTAATGAATTTACACCAGAAGATGTTGTAAGCGAACACCGTGGGTATTTGAAAAACGTCGAGTTGGTCTCCCACGAATACTTTTGTTTAATACAGAGATTAATAGTACTACGCTGATCAATCACGTGACAAGATCAATCTGCGTGAATCGTGGAATGCAAATGAGTTTGACCTCCTGTTTGTCAGATTTTTAATTTATACGCAAACTCACAGAAAAGAAAATTCATGCAAAGATCTTTTGCATAACGTACTATGCCCTCTAAGTTAATTAATTTATATCTTTTCCTGGGAATAAATACTGCCAAATAAATTGATAAGGAAATAGAATCTACATCTTTTTCTGTTATTAGTTAGATTAGATTATATTTAAGTGCACGGCATGTCTGAAAAACAGTTTTACTGAGCCGTTTTACCGTGTTGAAATAAAGTTAATTGATTGATTGATTGATTGATTGATACTCATTCAATTCTCTATCAATATATGTCATCGTTTGTTGTGATTGTTATTCAGCCGGTTAGTAGAATAGAAAAGTTTGCATTGTAAGCACTTCAGCGCACTCTGCGCTGAAACCCCGGGCTGAAACGGAACTGATTGCGTTGTCTGCTGCGCTGACGAAAAAACATTCACCATCAACACAGTACAGAATGACAGCTGCCGGCCACGTTTGAATCACGCGAGATTATAATCCAGAGGGGGGGGGGGGGGGGGGCTCGTACATAAAAGTGACAGGGATGATCGTCGTACCTTTTAGTGGTTAGAATTGGTGGTTAGGTACCAAATAGACGAAATTTCGATGTTTTAATCGAAATGACCACTGTTATAGGTTTTCTGATGAATCTACTGACAGACACTTGGCGCCTCTATAAAAGGGGAAAAAAGTAATGCGAGCCACACTCACAAAACGGGTTTCTGGTACCTTTTAAATGATCCTTTAAAAATTTCGACGATCACAGCAAACCATTTTATGTGGGACGGGGCTGAAGTCCATTTTCTCTCACAAATTTCATAGTTATTTATTATGCAAAGAATCAGCGTGCAACGGCCATTTTGCACGTGACTGATCAGAACACAGAACCATATACACGGCTACCTTACCACCATGCTGTGCCGCATGCACTGTAAACAAAGGTAAAAAATAAAACAGGAAGACTTAACTTTGCAAAACCTGACCAAGCAGAAAGCTTATTGTTTTTTCCGCATTCCAGATCGATCCCCGGGGACAGCAAGTATCACTAAACGCTGACCTGTTAAGTTACGCATCGAGTGCAGTCACTTAAGGATCTCATTCAGACTTGGTCTATAGTTCTCCTTGGACAAATTTGCCATTCCCAGCGGTATGTATTTGACATCTGTTACAGACCTGTTTCTACTTCTTTTGAAAAGTAGGTTATATACCCCTGGGTAAACGACACTGTTATTTATTATTTTTATTATATAGTTCGGCGTACATATATTTTGTAACATATTTTTCTCCGGGAGGTCTTGGTTCTTCGCTTAATTCACCAATCCCCCACCAATGTCCTAAATAAAACCATGAGGTTCAGCTGGGATAATTCTGAGAACAATTTGAATCCTAGAAGAATTTTAAAGGCGTTAAGCATTGTTAAACGCGATTGCCAATTTCTTGGTTCAGACCCCTTAATATATCTCACCATATTGAACGATTTCCTGTCGTAAATGCTATTTTCTTTTGGTTCACACTTCCTGAATTCGCAGCCTTCCTCGTTTCCAGGGTCTTCTCTGTTTCTCCCTCGCAAGTGATTGCGGTTTTTGTGCTTGTTTACAGTTTTAAAAGCAGTGAAAATCAAAGTTGACGGCGCCTTTTCTATGTTACGTTATGCTGTAGTTTTTATTGTGATAGCCGGATTTATCGACCATGACTGGTTTCTTCTTGCTTGTTCGTGTTCAAATGAACATGCAAGCAGAGGATGAATTTGTCCCGGGGGCGGCACTCGGGTATGTTTTGGGTGGGTATGTGCCGCCTGGCTCTTCAAATTTGGACCCTGTTTTAAAAAGAATTTGCACTCGAAATGATACCCCATTCTAGAAATTTGCAATTTTTAATACCCCGTAATAATTCCAAATGGCTGCTGACAATTTGAAGCTTTCGTGCTTTCGAAATATTATACACAGTTCTAGGAAACGCCTCTAAAGTGGATACCCCGTTCTAGTTCAGAAGTCCCAAAATCACGACCCCGTTGGGCGGCACAAACCCGTATAGGTATTTTGGGGAAGTACCCCCCGGGGATTTTGTACTTCAAAAATCGTTTTTTACATCTTTATTTGTTATTTCATTGCTCTACTAAACAACTGAAATTTTAATGTTTTAATCACTGACGTTTATCCAATTTTAACCTCTTCATCTTCAAACGGCTTCTTCTCCTTTATCACTTGTCCTTTTCACTCCCGGAGTCAATTATGGAGACGTGCAGGAGACAAGAAACCAGAAGATACTGATATGTTGATATCTTCAGTCTTGGAAGATAAAATTGGCCGGGAGAAATCCTTGTATTTCCGGCACTTTTTATAAAACAGCTTTTCTTCATTGTCTACTATCCGTTTCGCACAACCGGACTTTGATACATACTTTGCATGCCGTGCAATTTACGTGGCGAAATGTGCTGACTTCAGCATATTTCATAAAGCCGACCACTTGATTGACGAAAGCACGCGAGAAAAAGTCTCAGGTTTCCAAGCACGCTTCTATTCGTCGCGTCAGTAACATAGCATGAAATCATATTAAAAGAACTGACGCTCTTTCTTTGCTGTTGGTTTTACGGGTAATAATTATAATCAATAACTTTTGCATATCGTGTTTTTTGTAGGGGTGGCGGCGAATGGCAGATTTGAGACTATGAGGCGGTAGACAATAATTTATCGCCGTCAGGCCGACAATTTTCTTTCCTTTTTTAATGCAAGACTAAGACCAAGAGTCCAAAAAGACCAAAAAGGCTTTGCGAAAAAATGGAGATTCTGAGACGTAGAAACCGCTCAAAAATAAGGCTGCGAAACAACTAAAATTATAGGTGTGACGGTTGCCTTCACCCCCACCCCCCCCCCCCACCCCCCCCACCCCCCCCCCCCCCCCCCCCCCCCCCGCCCCCGGAATCCCACATAAAAACTGAGGGGGGAAATTTCGTAGGAAAGACATGCTTCGATCGCTTTCATACTTTACCAAGTTTATGATACACACACCACGGTAAATGGCATTTCCTATAATAGATCATTCCGCGGTGCATCACACTTGGGTTTAGTATAATCCATGTCCAATACACTCCACTAGATTCCAGTCGTCAAATCTAAAGTCCACTGGAGATACCCGAAGTCTAGTTGTGAAATGAAACCGGAAGTCCAAACAGTTTAACTTTGGGGAGGGTAGAAAAAGCTTCCAATGGAGTCCATCGGAGTCCACTGGAGACGCATCGAGTCCACTGGAGTTACTGAAGTCTAGTGACCAATGGAACACTTTTTCATAGCCTCCCACCCAACAAGAATATAATTTTTGCTAAGTCTCTCACGACTAGAAAACCAGTGACTCCAGTGGAGTCTATTCATGACAAATGGATCCAGTGGACTCCAATGGAGCACTTTGTCACGGCCTCACACCCTTTCCATTTTCCCCACTGGACTTTCGCTTTTCTGATCGAACGCAAGCATACACGACTAGAGAATTTAGTTTTATCGACTGAGTTTGATTTTTGATTTTGATTTGAATTTTATTTGGAGTAAATTGACCACCGTAAAAAGATTCAAATAGCTGACGTTTCGAGCGCTAGCCCGTCGTCGGAGCGAATCAAGGAATTATGGGTAGTGTGTGGTTTTATATAGTAAGCGGTGGTGCTACGCTATTGGTGGAAATTTGGTGACGTGAAAAACAAATGTAAATTAGTTGAATGAAAATTCAAGTGCTTTTTCACGTCTTTTTCTTCTGATATGAAAACAATCACGAGTTTTCTGGCGCCTCGTATTAAAGCAAGAAATATTGGGAAATATTATACCAGGGACTGCGGAGGGTCTTGTACAAAGTCTTGTACGTGGATGCTCCGCCCTGAGGTCCAAACCCTTACCCTTTCATATACCGTTTTTGACAGAAAAGGTACCCCTTTCATATCCCTTTCATTGAAAATGGTACCCCTTTAATATATCCTTTACGTGCGTCTGTTTGAAATATATTTTGAAAGGCCCTTTTTATAATCATGACTTTAATGGCAATTTTCCCTACCTTTTTTATGCTTCAACTCGTGTTTTCGCTTCCATTTCCTATTCTTCGTGAAATCCCTACCTTTTCACATACTTCAACTTCGTGAAATCCCGACCCTTTCATATACCTCCAGCCTCAAAAAGGTACCCCTTTCGGGCGGAGCATCCCCGTATAGCCCATTATAGGGAGTAGCCCCCCCCCGGGGGGGGGGGGGGGAAGGACCATACGTCACGCGTGATGCCCGCCGAAATAACCATGTCGCCTTCATCCTGTTCATCTTTGAGATCCTTCGAGTGCTTTTTCACGTCTTTTTCTTCTGATATGAAAACAATCACGGGTTTTCTGGCGCCTCGTAAGCAGGAAACTATTGGGAAATATTATACCAGGGACCGCGGAGAGGGAGGGGCTGGTAGGGCCGCGGCCCCACCACTTTTTGCGCCCCCGCCCCCCGCCCCCACAATGATTTTATTCCCTTTTTCGATTTTCAATATGAAAAAATTATTTTCAATTGTCAGCCCTCCCACTTTTCACCTTGCTCCGCGGTCCCTGTACACTTAACTGATTAGCAACTCAAGTTTTATATAGTCGTTCGCCGTCGCGCACTGCAAAACGTAATAAACTAACTCTGGTTATAGTCAGTATTTCTTCGTGAGCCATTAAAACAAAGTAGTAAAGGCCAAGCAATAATAATAATAATTCCATATTTTACCGTTAAACGCCGGAGCGAGTATTGGATGTGGTTTTAAAATAAAGCAAATACCATGTCCAGTACGCCGCCAATCGTGTCTCATTATTTGACAACAGGAAGGAAACCTTTTTACGTTATTTTTTTTTCTGTGATCATACGAAGCTTGCATTCAGCTGGTAAAAATTCAGCGATAAAAACATGAAACTCGCCGCTATAGCCTTTCTTCTTGCAATCATGTTTGTTATGTAGTGCTTAATAGAGCGCGCCGTTGCAATAGAAAAAGTCCGCTAAAATACGAGCCCATCAAAACAAGAGCCCGCCAACTAAAAGATAGCTCGCCTACGTGATAACCCGCCCTAATCGGCCCACCCATGTAAAGGGGGGCTATGTTTTAGCCCGGCTGAGAGGGTGACCCTGGTACCCGGGTCACCCTCCCTCTATGTAAACAGGCCTCTATCAAAGGACTCACAATCGGAACCTTCGAGAAACTTAAGAAGGCATTTCGGCTATCTAGTGTAAACCGAAAAATATCTTACCCTCAAAACAGCCCATTTTATAAAATCAGGCGGTAATATATAGCAGCCCGATTTAATAAACACGCGCGAAAACCTCGTCTTCCTTGGTAGCCAGGGGTGCTTACTATTTAACCAAAAATCCCGGTAATTTCGGTTGGAAAGCAAATGGAACAGTAATTTTTCGGGAATTTCGGTTGGAAATTGTGGACAACGTTTTGAGGTAGTCCTTTCATCTCAGTTGGTACGAACCGTCGGAAAATTCCTTTCCATTTGACCATTTTCTTTTCCGTTTCGTTTTTAGAAAAATTTCAATCGCTAAATCGAGTTAACGGTCTGGGTACCAGGATGGGGAAATGGAATATTTAAATGGTAAGGGCAATCTCGTCGGTTGGTCGGTAAATTTGGAAAATCGCTTACCATTATGTAACGGTCACCCCAACCAGTTTTTTTCCTACAAATGGTAAGCACCCCAGGACTCCTGTTCTGGATCTGGATTCTGGGAAGTGTTTTGGATTCTGGGAAGTGTTTTTGGATTCTGGGAAGTGTTTTGGATTCTGGGAAGTGTTTTTGGATTCTGGGAAGTGTTTTAGATTCTGGGAAGTGTTTTTGGATTCTGGGAAGTGTTCTAGATTCTGGGAAGTGTTTTGTTGCTATGGGTCATCGTACTAAAGAACCATATACGCGGCTACCGTACGACCATGCTGTGCTGCATGCACTGTAAACAAAGATAAAAATAAAACAGACCAAGCAGAAAGCGTATTGTTTTTTTTTCCGCATTTCAGATATCCCATGGGACAGCACGTATGACTAAATGCTGACCATATCTGACCTGTCCTGAGTTACGCAAATAGTGCAGCCAGAAAGGATTTCATTCAGACTTGGTCTTTCGTTCTCCTTGGAAAAATTTGCCCTTCCCAGCGGTATGTATTTGACGTCTGTTACAGACTTGTTTCCACTTCTTTATAGTCTTTTGAAACTGAAGTAGGTTATATACCCCTGGGTAAACGACACAACAACAACAACAATTTATTCAGGTATTCCCATTTCTATACATGGTATTACCAGATAATAAAAATTACAAAAAGAAGTTCATTGTACATTACTGTATCAAGGTTAATTACAAATAAAATAAATAGAGGAAGTAACAGTATTGTGTATAATATGGAATTATTTCTTATGTGTAGTTTTAAAACATATCTTCATTTCTCTTATTCATTGCATTAAATATAAAAGCAGCCGTTGCTCTACAAATAAAAGGATCAACACTGTTAAACAGAAACATACTTTTGCATGTATTATCTAGGTTTTTGAAGTGTCTATTTCTTTTATCTATTTCATCATAGAAGGTACTTCTGAGATTAGCGTATAAGTCACAGTGAAAAAGGAAATGTATTTCATTTTCAACAGAATCTGAATTGCAGTGAGTGCATATCCTTAAATTTTCTGGAGTTTTTGGTATTGAATATCTTCCAGTTTCTATTCTCAATTTGTGGTTCCCTATCTTAAATTTAGTAACAGCCTTCTTGTGTTTTCTGTTATTTATTATTTTTATTATATAGCTCGGCGTACATATATTTTGTAAAATATTATCTCTCCGGGAGGTCTTGGCTCTTCGCTTTACCATCCCTCACCAATGTCCTAAATAAAATCATGATGTTCAGCTGCTGGGATAATTTTTGATAACAATTTGAATCCTAGAAAAATGAAGCGTTTAAAGTTGTTAAGCGCGATTGCCAATTTTCTGGTCTAGACGCCTTAACATCTCGCCGTATGAAACGATTTCCTGTCGTAAATGCTATTTTCGTGTTGTTGTGTATTTTTAATTGTGCTATATTTGACCGATATTTCGGTTTGCAAAACAAACCTTTTACGGGGGCTAAAAAACCAAAATGAATACAGATATAAAAGGACCGTTACATAATTTTTTTTTTTTTTGAAATATGACATATAACAGAATAACAGAAAATGATTGGCACTGTATGGGAGATGGCTGAACCTGGTACATTGCTGAACATGGTACATGGCTGAACCGGACTTTGATACTTACATTGCATGTATGCCATGCAATGTACGTGGCGAAATGTGCTGACTTCAACATATTCTAATAAGCCGACCACTTGACGAATCGAAAGCACGCGAGAAAAGTCTCAGGTTTCCAAGCACGTTTCTAAAGTTTTACCATACACAACATGAAATCATGAATTTACATATCTTAAGCTCTTGCGCAAAGACTCGTAAACATGACGCTCTTTCTTTGCTGTTGGCTTTACGGGTAATAATTCTTATCAATAACTTTTGCATTTAGTGTTTTTTGTAGGGGTGGCGAATGGCAGATTCAAAACTATGAGGCGGTAGACAAAATTTTTTTTCTAGCCTGCAGAACATGCGTTATTTTTTTAGCGTTTCAGGCGAGCGCCCGCCTCAAAAACGCAAAAAAAATTACGCCTGTTCTGCAGGCTAATTTATCTCCGTCAGGCCGACAATTTTTTTTTTACTTTTTTAAATGCAAGACTAAGACCGAGAGTCCAAAAAGGCTTTGCGAAAAATATGGAGATTCCGAGATTTCTCCTGTACCCGCCACGAATAGCCCTTGCTAATTGCAGGCAAAACCTTTGTGAACTTATAATTCAATTTGAAATAAAACGTTTTGTTGTTGTTGTTGTACATAGAAACTACTCAAAAATTGAGCATTTGATCCTATGTGACGCAATAGATTGTTCACGGTATTTGCAGTTTAGTTGATCAAAAATGATAGACAAAATCTTCGCCAACAAAAGGTTCCCTAAATCACCGAGATGTAGTTTTAAAGACAGCTGTGATGGCCGCCGAGTGACTTGTGCAGTCCAGCATTGCGAATTGCTCCATGTACAACATCTGGCAATCCATAACCCTGTCTCAGGGTCATATAATTCCCTTCTGGGAACAAAATATTTCCTTCGGGAAACGATGAATTCTATTCGAAGAACAAATAATGTCTTTAGAGACACAAATCTGGGTTAAGTGCAGTTACACTAAAACGTTGAAAAGTTATTGTTTGAAAACGTTGATGTTACTAAGTTTAAAATGTAAGTTAACTATACTTGTTACAGCTACCTACATTCCAAAAAAACTTGAGAATAAATGTTAATGTTTTACTGTTATTGCTGGCAATGCTGATATTGTATGCAAACAGCTACATGCTGTAAGCACCAACTAGGGCTCAATTTCATAAAACTTTTACAGCTGTAATTTACAAGTGTAGTTATTGTTTCAGACCTCTGAAACAATAGCTACAAGCGTAAAAGTTTTATTAAATTGATCTTTAAATTTATATATTTTGATTAAAAGATAACATTGCCTGCCTTGAGTATAATGGTGTCAATCTTTACTGTCAGTATGGGGTTTTACCACTCCTTACATGTGAAACCCGACCACGTTTGTTTGTCAGACACTGTTTCAAAATAAACACCTATTTCAAATAGGCACCCATCCTTGTGTAAATCCATGTGCGGTAGATCTAGAATTTTGTTCATGTTCACAGTTACAGTAATTCCTCTATTAAGTGGTCATTTTTCAAAAACCCAAAATATGTATTCACCAGTCCTTTACTGGAAATGGTTCTCAAGGTCCTGAGGGTTTCAGCTTAACAGAGGGACTGCTGTATATGATTTACATTTTTTTCAGAAATTTGCTAATATGATAACTTTGATGATGACAATGATGATAACTTGGTCCTTGTAGTGACATTACATAGCGTGACAAAAACGATACCAAATTAACAAACGATCTTCCAGTCCAACAAAACAAAAAACCATCGACAAACCAAGATACTTTTCCAATACAGACGCTCTTGAGACGTTAAGTTGCAAGCCACAATGGTGCTTGGTGGACATGTGTTTTTATCACATTTCTTGGACTTGGAACACTTGCACCAGTTATACAGTCAATGAACCATTTTTTAAGTTGTGCTTCCATACCTGTGACAGTACCACATTATATCGTTAAATAGTTTTTCTGAAAAATCAGAGGCAGACAGCCTATGGTGCATTTCTCATTTAGCTTAATATCTTTGACAGTAACATATTTCGTCTCTAGATATTTCCGTGCAAATTTTCATCGTAAGCTCACTCATGTACGCATTGCGGACCTATTTTTTAGGGCATGATAGGCAAAAAAGTATAAATAAATCAAATAATTTGCATAAAGCAAAATATTTCCAAAATTCCCTTACATATTATTTTAAAACAGCCAGCCGTTGAAATAATGATCGCAAAGTATAAAAGGACAGAGGTTCACTCGCGGAGTAATAAAATCAGAATTGTAAATGGTTCTGAAACCAGAAGTATCAATAGTCTTTCGTTCGGGTTAGTGTAGCACTGAAAAGAACTATAAACGTCTTTGTTGACAACTGCAGACTAAATTCTCTAAAGGCGCGTTTATAAAGGGACACTGTTTCGAACTGTTTAATGCGATTCCCGGGGGGGGGGGGTACTCCCTAATATAGGGTAGGGTTTTTTAGGTGCTCAGTCCTTAAATAGGGTATCCTTTTTGGTTTTTTCGGTATTGTGGTCCTTAGATATTCCTTAGATAGGGCCACTAAATTGAAGTATCCATCCCAACGCGCAAAACGAAAAAGATACGGTCTGTTAAAACTGGGCCTTAAAAAGGGTAACAAATCTCGATTTTCTACCCTTAAATAGGGTCAGGATTTGAGCACCTTGGCGGCACACACCTATCCCGGGATGCGATTCACGTTGTTCGATTACTATTACCATTTCTATAACGTACAAGGCTCTTGCTTTGGTTTTCAGTCAGTTTTGAATGTGTTATGATGCAATCAGTGCTATCGTTTAAATCATTTCTGATATGTGAAATGTATTTTACCGGCACTACAGGTAGTGCAATTCTTTCACGATTAGCTGGGCTAAACAGGTTCAACCTGTATCAGTATGAGATAGTCACGTGATAGTGTGCGGTATAATCATACTACAATTCCTTTTCAACCTCGTCAATCGTGGCTCAGTCATCAAAGTAGGCGAGTATCTCTGTAGGAACATTTCTGTCTCAGTTACCATTCTGAACATTTTTTTCCATCCTTCCGATACCGGCGATATAACGATTATGGTAAATCTAGTGCATGAACTGATGAACGCCGGACTGATTTTAGTAACGTGCGTCTACTTTTACTTTGGGGATATATTTTCTCACTTCATGCCCGATCATGATTTCTTGACATTAGTCATTTACCAAAAACAATTAGGATAAGGTATGTTTTTAAACCGTTTAAATGTACACTAACATTCAAGCAAATTTCACTTGAGAATGACTTCGTGATGTGGCAAAAATACACGGAAATCGGAAATTATTTATAAATATTTATTGCATGCCTTTTTTGTTTTGCGTCATCACACGGAATATGTTTAGAAAGCTGTTTTTTTTTTCTTCTTTTTTCTCGCTCCACAGGGAGCATAACCTGTGTGTTTGCGACCGTATTTCCTTCCCGTAAAATTAGTCAAATTAGAAGCACAAAGCGAGTTATCATCTTTCTCATACCGACATAAAATAAATTTTAAAACACAGCGTGATTAGGTTACCGCACAAAAGTTTTATTTGGCTGAATCAACAGGTGATCAATGGTTATCACATTTTAACAAGAAGAAAAATTAATTTTACGGTCACATTGTTCCATACTACGCATGGCAGAGCGTAAATAGTGCGTAAATAGTGCGACGTAAATAGACGAATAAGGGAAGTACTTGACAGCCTTTGAAAGCTCGAATTGATTGATCGTCGGGAATAAAATACTCTTCGAAATACAATCTTTACAGATTCAATGACCGTGAATTCGTTGTTCTTGTTGATATTACACCATAGTTTTATAGTAGAATTCATGTTTTCTAAAAATGAAACCGCGACAGCGGAAATTCCGTTATGTCTGCTGACGTCATGCACCTGTTTTCGAAATGAATATTCTGTTTATTCAATCTTAAAGGCGCACATCCGATCCGAGTACCGACTAATGACACACGTGTATAACTCTGCCTTTTATATCTTCAACTTGAGGCTCTTTTGATTTAGGTTTTTCTCTAGTCTAATGTCAAATCATGATCATCGGAATGGTTTCTAGAGTTTTCGAATTTGTTCTGATTAAAATGAGAATTGTACTATTTCACAATTTTGTTGTTAAAATTTTTGTTACTAGCCTTTTTTAGGACACTTTTGGAAACGAGTTTTGATTTCAAAGTCCGTCAACCACCAGGGAAAATCAAGAGCGGTTTTCTCAAAGACAGGGAGTTCGCTATCTTGTCCTTTATCGATCGAAGTGTTTCCTGTTTTTGATCACATGCTTAGAACTTTGACGATACAGTGATTCATCAGAAGTCGTCTTTCCATGGTACTCAACTGTTGGGCTTGAAATTGAAGTTAAATTGACTTTTTGATTCTTATTATTAATCCCACCAGCTCTGTTATTGTAAGTGGTGGGCATTTATTATCTTGTTTGCTTCGCTATAATTAGTAGGTTGACCATATTTTAATTAGCTAACAAAATAACTCGGTCTGGGTACGTCTAAAGCTGATAGTGCGTTTGACTTAGTTCAGTCTTGCGACACGCGCTCGACTTTTATTATTCTTTCAACAATAGTAAGAACCAGTGGAAGTATTGCGAAGTATAGCAGAGCCGAAGAAGAATTTTGAATAGGGCTCTCGCATTTATCTACCCTGGGTGCCAGAGGTTTTTTATTTTTTAGTGAAAACGGCGAATTTGAGCGGCGAAGCCGCGAAAACGAGGCGCAACGCGTCGAGAAAAAATAAAAACCGTCTCGCGAGCTTCTTCTAACCGTTTATGCGGTTAATTTCACTCATGATATTCAGAGAACGGACCTCTGGATCCAGGGTGGCATTTATCATCACAAAACCTTTATATTTCTTTTGTGCAAACACAGGACTGAAGAGAGGATGGGCTAAAACGTGTTTTAAAAAATGATATTATCAGGCCATCTATTATTTTTACTGAACAAGTCATTCGCGTTGTTCTTTTCTTTTTCATAGTACTACTTCTATCACGTCACCATGCAGAGAGTGAGGCTCGACCACAAGCTCTTGGTGGGACTTCTCCTTTTGCTGCCATGTAAGGAAAATAAAGTGTATTCTTTATGTCGCTTAGCTGCCATGACCCTGGCACTGTAAAATACCAGACGTGACAGTGATAACTGCATTTTGACGGCCATTTTGAAAAGAAACAAGACTACGAGTAGTCTTTTGTTCAGTTTCAGGAAAAGACGAGCGAGCGCGGAAATTGCCCGTCGTGTCTCTTATTTTCTCTCCTCGTGCGCGTGTCGCGTCTCCTCGCGTGTTTCGCTCGCTCGACTATTCCTGGGAAAAATAAGGGATCATTCCTAATCTAAGAAACTGCCCTAGCTCCCTCCCGAGGCATTTCTCTTATCATGACGGGGTTCCTCGTCTTACTTTGATTCGGTTTGTGAGTTCACTTCGTTGCAGCTTTCGCGGCATCTTTGCGGGAATAATCAAGGGAACTCAACCACGACGCAACAAAACGAGACTTTGGTGTCTTTTAGGCGTTCTTTATAATCTTGCCCCCGTCACTGTTCTGTGGGTGTCCCTGTGGCCCTAGCTAGCCACACATTTCCTTCTCGCCTCGAGTGATGTCTAATATGTATAGTCTATACAACGCTATTTCTTTCATAATACGGACATGAGAATTAAGGATATGGTCACCCAAGATGAATTATCTTGATGTTTTAACAACTTCTTTCCAAAACTACTATGGGAATAAGACAGGAGAATCTGTAATTTAATATTGGAATTAAAGAGACACTGTGAGTGTCCCTTTTGAAATATCGTGTTTTCATGATTATGGCCAGGAGCTTGCTTTAAGCAGTTACTTTATTATCCTCAAATTGGAAGAAACCATCTCCAAAAGTGATAGAAGCAAAGAAATATGAACTAAACAGACAAAATAACGGCTAGAAAAGTAAAAACTCACAAGAATGGCAAGTTTGATTTCTTGACCGCCTGTCAATAAATCAAATTTCATGAACTGAAATCCACTTCAATCCTTGTAAATCTGTACTTTATCTCGAAACTACTGCTTTTGTTTTGCTCCATAGGATCATTTTATCCAACTAAGTTGTATATTTGGTGGCATTTGGCGATATGACGTGGAAATAAGCTGAGCGAAATTTTGCTATTTCGGCGGAGCAGTGCAGGGGCGTAGCTACCTGTACGCACGTACGCACGTGCGTACCTGAAAAAGTCGAAGAAAATGAAAGATTTGGGACTTGAGGGTGGGGGAGGAGGTAGGGGTAGTGTTTGAAAACAGTGATTGTGCGTACCTCGAAAAAAGTCCTGGCTACGCCCCTGCAGTGTCCCTTGAAGGGTTTGACTTCAACAGAGAAAGTTAAACTTTAATTTGTCAAACGACTAATCAAAACGACAATGAACAAATTACAAAGTATCTGGTCCTTTCACAACGTAATGCTCGATATTTTCGTTTATTCCAGATGTCATCGCTCAAACTGCCGCCGGATGTCCAGCCAATAGCATTACAATCCGGGATAAGACGGGAGGGTACCAGTGTCAAGACTGCAGAGTGTGTCCCAAAGGGGAGGGGCTGTCAGTCAACTGTGGGGACGTTATAACCCCACAAACACCTGTGTCATGCCAGTCTTGTGTTCTGGGTAAAACATACTCTGCAGCAAACGAAGCTGGCGCCTGTAAAGATTGCGAAAACTGTGGAGAGTACCGCGAGACGACGAAACCTTGTTCGCTGACATCAAAGGCAGTGTGTGGAAAGTGTAAGCCTGGTGCCTACTTTGAGTCCCTTTTGGGAATGTGTCAGCCGTGCTCTCCGTGCTGTAACGATGGCAAAGACATATTGGCTCCCGAATGTCAAGTTCACGAAGTGCCGGCAAACATGCAGTGCAGTTTTTTGCGATCAGAGAAGTGCCGTAAGATAGCAGCACGCGTGAAGGCTAAAGCGAGCATCAGCACAGCCTCAACTCTGCAAATAACTCCATCAATGGTCACTCCATCAACATCACCATCAGCATTGTACGTCGCAGCAATGAATGCTTCACCCCCTCAAACAAACCAGGTACATGTTCCTGAACAAGTTGTCAGTGACCCGACTAATGCTGCTCTTCCATCCAAACCAACCGGCAACAACATTGGTGATATTATTGGTGGTGTGTTGGCGGGCGTCGTGTTATTGGTGGCAGTTATCCTGTTCTCTGTTTGGTACCTTATAAACAAAAGAAAGCGAACCCGTGGGAAGAAATATGACTCGCCTGATATGGAGAATGATGTTAAGGAACGCCCAGAGCAAGTGCAAGGCGAACATGGTGCCAATGAAACAGATAAGTTGAATCCTGCAGAAGTTCAACTAGAGGACGAGTCCCCCTTCTCTCCTATCCCAGAGACTGGTGATAGTCCAGAACCTCTAGGGGTACAAGAATCCCAACAGCCAGGCTGGATTGATAAAAAAGGTAGCACTAATAGGTCCTTGTAAATAGTTCTTGTTGTGTTATATACTTAGCAATAAGACCAAGGACACTTCATAAGCCCTGCATTAACTAAGTGAAGACTTTTCAATTATATCGCTTATGGAGAACCAGAGAAAATAGTCAGCAGATGAATAAATAAGGGCGCCGGTTTTGTAAAGTAGCTATGCCAGGCGATCGTCTGTGTTAAGACTATCCTATTCTCCTTGGGGGCGCGTCACTATTTAACCGGAATACCGCATCCCCCTCCCTCTCCTGGGTCTACGTTCCGTGTAAATATTCCATATTACCATGAAATTACGACAATTTAGTTTTGTTTATAAAATAACAGTGATTTTTCTTTTGTTCAGATTTGAAATCTTCCGATTTGAATCCAGGGCCGGGTTGTTCAAAGCGCGATTAAACTAACCCAGGGTTAGCATCAATTTTGATTCCAGTTAAATAATTAATCAATGAAGATTTTTCCAAAGCATTTTTGCCCTTTATTTTTGTCTTTAACTTGTCTTTGCATGTAACTTATAATTAGCTTTTGAAAACACTTCTAACAAGAGAAATTCAATCCCCGGTTAAGTTTTAATCCTGGGTTAGCGTTAACCGGCTTTCGAACAACCGGGCCCAGAGCCATATTGCCATGCAGACCACAGGAACACCAAGCCAGCCCCCAAGATGTCAACTAAGGTCACTATCACCCAGTCCATCACCGTTAATTGCGATGAGGAGCCTGGCAAAGTATGACGAGTTTGTGCTATAGGGATGACAAAGAACAATTGACAACTGGAATTTACCTTGAAACTTAGTAATAAATGGATGTTGGAGTGAGTAACGTATAGTTCAGGTGTAATCGGGGAGAAGAAAATATAAATCGGCCGAACGCATAGCGCGAGGACAATTTGGAATTATTGCGTGCAAGTTTACCTCTGAATTATATGATACAAGGGTTCTTTAAAATATCGAGATTTGAGATCTAATGCTTGTAAACATGTTTCACTTAAAATTACAAAATGTTGTAATCGGGCCGCCATTATTGGACAGCGATTTGATCGCGCTTTAATTTTGTTGCGATTGTTAATTTTACCACAATTGCCGCTAAACTCGCAATCTGATTGGTCGACGTGAGTGGTAAATGAGAGTCCAGACAATGGTGCTGACGCTAACATCACGCGCGCTTGAAAAAAACCAATCAGATTGCGAGAAAGTTATAGACAACGCTTGCTCTTTCTTTGCTGTCACGTTTTGTAACAAGACTTCGATTTTTCCTTGTATTTTTTTCTAAATATTGTTGTAAAATGTTGTGGACTCACGAGGCGCAGCCGAGTGAGTCAGCAACAAATTTTGACCATGTGATGACGTAAATCGTGGTAAATAAGAGTCCACACCACGGAAAACCGGTGTAAATTTGTTAATTTTGTTTGTTTAGAATACCATTTGGTTGCCAGGATGTTTGTTTGTCTTGATCTTGCGTTGCTATGGAAATTATATATTAAGGAAGAAAAATTTGTAATAATTGTGAAACTTGTGAATAACTTGTGTAAATTCAACTTGTGAAAACTGTAATGGCTAGTCTGACAACTGTTGTTTCGTCGCTGCCAAGCGACTCTTCAGAGTTGTTTTGTAAAGTCTTTTTTTGAAATTCAAAGTATCGTATTCTCAGGAACATTTTTTTCACTCATCAACTCACAGTTCAAAAGATATTTCTTGACGAAGTGATGAATTTAATTTTTTCTTTTGTAACAACTTAGAAAAACAGAAAAAACGACTCTCCAGGTTTTCAAGCAGGTTATTTGAATTTAATTTTCTATTTTCATGGGTTTGCTCTTGATTGTGTCGTTATTTATCATCGTTAATTATTTCTAGTTCTCCTTAACATGGCGATCAGGTGTTTCATACCCATGACCTATCTTTGAGCTTGAATTACCTTGGTATGTATTTGGTGGATATCTCACTCGTGCTTCTACTGTACTGAAATGTGCCTGATCGTGGGAGATCTGGGTACGAGAGACGAGAACATGGTCAGAGCGCGAAACCTTCGGCTAATAACCCCAGTACCCCGGCCTGGGTATAGTCTGATGTGGCAATTGATAAGTAACAGCTAGGAAATCCTGTAAGTTGTAGTCGCGATCATCACAATCATCAAGTGTATATGTCTTCAAGCCACGTGATACGCGCATAGGGCGGAAGTAATTTCTGTGACTTCTGCTGTGATGGCATAAAGTATTTTTGTAGGAATATTTTTCTGTGTTAATAGTCTCTAGCTGTGCATTTTGTTGGAGTGTGGTGATCATTATTAAAGCTGTTTTCGAATCAACCAGTGCCTCTTCGATGTTGTAAATTTATACCAGGACGCCCCTCCCTGGGGGAAGGGGGTGAAAGCATTGTGTGGTGCGCCGTGAGAGCCGAGGCTGTTCCGGACCTACCGTGCAACACTGCATGTAAAACTGCACAATGCGGTCACTCTTATTAATTGTTGTACGCGGTATTGCAGAATAAGAATCGTGCAATGGAATCAGGAGTGAACACGGGCTAAATTGACATAATACAGTTAGAACGGATTTCAAACTGTCGCAAAACCAGAATCGCCGTAATCACTCTGGACAATAACAAAAAACGCAGGCAAACCAACGAACCAATAGGAATAGGCCATTTCCGAGTTGCCTTTAGCCTCTCTATCAAAGCGAGGCTAGGTGCGAAACCTTTCATATGAAAATGAGTTTTCATTCACATGCAAATAAAACTTATTTGCATGTAAATGAAAACTCATTTTCATATAAAAGGTTTCGCACCTAGCCTCGCTTTGATAGAGAGGCAAAAGGCAACTCGGAAATGGCCTATTGAAAGTAATTAGACGTAGCCGGTAACAAAAGCGGAAAAATCTGTGGTTTTACTCCTGATTGGTTGAGAAATTGGGGCGCGTTTTTAGCAATCACAAAGCGTATGTCTTGGCCTTGAAAATCACCGAGAAAGCGAAATTAACCCGCAACGCGACAAAGTGTAAGAAGTAGGGAAGCGAAAGTTATCTGTCATATTTTTGCGTGTTACTTTCAATCAGTTAGTCAGTGCTTTTGTAGATTGCCAATCAATGTCTTTTTTGTGATAGAAATGTCAACTGAGCAACGAGCTGACAAATATCAGTCCCACCCACTCACTCACTCACTTACTCACTCACTCACACACATTCGCTCTTGAAATCTCGATAGAAATCTCGAGCTCATAATCTAATTGTTAAATAGAACAACACAATGGACTTGGTCATGGAGCATCATCCCATTTAGTGCTAACCACAGGACTACCACTCCTCCACCCGATGATCGATGAGAAGCTGACTATGCAAACAGTTCAAGATTTGCTACAATGTTAAGACAGAAAAGAAACCACTGACAACGGTTCTAACTCGTTTAATTTGTTGGTTTATATTGGCAACTGAGTAAAGAACATTAAATAATCGTACAGACTTTTGCATTAAGGATTTTAACTTCTTTTTGCCGAACCCTTTAAGCCCCAGTGTTAACGGCGCAATGTCACCTATCTTTAGAATCACTTTGAAAAGTCAAAAACAAATTTGTATTAACGGAAATCTAAAAACAATGCCCCAGAATTGTTAACCCTTAATTCACTAGTGACTAGTACGGCAATGAAACTGTCAGAGCGTGTCTTGGGCTGCCTGTGTCTTGATCCTTTAACTTTTCTTGATCCTTTAACAATTTTTTCCAATTTGTGTCATAGAAAATGTATGGGGACCAGAAAAGAGAATTTGCTTTTTCAGTGACCTTGGGGCTTAAAGGGTTAATAAGCCGTGAAGGTACCTAATTATCCACGTAACGGCTCAATAATCATGAATTGTTATTATGTTTTAATCAGCAAAAATAAGCAATCTCTAAAAATAATAATAAAAATAATAATAATAATAATAATAATAACAATAAATACAGTTAACTATTGATCAGAATTTATAATAATTAATAATAACAGTTTATCAGTTATTTAAGCAATAAAAATAAAATAATATATCTTTTAAAATGTATATACAAAACTTAGTAATAAAGTTTCTTATGTTGTGAACACAATAAAGAAACGACGAAAAGAAGGTAGGAATAAATACGACAAATAAATACTCCATATCAAAAACATTATAACGACACAATCACGCCCGAAGAAGAAAATACATTTCAGTCAATATCTTTTAAAATATCATGATCTTCAATCAACACTCCCAAAATACTTATCTTTAAATACATATCCTTTTTTCTTGGAGTTACCTTATATTTCTGTTAATTATTTATGTTTTTATTTTTATTTTAGTACATACAGTATTTCAAATTACGACAGGTACCGATTTCATAATCGAGCAAAGTGGTCACTTGTCTGGTTTCAGTATTAATTACAATTTATTTGTTCTTATTTTCTTAACTGTTAATTAAGATGGACACTGATTTCCGTATAAGTGAGCAAAGTAGCCATCGTCCCTCCTCAGCAAAACTTCCGGTTTGTCCAGCTCGACAATCTTTCCTCGGTCCAGGACCATTACGCGGTCATAGTCGATAATTGTGCTCAGTCGATGCGGGATAGTGATGACGGTGCAATCCACGAACCACGTGCGAATCACCTCTTGAATAAGCCGGTCAGTCCGGTAATCTACGCTGTAGGTAGCTTCATCTATTATCACGATCTTGCTCTTGTGTAGCAGCGCACGCGCAAACGAGATTAGCTGTCGCTCGCTGGAACCCAGTGTGGCGCCACAGTCCGCGAGGTCCTGGTACAACTGTTTTGGAAGACTCTCGACCCAGGACTTCAAGTGACACTTCTCGAGCACTTCCCAGACTTCCTTCTCGGCGTGGTTTAAAAATGGATCGACGTTCATGCGCAGTGAGCCCATGAAAAGAATTGGTTCCTTGGTGATGACTGACATGCCACGCCTACTCGCCTGAAGCTCGAGGTTACTTATTTTAACACCGTCAATTGTTATCTTTCCTCCACAGTCTGGCATTCGAAAAAGAGCATTTACGATAGAAGATTTTCCCGCACTTGGTCGGCCAGCGATGCCAAACTTCTCCCCAGGGTACACTGTGAAGGAGATATCTTTAAGAACTCTTGATCCTTCTCTGCTGTAACTTAAGGAAACGCATTCAAAACTAATTCCACCATCTTTAGGCCATGGTACTGGAGGCTGTAGCTCAATGGTGTACCCAGGCGCCGGCTCGATCTCAGAGCAGGCCAGGTTACGACTTACAGCACTCATGTAGTTTTCCACTTCTGCACAGCGTTTGACGCCATTTTGTGACATGTCATGTGATAACTGCAAGGCATAGATCAGCGACAGAATAGTGAGGGCTGAAACAAATGCATTCATATTAGTTTACAGGAAACAATTCTAATGGCTTCTAAATACTTCTGTAAGGCGTATGAGACCGAGATTTCAAGGTGTAAATAGTCAGCTAGGTGTAACTGTGTTGACTACTTTCAGAGAAAAGGAAAATTAGTGCAAAAGCTTAGGAAGACAATGCAACAAACTGCTGACATTAGTATAGGAAATCAGCTAATAATTTTTATATGCAGTAGTAAACAATAGCCAACTGGGAAAAGAAAAGTCTACAAACTGAGTGAAAAATCGCTTCAGCTGCACCGTCAAAAAAAATACAGACCCACCTTCGCCCAAAATGCTGTACTCACCATGATCACTTTCACGCTTGAATGCGTGCAACCAATCAGATCACGCGTATGAACAATGGAGCATTTCCAAACAAAACCAAACGACCCCAACGTCTTTTGGGTAAAGGTGGGCCTTTAAAAAGTTATATCTCCAAAGCAATATAATGTATTGACATAAAAGTTGGCATGACGATATGAATAACCTGTTAAAAGCAGGGCCATGTAGAATAAGCCGTTCAGATTTTAGAATTTTTTGGAATTTTGATGACGTCGGGTAAAACTGACGAGGAATACCGGCAACTCGAACTCCCATGCAGGGGCAACATAAAACTGGACGAGTTAAAGCTTTTCGTGGATGAAATTAATGTAATAGAGAGACCAAGACTGTGTTAGTATTAGACTTTTATTCCGTTTCATTTGTATCGTACCATAACTAATTCAACAGACTAAACGAGCTAGATGACTTGTCGGTGCCCTCGCTCAGCTCAAGTTTCATTCGGTAGGAAGAATCGATATGTCTATATCTAGTCTTTCACAGATCTACAGTCTTTTTGCATTTTTAGGTTTAGTTCTTTACGATATTTATACACGAGTGTGGAGAGAGACCATGCACAATAAGGTTTCTTGTCTAGAAAATAAATTACATACCTGCATCTAACTTGACATAAAATGCGCCAGCAGTTACTGATATCATGAACATCACGCACACCATGTCGAGGCGGAAACCGATCCAGCTCCCGCAAGAAATGTTTGTGGACCATCCTTGATTATGAGAGTCCTGGTAACTAAATAACGCAGAATAGTAAACGCGGTGAGGCACAAAGTAGAACCTCCATAACTCAAATCAACAGGGGAAACACTAATCTCGTACCCAGTGGACGATATGGGTACGAGGTAAGGCGAGAGTTATCTAGGGTTAAATTACGTAATGAAGTAAAGCAGGAAAACCCGGATTTTATTCTGTTATCCAGAAATTCGATTTAGGGGTGCGAGTGCATTTTCAAGATTCTACTGTAGTTTCTGTCAAAACAAAATCTAATTACTGCGTCTGCGTTTTCGTCAGTGCCGGAGTTGCGGTCTTTGAAAACAAGCAATTGGGATTCGTCAAACAGAAACGTACTACAAGGACGAATCACCAAGCCTCTGTAAGTTTGGTTTGTGTCGATTGTGACAGTCTGACACTTCAGACTGACTAGTCAGATTCAAATCACATAAGAAAACACACCCATGTTAATTAACTGGTTAATCTTCAGCATTGATGTAATCGCCAATGATGATGTAGCCTGTTCCAGACGTTCAGATAGTGGGACTGACGGAGAAGGATATGCGCAAAAGAAAGCGAGTCGAGGGATCGCCTGTAAACACTTTGATAACAGATCCATATGATAATGATATTGTTTAAAAAAGAAATACTACAAACCCATAGAAGTCCTCTATGAAGACTTTTTGCATATTGTGTGTCCTTATCGTCACCAGTCCTGTCAGCGTCTCAGAGAAATGACCAACTACCGGCCGACGGCAACTGATCTCCAGTCTCCTCACTTGGCGCGCGGTCTTGAGATAGTAGCCCCAGAAAATGATAAACAAAACAAATAGCGGAGCTCCTACCAACAACACGCACGGGTTTAGAATAACAGGAAGAAGAAAGACAGAAATAGCGAATAATATCATCTGGATCGCGCCTAAGAACACACTCGGAAGAAGCTCGTCCATGCAGCCAATATCCTTTGAGAACCGATTCAAAATGCTTGCTTTCGAATTTGTGTCGAAGAAGGCGATTGGCGCTTGGAGCACAGAGACAATCATCTTTTGGTGGAGACGTTCAGAGGAGCGCAGAGTTGTCGCAAAGAAGAACGATGCGCGCATGATTGACAGCATGAAGACTCCGCCCACCATAGCAGCATAAATGTACCAGCTGGTCTGATCCAGGGACAGCAGAGTTGCAGACTCGCTCATGCGCAGTAGCCAAATATCCGGGAAAAGAATTGCTCCTGTGGGACAACAAGGCAAAATTGTCAATCCTTTGACAGACCCATCTCGGGGGGTATCAAAATGCGCCTATCCCCTAACCTGAAGGGAGAGAGAGAGAGATGGGAGTCTCCGGATTCTGAACGTACAATGAAGCCCTCGCTTGGCGGGCGGGTACACTGGATACCGAAGATTTTTTCTCGCACTTCCTTGGTGCGGTTGACGATCAATAAACGGCGAGACCTTGATGTATAAGACACCAAGTCAGTGACTGAAAAATACCTCTGACACTCAGGAAAGAGGGTCTCGATAGGGGAACTGGAATGTTAGTTATCAGTTAAATTTCGCGCCATTAATCTTAACTATCAGTTAATATTTTAGCCAGTTTTCAGTTGTCGGTTAATTTTGACAGATTCCAGTTCTCGGCTCAGTATTAGTTTAAAACGCGCCATTTTTGAGTCATCAGTTAAATCTCATCCAGACCTTCAATGGTAGAAAAATGCGAGAATTCTCCTTCTCCGTTTCCACCGATTTTCCCCTTTCTTACTCTAGGTTAAGCCTGTCTCGAAGGCTTGTTAGCCTGTTCCAGGCGTTCAGATAGTGGGGAAAGCGCGAATAGTTGGGGAAGGCGCGTCTTCCCCAACTATTCGCGCTTTGCCCACTATCTGAACGCCTGGAACAGGCTAAAGGCTTGTGGACGCTTATAGAGAGCAACCTTTAGTAGATCTTCGCCAGTTATGATCAACACCGAAATCATAAGTTTGGAAAAAAAAAATCAAGTTTTAAAAGCAAGTGGAATTTTTAAAGGGAAATGTCTTTTTAATGGATCTCTGTATCTCTTTAAAACTCACCCACCTTGAACAGCGAAGGTAAAAAGCGCAAATAAAACAAGGAATGGAAGACAAGCACCGTTTCTGAGGTAGTTCCAGAAAACAGTACATGATACAGGCCCCATCATTTCTTCTTCTTCAAACAGGTTTGTTCGCGTGCGATACTTTTCCCTGGATGTCTTCCTCGATCGCGAACCTCCACGGTCTTATTACTTGGACTCTTTCTTTCCCGCTCCCGTGATTCCCCGGGAGAATGGAGCTTCACGGATCTGTAACCCATAACTTGTGACGTCACTTCGTTTATAATGGTACCAGCGCGCATGGTCAGGATTTGATCCGCTCGCTCCACGTACTGTAACTGCCGGCTCACGAAAATGCGGATTCGTTTTGAGAGCAGTCCGCATATACACTTGCCAAACACCTGCTCAGCAACCTCGGCTCAACAGAACACAATGGATCATCCAAAAGATAGATATCGGCATCTGAATAAGCTGCTCGGGCGATGCCAATACGAGCCTTCTGATCTTCAGACAAGGTGAAGCCGTTGCTACCCACAATCGTGAGGTCGCCATCAGGAAGCTTGTCAATGTCCCTTTGCAAGTTACAAGCGTTCACTATGGCTTGATACCTGAACGGGTTATACTGCTTCCCAAATAAAATGTTTTCTCGGAGAGTGTCAGTAAAAACCCATGACGCCTGAGGTACATAAGCGATCTTGCCCACGCTTGAAATGTTCCCTTCCGTAGGAGGCAGTTCTCCGAGAATAGCCGCCAGTAACGATGATTTCCCACACCCAGCAGGACCGTTAATGAACGTCAGTTCTTTGGTAGCCGCTCTGAATGTGACATTCCTCAACCCTACCGATCTATTCCCGCCTCCCCAGTGACATGACACGTTTTCAAAGGTCACGTGGATATCACCTGACGGGTTATCCGGAATATCGAGAGACTGCTGCTTGATGAGTGCGGGCTGATACTGTGGAACACTTTTTCCAACTTTGATGTCGTTGGAAATCTTTGTCAAATCCTCGTTTGAAAGGTACTCAGACATTTCTGCATCTGTCAGATCCAAGAAAGATCGAATCTTTGAGCGAGTTCTCTTTCTGCTGTAGCTTTCCTCGGAGTAAACCGATTCTTCGAGTTCTAGAAATAATTGTATTCTACCAAGTGAACCCGCTGCTGCGCCAATAAAATTTACGCCAGCAGCGAAGGTAGATGAGGCAGACAAGCGGATGGTTCTGATGAACGCGAGCACCATGAAAATGTTATAAGTGTTAAGCTCGACTCCAGTAATGATTAAGGTCGTCAGGGATATGAAACACGCTACAATGGAGCTGGTGTGAAGGAAGGTCGCGAATGTTGACAGAACAGCACTCTTTTGGCGCACGTACTGGAGTTCTTTCCTATGAAAAACAGAATTTAAGGCACGATATAATAAACAACTACTAAAAATTGCAGTTAATTAACATGGTAAAAGCAAGTGAATATATCGAAGCAGATCATCTTTCGGTTTGGCCTCCGCGGCACAGCCAAAATTATTTGACCTTGCAGCGGCTAGCCTGATTTTTAGACAGTCTATGTTTTTTTCGTTTTGATAGTTTTGATCCACAAAAGAGACAGACACAGAAGACATTGGGCCGTCTGAGTCTCGGATCATACTATTATTCTTCAGTGGATCGCCACTGGAGTAATCATGTGATCCAAACTGCTCTCAAGACCGGAGATGTGCTCTGTGGTAGTTGCATTCATTATTTCCGTATTAATAATATACATGAAAAAATTACTTTATTCTGATTGGCTAAGAGCAGTGCAGTTCAAGTGTAACACCAGTGCAAAACGTGTAACACCGGTGCAAAAAGTGTAACACCAGTGCAAATTACAAATCGAGAAAAAAAAAATTCTTTTTTTTTT
Source organism: Dendrophyllia cribrosa (assembly GCA_024195265.1). Taxonomy (NCBI): domain Eukaryota; kingdom Metazoa; phylum Cnidaria; class Anthozoa; order Scleractinia; family Dendrophylliidae; genus Dendrophyllia; species Dendrophyllia cribrosa. Next base: position 17,996,516 of record JAJLRJ010000005.1, read on the forward strand.
GGTAAAAAATTCCCAAAAAAATTTTTTTGCAAAAAAAAAAATTTCCAAACAAAAATGGATGCAAATTTTTTCATGTATAATTATTAATAAGTAATCATACGGTTTTCTCGTTCAATTTGGGATTAATTTGCACTTGTGAGTTTTTCAAAAACTCACTCGTGCAAATTAATCCCAAATTGAACTCGAAACCGTATGATTACCTATACTTATGTCATAGGCTAAGAGGCAACAGAATAATTCGACTCAACGTTCTTTGAATAGTTTGTAGAAAGCGGGAATCTACTCTACGTATGTTATTTTACCTGCGTAATTCCTCAACTCTGTTCTTGTAAGGCCACTCCCATGTGTTCATTTTTATCGTACGGATTCCACTCACAATCTGCTCTATCATACCCATTCTCCGCTCTGTCCAGCGCGCGATGCGCAGGCGCAACTTCATACAAACATCCCACATTCCAATGTAATACGCCAGCAGGAGAATAATGAATATTATCCCGGATACGGCTTGAAACCCAATAAGGCGCCAAATTAGGGCTGTTACAGCAACTAGCTCTAGGAGTCCCTGCAAAATGTAACCCACTTTCTGGAAGACTTGATCAAGGCGCTGAGCATCATGGGTAATTAGAGCGATGATGTGACCCGGGGGGACACGTGTGAGGTCTTTAAGGCGCAGTCTGTAAATCTTAAGGTAGAAAATACAGAAAATTTAAAAATTAATTTAAATATAGCCAGACTTATTCAATAAATTTAGCCAGGTTTTTTCTGTGCAGAATAAATATTCCATTGTTTACACGTGCACGATCTAAATTAATATACTGTAATCATGCGTAGTAGTAGTTACGCGTGATTCGCACAAAATCACGCGAGACAAGATGGAGTCACAGATAAGACGCGCAAAAACTACGAGAGACACGGCAAAAATTTAATAATTTAATTTAATTTAATTCGATAACTTTTTTCATCATATTTACGCGAATAATATATACTCCAGGGATGCTGATCCTGCCGGCAAATATCATATGGATTGCAGTGTTGTATTAATTACCCTAAGAAGTTGCTGCCGAAACATTGACGACACCAAAATGAGTTTTTTAAATCCGTAGACTTTTTTAACAAATGATAAATCGAAACACTTGAACTACTCGTGATCGACTAGACATACCAACATGCGATACTAAAGTACATTTTTCCCTTAAAGTTTGCAAACATTTGAGTGAGTTTCTTTTTTAAATTCTATGTTAAGTTTGATACAGAAAAATATGGTAATTTATCAGTAATAAGATCAGTGATATAAATGAGTGTATAAATAAATGATAAATCCACGGTAGCACGGAAGCCTTTCTCAGATTTTGCTTTTATCTTTAACTGAATTATCGCTCATTTTTATCATTACCTTTTTGTAAATGACACCAATGGCGGCCGCTCTCCAGCGCATGCCCATAAAATTCACCCTGCTCTGATATTGATTCATAACCAAAACACGAAACAGTGAACTGCAACAGAGCCCGCCAGCAAACGTATACAGCCAGCGGTTTGGAAGCTCGTTCCCAGCTTTTAGGAGCAGCGATAACAAAAGGCTGAGAAACAGCGGTTGAAGAATGTTGCAGGCAACGCCAATAAACAGAGAAATCCCCGCCAGGGCATAGTCACTCCATGGTAAAACTTTCATCATGGCTCGAGATAGCCGCGCTTTTCTTCCCTTGGTGTGGGAGTTTCTCACTTCTTCATGCCATGTATGCTCGAGTTTTTCTGTCAGAGCTTTAGATTTGTTCTCATCCAAAAGAGGATACAAGTCGCTGTGTTCCAGAACACGCCTGTTGCCGATATTCATTAAGCTGTTCATCCACGTAAAGAACAAACGTGAGAAGACCCCCGCACGTTCTTTCGGGTTCTTCATAAAAAGCGAGTACTTCCATGCTTTTTCAAACGAAGACTGCATAACGGTAATTTTTCTGAAATTAAAAGCACAGTTCAATTCTGTGACAGACCAGCTCACTTGTTAGAATTTATTATATCGGGCAAAGAAGGTACAGTTATCACTCAAATACCGTCCCCCTCAAATTATAAACATCTTCTGTATAGAGGTTTTGCACGGCAGCCATGTTGCATGGCAGGAACAATGAAGATGTTTTGCATTAGAAAGAACATTCTTTCCCATAGGGAAAAGAATCTATTGTTCCTGCCATGCAACATGGCTGCCGTGCAAAACCTCTATTGAAACAAGTCCTCCAAAGGTGACAGGAATGCCCATACTGAGACCATCCGGATATTTTAATGATATCTCCTTTTTACCCGCGGGTTCGGTTTTTAGTCTTTCACTTTGGAATTTAAGATTCCTACTAGAGAGTACTGTTTTTTCTTTACGAGCAAAAATAGTAAATGCAATTTTCAATCGCGCCTCTGATTTTTTGATCAATCGCCTCTCAAGCGTTTGAATATTAACTTGTCAACCAACATTTTTTATGACCCGGCGTATTCATTTGTATGTTGAGTTTGTTGTCGTTTCTCGTCCTTAATTACTCCAAGGGTTCAGTTTCTTGATTCTATGGTTTTCTTACCCTAAATAAACACGACCATTTTAATTCAAATGCCATCTCGAATCCGATGTCCTAGGTTTGTTAATAGTCACCCAAAAGTACCAAAAACCTAAATAAAAGAAAAATCCCAAATTTTATTTTGTAAAATATTGAAAAACAAATGGTACCATGCAAAAGTACTGCCAAAGAGGTTTCATTCGAATGGTCACACCATAGGATTAAGTCCACAGACTCAAAAGCTTTAATTGAGAACTACATTACATGTCTCCATAATTGAATGTGGGAGTTTAAGGGGTTAAAAAACGATTCTTTGTTTTTACATTTTCCCTTATATTGGCTATGGTCTTATAATATCTGTGAAAATGTAACCTCCGACGCGACATTTGAGTTTGGAAATGGTAATGGTTTTTCTTTAAAAACTGTAGACTGACTAGTCGCCACAGTATTACTCTACTTTAGAAGGATTGTGAAGGGAGGTGTGTGGGGGAAGTCTATGCTGAACCGAACACTGTTCTACCCTCAGTTTACATTCTCAATTCAGAGATTCTATACTTGATGATATTAAAAAAGGTAATCAGTCTATCATACGAAACACAGGTTAAAAAGGATAAGGTGTCAAATTTTCAAATAAATCTGCGTACATATTTTCACAGCTTGGAGCTTGCGGGCAGATACATGAAAAGATAAATCAAAGATAATGAGGATTCATTTATTATTATTTTTCAGTCCGTTTTTTAACTTATTTTTTCGGTTGTTTTTATTTAAAAAAAAACATATGCAGGGAAATAATGAAGTTTTTAAAAAAAGTAAAATGAAGTGATTGACTATGAAAGTGAAAACATGGAAATTGACGACAATAAAGAAATGTTAATTTTATGTATTGGAATGTAGAAAATATTTTAAGATAAATTAATTTTTGGGAAATCTTCCCATTCTTTTCTGAATCTTACTGTAAAATAGTTAACGGTTTTAATGTTTAGCTTAAATTATTTGAGTTTACTTTCACAAATGATCACTTTCCAGCAACTTAAATCATCTCTCATTAATTTGCACAAATAATATGCCGATAAATGCTGAAATGTTGCTTTTGATCATTTTGTCCATGACGCATACGAAGATGTTCCGTCCACTGAACGAAAAGGGATCAACATGTTTCTTTTCTTTACTCTGGAATCTAGAATTTCAGTTATTTTACCGCGGATTTCGAAACCATAACTCAGAACAAATTATGTGCGACTTTGTTGCACCATATGGCCATTACATTTACACTTTGAATTGAAGGCTTCACCGTTAATATCAAGAAACAGAATTCAGCTTAATTCTCTATTATTATAAACTCAGTTTAGATCAAATCAGTATTACTTACATTGAAATAGATTCATTTTCTCAGCCTTTTTTTCCTTCATCGGTAAAACCAGGTTTAGGAGCTGTGGCGGAAAATCACATCTTTTCACAGACTATCCAAACTGATTTTGATGTCGAGTAATTTGCATAAAACCAAAACCTCAGTATATAGATTTCACATCAAAATTTCATGGAATATAGTTAATGGATGTCGTTGGTTTCAACTGATGAAAGATACCGCCTTCGAATAAATATGAAACAAAATTATAGTGTGGCCGCTATGAATACGTTTATCAATGCTAACACAGGTGAATCCAGTCCTCAATTACTACATGACTAGTTCAATAAATCAGAGTACAGGAAACCCAGCGAGGAAATTTAACTAAGCTAAAGCCTTACAAAGTTGTTGTTAGGTTCTGTATATTATAAGCTGTTTCAAGCGTTCACAAGGATTTGCGGCGCCGGATGAAAATATTGACGGAGAGGGGATGGTCTCGCAATTTTTCCTTATTCTCGCCACTCTCCATTATCCGAACTACTATATCAGGTTCTCATTTTTTTTCTCGAATTCAAGAGTTTGAAATTTACCTTCAAAACTTTTCAACGGAACTTTTAGACATGCTGCAAATATAGGGCCGATTTGGCAACAGAGATGAGGTATTATCTATTGGGGCCTAACTTAACCCAATGGAATCGATCGCGTTTTTTTAACTAAACTGGAAGGAAAAAATAAAGGACATGTTGGATCATATTTTTTCTATATCCAAGGGTAGGACTATATTGCATACAATGGCTAAACTATAACATGGACTTGCAAGAATAAGGCACCAAATATTCAAGCCGAAGCTAATGAAGGGTCGACTTCGAAATTTATAATTTAACAGTAACTTAATAAACAGCTTTTTGATCCATCTTTAACAGTATGACCATTTAAATAAAAGGTATGGACTAGTACTTTCCTGTGGAATCGTCAGCTTTTTAAAAGTAGTTTAGGAAACAAAATTTGGAATTTCCGTTAAATTTTCAGTTGGCCCCTCGGTAAGAGTCAAAGGTTTTTTAATTTTCTTTATTCTGCGATGATCCTAGCGATAATTTAACCTTAGATACCACAGGTTTCGCCCACTCTGCTTGATGATATATATGTCTCCGGCCTGAAAAGTCATTAATTCTGAAAAACGCCTCCGTTACTTTCATTTTTTGTAGCTTTTGCTAACACCTTGTGTTTTGACCTGAACAAGCAATATTTTGTCTAAACTTTGACTTTGTTTACATCTTGTGTTTTGACTTGAAAAAGCAATATTTTGTCTAAATTGTGACTATATTGACATAACGTATCAAAGTGCTAGTCCAAAAGTACTTTTATTCGTGTAAAATGATCAAAACGTTCAGTCCTGAATTTAAGTGAACTGAAACATAAAATTTTAACGCAATGGAAAATTGAAAAATGTGAAAGTGCCTTTGCACATTGAAATACATAGTAACTGCTAGTAAAAATCCGCCCAAATCTTAAACTAAATAAAGATAAACTTTATTCTATATTAATTTATTATAGTCTTTTTTTTTTGCTTTGTTTTTTATTTTTATTTATTTTTTATAAACATCGTATGTAATTTGTAATTTTCAATGGCATTATTTATTGCTTGTATGTAGTGCAGTGGAATGTGTCTTAATGAAGTAAATAAAAATAAAAGACAATAAAAAAGACAATAACCCATACTTTGGACACCCAAAAGGTGCAGGAGTAGAATGAGGATAACCGAGTGAGTGAATTAAACACGTGAATGCGCGCGAAATGATTTTAGATTCGATTTTAATTTTCTATGGACATTTCTAGATGGCTTTTGAAGGAATGTTGTTTTGGAAAATTAATAAGTTTTTGACCTGGTTGGAATTTATTCTATGAAATTTAACGATCCAGTCATTATCTCGATAAGAGAGTAAGAGAGTATATTTTTCTTAAAGACAAGTCCCGGCTACGCGCTACATTTCAGTAAAATGTCTGTCAGCCCGCACTCGCGCGAGATAAGCGATGTCCGCGCGCGAAAATAACATTAGGACCCAGTCTTCCACGGACACCCGTCCTCACGAAAAAGTATTAATTGTGGGAGAAAAATTAACATCTCGTTGGAGATTTGTCAAATTTTTAGGCTTGCGGTGTTTGTGGATATTACATGGATAAGGATCTCAGAAATAAAGACGCAGAAGGAGCGAGCAGTGACGAAGAAGAAGCTTTCGAAAGCGCGGATGAAGGAGAAGAAGGCGCAAAAAGTTCCAACTCGCCATCCGCCACGTCAGCTGGAATTGAATCTGCAAATTCCACGTCAAAAGAACTGGTTGGCACTAATGATGCGTCTGTAAAAACACCGGTTATTTCAGGAGGTGATATTAATTCGGAAACCACAAAACTAGATAATAACACTTACAAAATGGATGAAAACATGCCACAAGAAAAGGAAGCGAAAGAAACGAGCGAAGAGGAGATCCCTTGCACAGCTACGGTCGACCACTCTCCATGTTCAGAGGAGGGCGAACAGGGAATCGAGGAAAACATTGATAGCATTTCAGCAAAGCTCTCCGAGGATGTAATTACAAAGGCTACTGAAAGTGAGAGAAATGATGATGAGAAACTAGAAGAGTTTGAAGCCGGAAAACATGAAGAGGGTATAAAATCATTCTCAACCGACAGAGAGCTGGAAGCTGAGGAAAGTACAGTCCCGAAAGACAGTAAGGGACAAAATGAACAACCCATTGTCAGTTTAGATCACGAACCACGTAAAGAAAATGTGGAATCATCTTGCAGTGAAAACGCTGAGGATATTAAGCCCAGCAGGTAATCTGTGTTGTGTGTCTGGACACTGTACTTGTTGTGCAGGGTAGAAAGGGTGGGGGGATTTAAGGGGGTGTTGGGTTAAAGGTTAGGGGATGGATTTTGTGGCATTGCTCCATTCCTGTGGAATCAGTGTAATAAAAGTAAAGTTGGGAGCGATTTTAGAATACCTGTCCACTTATTTACATATCCCTAAATGTTTTAAAGAACGAAGCATATGATAACAGAAGGATCCATTCTTATTCAATGAGATGCAAATAAGTGGCCGGGTATTCTACAGTTTAGCCGTAAAGTTGACTCTACATGCAACCGCTCTTGTAAATGAACATATGCCTTTTGTGACTGTAAAATCCTGTTTGAAACATTATTTTATCAGTCATTGACTCAAGACTCTTATAAGCGGACGTCTCCCATAAGTGACCACCGTTCTTAAGGTGGTCACTTATGAGATAGTCAGCTGTAGACATTTGCAATAACAGTGTGGTGTCTGCCCAGTGGATGGGGAACTGGCATATTTTTTTTAAAATACACTTAAATCTCTCTGAGTGACCAGTTTAGTAAGTGATCATGACTGCCATAGCTCTATAATTCAATCACCACCTTTTTAGAAATCCTTTGTGAGCTTCTCAGACAAACGCTGTATCTAGAGGGATCACTCTGATCACGACCATGGTGATTACCATGAATCTTTCAATTCTGGAATTTTGCTCTTCCTTATTGAGTTCGTTTTAAAACAAAATACATGGCTGAAAACCCAAACCATGTCAGCCTACTGAACTCATGTATTTTGTTGTTGTACAGTTTAACACAGAAGCCAGCTGAAGAGACATCAAGCTCCAGTGGGGGGTGGGGTTGGGGTGGTTGGGCGTCAGTCCTGTCGCAAGCCACAGCTTCAGTGACGTCAGGCCTGTCATCTGTTATTGAGACTGTAGAAACTTCTCTGGGTGTTCCTGACCCGGAAGAAATGGCACGTAAAGTGAAGGATGAAGAGTGGGCAGTGAAAGAGAAATTAGCAGAAAAAAGAATGGAAGAAACAGAAACTCCTGAGGGAAGTAAGAGTGAAAATGCAAATGAGGACACTGCACCAGGTTGGTGATTATCTTGTCACTAAATTTTGTTTTTGGTTTACTTTTATGTACATTCATGTTTAATATTCATTTATAAAATTAGTGTTATCTGGAACAAAGTAAAGGAATAGGAAGATAAAAATCAAACTGAATTGGCCCTTTAACTCCTGGATCCCCCCCCCTGAAAATTCATATAAAATCCAAAATTTCATTTTGTAAAATATTGAAAATCAAGTGGTACTTTGCAAAAAAGAGGTTTTATTTGAATGGTCACACCATAGGATTTTGCAACAGACTCAAAGTTAAATTACACTACATGTCTTAATAACTGACTCTAGGAGGCCCGAGTGAGAGGGTTAAACCCAGAGGTGTAGCTAAGAAAACACTCAGCAGGCTCATTAACAAGTTTGGCCAGTTTTTCTGGCTCGTACACCTTCAAAATCTCCCAAAGTCTTTGTTTTCTAGTCAAATTTCAGCCGGTGATAAGTTCTCTTTCAGGTTGTGAAATTAGCCGGTAGCCAGCTCTTAGCTACATCCCTGTAAACCACAACATATTATTTTATTCCAGTCCTGTGCAGTTTAGGGTAGTCTAGTGGTAGTCCTATGCAGTTTAGGGTAGTCTAGTGGTAGTCCTATGCAGTTTAGGGTAGTCTAGTGGTAGTCCTGTGCAGTTTAGGGTGGTCTAGTCTCAGCCGTCGTGTTGTTTCCTTAGACAAGACACTTTACTCCACGTATCTCTCCACCGGTGTATAAAATGGGTACTGGCGGCAAAATGCTGGGGGTAACCCAGTAATGGATTAGCATCCCATCCAGGGGGGAGAAGAAATACTTGTAGTTGCTTCATGCTATGAAAACCAGATTAAGCTCTGTCCTTGTGGGTCACCTGTGATTCATGTGCAACTTTACATGTACCTACAGTGTCCATAAAAACAGGTTTTGACTTAACTTTGTTTTATTTCAGTTTAGAGCAGTTTCAATTGAGTGTCAAAAGTAATTACACAATTGCTTTGGTTTTGCATTGCTATGCTTTGTGATTGGCTAAAAATCTCGTGCCACTTTCTTGACCAATCAGAAGTAAAACCAAAACCAATCGTGACTTGCTTGCACGCGTTTTCCTGCGCTTGGCGCCGCCGACATGTAATTGCTTAGAGCTCTGATTGGTTCATTGGATTGTTTACGACTGCTGTGATTGGTCAGAGTTATTACTTTGGTTTTGGTTTTACGACACTCAATTGAAAACTGTTTACTTATTACTAATCCCGACACTGTACTTTGCTTTCTTAGCTGGTGAATCCTTCTTTTCTGCATTTGGTGTATCAAGTTTGACAAGTGCTGTCCAAAGTACTGGGAAAGATTTAGTGTCAGGTGGGCTGGATGCTTTAGAGTTCATTGGCAAAAAGACAATGAATGTTTTGGCTGAGGGAGATCCTGGTCTGAGACAAAAAAGGGAAAAACTGGCAGGCAAAGGACCAACACTGTCTCAGGTAATTGGTCATTTATTTCACAGGAATAAAGGGATTAGTTTCTAAAGTAACTGTGGTGCTACATCAGTGGAGAAGTGAAACATGAACATTGGTTTTATCAACTGAGTTGATAAGGTAAATTGGCCAACATAAAGAGATTGAAATACTGATGTCAGAGTGACAAAGTTGAAGGGCTAGCAATCGAAGCATCAGCTTTTGAATTTTTTTACAGTGGCCAATATGTACTTATTGACTAAGGGCGCTTACCATTTGTCAGAACTCCCCGGCCGGACCGCTCAATTCATAAATATTATTCCATTATTTGCCAGAACTGGTCGGCCAGACCGGTAAATTTGGAAGTAGTATGCACCCTTTTGATGGACTTGTAGGAACAAGTCTTCAAAAAGATGCATTCTAGTTACAAACGGACCGGTCTGGCCGGCCAGTTCTAACAAATGGTAAGAGCCCTAAGTTAGGTTGGGCCGGATGGAAAAAATTTGGCTTGAGGTCATGGCGTACGAACCGAGTGCAGCGAAGTCCATGCGCTATGACCAATTTGGAGACAAATTTTAAACCGCGAGGCTGTCCGCTTTTGTAGTAGGGTCGTACCGCTTTTTCCAGCCCCGCTCATGTAAATGCGTACAGCCCTCATATGGGACTTTCATCAATGGTTTTGCAAAGAAAAGGTTCATTTCTGTATAGAATCATGAAATATTTATTTCCAATAGTTAGTTCTGACTATTGTCTGTCTGTCTGTCTAAGTAAGAGTGAGGTCCAATAAGTATTTTGTCACATACCACTGGTAGTCATGTGGAGCCAACAGACACTCCTTGCAACCTGACCTTCATTCCTGACAAAACAACAACTTAGTCATAGCAATTACATGGATGGCCACAGAGAATAACAAGGTGCCCCTAGATTTAATTTATAGAACGAAAAAGAAAAACTGTATGAAATGATTAAATTGTGACCATTAAATTTGTGTGCAGATGTTAAAGTTGGCCAAGGAAGAATCTGAGCAAAAGGCAGCGGTAGCTGAAGGAGAAGCCGAGGGTACCACGCCCACTGTAGACCTGTTTAGCGAGTTTGACAAGTTTCAAGGCCTTGCTCATTTAGAGGCGCTGGAGATGCTGTCACGTGACAGTGAGGCTAAGGTCAGTGGTGTTCAGAGTCGTTTTCATGTTGAAAATTAGTCTGTGAGCAAGCTCTCGGGCTTTTCCCCCTCCTCAATTGGTGCTGATAAGGCATTAGACTTTTATTGCCAATTTTTTAATTACACCACTAACTTAGTAAAGTGTAAAAGTGCCTACTCGTGAATTACACTAAAAGTTGTTGTGTTCTGTCGCCAGCTGGAATCTCGCATCATTGATTTAACGGAAGAGGAACTCGGTGTTGTGAAACCTCTGTTACGAGCTGTAGAGGAGGTTTTCCACATCGACGACAACGATGCTGATGACGAGCTGGCTGAGGGAGGAGACTTTAAGTCTGAAGTTGTAGAAAACGTCAAGTCGCTCAATTTGCCTTTTACAGCAGATAAGATATTAACTTCTCAGGAGAGAGCGCGTGAATGGATAACAACCTGCGTACAGGAGCAAGATAGCTCACCAGGGAGCAAAGATGGAACGAAGATTTATACCACGGCGGTGTCAAGCATGGCGGAGCTCACGGCGCGCACCGTGGAACTGTTTCACAAGTTTACTGAACTTTTACTTCACCAGGCGGAGCAACCCGCGGAAATCTCATCTTTAGTGCGTGCACAGTGCATGCGCAAGATGTCGGACGCTGTTTTAGAGGAGATTTCCGTGTTGGCGACGCACTTTGCTGGTTGTTTAAATACAGCTGCTGATGATTCAGATAATCCTGACTCAGTAAGCTCACTGATAACGACTTTGTATCTCGATTCGTCGACAAGTGCGGACTATCTCCGTAACTCACTCAAACTCCTGCGGCCCGTGTTACAGCTCTCCTCGCTTAATGAGAAAAGTGCGGCGTAAATTTGAAGTGCACCGGCAAAATGAAGTTTCTTATAAACCGACCACCCAGTCGATACGACTAACACTGGTCGCATTTACTCTACTGTAGTTGCTATGTGTCATATACAAGTGACTGGTCAATCTCTCCGACTCGGACACTCAGGACCATAGCACAAAAAGTGTTTTTGCTGTGTAGCACTCACGATAAATAATAAACAGCGATTTTCAATTGAGTGTCGAAAGTAATTTAGTTATTGCTTTGGTTTTAGGCGATGTAGCAGCTCTCGTAAGGTCTCACACCATTGGTTCGATACCCTTCGAGAGAACAATACAACAAACAACAGACACAATGGCTCCTAGCCCTACGCCTTGTGATTGGCTAAAAAATTTCGCGCCACTTTCTCAACCAATCAGAAGTAAAACCAAAACCAATCGTGACTTACTCGCCCGCGTTTTCCCGCGCTTGGCGCCGGTTACATGTATTTACGTCGAGTTCTGATTGGTTCATTGGTTTGTCTGCCTGTTTTGTGATTGGTCAGAGTAATTACTTTGGTTTTGGTTTTACGACACTCCAGTGAAAACTGCTCTAGCAATAATAATAATGAAAATTGTTTGTCACGAGTTCTGAAAACAAAAATTATCAAAAAAGTCAGAAGTTTCGGGGATATTAAAAACCTCTTCATCAGTGTTCGAGAATACAAACACTGATGAAGGGGTTATCCCTGAAACTTCTGACTGTTTTTGAGTTGTTGTTTTTTCAGCACTCGTGACAAACAATTTTCATTATCATCACACTCAGGACCATGCCAGTTGTCCATCTTTGCGATCGACCATCCGTCTGTTTATAGAATTGTCGGCTTAGAGAGATATAACGGTGGGTGGGTGGGGGGAGGAGGCGGGGCATATCATGGTGACAGGGTTACGAGCAGGAAATTCATGGAACTATAATAAAATTTAATTTTTATTATTGCTATAAAATTAAGATTATATCAAATGGAATAAAATATTTTGGTAACAGGTACGGTTGATGTTTAGTGTGTAAAATTACTCTTTCTCCGGTGTCCTGCCGCTAGCCTCGCTGTAGTTATACAATGTGACATGAATCACTTGTTTCTGTAAAGGCCAGTTTATCCGCCGCACTTCTGCACACGAGAAACACTAGAGCGCCCAGCCGTAGCGTTCGTGCATGAGAAGAACGGCGTATGAATTAGGTTGCCCCTGGACGAGACTGGTATAGAGAACAAAATTCTGACTGAGTAGGTTGGCAGACGGAAGGATAGAATAAAAAAATCCTCTCCACTTCCCTCCTATTCTTTTTTGTCCTTTTGCCCCTGTTCCCGGAATTTCCCGCGGAGGAGACGAAGTTACTGTTAACTTCGATGTTCCCGCAGTTCAGAGTGTGGGAGGACTGCGCGATTCTCGATCTCCAACTCTTCACGAGTGAGAGGGTAACACGACTTCTATGTTACAACAAATGAATAAAAGACTTGGTTTCTAACGACTGTGGCGCTGCATTGGTGCGGAGTGACGGGGGGGGGGGGGGGGGGGGGGGGGGGGGGGGGGGGGGGGGGGGGGGGGGGGGGGGGGGGGGGGGGGGGGGGGGGGGGGGGGGGGGGGGGGGGGGGGGGGGGGGGGGGGGGGGGGGGGGGGGGGGGGGGGGGGGGGGGGGGGGGGGGGGGGGGGGGGGGGGGGGGGGGGGGGGGGGGGGGGGGGGGGGGGGGGGGGTTGAATAAGAGGGGTAACCGAGAGGGTGAAATGTTGAACTAAAAATTCTTCGGCCCTTGTTACTTATTTATTGCCAGATAAGCGGGAGGAGGCGAGCTTCCCTAACTCCGCTACTGAAGACTATCTGGTTTGGACTCGTAATCAGGACTATCTTCACAGGACTATCATTCCCCAGAGTATAACACAAGACAAACTACTATTCCGTTCAATCTTATTTCGGCCAACGGACAATCAAACCAGTAACGTAACCTCGATAAGTGACATTAAGGTAACACAGTAAAATACAACATAATAAGATCCAAATTGCTTTATTCATCGCTTCAAATCAATATCAATATACATTTCGGGAGCCATGCCTAAATGAAAACTTACAGTGCCCGAGGCATCAAACAAATTTGATTACTTCCCCTTTACAGAATCAACTGTTGTAACAGCAACGCCAGCAGTGCAAACAACACGACACTGCGAATTATATAATTTTTATGTGTGGTTTTTTTTATCCTCTCGTGTATCATTTAACTTTCGAGGCATTGGATGGAACCAAACGCGGCAGCTCACATTGCACCCCACGAGCAGTACTTTTCTGTTGAAGTTTTTTATTCTGTACATGATTGTTCTAAAGTTCGACTGTCTGTACAACATCATGTTGACCATTCAAAGCAGTACATTATTATACTGTACAAGGTGGTTCTAAATTTCGAGTCTGTGGATGAAATCCCATTTTTAAACATGCAAATATTCAACTATAAGCAATTTTGCGTTTTCATTGTTTGTGTTTGTTCCTTTATGTTATATTACAATGTATTCTAAGCCTATATAAACTCTTGGACGTGAACTGTTAACTAAAAAGCACTGCTGGCGATACTGACACAAACCTGGGTTCAAGATACACAACTTGATTAAATATATGATACTTAGGATAACATCACACTTCAACAATGTTAAGAAACTCTTTATTTCCTCAGTTTCGAGGGAAAGTACATTGCAGTAGCAATTCACTGCCGGTAAAGGATCTTTGAAAGGTCAATCTTTCTTGAGTAAGCTATCGGGAACTATGTTTAAACAAAGTAAGAGAAGTATCTTTTTTATCGCTGATTTCTGACGGAAGGCATTCAAAAATTTATTTCATTAAACGGTTAAAAGCGATACAAAACAACGAGGGAGAGCAAAATTGGTCCATATTGGGGGTGGAGCACTAAAATGTTTTGTTTCTTCGCGGGAGATGTCATCATGGGCAAATAGTATTGCCGAACGAAATCTTTGCGAGGCATGAACGCACAGCGTATTAACAATGAAATCCAAGCTCTCCAAGTTGGATGTAAAATGATGCTGACTTTACGTGATCAATAAATAAGGGTATTGGAAGGCTGAGATGGGAGGTTAATCGATAAAAGAGTTCTCTAATCACTGTAGTTTGATCTGTGATAGGCGCGATCTGGCCGCGTGGGACTGGGAGTGACTATTTATCATCACCCTTAGTTTCATTTCTTTATTGTCAACATCATTACTGGACACACTAATACTACCCTTCATGTCTGGCCCCACACTCTCTACCTTACACGAGTCTTTCTCAGAAGACTTCGCATCTGATTCAACAGTCTTTTCCCCTAATGTGTTAATATCGCTCGCTTCTTTCGTTTCCGTGATTTTCAATTCACCCTCGTGAACTCTCTCCTGATTGTCTTGTGTTTTTGCTTCATTGTTGACTGGCGATGTTTGGTCGGTGTCCACGTCCATACTCTCCTCCTCATCTCTGTTTTGCTCGTTATCATCTTCTGTCTGACATTGGTTCTATATGGCACAGTGTGGAAGCAAAGCAAAGCAAACCACAATCGCACCAGAAAAAAAGCACACGGCGAAAGGAAAAACAAAACATGAAACACGTTAGGTATCAGATGGAATTTCCTAGACATGAGCTGCATAGCATGTGGATCAAATACAATTTATTATTATCATGATATTGGAAAAGAAATACAGAGACGAAAGAATAACAAAGGATTTTATACATTTTTAATTGCAAGTAGTTCTAAAAAAACCTCACCTCTTTAGCATCTTGATAACACAATAAATGGTAAGTCTGAAAAGCAAACAAAAGAAACAGTATATACAGTTAAACCCCTCCTTAAGGACTCCTCACGATAAATAACAGACACGCTTACATTCCGGACAGCTGATGTGGTCTTGGAGAAAGTCCAGTGTTGTTAGTCAAACTCACAACACGTAACAACTGTGGGGATTGTCATAAGCAAGTGTTACGGTTTCAATATAGAGTTTAGTAAGGCAGGTGCAACCATGTTACATCTCAATATAGCAATGGAAAAGTAAATGGAAAATTGATTGACAACCCTGAGACACTTCCATAATATAGTCGGGTAACTGTCTGAAGGTAGACACCCTGTAAGGTGGACACCTCTCTAAGACAAACATTAGTGGTTGGCTGGTCACGGTTGAATTTCACATTTTTGTCTCCAACTAAACTCTCAGACACCTCCATAAGGACTGGAGGTCATCTCTATAAGGCAGAAACCTCTCTAAGTTAAACACCTCTCTAAGGCGGACACTTCTCTAAGTCTGACACTTCTCTAAGTCCAAAACTTCCCTAAGTCCGACACTTCTCTAAGTCCGACACCTCTTTAAGTTGGACACTTCTCTAAGACAGACACCTTTCTAAGTCGAACACCTCCTTAAGGGGGTACTTTGGCCGACACTTTTCTAAAACTTACACTCTCTAAGTTGGACAACTAGTGCTGGTCTTGAGGATGTCCAGCTTAGTTCACTGTTCAGACATTCATTTGTGTCTGCAGCGGTTACACAGGTTGGGTAATACTTGCCTTTCCATCAATGCGCACCGCAGACTTGTAATGCCATTCTTCATTAGTCTCCTCCCAGAACTGTTCAAACTTCTCACAGCAGATGTCACACTCCTAAACAAACAACAACTCTTTTTCAGTGCAAGGGCGCTTTCCATTCACAAAAAAAAAATAATAAAAATACAAAACAAACACCTCATGTTTCAGGTGGTGAATTAAATGACATGTCATTCTGTTAGTACAGTAAATTAATTATCTTATGGTGCACTAGTTGGGCTTCTCCAATTAGGAGGTGCTTTGGTGTCAAATGTCAGATCTGACAGCACCCCTATCAAGAGCCTTCCAGCTATTTTTGGTACCCCTGGTTGATGCGGACCTGTTGCCCTCCAGATCATTATGCTGTACCATTGATGCAGAGAAGTTACAAACAGATAAAATGATTTATCCCAGGTCACTGGTTGATGCGGACCTGTTGCCCTCCAGATCATTATGATGTACCATTGATGCAGAGAATTTACAAACAGATAAAATGATTTATCCCAGGTCACTCACTAGTTGCCTGGAAATGAGAGCTAACAGATCCCCCTTACCACTTCAGCCTGGGAGTCACCGCTGAGCACAGGACAGCTCCCCTCTCCTCCAGTGTTTTCCTTTACCTCCTTCAGTGGATCTGGTGAGTCTACAGCCCCACAGCGACATCAAAGAATGAACTGCGAGCTGTAGAAATTTATACAATTACCATTACTTTGTGTGTTAGTAGTATTACTATTTCGCTCAGTCATTCTTGACTGGCCACCAAGGGTTAATCCAGTATTGCATGCAGCAGATGTGGGTATAATTCATATAATATTATGTTGGAAGTGTATTTTGTGTGTAAACAAGACAGTTATGTATACCATAAATCCACTATTAAGGCCCCCCTCTAATAAGCTCTCCCTCCCTTTTGGAGCATGAATTTTTTAAGCCCCTTAACCCAGGATTAGTGCCAACTTCGAACTTGACAATGCAGTTTCCTGTACGTTTTTTCCAGTCTATAATTTGATGTTGACTGCCCTAAATTACAAATTAAAACTAACAGTGAAAACCCTTTCAAACAAATAGAATCAGAAACCTAGATTAGCCTTTATTCCCAAATAATAGCCCCCCCCCCCCCCCCCACCACCCCCCATAAGGCCCCCCTAATAAGCTCTCCCTCCCTTTTGGAGCATGAATTTTTTTAAGCCCCTTAACCCAGGATTAGTGCCAACTTTGAATTTGACAATTCAGTTTCCTGTAAGTTTTTTCCAGTCTATAATTTGACGTTGACTGCTCTAAATTACAAATTAAAATAAACAGTGAAAACCCTTTCAAACAAATAGAATCAGAAACCTAGATTAGCCTTTATTCCCAAATAATAGCCCCCCCAACCCCTTGAGCTTGCTCGCAAACTATCCAAACAAGCATGAAGCAGCTTTTGTAAAACTGGGCCTAGGTAAATACATGGGAACTAGCATACTGTTGGGAAATAAATATTATAAAAAAGTACCTCTCTCTTCTGGATCTGAAATCTCTTCATAGTTCAACCAGTCATCGACAATAAAGTACCAGAGCCTGTGTGCCACTCTTCTGCTGTCCTTCTCTCGTCGATTCTTTCGGAAGTGCCAGTCCAAGTGTTCACGGTAAATCTTTGCAGCTTCACCTGGGAACCGTAGGCCGCAAGAGGAACACTGTGTGCCTTCATAGAGGCTAGTTATCACACCCTCATGGCGTCTATGGATTTGAAAACAAGTTAATAAGCCTCCCATGGTGAATGTCTGAAGTTGTCTATCATCATAAAAGTATAAAATCAGCCCAAGACTAACAGGCATTGAAACGTGCCGCCGACAACAGATCTTTATTGGGAAACAACTATTGTCAATAGCACAAACAAAATCTGTCAAGTGTGATCATCCGAGTTAAGTGTAGTTCTGAGAAGAACTATTGTTGTTGTTGTTGTTGACATTCACTGATGTTTCAACAACCTGAGCAGAAATCATCTTCAGAGTCAAGCCAATAGCACATACATGTACATAAGTTCCAAAAATTAAAACAATAGCAGCAGTTAAACATAAACTCTAAAAGAATTTTCCATGTATGCTGTAATGCAAATGCATTTGAATTTATCAGCAAAGTTTCCAAGTCTAATGAAATCACCTTTTCAACTCCTCTGGTACCAGTTTGATCACAGGGATGGGTTTCTTCTCTACTGACATTTCTTTCTTGGACATGACAGCATTTAGCAGTGGAAGAACTGAAGGGACAGAAACAGGCTTCACAGGGGGTGGGTGGGGTTGTTGAACCTCAGCCTGAGGGGGGGCAGGTGAGGGTGCATGTTGTGGGGACTCACTGCCAGATTCAGGTGTTACTTTGATTATTCCAACTTGCATTAGCCTGCGGAACAGGTCATCAACCGATTTCTTTTCCATCATGGTGTTTGGAGTGTGAGGAGAACCTACCCCGCCTGCAGAAAAAGAAAGTTTGCTTCAATGAGGGAACTAAAAAAAGGGTCTACACTTATTATTGTCATCGACACTGGTTGTCTCAAGCCACAATAGCCTTCCCTTGGTAAGGGTCTGTAGACAGTTACCACACAGGAAGATACATGTATATGTTGTAGGTTAAAATTATTTTAGGTTAATAATTATTTCAAACTAGGTTAATTTTTTTTTTCCTTTGTCCCAGATTCATTAGCATAATCTCTGACAAAGGAAAATAGAAATTAACCTAGTTCGAAATAATTTTAACCTAAAATAATTTTAACCTACAACATATACATGAACAGCAACACAAGATAGGCTAAGAGAAACACTAAAACCAGCCTGATAAATCGCTGCTCATAAAAGACATGACATTGTTTGGAGCACAGTAAAGGCATCATTATAGTTAAACTTGCCTTTATCCTGTCTTGGGGGTGTTCTTGGAATAGGCATCTCTTCCACCGGTCTGCCGTATCCATAGGGAGGATTTGAACCATCATCCAACCTGGGAGGGGCTTCTAACATTCTGTCGGATCTGATGGGAGGTACTCCAGGGCCCATCGGCATAGGCCTAGCAAGTGAATGCATATCATGCTCCATCGGCGGCCCTCTGAAGTCCTCATTAAGCCGTCTCATGTGGGGTTCATTTGCTTCAAATCTGGGACCATCGTGTCTTATCACAGGACAATGAGGAGCAGGACCTCTTAGAGGAATTCTTGGGTGCTCTTCAAACCTGGCCAGCATTGCTCTGCCAGGACCTGCATCTGGAGGTCCTTCAATGTCCATAGGTGCTCCTGCATGAAATACAGCATGAATAGTATAACCTTAACATTGAGTAATGTACTGATCCAAGAGTCATATTAACTGATCAAATGCCCCTACCCCCAGGAAACATAGATTAGCTTCTACATTTTGAGGTTTTATACAAATGTTTTAGATTTTCCCAGGTAATTGGCAGCCAGTTTGTTTTAAAATTAAAGGGAAGGATTTAAAAGAGTACAGGGCTTTTGTATTTCTTTTCACTTCAATTCAACCCAGTTGGTGAGAAGAGCCAAGCGTCTAACATGCCCTCTGGGTCACATTCTGCCATGATTTTGATTGGGAAAATCATGACATACAAAACACAAAATTTAGGCAATTTGTTCAAATCCTCCTCAACTGTCCCCCATGATGTCACATTCTCCACCCCTTAAACACATGCTGATGTCAAATCCCCACCTTTCTAGGCAACGTCATAATGCAGGGGACTTATTTATTTTTTAAAAAATTCAACTGTAGATCCCACATTAATTGGAAAGAATGTCATGCTAATACTATTGTTAATTGTTTCAGTTGTGAAGGAAGAAGGGAGGCATACACTAAACATGTAAAAGACAGAGCGGGGCTTAAAAATTTTTGGGCTCCAAAAATTGGGGAGGGGCCTTATTAGATAGTGGGTATAGTAGAGGATTTATGGTATATAATTATACACTGTAAATGTATCCTTCACCTGGTCTGGGTGGTACTATGGATCTGGGTTGATGCTCAGGGTGTAAGGGTGGCATCTCTGGAGGAAACTGTCTCTGTTCAGGATGTCGCTGAAGCTCGTACAACTGGTGAAGCTTATCCACTAACTCATGATGCTGATCAACTGTTAAATCACCTGCTTGCAAACGTCTTTCAGCCTAAACATTAAATTATCACTGTAGTTACCTCAACTTCCTGACAGAGCCCAAATAAGTATAAATCTGACATTTTTCATCAACACTTTGGAAAGTGGAAAAATCAGAAACAATGAAACTTGTATGCATTCCATTGCATTTTATACATGTGCCTTTAATAATTACTATCATACACAGACTTAAAGATAAAGCTACGACAACATTGTATAATTCAAGGTTTCACTGACTGACTTGAGAAAGCAACTTTGTATTGTTGTTTTTGTCTCACTCTCTTTCTGTGACTATTGTATTGTCTAATTGTATTGTATTGTATTGTATTTAATTGTATTGTATTGTATTGTATTGTATTGTATTGTACTGTACTGTATTGTATTGTATTGTATTGTATTGTATTGTATTGTATTGTATTGTATTGTATTGTATTGTATTGTATTGTATTTCTGTGACTATTGTCAACTCTCTATAAAGGGACACCACTCTAAGACAGACACCTGCATTGTACAAGTTGGTCTTTACAACACTCCATAAGAACTATTCATGAGACAGACAACTCTCTTAGTCGGAGCCAGTTCTGGTCCCAACAGTAGCTGGCTTAGGGGTGACTGTAAAATCTTTCTTTCAATCTACTAACCACTGCATTCCGATCAGGTTCAAATCTAAAAATGGAATGCTTTCTCTGCAGACAGAAGTAACCTAACAGAAAACTCAGAACAAAATGCATTTGTCACCACAATCCTGTCAAAAACATGATGCCCATAAATTGATTCTAGATTGTACATGTACAAAAATGTTTTGACAGGTTTGTGGTTCATGTGCAAATGCATCCTGCTCCAAGTGCTCTGTTACGTTACTCCTGTCCAGTACCGTACATGTATATATATCCATGGTAATGTTTAGGTAAAATACCTAAAGAGATCATGACCATTTAATAAGATACTGTAACTGATAAAGGAGGATTTCTGTGCACTTACCTGTATCATTATTTCATTCTGGCGATCCAACATGAGCTCACGGGGAATTTCAAATTCAGGAACCCACTCCTCATGGGACGGGGGACCAAAGTTAGGGTGAAAAGGACCATCAACATGATGGGGGAATGGCTGATCTCCTCTGTCAAAAGGAGGATTATGAAAACCTTCTTGCAATCTGGGTGGAGGCGTCATCCTTCCTGTATTTGGGGATCCCTCCTTTCTGTTCCGTAGTTCAATTATCTCCTTATCTGAGAGCAAAGGTCTTAGTTTCTTTGAGAGGGGTTCTCCTATGGGCTGATCTCTTGGATCGTCATGAAAAACTGGGTGGTTACGTTCACTGGGATGAAAATGATCTTGGTGCATCTCTTTTTCTCTAAACTGGGGTTCAATGTTCTCAATCCTATCTCTTTCAGGTCCCATGCCCATTAATCTCTGTTCAGGAATCCCTGGGCTTACAGATCTTACAATTTCATCATGGTCTTTTCCTCTGACATATACTATTTGATCTTTTCTCCATTTATTGCGATGCGGAGGATGATCATTACGAGGCATAAAATTATCACCTCTTTGTTCTATGTCACTGTTCCAATCTTCCCTAAAAGGCAAAGCATCATCAAGGTATCTGGAGTCTCTTAGTTCTTCCCTCCTTACAAACCTTGAATCAGTTTGAAATTCAGAATTTGGAAATCGTTCATTACCAGGATCCCTGTTTCTTTCACGGCCCCTTCCCCTCCCACTCTTTCCTTTCTCTCTTTGCCTTTCGACAGATCTCCGCCTCCGCTTGCGTACCTTTCCTCTACCACCTTGTGTCTTTGAAACTGGGGGCTCATCAGAAATATTCTCATGACTTACAGCATGGCTTGGCCAGTCACCAGAATTTCGCCTTCTGTGGTTATGTTTTGCTTTCGGTTCTACTTGAAGATCACCATACTTTGGGCTTCCTGTTACCTCTCTTTCAAGATTTCCATACCTTGGGCTTCCTGTTCCCTCTCTCTCAAGATGAGCAATTGGTTGAATTCTACTAATATTTTCCTCAGGATCTTCAGCATAAGCCATATGCTGAATATTCCTAGTGTCTTGAATTTGACCCACTTCTGAGGTTGGCTGAGAGAGTTGAGTAAAATGTTCTGGAGGTCTACGTGACGCCTGTTCAAACTGATGACTGCTGTTAACAGGTAAAGGTAAACTTCCCTGTTCTTCAATAAGCATTCCTTCAGGTTTAACAGGTCTAACAGGTTTCCTTGACGGTATAACTCCTGCCACTGCTGGTTTCAGTTCTCGGCTGTGATCAGGTTTCTGCTCATTGCGACGGAGACGTGGATCTCGACTATTAAATGTTCCTTGGTTGTTCTCAGTTGATACTGCTTTGGTGGATACTGGTACAGCAACAGCTGAGCTAGGTGGCTGTTAACAGGGAGCAAAATAATCTAGTTAATATAA
This sequence comes from Dendrophyllia cribrosa, assembly GCA_024195265.1. Lineage (NCBI taxonomy): Eukaryota > Metazoa > Cnidaria > Anthozoa > Scleractinia > Dendrophylliidae > Dendrophyllia > Dendrophyllia cribrosa. The sequence continues at coordinate 18,018,829 of JAJLRJ010000005.1, forward strand.
ATAAAGCTTTTTTCATTAAAAAATAATAAATAAATAAATAGAGCTTATTCAGTGCATAGTTGTGTTAAATGGCCGTGAATTTTTTACGAGTCAGTTTCCGCTAAATACATGTAAGTTGTTTATTTTAGGACAGTCCTTTTCCCCCAAATCTATTTTTCCAAGCACAGATAGCAGCGCAGTTCTGGTGCATTATTGCACCCTAAAGTTCTATGTCATACACGAATAGAAAGCTTTTTTCATTATTACAACACTGATGCACACAACACAATTAATTATTCACCTTCTTTAATAAAATTTCAAAGCAAGAATTCCTACATGTACAAGTACTTATTTATGGAAGCAGTTTTGTTCCTTTTGGTTACAACTACATTTTAAATCATTTCCCTGGTGCTAATCTTGATTGATCAATAACAGGAGTATCATTTAACCAAAGAGTGCCAAAGATAAAAATTCAATACAATCCCAAAGTACTGGCAAAAGAGGTTTCATTTGAATGGTCACACCATAGGATTTTGTTGACAGACTTAAGATAGAACTACAATACATGTCTTTATTATTGACTCTGTGAGTTAAAAGAGTTAAGAAATTTTTCTGCATACCCCATTACTGAGTTGAGATTCTTGACCATCGGGCGTCAGTCTCAGATGAAGAATATCCTGCTTTTGTTGTTGAAGAAGCAATTGCCGTTCTTGTTGTTGTTTCTTGAGCAAAAGATCTCTTTTCATTTGATGCTCTTGAATTTCAAGTTCAGTCAATTTCAGTTGTTCTTGTTGTAGCCTCTCCAGTTCAATTAAACGTTGGTGATGACCCTCAACAACATGGTGCTCCTGTGGCGTTGATATTTCTGCAGTCAGCGAGGCAACCCCGCCAGTACTTTCTGCCTGTTATGCAAGGAGAATGATTAGTCATGGTTAATATCACATCTCCTCCTGTAACCTCAAGAAAGGCCAAAATCAAAACTAAAAAAATTAAAAAATACACTTCCAAATCTGAAAAAGATATAATGTAGTTCCACTCAGATTTATTGTCAAGTAAATTTGTCTTCAAAGAAGGTTATTTAAAGGGGCTATGTCAACATTTTCAGTATAACTTTAAAAAGCGAAAATACATAATCATGTCAATGGAAACCTAAAAATAATAGTCCAGGGCGCAATCCATTCAACCAAAATTTCCGGAAATTCCGGTACAAAATCAAATGGAACAGAAATTTTTGAAAAATTTGTTTTGGAAATTTTGGTCAACCTCTCAAGGTTGTCCCGTTTTCCGGAAATGTAGAATTTCCAAAAATTTTCTGTTCCATTTGGCATTTCTACTTGGTGCGTCAATTCAGCCGTGGTTGTTACCTCGTAAAAAGCTACAAGATGGGTGACGCTAGGCACTCACACCAGAAGATTTTTATTATTGTTGCATCTGTTTCTTCGTGTTTGAGGGTTTAGAATTCTTTCGTCGACCTATTTGTGGATGATTCAGGAAATATCGCTCCTGCCATTGGTAAGTTGAAAACAAAGCCGAATGACTTGAGCAATACGCTTGTAAAATGCACAAACTTCTTTGCATATGAATTCCCGCCAATTGTGAATATTCCTTTTTACTCGTGGCGAAGCACACGAGTTGTAAATCCAGCTTTGACTTTTCTTGTTTTTTTTTTTCGTGTAACATTAGCGCATGCAAATTTATGCATGCATATTTTAGTTTATGTCGACGACTATATAGCTTTCAGCCATGAAATACATACCGCAGAATTTCTCCGTGTGTTGACAGTGACAAGCAAAGTAAAGAACTACAGCATACAATTGCACGTTTTCAAGACAATGCAAGGCGTTCATGGATGGATAGGACCGTTTGATATTATTCCTGTGGGATTTTTGTTCCGGCAAGTTTTGTGTTTTATATAACTTGCAATTTGCTTAGCGATCGAGCTTTGAAGTGTCGGCTACTGAATGTAGTGAATGTAGTGCAGTCTTACTTTTAAACCCATGTATACATGCAAGCATAATGCACGGGTTATCGGAAACGGTGACTAAATAAAATTCTCTCACTCACTCACTCGCTCCTCAATTCCATCAGCTGTAAACTTTGTGAGTATTAAAAGCTTTGTTACGAATATGTTTCGTAACAAGAACAACGTGAATCCAACGATAACAATAATTAATTTGATTTATACGAATATAAACAACAATAAGCTTAAAGATGTTTCGTATTTGGAGTTTTTTGCAACGTTAAAATCTATTTAAAAGGATTTTTCAACCGAGACACGCGTTTTGATGCGTATCTACCTTAAAATAATAAAATTTAGACCCTATCGAGCAAGTGTTCTTCGATAGCGCAGTGGATAGATGTTTTGGCTTAGCCCCGGACAGCCCGAGTTCAAGTCACGCTTGAGACTTTTTTTTTTTGTCCTGTTTTTTTTTCTTCAGACTGGACATTATGAAAGTGATGTTCTGTTTTTTTTTTTCCGTTCGTCAAAAATCCTTATGTTTAATTTTTTTTAAAAAAAAATCGAACCGTGTCAGTGTGGAAACGTAAGCTTACGGCAATATTGCGTTACGCGTTCACATTTCTTCTACACGGGTTGTCTCTTAGGAGCCTTTGATTAGACATAATTTTAAGCTTCTGTTTCTCCGTAAAAACACTCAAAACACTCAGGAAACAATGCTGCAATAATTTAAAAATGCCACGAGTTCAAGCTGTGTACAGCTTCTTGTTATTTGTGGAATCGAGTTCTTGTTCTTACTATGAAAATAAACTAACTGTTTCAATTGCAACCAGTCTCAACAACATCGCCTGCTTAAGAAACTAGATCGGTTCATTCAAGCGGATAATACCGTTCCATTCGACATGAAATTTTTCGGAAATTCAAACCAGATTTTTGGTTGAATGGATCCAGCCCCCAGTCTTATATAAAATTACTCTCCTCATGCAGTAAGGGTACAAATAAGACTTAATGCCTGTGACTATTGATGAACACGATGGAAATGGATTGTAACATGAAAAAATTGGGCCAATTGTTTCAAGTTATTTCTTGGTGTCTCGTAAAATCGGTTAAAACTGACTACCGGTATGTTTTTTCCCTATGAGAATTGACTTGACATCTTTCTCTTAGTGTTCTTGTAACGTGCTGAAAAGTATGCTATTTTATATGGGCACAACAAGATAATGTAAACCTGTATCTGAACCATAGAAAGTAACAAGTTACAAAACCCAGAATTTGAACCATTGATTTCAAATAAAAATCTGGAGCTTATAAAAGCATGGTTGTATTGTGGCTCAAATATGGTGTTAATGGTTTGAAAATTTCAAACCAGTTTAACTTTTTGTTTTTCTTTGTCTCATTTAGAGATTAGCATAATGAATCTGAGGCAAAGAGAATAAAAAATACCTGGTTTGAAAATTTCAAACCAATGAATAATCAGATTCACGACACCTTATGTTTAAATGGCACGATGAATGTTCTGGAGCCTGAGACAAACTGCAGTGCAAATATAATCTATACCTTTTTTAAAAACTTGGGGTTTATGTGTATAGAGGGGCTTGGTGGAGGTAAGGCAGCAATGGGCCAACCAGAATCATGTTTATTCACAGAAACATCCAAGTCATGCAACAACTTAGCAGGAAAGTATGGTGACCAAGTGTGTCGTAACTTGTAAAGATCACGACGGGCCTTTTCATCTGCCTGTATATCAAAAAGAAATTGAGAAGAGTTATTTTACAATAAGGTCCATCCCCCACAAAGAGATCTTGCAATGATTATGTTAAACCTCCTTTCCTCAATCCTTTATCCAGGCTACATGTATAAACAAACACTACAGATGTCAGACTACAGTTTGATTTATTAGTAACGATAAATTGTTTTTCTATCAAAGTAATCAGAGACCAGAAATAAATAAGTGGGAGAAATGCCTATCCCCTAACATTCACTAACTGCCCTGATTAACTCTTTGCTGTACAGTAAACTCTCCTTTCTCTCTGGACAACCAGCAAAGACAATGGTGAAAATGATGATTGAACATGCTGGAGTAGAGACAAAGGAGGAGCTGGCCTGTCTCATGACAGACAATGATGTGTGGATTGTCAGGCACCGTACCCGACTTAAATCTTATTTAGGTTGACGGAACTGAACTCAACTGAATGAAACTCTCTGTAGATGCACATCCCTGTAAGGCAGACACCTCCCTAAGACAGACATCAGTTATTGACTGGTTCTGGCTAAATTTCACTTGTTCCTCTGTAACTACATGTACATGTAAACTCTCTAAACGTCACACCTCTCTAAGGGGACAGCTAAGCTGCTGGTCCTGAAGGTGTCCAGTTTAGACAGAGTTGACTGTATTTCTTTCTCTGCATATCAGGTTTATTTGGTCCAATGATGAGTATTTCAGTTTAATGTTTCACCAACACCATATCTGGGTCTAGTCAACCAACCTCCCTTGATATGCCACTTATCACTATAAACTTAGTTATAAAGTGTTCCCCAACATTCATAGTACAGTACCTTTATTTTAAGTAGCTTTAGGTACAGTACTCGACAGTCTCAACTCGAAATTCAATCCTTTCAAGAATCAAGTTTCGAGTTTTTAAGTTTTGAGTTTCGAGACACTCAAAGGATTTTCAAGAACCTCGAAATAGGCATTTTGAGTAAACAATATACCGGTATTTCTTGAGTACATAACAATAGCAACAAACAATAGCAAGTCATTAAAGCACAGCTTTCCTTATTCATACAAAGTCTTGAATCACAATCATAAATTATTACATATACATTCACAGAATAGAAAAGGAATAAAGGAAAATGAAATGTAGACTGTGAGTGCAAATGCTATTTTCGACTCTTTCATTCGCCAACACCCTGTTTCACCTGAGTGCATCTTACTTGTTTTTGTGTTGTTTTATTTTTCATCTCAGGTAATTTTTATTTTTCCATTGTTTTTGGGTATGGTAATATATGCTAATGAATTTGAAACAAAGGAAAAACAAAAATTACCTGAAATAAAAAATTAACTACAACATATACACCTAATTGCAATAACGTCATAGAAAAATGAAAAATGTAAAAACGAAAAATGAAAAAAGGAGAATAGGAATTAATTAGACAAACAAAGTACATTTTCGCCGGATTTTAATCATTCTCAAAGCATGCACAAGAACTATGTTTAAGAACAGGTTTTTGCACTTTTCCTTTTTCGTAGTGCAATTGGCACATGTAACAGTTATTCTCAGAGAATCAGCAGTAGCAACATATTTCCAACATGGATGGTTACCATATGATTTCAAGTTTTACCTAGGTAAATTTCGAATAACAATAGCCGCTGCACGCTTAATTTAAATTAATAGCCACTGCCGCTTAATCATGCCGCGTGTCGCTGTCATGATTAAGCTAATTAATTCCTATTTGGCTTTTTTTCATTTTTCTATGACAATGTTTTTGCAATTAGGTGTAAATTAAAACAAATGCGGAATTTTAAATGAACATGTCATTGTATCACGCTTCCAAACAATTAACTTCTTTAAACTGCAATAAATCATTTCTACAAACCTTTTCAAATACACAAGTGAAAGTTTCTTCCATGATTTGAGCTACAAGGTGAAGATAGTCTCCCCCAACATTCTTGACAATGGAGTCAAGCAGGTAAAGAGACGGCATTTTGTACTGTTGCTGAACCTGCAACAAACATACAGAACATTTTATGTATAGAACAAGTGTAACAACCTCAAATGGAAATGTGGCTCAGTGTCCTAGCAATTTATTATGTGTTCACATCAGCACCGAAACATGTTTAGAGTAAACACGTTTCCCGTAAACATCTTTGCAATTTATTTCATTGTTCACATTAGTTGTTAATTTCAAAACACATTTCACGCCTGCTTCTACAATTTATGCTGTTTTACAAAACAAGCATGTTATAATGAAGCTTGCATAAAATCATTATAATATTACAATAATTACACATGAACCGAAAAAAAAAAGCTTAAACTCACTGTTGTATGAATTGTCGTTTTTAATTTCACTTCTCGAGCCATTCGGGAACGAAGGGCATTGCAGCATTCAACAAGGAGACGACATTTGCACTAACGTGTTTAGTCTTTGGCTAAGATCGAAACTACTTTGTGAAGTAGTTTCAATCATGCTCAGAATAAACATGTTTCAATCATGATTCGAGCAATGTGCTGCCTGATGTGAACAAATTTCCTAGTGAAACATGTTTCATTCGTGACCAGCAGTCAAACAACATATCCCTTATTTGATGGTTTGACAGATAATTCTATTTTCATTATTTACTCTGAGAGTATTCTACGTGACTGTGCGAGTATTCCACACGACAGATTATTCTATTTTCATTATTTACTCTAAGAGTATTCTACGTGACTGCACGAGTATTCTATGCGACAGATTCTATTTTCATTTACTCTGAGAGTATTCTATGTGACTGCACGAGTGACTGCGCAAGTATTCTATGCGACAGATTATTCTATTTTCATTATTTACTCTGAGAGTATTCTACATGACTGCGCAATGCAGTTAATCAGTGTGTTCATTGGCAAACTTGTGGTTGGGTGATCCAATCCGTGTGTCAGCACACAAACGACCATTGCTCACCACTTGAGTTCTCAGTCGCTCAGTGGTTAGAGCATCAACAACAACAAAAAGTCTTTATTTTAAAAAAAACAGTTACATTTTAGCTGCCCGCGTTTAGCAAAGGCTATTCTAGGCTTGCAGATTAAAGAAAAAGTACACGGAGAAAGTTATAATTTTTTACAACAAGGTCGTGGGTTGGAATCCCAACTGGAACTCAGAAAATTTTTTCTGAGTTTCTTTCTCTCCACACATATTATTCTATTTTCATTATTTACTCTCAGAGTATTCCACATGACTACACAATGCAGTTAATCAGTGTGTTCATTGGCAATACTTGTGGTTGGGTGATACAATCCACGGGTCAGCCCACAATTGACCATTGCTTGCCACTTAAGTTCTCAGTAGCTCAGTGCATAGTTAATCGAGGGACTGGTTCAAGGCTGTGCTCTTAGAAGAATCACAGGGAGCCCAAAGGCTCCCAACTATGAAATCTGGGGTGCCTGGCACTTACGCAAAAGTAAGTTTTTCTAGTCGCCCGAAAATAAAAGTAAGGAGCCCGAGGCCTTTGGGCACTGCTAGAGCACACCCCTGCTGGTTATGAAAACTTGCAGACTTCAATAGTGAAAACAAAGGAGCTACAATTCATGTTGAACCGTACTTGACCCTGCACATCTTTTGTTTTTTGACCACACGCTATGACTGAATAACTTAACAGTACCATTTCTATTAGTCAGTTGCTCAAACAAAAGATCAACATCTATTGTGCAGGGTCAAGGACGAAAAACGATAACAAAAACATAGAACAAAGACATTTCTCAGGTTTCATAACCATTGCACTTTTTTAACTATGCTCAGTGGTTAGAGCATCCGACTAGTTTATGGAAGGTTGTGGGTTTCAAATCCCATCTGGAACTCAGAAAAATTTTTTTCCAAGTTTCTTTCTCTCCAACACCTATTATTAAATTTTTATGACAGATAATACACACAGATATTTTACTCACTGCTGCCATTTTCCTTGCCCCACAAAACACTACGCAACTTGTAAAATATCCACACGTTATCTGTCAAACCATTCAATAAAGTGCATGTATGTTGTGGTGCAATTTTATCCCTGGTGCAAATACCATCCCCAAAATAAAGGAAAATAAAATTTGCACCAAGGACAAAATTGCACCACAACATATACATGTATGACTTGATTTAGTGCCAATGTGTTTCAGTTGAGCCTTTTGCTATCAAGTAAACAAAGGACAGAGACACTCATTTGCTTTTGGTCACACAGATTCTTAACCATCTCACTAACTTTATGTAGTTTGCCCGTGGTTGGAAGAAGGTGAAACATACCACTTTATTATTTCACTGATACATCATGAGTGGGGTGGGGGAGATAAGATCAACAATGGACCGATAGCGGCTGCCTGAGGCACCTTCATAAGCTGACGTCCAATCTCATTCTCATAAGTGTATATAAAGCGCCATGAGACATTGTGATACGTGCGCTATATAAGTCTCCAATCAATTAAAATTAATCAATCAATTATACACCAATTTACTATATTTACTGTATAAGGGCTAGATAACATACTCAATCACAGGCATATTACACTGTAAAATCTGCACCATGTGCTGACTGAGAAAGTTGCAATGCTTTAGCTAAAGAAATAAATGCTGGTACAACTGGAAAATAAGCATTGGAATAATACATGTAAATCCCCTGTTCAATTCAGTGTCTTGGCAGATAAAGCACACTCACATTTTACTCATTGCTATATATTTCATAAAATATCCATGTGTACATGTATTATCTGCCAAAACATGGAATAAGATGTATTTATTGGACCAGTGAGTCACTACTCTACAAAATTGATTTTTATTAACTGAATTACAAGATCTAGATAAAGATTTGATTACTTTTTTTAAGATGTGACAAACACCAGCAATAGCCTTGACTGTCTACTGCAACAAACTAAATTAACTGTAAAAGAAAAATGTCAATACAGTGTATAGTGACCTAAGTTACTGAAACAGGCTGAAACACGTTCTTATTATTTAAGCTGTCAGCATTTTTCCGTTCACTGAACACTAATTAGCTTGTTACTGGCAACGTTACACAACGAAAACTATTCGCTCTGTACGCGATAATTATACATCATTATCACTTAAATAGCATTTGGGACGAGTATCATTTATATAATTCCTAGAAACAAACTTAACCTTGACACACACCTGGTGAATGCGACTTGCGATCAGCTTTGTTATACTCGACGCATGTTGACTGTTCTCTTCCGCCAACATTGTAAGCACATTTATAAGCGGTTTAGAATTAAATGTTAAATCTTCCAGAGACGATTCATATTCCTCGCAGATATCTTCTTCTCCAGATTCCATTTCGGCCACAAAATAACGCAAAGGCAAGAAAGAAAGGGCAAAATTTAACACATATAAGCAGTTGAAATTCAAGATGGCGTCTTTAACCAACAGCCTCGTTTTGAATCCCAGCACGTGAGTATGCATCTTGAAGCATTGTGGGTAAAACGACTTTTTCCCAGGCCTTCACGGTCATGTGACAAAAAAACTGACGTTGATGACGGAGACCCAAATAATAATTCGCCAATCAGATCAGAAGCCTAGTCTACTGTCCTAATATCCTATGATGTCAAGTCACTGACCTGATATCGCGCGATTTTATGGTGCTAAGTTTGAAAATGCAACCATTAACGTCAACTTTACCTCTGGTTCCAAAAGTTCCTCCAACTGAACGTTTAAACTGCTGAAGCGAGTATTTGAAGCTTCCATGTGACATTTACACTATTTATATATGTGTTCGTTCCCTCGGCATACACTGTAATTTTCTCGTTTTCAAATGCCGAAAATAGACAAAATAGTTTTGCAGATAAGCTATCTTCATCACCTCTCATCACACCCTCGTCACTGCAAAGATAGTCTACCGTTGCCTAGTTCCTAGGCCTCTATATTTCGCCGAGGTCAATCCGTTTCGGGTCACCGTTTCGAGTCACGGGGTCCGAGCGACGGCAGTTCGTCTCGGATACGTCACCGAAACGAATTGACCGTGAAGGACTTGGAAAAAGCTGTACGGGAACTGGGCAAAGTCTACCGTTCAGTCAGCTATTGTGTCTTCGCCGCCGCTGTTCTAACGATGCCGGCCGACTTCTTAGAGAAGGCGGATGAAATGACCGCGTTTTTCGTAATGCGAGGTTATTCACCGTCTTCTCTTCAACAAGACCTCAATAAGATGCGACAATTTAGACAGATCGACGCCCTTAGGACACATATCGCCGTCGACAATGGCAGTAGGATTCCTTCAGTTCTCACATGACATCCCTTGAACGATAGAATTAAAAGAATCTTACTTGGCAACTTCAACATTCTTACGGATGACCCCGCAACCGGGTCGAAACCGGGGAAATATTTCCCCAGCCACCCGTGATTGGTTGCATATCGTCGTGATCAGAACGTGCGTGACATCTTGGTCCACGCTGATAAAAATTCACCGGATCGCCTCGCAGGCTCTTCTGCTTGCCAACACGCTCGCTGTCGGACGTGTCAACACATCTCCTCCGATACCAGCCTGCAAGGCCCCAAATGCATCATTTTATTATTTCATATTTATTTTTATTTATTTATTTTTGCTATTTATCCTCGGAGATATTAGCATCCTATTGCTATCTTTAATTCGAGTTTAAATAAAGATTATTGTATTGTATTGTATTGTATCATCATTAAAGAAGCCTTCACTCGGTTGCCAGACATCAAATCTCATTTACTGTATCTCCTGTCGTCGCTGCTCTGCAATTTACACGCATAGGTGAAACTGGGCGTGCTCTTAGGGAACGCTATGGCGAACACCTCCGCAGCATTGAAAAACAAACTTGCCTGGTTTCCCCGTCGCAGAACATTTCAATGCAAACGGCCACTCTTTGCATGACGCAGAAGTGCGTGGCGTGAAGCTCTGCGGCGCAAGCAGTCAAAGAAAGAGACATGAGATGCGGCTAATTTTCAAGCTTGGTACGAGTCAGCCGCGTGGCCTTAATTTTTTCTTCCGGTTTATTTAAGGCGCGCGCACTGTTTAAAGATGGTGTGTTATACAAGAACAGGATCGTCAACCGTTTAATATCGACATTTTACTGAAGAAGGGCTAAGCCCGAAACGTCTGAAACATTTCTAATTTTTGGCACATTCAACATTAACATTTTCCATTATTTACCATGTTAAGGATGTGTTGGACTACTGTGATTTTTTTTAACAGAAATAGCCCTAATCGTAGATGAGTACGCCACACCAACATATCAGCGGTTTCTCGCATTCTTGACCCTATAGTCTCGTTTTGATGTTTACGCTTATCGTCGTCAGAGGTTCTCGTAAACATCAAAACGAGACTATAGGGTCAAGAAAGCGAGAAACCGCTGATATGTTGGCGTGGCGTACTCATCTATGATAAGGGCCATTGCGCCACCCTTGACGTAATGAGAGCGCGCACATTCCACCTTATATGGGAAATATAAAAAAGCCTTTCGAGTTTGTTGATTGCAAAATCTGATTGTAAATAAAGTTTTTACGTCGACGCTAGAAGTTTACAAAACGACAATAATATTTTTTATCTACCATACAGGACTCAACAGAATAGACATTGGTGTCAGATAAATCAAAATTGACTTTTTTTAGCAGAACATGCAGATTATCGAAAAAGTCATTTGATGGTCTTATTTACACTTGAGTTATTTGGCTAAGAGACATCCGCCAGAAGACTTTCCCGACAGAAAAACTTACTGCATTTTTTCGGACCATGATGTTGAGGAGTGTCATTACACTTGTACTTGCTGCAGCAATTACAGTTGTCACCGCAACGCCTGCACATAAGCCTGAATTAGATTAGCTATTTCTTAGAAAATACTTACTTGTTTCATGGTTCGAACAGAGACACAGTTTTGATAAAAGTAGTTTCAGTTTTTTTACCAAAAAGGCTTACAGGGTGCATGCGTACCACTCTTCACCGACACGGAGGCGAATAATTGTTTTAACATACATCACACCAGTGAATAACCAGCCCAAAATTCTTACTTTTAACAAAAACTTATTGCTATGTATTTTCATCAATACCCATAAGTCTCTTGGTTTCGTTTGGGCTTTCTCAGTCGTCACCTTATTTCCCTTATATTAATGTATATTTTAACTGATAACCCCCGGGGGGGGGGGGGGGGTACTCAACAAAGTTTTGTACGGGGATGCTCCCCCCCGAGGTCCAAACCCTTACCCTTTCATATACCGTTTTTGACAGAAAAGGTACCCCTTTTATATAACTTTCATTGAAAATGGTACCCCTTTCATATACCTTTCATTGAAAATGGTACCCCCTTTCATGTAGCCTTTACGTGCGTCTGTTTGATATATTTTGAGAGGCCCTTTTTATAATACTTAAATGGCAGTTTTCCCTAGCTTTTTTATGCTTCAACTCGTGTTTTCGCTACCATTTCCTATTCTTCGTGAAATCCCTACCCTTTCACATACTTCAACTCGTGAAATCCCGACCCTTTCATATACCTCCAGCCTCAAAAAGGTACCCCTTTCGGGCGGAGCATCCCCGTATAGCCCATTATAGGGAGTATCCCCCCCCCCCCCCCCCCGGGCTGATAACACGCGTTATAACTTCATTGTATTCGAATCTTACTTTTAGCCGCGTTACAATGTTCTAGCTGAAGCTAATCTTAAATTTTTAAATAAACAAAACGGTGATTTCCGCTTTTATTTCTTGCCGTGGTGTGGTGTGGTATTTTCGTTTACACTTCCCTCGTGCACGTGCTGATGACGTAAGTGTAGCTTGACAGGACGTATTGCATCCCGCAGATAAATTTATTGCATGGGCCATTCAGATTTCCTATTTGATTAACAAAATTTGTCAAGTAATAACTTGTGACTGATACGTAGAATTCCTTCACATAAAACATATCTGTTATGAAGCAGAGAGCTTAAGACGTCTTGCCGGAACTATAGGTGACGAAACTTGGAGCGCCAGCAGATACTCCAAATAAACATCTCACAAATCTTTTTCTAAGGATTTATAAGAGCCACCAGGAGGTGCTAACAGTGCGCGACTTTTCCGTCCTTTCCGTCCTGCCGTGCATGGTTTACTGTTTTATGTAATATTTACTTTTAAATTTTATAATCCTTACAATCATTTCTTCGTCTTAAGCACAGTGCTATTTTAACGTAATTTTCAATCATCTGTCACTTCAAATCCGAAACGAGTTCAAATGACCACAAAAAGAGAAACGCGGACGCCCTGGGGGGGGGGGGGGGGGGGGGGGGGGGTACTGCCTATATTGGACTGTATACGGGGATGCTCCGCCCGAAAGGGGTACCTTTTTTAGGCTGGAGGTATATGAAAGGGTAGGGATTTCACGAGTTGAAGTATATGAAAGGGTGGGATTTCACGAAGTATAGTAAAGAGTAGAGAAACACGAGTTGAAGTACAGTGAAGGGTAGGGAAAACTGCCATTTAAGTATTATAAAAAGCGCCTTTCAAAATATACCAAACAGATGCACGTAAAGGCTATATATATGAAATGGGTACCATTTTCAAAGTAAGGTATATGAAAGGGGTACCTTTTCTGTCAAAAACGGTATATGAAAGGGTAAGGGTCACGAGTTGAAGTATATGAAAGGGTAGGGAATTAACGAAGTATAGTAAAGAGTAGGGAAAACACGAGTTGAAGTAAAAAAAAGGTAGGGAAAGCTGCCATTTAAGTATTATAAAAAGTGCCTTTAAAAATATACCAAACAGACGTACGTTAAGGCTTTTTGAAAAGGGTACCATTTTCAATGAAAGGTATATGAAAGGGGTACCATTTTCAAAGTAAGGTATATGAAAGGGGTACCTAAGGGTTTGGACCTTGCGGTGGAGCATCCCCGTACAAAACTTTGTTGAGTGCCCCCCCCCCCCCCCCCCCCCCCCCACCGGAAACGGACGTTCAAGAAAAAGAAGACAAAACTCGTGCTGAAACTATACCTTGGTGGTATTATCGTCAAATCATCTTTCCACGGTTACTTGAAAATCTTCAAAAATAGGCTCTCGTTGGAAAGCAATTGTCTACTGCATGCTCCTAAATTTTTGGATGTACATTTAATCGAGCTTTCTTCTTTTGAACTTTTGGTGGGTAGCAAAGATATTCTTAACCTCCTGTTCTAAGACTTTATTTTGCTTTGCAAATCAATAGGCTTTTATCACGCGGCGGCCATGTTGAATCCCCGGAGAATAAAATGCATTGTTTTTTGCCCGCCCAGCCTCGCAGTGAAAAAGTTGAAAACGGGGTTGGGCGGGCAAAAATCTTTTGTTTTTATACAAAATGGCGAGGCGTGATAAAGGCCTATTACAATAACACTGAGAGGTTATCAATCTACTTAGTTTTACATTTCCAGTTAACTTGTTATATTTTTCCCTTAGTTTTGATCCCAATACAATTCATATTCGAGGCTTATGCATGGCCAACTATGCTGTTGAGAAGAAATAAAGACAAATGCCTTCTTGAAAAAAAAATTATAACTGAATTTATAAATTTTGTACCAGCAAGTATGGAGTTTGTACTGGCCTGCGAGCACAGGCTTACCACCCTCTGTTTGAGTGGTGTGCTGTGCATCTGCATAATGGCCGTATCGTTTTATAACTGGATTTAGCCTCACTAAAGGCGAAATTTAGGACTTTTAAAACGGATCAAAATGGAATGAAAACGCACAAAATCACTGCCATGTTGTTAAACTTTGTTTTCTGTGTTTATTTTGGTAATTTGTGGCTCAGTCGCGAAAGCGTTCTTCCATAAAAACCAACATTTCCAAATACCAAATCGGTCCGGAAAAAGTGGAAGTAAGAGCCACCTAGTGGATTCCACTGAAATTCCAACTTATTTATTTATTTTATTTATTTATTCTTTTCAAAATAACAGTTTGACTCGCTCAAGTTCTCTTTCTTTACCGGTAGGAATTCAAAGGTTTATAACGTAATTCTAACTTTAATCCTGACTGTTGCAGATATTTGTCATATGCCATTTACGTTTTACTACTAACTGGTATACGGTAAACAAGAATGTAGTGCAATAGCACGCTTTAATAAAGAGATCAGTTTCAATTGAGAGTCGAAAGTGGTTCAATTTTGCTCAGTTTGATTTTGCTTTACCACGCTCTGCAATTGGTTAAAATATCTCGCGCCACTCTCTCAACCAATCAGAAGTAAAACAGAAATTCTTTAATTGTATATAATTGAAATAATACGAGCCCTTGATTTGTAATACGGACAACTGCTTCGATTTAGATGTAAATTAACCCCAATAACAATATGTTTCCCACCTCATATGACAATACTATCCTAATTATACTACATGTATATTGTACTGTAAGTAATGTTTACTACATGAGCGGGAGTGTTGTATCGGCCTATACAATCACGAGGCGCAGCCGAGTGAATGTATAGTGTCGATACAACACGGACGCGAATGTTGTAAACAACTTGTGAAATTCACATTCCAGATACAACTCACTAGTGGTTGTATCTAATTTACATTCCAGATACAACTCACTAGTGAGTTGTATCTGATTTACAGGGTTAACCATGTGATTGGGATGGCTCATTTCTATTTTGTTAGTACCCTTATGAATTATTAATGAATTTTACAATATACTATACTGGACTGGACTGGACTGGACGATAATGTTCTCATTAGACTGTCGGCTCTACGTCGATTATGTGCCCCTCGAATGCCATATTTTGTGTGAACCTGTTGTTGAAAGGGCCTCTCTTATTGAAAATCTGGAAAACTTGTACCCACTTGCTGATCTTGTCTCCACTGTAGCAAGAAAGAATCTTCACTCCGTTAATGTGATTGTTTTTTCCCCAGTGTGGCCTGGCCTGAAACTCCTTGAAAAGTGCATTTTCCACGCACTCTTGAAATTCGTCAATGCCGAACGCTCCTGGGAGGAATGGTACCTAGTGATATTAACATTAAAATTGAAAATTGGAAAATGAACCGTTTTTATCTCGGAAGACCAAGATACAAGTAGCTCGTTATTTTTTAGGCGCGTTTAATATAATTTCTTGGGAACACATACAGATATATTAAGATAAACCGCAGATCACATCATTAGCGCGCAAGTATGAAAATAACAAGTGGTAAACCAATGAACAGCGTACGTAAAGAACTGTAGTTGTAATTAATAATGACGATGAGATATTGATAATGATGATGATAGTGGTGATAATTGTCTGAATTGTGAACTGACAAAAGAAGATCATAAACGTGACGTTGGTTTGGAAACGCGATCTTAATTATCATAGATTTTGGCGATTTTATTCCTTCGTTTTCTCCGCATTTAATGATCAGTTTGAGAAGCTATATCAAACTCGAAGGAGTGTTTCGTCAGGTATCCAAACACCTCGAAGTGGGTTAAAAAAAAACTCGGCTGCGCCTCGTTTTTTCAACTCACTTCTCGGAGTTTGGAAATCCTGATAAAACACTCTTGTTGATATACTCTGATTTTCAAAAACATAGCTATTTAGAAATATATATCTTATATATATATATATATATATATATATATATATATACACACAGGACGAAATAACGACTTTAAGTGCAAGTAAAGGTTCATTAAAGAAAACTTAAAGAACAATTTCGACTATCTTTAAGTGCACCGTAAATTACTTAAATAAGCCTTTACTTGACAACACTTAAAGCAAGTAATGAACAATTTAAGTTAGCTTTAAGGGTCTTTAAGTTGTTGAAAAGTTGAATTAAAGATAACGTAAAGGTTCTTAAACACATATTAAAGATACTTACTTACTTTAATACATTTAAGAGTATTTACGTCTCAACTTAAAGATTTTCGATACCTTTAAGTAAAATTTAATTTTCTCTTAAAGATTAGTAAATTCATTATTTCGTCCTGTGATACCTTTTGTTTTCCCATCACATAGGTGACGTTTTTGATGAGAATACAAAAGGTATATATATAAGATATATATTTCTCAAATAGCTATGTTTTTGAAAATCAGTATAAATATATATATATATATATATATATATCGACGTTTAAACTTTCCCCGAATTTAACAGTATCTTTTTAGTGCATTTTGTATGCAATTAACGCCTTTGAATCGCTAAGAAAAGGCGCTATAGAAATGTTTTATTATTATTATTATTATTATTATTATTATTATTATTACAAGGTAGGGATATTAAGTAATGCTCCACATAAGAACTATAGTAAACTTCATTGTTCTGCGGCATTGGCTCTTTCCCACATATATAGTAATAATAGCTAATAATTTTGCTTCTTTGATGAAGTTCCCAAATACAATATCTTTTAAAACTTGCATGTTGTGCGATTGGGTCTCGAATTACTTGAAACCTTAAAAAAATTAGACTAAATGCACCTTGAACCTTAACTTTTTAGCAGTTATTGAGTCTTGGCCAATGAGATCACTAGTTGTAACAATGAAAAAAGTTGACATTCCATCGTGCATTGCCGTTCAGCACTATCCTTCTTATGCGGATCATTACTTAATTATATGTACTCTCACCTCAATATAGCAGTTATGCTCGTTGGTAGCTCCATCAGATCCAGGTCTAAACTTGCTTGCTGGACTCAGGAACAGATCATCAGTTTTCACAAGTCTCACATAAATAGGCAACAAAGAGTACTGTTTATGCCATTGTGCGTACTCTTGAGCCTTCTGTATCACCATAGCAAGGGCACTGTTGAGATGCTCCAGTGGCAAACAAAATTCAGCTGTGCGCACACTGAAAGATAATACGTGAGAATAACGTCACATTACATTGTCGTTTCCAGGCCCCAGTTGTTCAAAAGGTGGATAGCGCGATCCATTGGATAAATCATTATCCAGCGGATAGGCATTAGCAAAACCAATGGTGTTATCCATTGGACAGTGATTTATCCGGTGGATTGAGCAATCCAACTTTTGAACAACCAGGACCTGAAACCTTTGTCTCCATAGGGTCTTCTCGAAATGGCAGCAAGAATAGCAGATCACGTGATCGTAACGATTTCCAAACTGATCTTGAAGATTTTTAGTAATCCTAAGTACTTGTAGTTGGTGCTGTTGGAAGATTTTAATGTCATGTGATCTGAACTGTAAGCATGCGCAATGTCGGCCCCAGAGCCTCCCTATTGTTCTTACAATAGTGTTTAAAGGCTCATATTTAGGCACCTGAAAATTATACATTCCCTTTAACTTTTCAGCTCCCTCCCCGTGATTTCCGCTCTACCGACCCTGCATTCTTATTGTAACTTACTGAATATTCCCTTTGGTAAACTGTAGCACATTGTACCACTTCTGCACATACACATCATCTGGGCTATGAAACTTAAACTGCTTCAAACCAAAATTGGTCAGTCGTGGTATACAGGTGGGGCAGCAGTTTGCGCAGCCCTGGAGACAAGATGCCGTGCAGTCAGTCTGTAAGCAGCCTATTTCCGCTATCCCTCTTCCTCCACAGCTACTGCAACAGCACGCACAGCACAAACAGCACGTGGGCGAATGATTTGTTCGCGAGGCTTTTAGAACAACCATGTCGATAGTTTTGTTAATCCTACCAGAACAAGACAAAAGGAAGACTATTATCTATGATGATTCATTTAATGCGGTTTTTATGAAAATAAATAAATAACTATATTTAGAGAGGAAAGCCACATCAGCCGCAGCTGGTTTTCATGCACGTCCTCTATCCAGATCGAATTGGAATTTAGAATGTTGGTTTTTGAGGAGAGGGAAAAACCGGAGTACCCGGAGAAAAACCTCTCGGAGCAAGGAGAGAACCAACAACAAACTCAACCCACATATGACGCCGGGGCCGGGAATCGAACCCGGGCCACATTGGTGGGAGGCGAGTGCTCTCACCACTACACCACCCCTGCTCCCCACATTAAACCGTGTTCAGTATAATATCAAACAGTGAAGTAGAGTAGGCAAGTAGGTGCACCATAGAGAATAAACGTATCTTATTTAAATATCGTCCGTGATGAGCTTTTGTGGACTGCGTTGCGCCGTTTATATAAAACCCTCGGAATATATGCCATTTTTGCTGGGATTCCTTGCTGTCGTTGGACTTTTAAAGGACTTATGGGTAGAATGATTTAAGGGAGTTCGTTTAATGTAAAAACAGTCGAAGCGTAAATAATGACATATATATTAACCCCTTACCCACTTCCCACTGATACGGATTGACAAAAAATGAAATACTCCCCCAGTTCACGGTTTGTGTAAATATTTCAAACTCGTCTGGGATCTTGAACTCGTCGGCCGAGGTCCAAGGAACACTCTCCATCACCCTTTTTTCCGCCAAATTGTACATGGGAACACAGCGATATGTGATGGAGTAAACTATACCCATACTTCCCAGCCCTACTGCGCATGCCTTCAGCACATCATCACTGTTTATCTCAACAGGATCTTCTCCATATTTGGCATTGGTCATTTTTGTTTGCAGTCATCAATAGTTTCATCTCCTCCGCGCACTTTCACCTGGATTCCCCCGCTTGTGATTAAATGAAGACCCACGACCAAAGTAGACTGCAAAAGAAAATCCATTTATGATTACAACACGTTCCAACAGCATATAACGGCAAACTGTAATTTACATTAAGCAAAATACAACAAGTACGATTTAAATGACTGATGGAACTACAAAGCAAATGGTCAGCAGCCTTCATTTCCAACCATAGGGCCCTCTCCGTGAGAGGGTGTGGGATCGAAACTGATTCGTCCTGAGTTTCTGCTCCATGTTACCGACGCCTTATAATTGACACCTCTCAGGTCACCTGTTCGTGATCGTTCGAAAAAGTTCTCCATCGTCATTTTAAAATTGGCTTATTCGGTACAAGCCAGATTGTAGAATTAAAATTGTAAAGCAAAACAATTAAAACAATTAAAATTTAAAAAAAATTAAAAATTAAAAAAAAATTAATTATTTTAATTAATTTAATTTAAATTAATTAAAATTTAAAATTTAAATTTCAACAATTAAAATTGTTTTCTTATTTTTCCTAGTGTACGGTTATTTGCACTCTCGCGCGCACTTAATCAACAGTATCAACTGTTCGATAAAAAAAACTATCCGTGTATACAGTAGTCTACCACGCAGCCGTTATTTGTCTCGTCACGCAATGCGCGTTGCGTGACAAGACAAATAACGGCTGCGTGGAAGACTATGTATACAGCGACCGACACAAAATTCAAAACAAGAAAATCATAATACATTTTAAAACAAGTCCTAAATAATAGTTTGCAAAATATCGAGAAAGAAGCGGTACCAAGGAAAAAGAAACAAACAAACTGCAAAGGACCGCAAACGATAATGCTGCTAACTACATACGTAGGATCTGCGAGAGACCTAATCAGCCAAAATGATAAACACAAGATAAACTGCAAGGCTGATCTGACTACGTAAAAAGGTAAACTTTGCAAGACACCAATACAGCTGTCCTCGGCTGCAACCCTACTTTATCGGTTTCTGTCGTATTGGTGTCTTGCAAAGTTTACCTTTTTACGTAGTCAGATCAGCCTTGCAGTTTATCCAAGGAAAAAGAACTGCCTGACAGTATTGATTGGAATACTAATGATTCATTGATCATACTTGCCGTAGATCTCATACATAGACTCCTAGCTAGTATGAACTACATTACATTGAGCCAGGTGTGCGTCTGGGGGCGAATTGGGACTGGGTCAAGCCCAAATCATACCGTCCAGAAGGATGTCGAACACCTTATTGAGACTTATACAACGGAGTAACTGGTTAGCTTTCAGTTGAGGTTAGGAGTAGCAGTTTATATAGTTAAATTTAGGACTAAGCAACCCGAGAAGCTAGGTGGTACAGTGGTACGGAAGGCTATGTAAGCCTAAGCCTAGCTGAGGTCACAGGTTCAATCCTTGAAATTAAATTATTGAAAATAAAAAGTGTCGTTATACGTTATATAAGTCTCAACAAGGTGTCTGACGTCCTTCTGGACGGTATGATTTAGGCACAACCTTGGCACTGGGATTATGATCAGGTGACTAAAAATTTACCGAATGACTGAATGTGAAGAAAGTTACATCTCGATCAGAATACGAAGCTAAGTGCATAATGTCTGATTACTACAATTTAAGTTACCAATGTTCCACTGAATATCCCCGACCCATGAGTTGACGTGTTAGCAACGCCTGCGATTGTTTGACCAGCGTAATTCCCCATCATATCAAGCGCGAGGCCATACTTTGTGTCCAGCTGCTCAGCAAAATCAGCAACGAGCATCCCCGCCTCGACTTCGATGTCCACGTGTTCATGATTCATGTTGTCCTTTCTGGATAGGGGCTCAGGCGTGAGAATCCTTTCCAACGATCTCATGTTCACCATTATGTCCCGTGTGTGCGTGAGGTGGGACCAAGAAGAGCCTGTTCCCACAGCACGAATCGAATAATTCCTGTCGGTGGCATACTTGCAAACAGCTGCTAGCTGACCAGGAAAATCAAGGCCTGTGTGAATAAAAATATCACCGAACGTTTCACACTCGACACTAATAAATGTTAGTTAATTGATCGGATGCAGATAGGTAGGCTATGGACCAACAAACCGTCCGTTGCATCTGAGCGTGAACACGTGGTCGCCAAATTCACAGTTTGAATGTAGGTAGCCTGTTCCAGGCGTTTAGACTGTGGGGAGCAGCGAAAAGCGGCGCGCGGCGCTATAGGGTCGGCGCGAAGAAAAACTGAGTGAGAGGCGCCCGATTTTTTTTTCGCGCGCCACAAACTTAACGCCTGAAACAGGCTAGAATGTAGGTATTCAAAAGTAAGAACTACACTACATGTCTCCGTAATTGACTCGGGCAGTGAAGAGTGAGAAAAAGGTAGCGACTTAGCTTATGTAGGGTAGAAATGCACAAAATAAGTTTCTCGTTTGTCCGGATTTGATCACCAGTTCTTCACGGTATGAAATATTGCAACAACCTACATATAAGTCTTTTTAAAGACTCATAACTAGATCGAGGAACCCCTGGTATTTGTTAATTTAAGGAACCATTTACCAGGTTATGTTTTGTTTATACGCACCATTTGTCAGTTGATTCCTAATATCCGGGTCATCATCAATAACGTGAAGGTCACGTGGAAGCCTGTACACAGGTGGGTCCTCGGGATGGAACACGTGAACAAGTGGTTGCACCATTTCCGTTCCGTCAAAGTTGTACCACACCCGCGTCCGGTGTACGTACAGAAACGAATGCAAGGAAATATGCACTGATATGACCAGCGGCAGTTATAACAGCTATCCATCCTGTTGCCCATGGCTGTGACTGTGTTCTCTGTAAAGAACATTGTAACCTGTTATCCAAAGCCTTTTCCCCGTTCAGAAAATGGTAGCCTAAAACTCTTGAAGAAGGCTGCAAAATACTTCAATAATCTTGGAGTATTTTGTCACGAGATATACGATGGAACGTCGTCTTTGTTCCCGTTTGAAAAATGGTTCCTTTTGATCAGTGGTTCCATTTGATTAGTGGTTCCATTTGATCAGTGGTTCCAGATTTTAAGAAAAATATACGACTACAGATCGGAACGAAGACGACATTTCGCCATTTTCACGTTACAAAATACATCAAGATTCTTGGAGTATTTTATTTTTTAATTTTCATGCTTAACTTTCTCCTGAGCACAAATCTTAGCCAATTAATTATGAGTTTGTCAAAAGTCCTCAGTGATGATTAATTAATCATACTTCTGTCTGTAATGGCGGCGGTTTACTCCGAAAAATTCGATAATGTTGACGTTAATCACCCGTCACTAATTTGGCATAATCCGAATTATGAATTAGTATTTGGCCGGAATGGGAGACTGAATGGGGTCACAAAGCTCTCCTGTCTCTCCTGTCTAAAACGTTTTTTGAGGAGCGAAAGACGCTGGTGGACGATCAGCAACATTGCGATCGTTAAGACTGGACTCCTTTATTTGACGAAATGTTTGTGGAACATGAAAAAATTACCGATAAAAACTAGGATAATACACTTTCTAACCGGTATGGAAGCCATATTCCTTCAGGCATCACATAATGATCATTGAAATTAATATATTCCTTTGTTTACAACAATTGATTTCAATGATCATTATGGGATGCTCAGGGGGCAAAATCAATATGGCTGCCGTTTCGGTAAAAAGGTAGTATTATGCAAGATTGTGGAGCGGACCAATCATCTCTCCTGTCCGGATTCGGTTCAGATTTACGTCATCAGTATGGAATTTTTCAGGGCAAACCGCAGACGCTTCTCGCGCGAACGCCCCAAGCTAACTGCACACAGGCAAATAGTGGAAAACAGAATAGCTCAGTCAAGAACGTTACTCGGTCATGCGAAAATTCCTGGCTTTCAAAGCGCTGAGTGACCCCAATCTAACGCTTTCTGCAAAAACAAATCAACTATCATGCAACTACTCTGCGCAGGTGTCAATGGTAAAAAGATTTCCGTATAACCCCATACATTTGTTGTGTAAACGGTTCTTACAAGCGAAAACTAGAACGCCTAAAGAAAAACAATAGCGCATTCATGCATAATTAAAGTTTGGGGTTATACGGAAATCTTACCAAATCAGTTTAAAACCACTCATTTGGAAACGTTGGAAACGCATACGACATAAATTCTTTCTTGAAAACAAACTACGTAGCCTGTGTACAGCCGCTCACTCTCCTCGTGAAAAATTGAGGAAGCAACTTCTCCAATTTTTCTTGAGGGTCTTGAGGTGAGGGGGCAACTGCCGTACACAGGCTAACACAAACTGTAGTTCCCTGAATGGTATTAAAACAACAAATTTGAAATGCCTTAATGCAATCCACACTGAGGAAACCATGTCATCGTGTTTTGTATAAAATTGACAATGAATTGGTCGTTAGTAAATGTAAGCTAACCTGTCGTTTGTAGTAACTTACAAGATTCAACCGTCAGAGATTTCAAATGGGCGATTTTCACTGTGGCGTAATTTTGCTACAACTATTAGAATTCATTTCAACAGCCGTAATTAATACATAATGAAACATTAGATCCATAAAAGTCACATCCGTGACCTATTGACCAACCAGAGGCTTATTGGCCGCTGAAACAAAGAGTTCTTTGGCAAATCTGAATAACAATACTTAGTATTTGTAAACAGGAACTGTCGCTATAAGTATTTGATAAATGTCAAGACATTGAGATGGCAGATAACGGAAACACGCATACAAAACAGAATAATTTAATAGTTCTGAAGCAGTATCACGACGGTAGGCCTAGCTACAAAAATCCGGATTTTTTTAAAGGATTTTTAGAGCCTAACGGGATTTTTAGAAAAATAAAAGATTTTTAGAAAAGAAAAAGATTTTTAGAAATTGATAAGCTTTTTAAAGAGAAATCTCATAACAATTATTAAGATTAAAAAATTCCAACCAATAAGCAACATAAGCAGTATTTAAGTCTCTCTCTCTCTCCCAGACTGCCCAGAGCCCTCCCCACAGGGGCACACAATGTCGGTCAGCGGTTTAGCCCATAAGTTATGCACCCAGCATGCCTTGTATTCTTGTAAGCTGTAAGCTGTAAGTTCAAAATGGCGGACTCAGTCGAGGCTGCTGAAGTAGCTGAACTGGTTGAGTTAAGAGAGCCAAAATACGTTAATTTCGCAAGAAAATTTTAAGATTTTTGGAGATTTTTAGAAGTTTTTACGAGATTTTTAGAGGTAAAACTGAGATTTTTAGAGCATTTTTGGAGATTATCTGGAAAGATTTTTAGGCCATTTTTCGGGATTTTTGTAGCTAAGCCGGACTTCTTAGAGATCTAAAATCGTTAGCCCATTGCCGATGTTCTGTTAAAGGGGTCTCATTACCTCACCTCGAGTATATTGGTCCAATTTTTACTAAAGACGAATTATCCGTTTGATGCTGTGAACGAAGAGCAATGCAATGTTTGACAAGGAGACAAAATTTGGGCTAGCGTGTTTCGTCTGGCTTAGATCAGACGAAACTACCGAAGCTACCTCGTGAAGTAGTTCCTGGCGTAGCGAATCGAACGGTTCGGTAATCGAACTTAATCGAACGATTGGGTTCGGTAATCGAACACAATCGAACCCAAACATTTGTGCGAGGGTTCGATTAAATTCGATTTCCGAACCCAATCGAACCCAATCGATCAATAAAGAAAAAACACTCAAAATATACCAGATATTTGAACAGTCTGTGTAAGTACGTGACAGCAATTGCGGATTAAGTTCAACGGACAATTTATAATTAAAATTAATCTCACGTCATTGTAGTTCCATTTCATATGAGATTTATTCACTAGAATCTTCTATAACCCGACCAAAGTACAATGAACTGAAACAAAGCCATCAACATTATATCTTCAAGTTATTTAATACAAATTAGTTGTGAACACAAATGTTGGAAGCAACATTCATGACATTCATTATTGAATAACGCTACGAGGTAACGTGAAATAAAAGAAACCGCCATATTTACAACAGATGAATGGGGTTAGTTTCTAGAGAAACTGTGGAACTGCGTCGGTGGGGGTGAAGCACAAGAATTGGGTTTTATCGACTAAGTCGATGAGGTAAATTAGCCACCGTAAAAAGATTCGAGAAAGCTGACGTTTCGAGCGCTAGCCCTTCGTCGGAGCGAATCAAGGCATAAGCATAGGCAACTTTCTAGTGACGAGCACACTGAAATCTGACGACGAACCGGGAACTTTTAAATGCGCACGCACACGATGCAACACTTGTCCTTTCATTCATAACGCGGACAAAATAACGGGACCCAAACGATCTATTAAAATCACTGATCGTTTCACATGCACCTCCGTAAATGTTATCTACTGCATAACATGTACTTTTTGCAAAAAGATATACATTGGCGAGACAGGGAGGAGACTGGGTGACCGTTTTCGCGAACATCTCCGAGACGTTGAAAAAAATGACAAAGACGCATCCAAACCAGTCGCGCGTCATTTCAATCTCACCAACCATTCTAAACAACACATGACAATCTGCGGCCTTTTCCTACACCAGGGTAACACAGAAAGCCGTAAAAACTTAGAACAAAAAATCATCTTTCAAATCGGCACTCTCAAACCCTACGGAATCAACGAACGCTTTTCATTCAACTAATTTACATTTGTTTTTTACGTCACCAAATTTCCACCAATAGCGTAGCTTCACCTACTATATTAACCCACACACTACCCACAATCCCTTGATTCGCTCCGACGAAGGGCTAGCGCTCGAAACGTCAGCTTTCTCGAATCTTTTTACGGTGGCTAATTTACCTTATCGACTTAGTCGATAAAACCCAATTCTTGATATTTACAACAGGTTGTTAACAGTGTAACAATCTGTAGAAAAAATAAATGAATGGGGTTAGTTTCTAGAGAAACTGTGGTGCTGCGTCGGTGGGGGATGAAACACGAGAATTTAGTTTCATCGACTGAGTCGATAAGGTAAATTGACCACCGTAAAAAGATTCAAATAGCTGACGTTTCGAGCGCTAGCCCTTCGTCGGAGCGAATCAAGGAATTGTTAGTGTGTGGTTTTATATAGTAAGCGGTGGAGCTACGCTATTGGTGGAAATTTGGTAACGTGGAAAACAAATGTAAATTAGTTGAATGAAAAGCGTTCGTTGATTCCGTGGGGTTTGAGAGTACCGATTTCAAAAATGATTTTTTATTCTAGGTTTTTACGGCTTTCTGTGTTACCCTGGTGTAGGGAAAGGCCGCAGATTGTCATGTGTTGTTTAGAATGGTTAGTAAGATTAAAATGGCGCGCGACTGGTTTGGATGCGTCTTTGTCATTTTTTTCAACGTCTCGGAGATGTTCACGAAAACGGTCGCCCAGTCACCTCCCTGTTTCGCCAATGTATATCTTTTTGCAAAAAGTACATGTTATGCATTAGATAACATTTACGGAGGTGCATGTAAAACGATCAGTGATTTTAATAGATCGTTTGGGTCCTGTTATTTTGTCCGCGTTGTGAATGAAAGGACAAGTGTTACATCGTGTGCGTGTGCATTTAAAAGTTCCCGGTTCATAGTCAAATTTCAGTGCGCTCGTAACTAGAAAGTTGCCTATGTTTTTGTCACGTTTGAATGAAATTAGTGGGGGTTGTGAAAAAATTCTGCCAGTTTCGGGGTCGTTTTGGAGTAATTTGATTTTTTTTTAAATGATGCTTTTGACTGTGTTGTTGTGTGGGTGTAAAGTGAGGGTGAATGGAATTCTCTCGTTCTCTTCCTTCTGTGGCGTTTGTAGTGCTGATTGTCTGTCGATCTGTTGTGCACGTTGTTGGCCCGTATTGATAACAGAGTCAGGGTACCCACGTTTCTTGAAAAACTGGCACATTTCTTCTGATTTGTTGGAAAAATCAGAGTCATCACTACATAGACGTCGAAGTCTGAGAAATTGAGAATACGGAATGGCGTTTTTAACATGCGATGGATGTGAGGATGAATGTAACAGATAACTGTGGGAATCTGTAGGTTTGTAGTGCACACCAAAATTTTCAACCTTTCAACAGGAGAGTGGGCAGCGCTCAAAAGTCTTAGCAAACGACGCGACATTGTTATCAAAGCGGCCGACAAAGGCGGCGCGGTAGTTGTTTGGTAGCCTGCGAATGCAGCCGCCTCTCATCGCTCCCGGCCGCAAACGCGAACGCTCCTAGCGGCCGGGAGCGATGAGAGGCGGCTGTATTCGCAGGCTAGTTGTTTGGCGGACCGACCTTTACCGACAAGAGGCTTTTCGGCAACTTTCTGACACCGCTCTCAATGCCAAAGTTGATAAAGATCTCACTTCTACCAACCAAAAAATTGTCAAAGAAACTATCCAAGACCTCATTACTAAACAACAATTACCAGTTACCGCCAACAATCTCATCATCACTACTCCTAGAACCTCACGCGTTTATTTCAAACCAAAAATTCATAAATCAAACAATCCGGGCCGACCAATTGTTTCCGCTTGTAGCTGTCCTACCGAACTAATTTCTAGATATTTAGACAAAATCATGGCCGCCATTGTCAAATCACTACCCTCGTACATCAAGGACAGCAATCACGCACTCGAAATTTTCCGGGATTTCAGTTTTCCCAGCGAAAACAAATTTATTTTCACTATGGACATTACCTCTTTATATACCGTCATCCCCAATGACGAAGGACTTCAAGCACTAAAATATTTTTTCGACCAGCGCTCCATTCAAAACCCAAGCTCAGAAACACTGCTCCGCTTAGCCGAATTAGTTTTGACACACTGTTTTTCATTTTCCAAAACTACTACAAACAAGTAAATGGAGTCGCCATGGGCACCAAAATGGGACCAAGCGACGCTAACCTTTTTGTAGGCTACGTCGAAGACAAATTTTTCAATCAGTACCACGGAACCAAACCCGAACTCTACGGCCGCTACATCGATGATTGCATTGGCGCTACCTCTTCCAGTAAAGAGGAACTTAATCAATTCATAACTTCTGTCAATACTTTTCATCCAGCTCTAAAATATACCTGGGAAATTTCCGAAACCTCAGTCGCTTTTCTTGACATTAATATTTCAATCAACGGTAACAGTTTATCCACAAGTGTGCGCTACAAACCTACAGATTCCCACAGTTATCTGTTACATTCATCCTCACATCCATCGCACGTTAAAAACGCCATTCTGTATTCTCAATTTCTTAGACTTCGACGTCTATGTAGTGATGACTCTGATTTTTCCAACAAATCAGAAGAAATGTGCCAGTTTTTCAAGAAACGTGGGTATCCTGACTCTGTTATCAATACGGGCCAACAACGTGCACAACAGATCGACAGACAATCAGCACTACAAACGCCACAGAAGGAAGAGAACGAGAGAATTCCATTCACCCTCACTTTACACCCACACAACAACACAGTCAAAAGCATCATTTTTAAAAAATTTCAAATTACTCCAAAACGACCCCGAAACTGGCAGAATTTTTTCACAACCCCCACTAATTTCATTCAAACGTGACAAAAACATAGGCAACTTTTCTAGTTACGAGCGCACTGAAATCTGACGATGAACCGGGAACTTTTAAATGCACACGCACACTATGTAACACTTGTCCTTTCATTCACAACGCGGACAAAATAACAGGACCCAAACGATCTATTTAAATCACTGATCGTTTTGCATGCACCTCCGTAAATGTTATCTACTGCATAACATGTACTTTTTGCAAAAAGATATACATTGGCGAAACAGGGAGGAGACTGGGCGACCGTTTTCGTGAACATCTCCGAGACGTTGAAAAAAATGACAAAGACGCATCCAAACCAGTCGCGCGCCATTTTAATCTTACTAACCATTCTAAACAACACATGACAATCTGCGGCCGTTCCCTACATCAGGGTAACACAGAAAGCCGTAAAAACCTAGAACAAAAAATCATCTTTCAAATCGGTACTCTCAAACCCCACGGAATCAACGAACGCTTTTCATTCAACTAATTTACATTTGTTTTCCACGTTACCAAATTTCCACCAATAGCGTAGCTCCACCGCTTACTATATAAAACCACACACTACCCACAATTCCTTGATTCGCTCCGACGAAGGGCTAGCGCTCGAAACGTCAACTATTTGAATCTTTTTACGGTGGTCAATTTACCTTATCGACTCAGTCGATAAAACTAAATTCTCGTGTAGAAAAAATAGCCTACGTAGCTGGCAACCTCGTCCTCAGGATCTCTCTTCTTCCCGTCCCCAGGGGACGAGAAGAGGAGGACCCTGGGAACGAGGTTGCGTAGCTGCCGGTTCTTTTTGTTGGCGCGCGCGATAAGCCGCGAGTTTGCGAGCGGTGAAGCCGCTCCGAATTTTCGCGCGCGTCAACAAAAAAACCGCCAGCTTCGCAGGCTATAAAAAAAATTCAAGGAGTCCAGCACATAAGAGGGCGTTTAACAGCTGAACATTTGCAAAAAAACATCAATGAACTTAAACATGTTCATGTCGAAAAAAGTGGTTAGGAAACAAAAAAAATAAATGATCAATATCTTAAGAAGGCGATGCCATCTAGAATCAAAATGGATCATTTGATAACGATAACGATATTCAAACGCGCAGGTCTTAATGTGCCAGTTCAGCCAGTGCAATTGACCGTAAAGATGACAAGAAGCGATGCTGTAAAGTTGAAAGCCTCCTTAGCTGAACATAATGTAAACTCTTTTTTTATAATGAGTACTGAGTATTGTGATTCGCCTCAAACATAAAAAAAAAAACAATTTATTGTTGACAAATTTTCCTGTTTCTTCTTTTCATTTTTTGCGGACTTGGAATACCCTACGACAAGGTATCGGGAAAGGTTGCGTGTCCACCGGGGAAAACCCTACAAAGCAAACTCGCGTTTATGACACTCAATCAAATGCAATCAGAAACCCATAAGTGGGTTGAAACGTGTAACACGCATTCACAGCTTCCGAATATTCATTTTTTGCTTAGTACCATATTTGAAAACCCCTCGGTCCCTCGTGATTGAAAGCAAGCTGTTCTAGCGAATTGATTGGTTAATATTTTTATCTTGATTTTCCAAATATGGCTGTTACAACGTCTTGGCAAATCAAAAATCGGAAGCTTGTTTTGAAGCGTACAAGAGACAGTTGCACGTTTCAACCCACTTATGGGTTTCTGATGCAATCCAACGTCGATCATTTTTTGAAGACACCGAACAATCAAACCTAATCGAACTCAATCGAACCTAATGAAACGTTCGATTGGGTTCGATTGCTCCAATTTTTTTGTGAGGGTTCGATTGTGTTCGATCTCAGAATAAACATGTTTCTATCATCATTCGCGTAATGCGCCGCCTCATATGAACACTTTTCATAGAGGAACATGTCTCATTCGTGATCAGACTTAACATGTTTCGCCCTAGTGTGAACACAGCATTAGATCGAAACTAAAAAAATATATATGTATCCTGCGCAGCGTTAATTGTAGTTACGTGAAAAAGTGTTAAGTTTAACGCTGTAAAAAGTGTTAAAAATGAAACTAGACGTTTCGGCAATGCTGCCTTCATCAGTAGTAAAAATGTGTTCGTTGCTAACGTGTGCGAAATTGTGAAATTTGAAATTTGAAAAATTTGTGAAATTGTGAAATTTGAAATTGTGTGTGAAATTTTCGCACACGTTAGCAACGAACACATTTTTACTAGTGATGAAGGCAGCATTGCCGAAACGTCTAGTTTCATTTTTTACGCTTTTTACAGCGTTAAACTTAACACTTTTTCACGTAATTAGATCGAAACTACCGCGTCATGCTCAGAGTAAATATGTTTCGATCATGACATGCGCATTTCGCCGCCTGATGTGAACACGTTTGATACTGAAACATGTTTCGTTCTTGATCAGACTAAACATGTTTCGTCTCAGTGTGAACGCAGTATAAGTTGATTGGATCGTGATATTTTCCATTTTTTATCCGCTTTCCCACAAAAATCATAGTTTAGTTCTTCCCTCCATCTCTCCAACGAGAGAGCGCCTAAGCAGACGAGGCCGTAGGCCGAGGCGGCTAAAGTCAGGCGATATTGTGCAAGCTTGAGCACTATAACTGTTTTATAATTCAACACATTGATAACTGGGCTAATTATTCTACGATAACATTGCTAATAGAATCAACAATGGATGAAATATCAGATCCCATACAAGACAGGTATGAAGAGATTACAGAGTTCTTTACTTTCACAGGTATTTTTCTGCCCCAATCTCGATGCCTTTCCCTTTCGTTTTTTGGCAGTGGCTCCAGTGGCTGCACAATATATCTTATACATTTATCAATTTATTGGTGTTATCGGGTACAGTCGATACAGTAAAGAGACTCTTTCGCATCTCTCGTGTATGGCCTCCAAACCTTCCCCATGTAGTCATAATTTAATAAAAAGTAAACACACTACTGAATATTTCATCCTAATGTCGATTCTATAACATTACATATCAGTGATCACTTCATGTACGTTACCGGAATTCTTGTATGGAACAAAGGTTTCTTTACTTTCACAGACAGTTTTCTACCTCAATCTTGACTCTTTTCCCTTTCGTTTTTGGCGGTAGCTGCACATAATTAATTTCGATGCTGTCGCTATTTGAGAATAATACAGGCCAATATCAAAGCCCATAATTGAATAATAATGTTATTTTTCCAGGGAGCTCGCGTCACCTAGGTGTTTTTCAGTGAGGCCCTGCATAGATAGGCAGATAGATAAAAAAATGTTCAATATTAAAATTCACAATAAAAACACAAGATAAAAATATTAGCTTAAGACCACATTCTTCATAGCTTGCTTAAAAAGTAAAAGTACCTTAATGTCCCTTAGTGATTTGTCAAGATTGTTCTAAGAATGTCCAGGTTTAGATAAATATATGCGTGTTATCCAGAAAATAATCTTCGCAATAGCAGTGTGACAGACATGTATCAAATCATAATCGTCAAGGACTAAAAACTCTTATGAAACAATTGAAATTAAGGCCTGGAACGTCACGAACTGTCCTGTCATGCTCCGCTTACATAATCAAAGTGTAAACAAAAATACCACGGCAAGAAATAAAAGCGGAAATCACCGTTTTGTTTTATTTAATAATTTAAGATTAGTTTCAGCTAGAACATTAGACTAACATTATAACGCGACTAAAAGTAAGACTCGAATAAATTGAAGTTATAACGCGTGTTATGACCATCGCGTGATTCTGTAAAACAATAAAAATGCAAGCAATGAAACGTCACACATATTTATCAATTCTATGTTTAAAAACTAGCAGTAATCACAGATTGTGGAGACGCGTTCGAAGGAATTTCCGGCGGAAATGAGCCCCTGAAAAAAATCGATAGGGGGGGGGGGGGGGGGGGGGGCATTTGGAAGACCGTCTACCAAAAAATCTCGAATTTTACTGCACATAAACCACAGGACAACCAACACGAAATTAGGATCTTGTTCGTAGTGTAGGGGACATTTAAAAATATTGTTGACTCGCTTTTTACTTGTACTCTTGTGAGTATTTTTCGTAGTGATCAAATGATGTTTTCTCCTGGTATGATTTCAGTATAGAACAGATGTTTTGTCATAATTAACACTTGGTATTTTGAAAAAGGAAATTAGCTGTGGGCAAATAGCTGCTGCCTATTCTTGTATTTCATCCATTTCTAGTGTAAGAAAACTAGGTTTCTTTCCGAGATAATACCAGTTGATATTTCGTAGAAATTCTAGTTTAAAGCTGTATTTCACTAAGCAACCTTGCTATCATTGCAAATATTTACACACCTTGTTTGAACTATTGCACATACGCCGATGGGTGTCGAGTCGGGATCTATTGTCAATGAAGGTCGCTCAGGGTCACTCAGCTCAGTGCAATACAGGTTTACTCGTTGATACGTATTACTTTAATGATATGGAAAAGGCTGGACTAAACTCAACCCATCATGTATGATGAAGAAGCCTGTCACCTTCAGTTTTTCTACAACATGTAACAAATTTCAAATGTAATTTTTACTTTTATCTTCTCCACAAATATGTAAACCTTTCGATAAATATTTACCTTATAATTTTTATATTTCTCTCGTAGTTTTGTTTTAGCTGAGTAGTTCCGAAATGATAGTGAAAATTTCGAAAGAAGTCAGCTCCGACTGACGAAAATATCAAAAGAATATATGTTAATCATTTGTCCTAGCCAATCACGGTGAGGCTTACGTTAGCCTACATTACCTTTTGAGCTGTTTTTGACGTTGCTGTAACATGTCTCCGCTTCATGTCCCGCAACATGTCCCTAGTGTGTGCCGGCCTTAAGGCACTATTTAATCTCGTACCCAGATCTCACTCGTGCTTGTACCGTACTGAAATGTCTGACCGTGGGAATTATGGGTACGAGATTAGGCACTGTTACCAGTGACGGACCTTAAGAAGGCCCCGGGGGGTGGCCTGGGGGATACTCCCTTATATGACCTATACGGGGATGTTCCGCTGGAAAGAGTATGGTTTTTGGCATTTTTGTCCTGAACAGGGTATATAATTTAAAGTGAGTCTGTCCTAAACAGGTTCTGAATCTGTCCTAAACAGGGTATGGTTCCAGTTAACGTAGCGCTTGTGGTGACTTCCCTTGTCGTGATTAGTATACAGTCCTTTGATTGAACGTTGTCATTGATCGGTCTTACCCGTACGCGACCAGACCGAAAGGGAGTATAGGTGAATGAAAATGCATGATTAATTATTCTCTATCGCGTTTACAATGGAGAACAAAACTCACGTTTGTCTTCGCGTGTTACGCAAAGACCCGGGTGCAAAGACAACAAGAGTCGCTTCGATACATATTCCGTTAAGAACGTTCCGTATTTTAATAATGTGCAGTTGTTGAATGTGAATTGATTTCTCTCCATGATCCCTTTCGGTCTGGTCGCGTAGGGATGAGACCGATCAATGACAACGTTTAATCAGAAGACTGTATTCATGCAAAGGTGAAGTCGTTTTCGTTACAAAGGATCCGTCTACCATTTTTTTTAAAACCACGCACGAGCCGTGTCCTAGACAGGGTCCTAAAATAGAGGGTGTTGTCCTGCACAGAGAAGGTATTTTCGTTTATTTCTGTCCTAAACAGGGTCAGGGTCTTAGACCCTTAGCGGCACCCCTATATCAAAATATTGGTCAAGTACCCTCCCTCCCGGAAGTGGGGCTTCAATTCTTGTATAAAAGCACACTATTGGCTGCATTTCCAAATAAATGGCCTTGATATTGCCATACTTACAAGTCAGTCGGGAATAGAGTACATTTCCCGACCAACAGATTTTAAAAACGTTACACTTTGCGTTTGAGGCATGAATCGCGAAGATTCAAGATGGCTGATTTCAATTCATGTCAAGTGCCCTTGTTTGACCTTGAGTCAATATTGTTTTAGGAGCAAGAATTTGATTGGCTGACATAGTACAAAGTGAGATACTAGAGGGATACTAGAGGGAATCTGATTGGTGTGACCTAACCCAAGATTCATACATACAAACATCGCAAACCCATGAGCTATACACCAGCTAAAAAACTAAATTCATGCAACATAAATACAAGAATTTGCAGAAATATTACTGCGTTCGAAGAACACAATCCTAAATTCGTGTTGGTTGACCTGTGCCTTTCATGCAGTGTCCGGACTGCCAGCCTGCCAAATGGCCGCCCCTACTGCTTTGTTCAGGGGCTCACTTCCGCCGGAAACCTTCCGACGCGTCTCCATAATCTTTGATTACTGCTAGTTATCTATGATCAAGTTCTTTCTTAGCAGGGTGAAAACAATTATTATTTCCGATATAGTGTATCTACTTAAAATTTGTTTTAAGGACGTTCGCGCGAAAATCTTCTAACATTGATTTTTTTACAGTAAAACTTTTGCGACGGCTAGGTTATGAGTTGTTCGTGTCAGAAATGCAATCGTGCAAATGGCCTATTGTATTAACGATGATCGGTGATTCCCAAGTGGCAAATCATCCCAGAATGCGGCAACTTTGAATAATTTACGAAACACGAGGGGTTTTCAAAGCATTTAGAAAATGGAAGACGTGAAGTAGAAAACTTGACGACCCAAATTCGCCGAGTTTCGTCGAGACTATACACATGAAACTGGTAAGGCCGTTTGTACATATACTGAATGTTATCATATTTAAAAATACCATAAAACAAATCAGTAGTTTTTTCACGAGTCGAACAAACTTGAATTTCTTGAATTTCATAAATTACGCACTATAAACATCTTGTTGTTTCTTTGCTTATAGTTTTTGCTGGGAGCTTCCGATCTTTTCCGGTTATTTAGCGAAGCTTTCGGTTGCATCAAGCTTTCAAGTAATATGGTGCGATTGTAGCCTTACTGATTT
Source organism: Dendrophyllia cribrosa (assembly GCA_024195265.1). NCBI lineage: Eukaryota > Metazoa > Cnidaria > Anthozoa > Scleractinia > Dendrophylliidae > Dendrophyllia > Dendrophyllia cribrosa. Next base: position 18,054,308 of record JAJLRJ010000005.1, read on the forward strand.
TAGCGTTCTTGCAACAGCTGAGGCAAATACCCAAGCATAATATTTGAAAGCTTAAATTTAGCATTCGACTGTGCAGTAATTTCCGAGTCCAGCCGATATTGTGGAAAACTGTGCTCACAGTAAAGCTTGAACCGCGGTCTAAGTTAGACATCAGAATTTGGTTTTATCGACTGAATTGAAGGTAAATTAGCCACCGTAAAAAGATTCGAGAAAGCTGACGTTTCGAGCGTTAGCCCTTCGCTTGAAACGTCAGCTTTCTCGAATCTTTTTACGGTGGCTAATTTACCTTATCGACTCAGTCGATAAAACCAAATTCTTGTGCTTCACCCCCACCGACGCAGCACCACAGTTTCTCTGAAAACTAACCCCATTCATAAGTTAGACATCGTTTAAATAACCGGCGCTTAGTGTCTTTTCCACCTGGAGGTTACATTTTTACTACGTTTAAAGCAGCATTATTTGTAATTTAGCTTTTCACTCAGCTCGCAAGAAGAACGCTAAAATAACGCTACAATCGCACCCTATTAGGAACGGACCATTTAATTTTTGTGGGGGGAGTTGGGCAATTTCTTCTGAGTATCATTTTTTTTTTTCAGCATCACTATTTGCAAGAATTGTTTTAACAAAATAAATCTCTTTTTTCACGTGCTTTCTTGTGCACGATTTTTTTTCTCTTAAATTTCTTCTGCAGGAATTTTTTTTTTGGTAATTGCCCAACCCTCCCCCACAAAAATTAAATGGTCCGTCCCTTATTTGAAAGACTCAGCACTGTCACTGTTTGACGTCAGTCTCATCACGCCCCCGGGTTCACGCATCAATGAAGTCACGTCATGTTTGTCAGGTATTTGAACAGATCATCAACGCAAATAAATCCAGATAAAGGTTTGTTTTCGTGAGCAAGAATGCGGCTCTCTACAGTGCTTCTTCTCCTTTTCATCACCATAGTGTTGGTGGAGTTATCCGAGGCAAGAGGACGAGGAGGTGGAAGCCGAGGAGGCTCCAGAGGCTCAAAAAGTCGCTCGAGTTCGCGCTCACGATCAAGCTCAAAACCTAAAATCACCAAGTACACTCCGATCAAAGCGACCACAGTTCGCTCCCCTGTTATCGTCAGTCAAACTAAACTTGGTTCGCGCTCAAACACGTTCAAAAGAGTTCTGGTTGGTTATTTCGTGTATCGTTATGTACTTAGCAACGCTCCAGTTTACCGGCGCGGGTATTCCATGTACGGCAGTTATGTGTCCATCCCAGAGAAACGAGCTGTCAGGATAACTTTTGAAGAGCAGAAGATGCTGAACGCTGAAGGAAACAAGTGTCTCCCGGACGGTTCAGGTAGTAAGACACTGCGGGATGGAATCGACGAGTACTTGGTCGAATTGACGACTACGGTCAAGTACAAGACGGGAGAACCGCAGGTATATTATAACAATACAGTTTCTCTGGAAGATGTCAAAGAAGAGGATTTTGAAGTGACAAGCCGTGCTCGGTACAATACAACGATAGTAGATGAAACATTTTGCACACAAGTTGAAAACAAAATCAACGGCACGATGGTTACAATGTACGACACAAATCCCAACACAGCCAGCTCCCTTATCAACAGCAAGCTGCTCACAAATGTGATTATACTGCTGACAGTTTACATTCATGCGTTTCAGTTTATTTACTAGTAATATACACCGCTTGTTGTGTGCAAGAGTGGGACATGATATAGGTCAATACATCAAACACAGTTTAAACACTTTTTATAACAATTGCCAACTGTCCTGGCAAGGATTTTGCAAGCTATATATATGTAGATGTAGACAATGGCTAAGCAGTGTATGAATATTCCACAAAACGATTCGACACAAAAGAAAAAATGATTGTAACAATACGACAAGCAACCACGGTATTAAACGGTTGTAAAATAATTACACAATGTAGCTATAAGTGTCTATTTTCATCTCCATTATGTGATCATTTTAACCTCTACGTTTTCATGAAATGAAATAGCTGAAAATAGAAAAGATTGCAATTATACCCGTCGATAAAAAAACACCTGGGTGGCAAGTTTCAAATGTAGTAAAACGATGTTGAATTGCTTCCTGTGCCTATTTTTATCTCCATTATGTAATTGTTTTAACGTCTGCGATCTATATATATACGGCCGGGTTTATACGTGTAAATACGCTTTACGTTCGAATGAAGCTCAGCTTACACGTAAAGTACAAATGACTTTTTGTTATCCTTGGTCAGACGCATTTCTTCTCGATTTTGTGATTGAATTGACGTTACATCAGTCATAGCCCAATTTCGATATTTTAAAATTCAACTTGAAACAAAAGACATCACCACGAGGCTTAGGGGAATGATAGTAAGGATTTATATGGTTTATTCCCCTAAGCCTCGTAGTGATGTCTTTTGTTTGAAGTTGAATTTTAATATATCGAAATTGGGCTATTATGAACGCAAATAATACGTCTACTCAGAGCACAGTGACGTTTCATTTACAGTTCCCGTTTGAAATATTCGTAATTTCTTTTAAGGAGTTACAAAATCTAGTGTTAAAAATATGTACATGGCCATGCTTGTTAGGTTTTTCGTTGTGTAATAAGGTCAACTTTCTGAAAAGGACCGCGGCTAGGTTTCAAAACACAAAATAGAAAAGTTATGTATAACTTTAATTGTTAAATATTCAAGCTTTTATGTGCTTCACAAAGTTTTAATTTCAAAATGTATTTCATCTCTATTAAAATGTCTTACTGTGCGAATCCAAAAACCGTGAACACTTTGATTTGATTTTGACATTTCCCATTGTGCAGCAACCAATCAGAAGTGACTCGAAACCGCAAGAAACACAAACAAACGGTCATCGGGGTGGGGGGTGAGCGCTTTATAGAGGTTTGACCGTATAATAAAACAACACTGAGCAACCACCAGTCGTTCTGCTTGCATATTTTTGGTCTGAGTGGAACACACTTGATCGCGTTTTTGAATGATGATCAAGCTAATTTTAAAATATTCCTGCGTTTGGCACAGTGCTACTGAATTCTTGGCATTGTTTTGTTTTCTGTGGCATTTTTAATCCCTTTTCTCCCACGGAGTCAATTATAGCTAATTATGGAGACATGTAGTGTAGTTCTAACTTTTGAGTCTGTGGACTAAATCCTATGGTGTGACCATTCAAATGAAACCTCTTCGGCATTACTTTTGCACGGTACCATTTGGTTTTCAATATTTTACAAAAAGAAATTTCTTATTTTTCTTGAATTTTGATTTTTGGCACTCTTGAGTTAAAGGGTTAATTGAAGTCATTCAGTCTCTTGTGATGACCACATCCAGCTGAGATTACACGGACAACGTCTATTTTCGCCTCGGGCAACAGAGATAACGTATTTGAAGTTGGCAGAGGTGTGATAAACCATTCTAGGGACAGTGTCGCAAAGGTATCACTTGGAAGACTCTAGTGCTTTAGATAACAGCGTGTTTAGTCTTCCCACCATGCTGCGCGGGTCGTAAAGCAGTCCTGCGGACATCATGGCATTGTCGAACAGCTGCAAGAAAAACGATTCACCTCAAAGCGATGTCATAAACCGAGTACACAGTATACTGTGGCCATCAATCTGATTAAGAGATTATGATTTGTTCTCTGATACAGATAATAGCTGCCTCTCTTTTGTGACCAACTTTTTTATAGGAAATTTTCGCTTTCTCATAGAGCTATTTTCTAACACGAATCACAATCTCTTGCTCTGGACAAATAGACCAGGTTTGGTTGATCAAGTCGCTTTTTCTACTCATACTCGAGTTATTTGCAAAAACTATTGAAGACTATCTGAAGCCTGTATTTTCTCCAAGGAAGTCCTGGGAAAACCAACCGCGAGGGCGCCGCGAAAACTGGCTGCAAAGCGCGGAAACACCTTTTTACCTCGCTCCACGGGTTAAGTTTTCACGCAGTAGCAGTTCTCGCACGCGTTCGTTCACAGTTTTGCAGACAACCAAGATTTTACTGCATAAAAACAAACAAACAAACACCTTTTCACCAATCTTGACGAGCAAGTTTTAAAGCTTGTTTCTTTTAAGTCATCTAGCCCTAGTTCTTCCGACTATAATACGACACTGACCTGATTTACAACCATCACTGCTAAATCTGTGTTCACCGACCGAACTTCTTCCAAATGTCTGATTAATTCATGACTGTTGAACAAACAATACAATTTTCATTAGTTCGTGGAAAGAAAAATTATTTTAACTCGGCTGCCGCTCTGATGAGCTACGTGCTAAGCTGAAAGGAGACTTGCCACCAGATTTAGGCCCCGTCCGCACGTATCCGGATATTTTTAAATCTGCAACCTTTTTGTTGCGGATTAGAAAATATCCGCGTCCACACGTAGCGTATTCGAATCGTATTTGCCCGTCCACACGTATCCGGATTCGCTCTAGTACCCAGGGCTCCTCTTTAAATGTTGTAAACAGAGCATGCGCAAAGGCCAAGTTCAACTGAAACACGTTATTAGCGGAGCACTCGCCCGGCTGCGCAGCCCCATACTCATAGAATCTGTGCCCGTCATTTTTCATGGTCATGGCTAGCGGAATGTTTCGCGGGCGCGCCTCCGTGACATGTGTGTCCGTTGGGCAGGGCTAATTCGCGGGCGCGTATGACGTCGCAAAACAAACGCGTATGACGCCACACGCGCGGCTACACAGCCGCCAGCTCGGTAAACTCTTTAAAAGTTGGATCTTTCGCGGGTTTAGTGGAGCAGTAAAGTCGTTATTTCCCTGCATTTTTTCGCGGTTTGCTACTCAAGACTGGGATACTAAATAAGGCATACTCAGAAGCCGCTTTAGTGGAAAAAGAAGAGCTTTAAGGGATAAAATCTTGCTTCGAGGACCTTCATACGTTTTTATCAATGCGGGAGATGTTTGTTTTTATTACGGATTTCAGAACCAACGCGGAGATTTAAAGAATTTTCAAGCAAGCGAGGGACTTAAAGGTAAAACAAATTACATTTTTCGATGGGAATTTATCTTGATATCAATCTGTGATTGACTTTTTATTTGTGTTCTCGTTAGTTTTGGAGAATTGTTTATAAACGTGTAGCTTAATTCGGTTGTATTAATTTCCTGAATTTCATCGAAGACACGGCTCTGCCTCGATGCGCTATAAATGTACGCGTTTTGCTTTTAAACATAAACTAATGGAGATTTCAATAAAATTTTTCGAAAGAAGATTGTGTTGTTTATTTTTAAGTGTTTGTTCATTCATTACATAGATTGAAAAGCGATTTTATGTAAACAAAACAAGACTTAGATTTTATACTCGCGTCGCCTTATGCAAATATGTTTGTGTATTTTTATTTCCAAATCAGTTTCTCGGGCATTTTTTGAAAAGCAACAACTGTTTTTTATTTGTAAAATAGTCGTAATAGTTATTCTAGACAGAGAAAAAGTTGTTTTTGTGAACTTTTGTACGGTCTAAATGTACTCTGCAGACGGTCGGGTAATAACCTTACTGTTTTTGAGAATTGCTAAAATTGAAAAATAGCCCGGTCGTCAATCTTAATTCTTGTGTTTCCGACCTTTCACCTTAGTTAAGTTTCACCTTAGTTTATAAGCTTGTTCAAAGTGCTACGCTGTTATAGGCTCAGCCTATCTATATATATTAGACTTGAAATAAGTCCAAGTAGAAGTGAAGCGATAACATTTCGGTCGGCCATGTTGAATATCTGCGCGGTTAAAGACTGGATCCGATATTCTTGCGTCAGCGTATTAAAAAATATCCGGATTCGACCTTCCACACGATGCCGTACTCGTAGCGTATTGAAAAATTTCCACTCTGGAGAGCGGATTCAAAAAGTTGCGGATTCGTAAGCCGAATTCGCCGGATACGTGTGGACGGAAGGCCAATCCGCAACAAAAATGCGTGTGGACGGGGCCTTAAAGTGCCCATAATGTTTTTTTGTTGTTGTTATTTTCATATCTAAATCTACACGTCACGTAATGAACATCTGCGAAAAAAAATTTTGATTTCAGCAAAACGTGAATTTTTTATGATTTTTTAACCCATTGACACCTGAGGATTTTTACGTTTTTGAGTGATTTTCTGCATACACACGCCCCATAGGATTTCGTGACTTCATATTTGGAGTTACCATTGAAAGTGCTGCTGTTCTAAAACACTGAAGGCTCGAATTTACTGGAAACGTCGTTGTGACGATCTCATCTCTGTCTTAGTACAATCAATTCGCGCTAAAATTCAAGAACTCAATGCTAAACTGTTCAACAGCCTTAACCAAATCAAGACCCAAAAACTTGAACAGTTAATAGGTCCTCAATTATCCGGCGACCATTCATTCGATAGTCACAATGGCGTCGTTACCATTCCGGAAAATTTGCCGCTTTCTAACCCAGAGAGGTCGTTCTTAGTAAAGGTTTAAACTTTGTTCCTATAGCGAAACAAACCGACGAATTTTCAGTCAAACAAGATGTTGAAAAATTCCTTCGCCGCGTGCAATTAAGAGCTTTTTTCCACGACAAAGAAGACAATTCTAACACCTCGGAAAAAGATGTTTTTGAAACACTCAACGTTCGCAAATCAAAATGGACTCCCCCAGAGGGCCAGTTTTCTTCTCTAGATTTTTTCGTCAAAAAATGTCGTCACGATGTCCAAAAACTTAAATTTAACCGCCACACCAAAATTTCCAACCTTTCAACAGGAGAATGGGCAGCGCTCAAAAGTCTTAGCAAACGACGCGACATTGTTATCAAAGCGGCCGACAAAGGCGGGGCGGTAGTTGTTTGGCGGACCGACCTTTACCGACAAGAGGCTTTTCGGCAACTTTCTGACACCGCTTTCTATGCCAAAGTTGATAAAGATCTCACTTCTACCAACCAAAAAATTGTCAAAGAAACTATCCAAGACCTCATTACTAAACAACAATTACCAGTTACCGCCAACAATCTCATCATCACTACTCCTAGAACCTCACGCGTTTATTTCAAACCTAAAATTCATAAACCAAACAATCCGGGCCGACCCATTGTTTCCGCTTGTAGCTGTCCTACCGAACTAATTTCTAGCTATTTAGACAAAATCATGGCCCCCATTGTCAAATCACTACCCTCGTACATTAAGGACACCAATCACGCACTCGAAATTTTCCGGGATTTCAGTTTTGCCAGCGAAAACAAATTAATTTTCACTATGGACATTACCTCTTTATATACCGTCATCCCCAATGACGAAGGACTTCAAGCACTAAAATATTTTTTCGACCAGCGCTCCATTCAAAACCCAAGCTCAGAAACACTGCTCCGCTTAGCCGAATTAGTTTTGACACTTAACTGTTTTTCATTTTCCCAAAACTACTACAAACAAGTAAATGGAGTCGCCATGGGCACCAAAATGGGACCAAGCTACGCTAACCTTTTTGTAGGCCACATCGAAGACAAATTTTTTAATCAGTACCACGGAACCAAACCCGAACTCTACGGCCGCTACATCGATGATTGCATTGGCGCTACCTCTTCCAGTAAAGAGGAACTTAATCAATTCATAACTTCTGTCAATACTTTTCATCCAGCTCTAAAATATACCTGGGAAATTTCCGAAACCTCAGTCGCTTTTCTTGACATTAATATTTCAATCAACTGGTAACAGTTTATCCACAAGTGTGCACTACAAACCTACAGATTCCCACAGTTATCTGTTACATTCATCCTCACATCCATCGCACGTTAAAAACGCCATTCCGTATTCTCAATTTCTCAGACTTCGACGTCTATGTAGTGATGACTCTGATTTTTCCAACAAATCAGAAGAAATGTGCCAGTTTTTCAAGAAACGTGGGTACCCTGACTCTGTTGTTAATACGGGCCAACAACGTGCACAACAGATCGACAGACAGTCAGCACTACAAACGCCACAGAAGGAAGAGAACGAGAGAATTCCATTCACCCTCACTTTCCACCCACACAACAACACAGTCAAAAGCATCATTTTAAAAAATTTCAAATTACTCCAAAACGACCCCGAAACTGACAGAATTTTTTCACAACCCCCACTAATTTCATTCAAACGTGACAAAAACATAGGCAACTTTCTAGTTACGAGCGCACTGAAATCTGACGATGTACCGGGAACTTTCAAATGCACACGCACACGATGTAACACTTGTCCTTTCATTCACAACGCGGACAAAATAACAGGACCCAAACGATCTATTAAAATCACTGATCGTTTTACATGCACCTCCGTAAATGTTATCTACTGCATTACATGTACTTTTTGCAAAAAGATATACATTGGCGAAACAGGGAGGAGACTGGGCGACCGTTTTCGTGAACATCTCCGAGACGTTGAAAAAATGACAAAGACGCATCCAAACCAGTCGCGCGCCATTTTAATCTTACTAACCATTCTAAACAACACATGACAATCTGCGGCCTTTCCCTACACCAGGGTAACACAGAAAGCCGTAAAAACCTAGAACAAAAAATCATCTTTCAAATCGGCACTCTCAAACCCCACGGAATCAACGAACGCTTTTCATTCAACTAATCTACATTTGTTTTTCACGTCACCAAATTTCCACCAATAGCGTAGCTCCACCGCTTACTATATAAAACCACACACTACCCACAATTCCTTGATTCGCTCCGACGAAGGGCTAGCGCTCGAAACGTCAGCTATTTGAATCTTTTTACGGTGGTCAATTTACCTTATCGACTCAGTCGATAAAACTAAATTCTCGTGTTTCATCCCCCCACCGACGCAGCACCACAGTTTCTCTAGAAACTAACCCCATTCATTTGTTGTTTATTCGCTGCGACCATTAACTTTTTACATCAATATTTCTTACTCAACAGCTTTCTCACCGAACGAACCGAAGACAACGATGCCTAACCTCAAGACACTCACCAAGGAGCTACGCCAGGAAATCGTAAGTTATCTTATTCCTTTTCCCCCCATTTCCACTAATTTAGCCTTTCGTTTAGCCACTCACATCTTTACCAAAACTAGGTTTTGTAGTCACATCAATTTCATCGGCCGTTGCCTCCAATCCAAAGTCATTCCTAAAGGGTTTCGTTCAAATTTTCACGCTTCTACATTCTCTGATTCCAATCAACAATATTTCCACGAAATTCACCATGCCCAAAATTCTTTCTCGCGTAATATTATGAGGATCACATCAGAGCTATGTGCCTTAAACGTAACAATCTCGAAAAGGAAATTATCCAATACCGTTCCGAACTTTCCAAAATTTGTCCAGCTGTCTTAGTACAATCAATTCGCGCTAAAATTCAAGAACTCAATGCTAAACTGTTCAACAGCCTTAACCAAATCAAGACCCAAAAACTTGAACAGTTAATAGGTCCTCAATTATCCGGCGACCATTCATTCGATAGTCACAATGGCGTCGTTACCATTCCGGAAAATTTGCCGCTTTCTAACCCAGAGAGGTCGTTCTTAGTAAAGGTTTAAACTTTGTTCCTATAGCGAAACAAACCGACGAATTTTCAGTCAAACAAGATGTTGAAAAATTCCTTCGCCGCGTGCAATTAAGAGCTTTTTTCCACGACAAAGAAGACAATTCTAACACCTCGGAAAAAGATGTTTTTGAAACACTCAACGTTCGCAAATCAAAATGGACTCCCCCAGAGGGCCAGTTTTCTTCTCTAGATTTTTTCGTCAAAAAATGTCGTCACGATGTCCAAAAACTTAAATTTAACCGCCACACCAAAATTTCCAACCTTTCAACAGGAGAATGGCAGCGCTCAAAAGTCTTAGCAAACGACGCGACATTGTTATCAAAGCGGCCGACAAAGGCGGGGCGGTAGTTGTTTGGCGGACCGACCTTTACCGACAAGAGGCTTTTCGGCAACTTTCTGACACCGCTTTCTATGCCAAAGTTGATAAAGATCTCACTTCTACCAACCAAAAAATTGTCAAAGAAACTATCCAAGACCTCATTACTAAACAACAATTACCAGTTACCGCCAACAATCTCATCATCACTACTCCTAGAACCTCACGCGTTTATTTCAAACCTAAAATTCATAAACCAAACAATCCGGGCCGACCCATTGTTTCCGCTTGTAGCTGTCCTACCGAACTAATTTCTAGCTACACGAGAATTTAGTTTTATCGACTGAGTCGATAAGGTAAATTGACCACCGTAAAAAGATTCAAATAGCTGACGTTTCGAGCGCTAGCCCTTCGTCGGAGCGAATCAAGGAATTGTGGGTAGTGTGTGGTTTTATATAGTAAGCGGTGGAGCTACGCTATTGGTGGAAATTTGGTGACGTGAAAAACAAATGTAGATTAGTTGAATGAAAAGCGTTCGTTGATTCCGTGGGGTTTGAGAGTGCCGATTTGAAAGATGATTTTTTGTTCTAGGTTTTTACGGCTTTCTGTGTTACCCTGGTGTAGGGAAAGGCCGCAGATTGTCATGTGTTGTTTAGAATGGTTAGTAAGATTAAAATGGCGCGCGACTGGTTTGGATGCGTCTTTGTCATTTTTTTCAACGTCTCGGAGATGTTCACGAAAACGGTCGCCCAGTCTCCTCCCTGTTTCGCCAATGTATTCTTTTTGCAAAAAGTACATGTAATGCAGTAGATAACATTTACGGAGGTGCATGTAAAACGATCAGTGATTTTAATAGATCGTTTGGGTCCTGTTATTTTGTCCGCGTTGTGAATGAAAGGACAAGTGTTACATCGTGTGCGTGTGCATTTGAAAGTTCCCGGTACATCGTCAGATTTCAGTGCGCTCGTAACTAGAAAGTTGCCTATGTTTTTGTCACGTTTGAATGAAATTAGTGGGGGTTGTGAAAAAATTCTGCCAGTTTCGGGGTCGTTTTGGAGTAATTTGAAATTTTTTAAAATGATGCTTTTGACTGTGTTGTTGTGTGGGTGGAAAGTGAGCTAGCTATTTAGACAAAATCATGGCCCCATTGTCAAATCACTACCCTCGTACATTAAGGACACCAATCACGCACTCGAAATTTTCCGGGATTTCAGTTTTGCCAGCGAAAACAAATTAATTTTCACTATGGACATTACCTCTTTATATACCGTCATCCCCAATGACGAAGGACTTCAAGCACTAAAATATTTTTTCGACCAGCGCTCCATTCAAAACCCAAGCTCAGAAACACTGCTCCGCTTAGCCGAATTAGTTTTGACACTTAACTGTTTTTCATTTTCCCAAAACTACTACAAACAAGTAAATGGAGTCGCCATGGGCACCAAAATGGGACCAAGCTACGCTAACCTTTTTGTAGGCCACATCGAAGACAAATTTTTTAATCAGTACCACGGAACCAAACCCGAACTCTACGGCCGCTACATCGATGATTGCATTGGCGCTACCTCTTCCAGTAAAGAGGAACTTAATCAATTCATAACTTCTGTCAATACTTTTCATCCAGCTCTAAAATATACCTGGGAAATTTCCGAAACCTCAGTCGCTTTTCTTGACATTAATATTTCAATCAACGGTAACAGTTTATCCACAAGTGTGCACTACAAACCTACAGATTCCCACAGTTATCTGTTACATTCATCCTCACATCCATCGCACGTTAAAAACGCCATTCCGTATTCTCAATTTCTCAGACTTCGACGTCTATGTAGTGATGACTCTGATTTTTCCAACAAATCAGAAGAAATGTGCCAGTTTTTCAAGAAACGTGGGTACCCTGACTCTGTTGTTAATACGGGCCAACAACGTGCACAACAGATCGACAGACAGTCAGCACTACAAACGCCACAGAAGGAAGAGAACGAGAGAATTCCATTCACCCTCACTTTCCACCCACACAACAACACAGTCAAAAGCATCATTTTAAAAAATTTCAAATTACTCCAAAACGACCCGAAACTGGCAGAATTTTTTCACAACCCCCACTAATTTCATTCAAACGTGACAAAAACATAGGCAACTTTCTAGTTACGAGCGCACTGAAATCTGACGATGTACCGGGAACTTTCAAATGCACACGCACACGATGTAACACTTGTCCTTTCATTCACAACGCGGACAAAATAACAGGACCCAAACGATCTATTAAAATCACTGATCGTTTTACATGCACCTCCGTAAATGTTATCTACTGCATTACATGTACTTTTTGCAAAAAGATATACATTGGCGAAACAGGGAGGAGACTGGGCGACCGTTTTCGTGAACATCTCCGAGACGTTGAAAAAAATGACAAAGACGCATCCAAACCAGTCGCGCGCCATTTTAATCTTACTAACCATTCTAAACAACACATGACAATCTGCGGCCTTTCCCTACACCGGGGTAACACAGAAAGCCGTAAAAACCTAGAACAAAAAATCATCTTTCAAATCGGCACTCTCAAACCCCACGGAATCAACGAACGCTTTTCATTCAACTAATCTACATTTGTTTTTCACGTCACCAAATTTCCACCAATAGCATAGCTCCACCGCTTACTATATAAAACCACACACTACCCACAATTCCTTGATTCGCTCCGACGAAGGGCTAGCGCTCGAAACGTCAGCTATTTGAATCTTTTTACGGTGGTCAATTTACCTTATCGACTCAGTCGATAAAACTAAATTCTCATTTTGCTTGGTTGATTTGCAATAAAGGGTCCAATATGAATTATTTACGATTTTGGTAAGTTCACAGCCATTTTTCATCTTTAGTAGCTGCCTGGTGAGCATCATTAAGCTTGGAGGTAGTTCAGAGTCCACTTCTCAATGAAGCGAGTTAGTGTTGTACTTCGTTTACGAATTTGGCTCGTTGCTCGTTGAACTGGAAAAATGGCCGCCTGGAAACGAAGTAGCTTTGGGACTCGACTCTGGATGAATTTCTCGACCTACCGCGGCATATTTTGGAAGTTGCGACCACAGGAGAACACAACAAGTGGAAATTTCGGCGGTGGGTCAGAGTGGCTGTGGACTTAGTATATATATGAAAATTGTGGAGGACGGAATGGACGCTGTCGAAAAATCTGTTTATTTCCCAGCATGCAGTGCGGTGGTGATGTTGAAAATCGAGGCAAGGTGAGTATGCATTAGTATAAGAAGCTGTAGCTAGGCCCGAGCAACGAATAAGAGCAAAAAAATTCACTGCTAAGCTAGGACTAGGACTGAATTTTGCTGTAAGTGTTGACTTTTGGGTTTGCCACGATGATTTGAATAAAAAAACTAAAGGCAAAAACGTGATTTTTGTTGTTTTTCTATGACGTTAAAAACGGTAATTTTTGTTATTGTCCAAATTCAAACGCTGATATTCTGCAAAAATCGCTGACTTTTTTGTGTTTATTGGGTATCTCAATTTGAAAGACTTTCTAGTCAATGCTCACAACTGCTAGTTAAGGCAATGTTCGCACGATTGAGAAAGTTACAATTTTTTAATGCAGTTGAGTCTTGTACGGGCGGTTTACGGGCGGTTCAGGTGTCAATGGGTTAAAGTCTTCGAAATTTGCCGCCATTTTGGTCCACCATTCGCATTAGTCTCCTCTCGGTCCCTCTCGGTTAACAAAGGATCCGTGACGTAGATTAAGGAACACATAACTTCAAACAAAGGAACTTGTGACTTCAAACAAAGGAACTGTGACGTAGATTAAGGAACATGTGAGCCCGTTGGCCTTCTTAACAGCGGGACGAGTGTAGCGCAAAAAAATAGGATTTTGAAGATTTGAAATATTCATAAAAAATTCGCGTTTTGTGCAAAGCGCGAAATTGTTTCGCAGAGGTTCCTTGTGTGGTGTTTACATTCAGATGAGAAAATAAAAAAAAATTAAACGTTACGGCACTTTAATATCACGTTGAAGAAGCAAAAGACATATTTGTATTAAAGAAAATCTAAAAATAATCGTCCAGTTTTGTTAACAATTACTACGGTATATCAGTACATGCACTCAAACTATTAACACTTTCACTCCAGAGTCAATAATGGAGACATGTAGTTAGTTCTAACTTTTGAGTCTGTTGATGAAATCCTATGGTGTGACCATTTAAATGAAACCTCTTCAGCAGTACTTTTGCATGGTACCATTTGTTCTAACTTTTGAGTCTGTTGATGAAATCCTATGGTGTGACCATTTAAATGAAACCTCTTCAGCAGTACTTTTGCATGGTACTATTTGTTCTAACTTTTGCGTCTGTGGATGAAATGTTATGGTGTGACCATTCAAATGAAACCTCTTCAGCAGTACTTTTGCATGGTACCATTTGTTCTAACTTTTGAGTCTGTGGACGAAATCCTATGGTGTGACCATTCAAATGAAACCTCTTCAGCAGTACTTTTGCATGGTGCTGTTTGTTTTTCGATATTTGACAAAATGAAATATGAAGTTTTTCTTCAATTTTGATTGTTGGCACTCTTGCGAGTTAAAGGGTTAATGCGTGTTTTTAGCAGCGAATGGCCAGGTTGTTTACAAACTGATTGCAACTTGAAGAATTTAGGTTAAATTTTCGATAAAAAAGAATGTCGGGTGTTCGTTCTCGCATTAGGAATCCACTTTATTCTCTTTAAGGTTCAAAGAAAATTTGGTGCATACCGGATGGGAGGTACTGATATCAGTAATTATCCTTCCCTTAGCACAGTTAACTGTTTTGACCAAAAAATCAGCCCAATCCTCGTGACAAACACTAACCTGGGGTTAATTTCCAGTGTAGGTTGAAATATTTGATTTTAGCATTGTCTATGTCTTGGTACTGCTCAGCTCTCATGACTTTGAGCCAGTGTTTAGCGGCCACCATGTCTGGTACTGTTACCATCACTGGGTGACTTGTCTGACTCAAGTGCTTGGAAACCTAACAACAACAAAACACCTCTGTTAAAGACTTTCTTCGCATAAAGCGGATTACCAACGTGTGTTGAAAGTTATTTGAGTTAGATTTGTCTTTCACTACTACGGTTTGTGATCTGTTAAAATACTCGCGCCACTTAATCAACCAATCAGAAATAAAACTAAATTGTGGCTTTCACGCGCTTGGTGCCGGCTACATGAATTTGCTTGCCAGCAACATGAATCTGATTGGCTCATTGGATGGCTCGTTGTGATTGGCCAGTATGATTACTTCGAGGAACGCTTCATTGAGTGTTTTAGCAATTCGCGTTTGCTTTGGTTTTGCTTGACTAAGTTCAGATGGGTCGACTGAAAGACAATTCCTCATCTCGGATTAATTGATACTCCATAGTTTCCCGACATTTTGCCAGGAGACCTTCCAAAGCGAATTAAATGGGCCATGTAACCCGAAATCATGACCAAAGATATTTAGTCAAAACACGTTTTCATGATATTGTCTCAAACCTTGACAACTTGGACTTTCTGTTTTCCAAGTATAACACTGATCCAGTTGGCTAAGTCCTTCGCTTGTTCCTCGGTCAGAGATTCTGTCAACAAAGTATTTCGAGTTACGATTAATAACAATTATTGTGATCCAACAAACTTGACGTTTGTTTCTAGGATCCCATGATAGACAACTACAATGCAGGTTATTAGTGTTGGGACACTTACTAAAATACTAGTCACAAATAATTCCCCCCTTCACCCCCTTCCCCCCCCCCCCCCCCCCCCCCCCCCCCCCCCCCCCCCCCCCCCCCCCCCCACCCCCCCCCCCCCCCCCCCCCCCCCCCCCCCCCCCCCCCCCCCCCCCCCCCCCCCCCCCCCCCCCCCCCCCCCCCCCAAGCAATGTTGAGATTTGATGATTGAATGGACATTTAAACAGAGTAACTATTCACCTACATTGGTCAACACTGGTTTGGGGGGGAGGTGGGGGATACGCTCAAATTGCGGCCCCAACGATAACTATAGTAGTATTACATTATTATTTGTTAAGTTTTCACAGGTGTCCCAGCTACTTTTGACCTCTATTGTAGGATACTACATGGTGCACCAGGGGTCAATAAGCCATTTTCGTATTTAAAATTACCGTTGAATTCAAACACCAATGACACATTGATACAGGGTTAGACTCGACCTGATGTAAAATATTCACAAATACCGGCAGAAGGTGCGTGAAATTTGAAAATTAAACAAAAGACAGAGCTCTAAACAGGTCATCTTCTCGCCTGAATTTGTGAATATTTTACATCAGGTCGAGTCTAACCCTGTAAAAATGCGCCTTCAATGCTTTCATTCAGCGACCATAGCGAATTCGAAACTGGTCTATTCAACAAAACTTTTACAAGTGTAATTTACAAGTGTTGCCATTGTTTCAGGGGTTGAAAAAAATGGCTACACTTGTAAATTACACTTGTAAAAGATTTATTGAATTGACCCCAGGTTTTTTAACATTCCAGACCTGGTCCAATAGTTGATGTTAATTAATACTAATTACTAAAAGTTACCAATAATTAATAGACTTGATAACTGTAATGCCCTGCTTTTTGGCATCCTCAAGAACCTCATTCAGCAACTTCAATACGTTCAGAACAGTGCCGCACGATTAATAATGGGTTCCAGGAAACGCGACCACATTTCTCCAGCATTAGAGAAACTCCATTGGTTGCCCATTAAAAACAGAATTGTTTTTAAGATTCTTCTTTTCGTGGTACTGTTTATTACATAGTGGTTCTAACATTTAAGTCTGTGGATGAAATCCTAAAGTGTGACCAATCAAATGAATGCTACTGAGCAGTACTTTTTCTGTGACGTTTATTATGACATATAAGGTGGTTCTAACTTTTGAGTCTGTGTATGAAATCCTAAAATGTGACCAATCAAATGAAAGCTACTTAGAAGTACTTTCCTGTGGTACTGTTTATTATGCTGTATAAGGTGGTTCTAACTTTCAAGTCTGTGGATGAAATCCTAAAATGTGACCAATCAAATGAAAGCTACTGAGCAGTACTTTCTGTGGTACTGTCTATTATGCTGTACACCACTGTACAAGGTGGGTCTAACTTAAATGAAAGAAATCCTACAGTGTGATCATACATGTAAAAGCTAAGAAACTGTACTTTTACAATGTATGTGGTGGTGGTGGTGCTGCTGTTTACAATGTATGTTATTGTTAAATGAACCCATACAGACCTGAATCCTGCTCTGATTGAGGGGTTTCATCTGCTGATTCAACAGGCTTGGGTTCTCTGTCAACTGAAAAGTAATTCTCTGCAGCCATGATATTCTTCCTGTCAAAACTCTTCAGGTAATGCAAGGTTATGTCATCTTGCTCATTGTACGTGAACAAAACCTGAGGTAACAAATGCGGGTAGAAAGAGTTTTAAACATCGTCATCGTCATCATCATTATCGACATCAACATTGTCTGGAAGACTCCACTTTCTACTGTAGGAAATTTTTCAGGTAGTAGCCAACTATTTCTTCACCAGCAGTTGTTGGCTTTTTAAGTAAACAGAGCACTTTCAATGACATACATGTAACAACTATTATCATTTGATGCATTTTTTCTTCCTTTTCATTGGCCAAGAGCCCACCACGTGACCTGCGAATAACTGCCTATGAATAATTCTGCTCATGTGCACAATGATGCAAAGTTGTTTTGTTGAAAATTATTGTTCTGCTCCCATCCTCTACAATGGCAGCCCGATTTCTGCTCTGTTTTAGCAGTTACATGTATAATGAATAAATATACAATTGAAAAACAAACTCGGTGATCGAATGATAAAGCAATTATTGAACTCAGCTATTACAAAATATCATGATTTGTCATTCTCTCAATAATGAATTATTGATCTGCTCGTTACTGACAAATAGCAATATTTTGCTCAACCTCGCCCAATAATTGACAAATATTTTACTGAAATAGGTCAGACGTGGTGAGAAGTACAAAGTAAGAAACCCAGAAAGGAAGAATATCATTGGAAAAAGAAAGTGTTGAGAAGGTTTGTAAGCCAACCTCTACATCATCTTTCTTCAGGGCCTCATAGTAAGGAGACGTCTCTGCAACATCACGACTGAAAACAAACAACAACAAAGAAACATTGTAAATATTTTTTATGGGGAGACTATGGCAATTAACATGGTACATGCTGCCCTGTAGAAATTTTCCATTAGCCAGTAATTTTGTAACCTGCCTAATTCCTCTCAGGACACAGCCCTAGCAGGAGAGGAGAAACAGTATTTACTGCCTACTGTTCCTGTTTTGTAGACTGAATGCAGAAGTCTTTTATTTTTCTTCCTTTGTTTGATTATAATGGTAATTTTTCACTGGCTCACTGAGTTCAATGAAAGTAATGGAAAATTTTTTTCTCACACACTGCTGGGGCCTGGGAATAGGTCACGTGACCTGAAAGGCGGGCAGTTGCTTTTGTTGTACCCACCATTACTGACCTTCTCACCCACCCTAAGATTTCAATTTAAATATATAATGTGCAACTTTGTAATTTTGTTAGTGTTCCCACTTTTAGGGTTATGATATGTGTACAATTTTATGAGTTTAAAATAAAGGTCAGGCTGCGGCAGTCGGCTTGGCATGGTTACCGGTGGAGTGTGAAAAGGGATATCTGTACTATAGTAACCTGTATGTAGACATCTCCCATTTCCTACTAATGTGATAATTTGTATGATTTCAAAAGTAATAGTAATCATTCTGTTAGTAACAGCCTTTTTTGACTTCCATGGGAATGAGAAGCTCAGCAGAAATCAAGTCCCGCTATTAAAAGTTGCCACAGCCCTAACTTCTACTCTTACTTTAGTGTCTCCAGCAATAACTTAAGTGGAAACAGCTGGTCAAAACTAATGTCGCTGTTAAGACTGTATAAATGATTAAAGTAAAGAAAAGAAATTCATCCTGGGTTTGAAACTCTAAGTCTTTATGTTTCTTTTGTGTAATTAAGAGAGGCTCTGCTAGCAGGGTGTACTATTACAGTAAGTACACTGTAAGCAAGAAGAAAAGAAATAAACACAGTCAGGTGAAGTAAGTTACCTGGGAGCACAAAGGTAGTAGATGTTCTTCTGAGTGGGTTTCATGCGCGACACATATGTAGGCAGTGATGTGAGAACTCCTGACTTCTCATTTGATGATTCAAACAGGAGAAGTTTTGCTATGTCTTGTTTCTGCTCCTCGCTATCAGCACTAACAATTCCTTCACGGAAGAAAACTCCACAGTCCTTGAAGAACTTTTCATACTTAACTCTGTCCTTCTTTTGTTGTTCCAACAAAAATTTTACAATTCTAGCTGACAACACATCACTGAGCTTCTTAATCAGCGCACTGTCTTGAAGAAGCTCACGACTAAGGTTAAGTGGAATATCCTCACTGTCTACTACTCCTTTTACAAACCGCAGCCAGTTTGGCAGGACCTTGGTGGCTTTAGACTGAATAAGAACTTTCCTGCTGTACAAGGATACCCCATGCTCCATATGCTGAACTGTAAACAACTGGGGAAGAGTTTCAGGGATGTAAAATATGCTGCGAATATTCAAAGGGGCATCTGTCTTGTAGTGAAGTACATATCTTGGTTTGTCATAAGTCTTGCCAATAAACTGATAAAACTCCTGTTAACAAAAGAAAAGGAAGAAAGAAAGAGATGTGTAAAACATGTTCTTTGGAGGCTGAAGAACAAAATAAAAACAAAAAAAGTCTTGGCCACCTGTCCTTCAATTTAAAACTGCAATTGCTTCCTTTTTAAAATGTATTTTAATTTCAAATCTTCAATCAGTGGTTTCATGGCAACAGAGCTACACTGTATCCCCATAAAATTAGGCACAGCTTAAAGTGGTCGATGCAGAAGAGGGACTCTTGAATGCTGAACTATGAATGTTGAAAACTCATTCCGGCATTGCAATGTACTGCAAATTTACCAAAAGTTAACATGGGGTTGGGGGAGGGGTAGATCTGTCATTGGCTTAACCTTTTAACTACAGACATCATTCAATGGCTGGGCTGTCATTATATTTTCAAAATGGTGGAGAAGTGAAGAAAGTGGCCAGGGAAAATTGGTTTCTGGTGTTATCAATACATGTATTTTGTTTCACAATTAAAGTAGCTAAGGGATCAAACACGTACAGTAATTACTGGGTAAAATCTACCCTCTCCCCCCAACTCCACACACAGCCCTTACTGACAGGTAGAGAGCTGACTGCCCTCAGTATGTACACGCACATGTAGGTTCTACATTGCAGAGGCACAGTTTAATAAATTGTTATCCCTTTAAAACCAGGTGAACTGTTTGTAATAATTTTAAGGAGATGTCTGTTAGTTGTATTTTGTTATTGAGATTTAGGGGGATGTCTGTATTACAGAGGTGTACAAATAACAAAAGTCCCTTATTTATTATTAATAGAGGTAGAGTTTGTTTGCATTATTTTTTTCCTTCTGGACTAGTTGAACTGTTTATACTGTAATAAGGAAAAATCTGACTGTATTTCCTTGCATATACACTTTACAAACCTCATGATCTTCCTTGGATATACTCTTAGGATCTAACAACCATAATGGCTGAACAAAAGAAAGAAAAATAATTCCAGTAAGAAATAAAAACCAACTAGTAAAAAAACTCTTCAAAACAGAGCCAAAATGTGAAGGGATTTACATACAACAATCATTACAATGTATATTGTAGCATTGACATAAAACTATTAATAATTATATTTTTGTTAATAACTGTATGCATAAGAACCTGAATTGTGTTAATGCATGCGCCATCCAGATAAATTGGAAAGCCAACAAAGTTACTGTATTTCTTGATAGTATCTGTAAGAGACGATCAACATGTCAGTTGATGACAAAAAATGCACAAATCCACAGTAAAAAAGGGTTCCATGTATAATCTTGGGATTTCTAAAGCACATAAAAGTAACTACATGTAAGAGTATGCTACTCCTTCTGCCCCCCCCCCCCCCTCCCTCCTCCCTCCTGATGGGATGCTTGACCATTGCAGGTTATACATCTGGGATAGAGATAACATAGAACAAAGCTTCTTTTCTAAGAAAATACTATGATTTAGCAAAGACTGGCTTTAAACTACCAACCAACAGACCGAGTCTAATGAGCTAATCACAAGCCTGCTGCACCTCCAAGGAAGGGGAGGGGAGGGGAGGGAAGGGAAGGTGGGTAGGGGAGGATGAGTGAAGGGGAGGAAGTGAGGGTAGGGTAGGGAATTCTGGTGTTGTTACTATTGATTGATGCAGGGTTATTTTAAACTCACAAAGAAATGTTGCTTTTAAACTTTTATTTCTCCTGAAATTACTGTGCTCTTATCAGTATCAATCACAATCATTCCAAGAGAGTCCAATCTTATATACAGTAACAATCAACTACTTTTCAACTATGAAAACATATAACCAGCCTGCATGGATTATGAAGATCATTCACAATACAGTTCACTAGCAGATTCCGTCACAAATAATAAAAGCAGGGTTGCGGAGTTATGATGAAAAGAATCATAAGCCCTTTAGACCTTACATGTACATGTACTCTCATATTTACAAAATAAGGAGAGGGCCTGTCTCCCACATGTAGATGTGCCACAATAGTTCACTCTAACAATGCCTTCTATTGATGATTTTATACTGACCTTCAACTACAGTGTTCAGGGAAAAATTCTTCTGGTCTTCTTTCAGATGAATAACAACTTTTGTTCCACGAGAAACATTCTCTGCCTCAGCAACCTCAAATGAACCAGAACTATAAGAACAAAGCATTTTCTAAGAATCCTCATGTTGATCCATTAAAAACAACATAGTTTACATGGTGATGCTGATGCTTATAAACAATGTCAATGAAAATATACAATGTAGAAAGCACAACATTGTGTTGTTCCAGAAAAATGTCCATGTCTCCCCCACCTCCTCCCCTGTAGAATTGTCAATGACCTTGCATTGGGGGGGGAGAGGATAGTATCTCCTGGAACCACACATTGTCATTTTGTGTAGAAGTTCACACGGACACAGAGTCTTGAACTCCTGTTTTCTGTAAGATATCTTACAAATATGTAACTCCCAGTTCCCACCTTTTTGCCAAAGGATTCTGATCTCTTTGCACTTTTTCAGTTGCATAACTTAATGCTATATTGCAGAATTTAAACCCTTTCCTTTCCCACCTCCCATGTTCTTCTCATCCCTTTTTTTCCCAGATTCTTCCCCTCCCTGCCTCTCTGTCCAGCCCCACTTTAATAGTAGAGCTTTATGAATACAGACAATGGAGTCCTAAGTTCTTTCAGCCTACAGTTTAGCTCTCAATCACAGTTTTCTGTTTGTATTGTAGAACTGAAAATTGAACCCTCACCCATCTGAAGTCCACAGAAGCCCTTTACTACCAGGAACATAAGAACGTGTGTACACGTCAACTTTGTCAGCCACCATAAAAGTAGAATAGAATCCCACACCAAACTGTCCAATGATGCTCTTCTCTTGTGAGTCTCCTTGCCCCATTTTGCCGAGTTCCTCAAGGAAGGCTTTGGAGCCTGATCTGGCGATGGTACCCAGGTTATCGACTAACTCCTGTTCTGTCATGCCTAACCCATGATCCTTTATTGTCAGAGTTCCTTTCTCCTGATCTGTAGCAATGTTGATCTCAAGTGGAAGATCATGTTCAGCGACATCTTTTCCTGTCATAAACTGGTACTGCAGCTTTTCTAGGGCATCAGAAGCATTGGATATCACCTCACGAATAAAAACCTGAGATAACAAAGTAATGGAAATATTATGCACTTATTGACTGAGTGGGAGGGCCGGACTGGAAAATATTTGGCTCGAGGTAATGCGCCATGACCGAGAGCCAAATATTTTCCCATCCGGCCCGACCTAACTCAGTCAATAAGTATTTTATAATATGACTAGAAAGTACAATA